>OW052221.1:85532789-86732789 GCA_932526605.1 Nephrotoma flavescens
TAAAATTCCACTAACAAGCCTTTAATCTAGACCAAAACATAAATACATAACCATTAAGTGAAAAAGAAATCACAATTATAATTAAGATGAGTAATGATAATTACGATGCTCGAGATAAATTTTTTATGGGTTAACCAACATCTTAATATTTATTTTATTTACAAAGAACATCCTTACAACGGAATTAATCGCATAAGTATCTTAAATATATTTAAATTGTATGAAAACTACCTAGATCCAAGCATAAGTTGGCCAATTAAATTAAGGGGTATATCCTCCATCCGGTCGCAAGTTAATTATTTGCGACCAGAAATATGGTTACTAGATTTAGTTTACCATGCCAATTCTTACATATTTTTTAAATTTAAATTTGTTTTGCGTTTGTAAAGTACAAATCCACGAAAAAACTGCTACGCATTTTCCGAGGTCGCAGTCATTTTATGTAGTTCTACTTCACAATCGCAAAACAAATTTAAATTTAAAAAATATGTAAGAATTGACATGGTAAAATAAATCGAGTAACCATATTTCTGGTCGCAAATAATTACCTTGCGAAAGGATAGAGGATATACCCCTAAAATGGCTACATAGTTTTTATACAAGTTCATTAGTACGTGTTATTCAAATAATTTTCGAATCACCCTTATAATGGTTGTCGTGGCGATCGACAAATGACACGACTTTGTATTATCGTGTCGATTTTTATTTTGTATTGCGTAACTATCATGAATCGACCCATGTTAATGTAAAAAAAATCCATGATATTGTGAACTTCTCGATTAACTTATTAATCGTGACTAGTTGTGTTGATATATTTTGTCAAAAATGCTGACAGCCGCCTCTCAGAAACTGGAATTAGTTTATTTTTAGGTATTTTAGGTATTTTGCTCAAATTTAGAATCTCAATAGTTGTCTAAAATTAGAAAATAGACAAACAGTTTGTAAATATTTATTTACCACAAAAAGAAAATATATAAATTTGGATGGTCAAACATGTAACATATTTCGACGGTCAAACATTAATAAATTAAGCTAAGTGGTTGTAGAAAACTAATTTTTGTTTATTCAGTTTCTGTAAATTTATGCGGTTTTTAATAAACTAAAAGTATTTAATAAATATTTATTAAAACCAAAATCATTTTACTTATGTTACACTATTTTTGGTATTAAATACGGCTCACAATACTTGCGAGTCGCGAGCCAAAATGTTATCGACAAAAACAGGCGTTTTTACGACTAACGTCGATTGATAGCGACATTCATAATATCAATTTTAGATCGACACGACAATCAGAATACGAGTGAATAAAATACCTACATATTTCAAACTATGGGAATTGGGTACCTAGATCTATCCATTTAATTTCGGGTACCTTGATCTATCCAAATTAGTAGCTCACGTTCATATTAAAAGGGCTGGGATCACTAGACTAGAGAAGTTATTTGCAGTGGCTGCCTTTTTTTTCATGTTATGTTTTTTTTGGCGCCGTGTATGTTATTTATGATGTGTGCCTCACGTCGATTTTGTTTGTCTAAATTTCCAACTAACTAAATTGATCGTTAGTTCACACAGGTATTTTTAGATGTCTCTAATATTTATAAACCAAAATCTACCAGATATTTAGTTCTAAATTGCAAACTTAGTTTCGATTAGAAATGTTTTGTAGAATGTTAAATTTAAGTTTATACACCAGATTTCAATTAAACATCAGATATGGTTTGTTCTCTGTCATCTTTGAACGATTGGTATGAACTAACCATTAATTTAGTTAGTTGCAAATTTAGACGAAAAAATCGACGTAAGACATAGAGCATAAGAAACCATTTCTGGTATAAATGTTCTTAAGTTTTTTTATAATGCTTTCATATTATTCTAAGCGACTCTTGACTGATAGTTCCTAGACAACAAATTGAATGAATTTGTTTGATTAATTGGTTATTTACGTTTTTGAATTATGGAAAATTGGTTGGAAGGTGACGGTTTTGATTTAATGTGTAGTTCGTATTTCCATAATTAATGAACCAATTTTCAATTTTACGAATATATTTAGTCGTTTGATCAATAATTTGGAATGCATCTTTGTATCTAAATATCAACATAAAATCGTCAGCATACATTATACGCTTTCCATTAAGCATAAGGCTAGGTAGCTATATTATTGATAATAACATTTTTTCATATCACTGAGGAACACCTGTATAGGTGAGTAAATTAAAACTTTTAGCACCATTTATATTATCGTATATTGTGCTTTATTGCTGAAATAGGAAGATAATCGATTGAGATAGTTTGTTGTGGATTTAATTTTTTTGAATTTTGAAATTAGAATACTGTGCAAAATTGTGTCTATAATATCTTTTTCAAATCGATTGACAGAACTGATATGAAATATTTCTCTTCGAGACCTAGTAAAATTTCATTAATAATAGCTGCTGAAGCTGGTTGTTTGAAAAACTTATTAGTAAACCCGAAATACTTTTGGTTTATAATACTATTCTCAAATAAATATATAGGTTTAATTAATAGATTAAGAAAAGGAATCTTGTATGCATATCGGTCGATAGTTTTCAGGGAGCATTTTCTTATCTGTCTTCTAACCGGAAAGTCTTTGTGAACCAACAGACACCAACTAGATAATCATGAATTCTTGATTATTCCGATATTTTGCCCATCTGTCATATAACGTTTTATCAAAACGGGATTATTACGTTCATATATTACAAGATTATTACAGTCGGGCTGTCTTTCTACGATAAATGTTAAACATAAGAAAAAAATCAGGAAAATAAAAGTCATTTTCATTGAAAAATTGACAAATTGTAAATTAAATTTTTAAACTGTCACAGAAACTATTTATACATTTAGTTTATATTAACTTATCGTAACTGATTCGATGTAATTTAAAATCAGCATAAAACGCATTGAAATTGTTTTATTTCATTAATTAAATATGAATTTGAATGACAACGACCATACCATGTTTAATATACCGGTACTCGTTCGATCACCGAAGTCAAGCAACGATCTTAGTTAAATCGGAATTATTTTTGAAAAACATTATAATTTGATAATACATATATAAATTATATAACATACTAATTATTTGTTTTTGATAACATATTAATTATTTTACTATTACGGTTTAAGTGTTATTTTTCGGACGATTTCAGTGGAATGCATAAATGTGTGTGTTGGTCCAGAATTCATTCCAGAAATAAGTTTTTGACATGATTATTTTGCCTTACCCACACAATTGTGATGGCAGGCAGGAAAGGGGATGTGGATAATATGTATATGTATATATAATTGACTGTTTTTATTTATAATTTTTTTAATAATTAGTTTAATATATTATTGTATAAGTGTAAAATCCATTTATCATTTATGTTATTGTGTAAAATATTTTCGATGTGCATATCCATATTGCGGTTGCTTGAATCCGGTAGCTTCTTCGTTTCTTTGTACTTTACCTATACAATTATAAGTTTTATGGGTGGGGTGATCGAGACGGGCAGGGGTTGCCGCGGTGTGGAGGTACACGATGTTATATTGGGTGAACTATGCGAAGACTTTTTAAAGTGATTTTTTCCGACATTTTTTTACACATACATAGAAATTTATCGATGAGCTGGGACTCATGTGACGTGTGTGCGCGTGAATGATTTTTATTTTTTTTTTGAGGTTAGAAACCGGTCTCAACTCAAATGTGTCGTCGTGTGATTTCCCCAATGTAATTTAAATGCATGTATGTATTGTAATAATAATATGTACATGCATTGATAGGTGTTATTATTATTTATTTATTTTTTTACAGTCTATTTAACTGGTATATAATTTATTTAATTAAATTATTTTACTCTATAATAATTAATAATGCGCGGTAAAAATTTGTATTTGGAAAAGTTTTAAAGATTTGTTTCGCCGTGGTATGGACGGGTGACAACTCAAAAAAATGAACTTTTTCCGTTAATTCACTAGAAGGATGCGCAATATTAGTATCCATATCCCTCAATAAAAACAGTTTTATTTTTCCTTCATCGAAAATGATAGAGCACAAAGTGCCATTCTTCGTTTTATGATTTTGGAATCTAATAACGTAATTAGCATTTTTTGTTTTTGCTCTCCTGCAAAATCTTAATTTTTGAGTTGTGTCTCTTTTTCATGTCATGAGCGATATGTGTTACGGCATGGCAAAGGAAAAATGGTTTTTAATTTTTATTTTCGTTGTAATTGTAACGACAAGTAAATCTTTGATGTGCCTCGGGCTATTAATGTTGGTTATTTTTTAGATTGCTTACTGCTGGCACTCTTTTCTATGAAAGAATTTATCCGACTCAACAATATTTCTCGAAACAGGTTCACAATTGCATGGGAACGTCAGACACAAGTATTGATGAGTTCTAAATCCTATTCAATGACTTGCTCATGCACCAATTATGTAAGAAGCATTCCGCGTGGTTTTATTTTCCGTTCGTGCCATCACCTCACGTAAACCTTGATCGTTTTTGAATGACTGAGATGTGCGAAATTGTCTCAGTAATCTATTTCTAGACAGTATACTGCAGAAGATGCATAAATTAATTTTTGGGTATGAATTGGGCTGGATTGGAATTCTAGCAAATTTTTGTTTTGGGAAGCTGGATTTGACTGGTTCATCTCTTAGCGGGTTAAGCGAAGTTTGTTTCAGCTATGGTGAATAAACGAACTGGATAGTTAATTGGCCGATTGCTTTCGGATTTGTTTTGTGGAAAGATCCAGAACTTCATCCGGGATTTATGTTGGAGTCGCAATTTAGCTCAACATACCAGATTCGAACATGATTGATTAATAAATTGCTTAGGACGGTCGAATTCCAAAACTTCGCTTTATACCATTTTTAAATCCCCACCCAATTCTGAATACCTGATTTGACAATATATATATTTTTTAATATGATTCCCAAGGTCCATTCAGAATGGTCGAATTGTAGAACTTCATCAAAAAGACACGTTAAAATCCCAATTTAAGCTGACCTTTCTTATTAGAATTCTAGCCCAGCACTGCAAAATGAAGTTTAAAGTTGTAGGTTAGGAGGCGGCCTGGTTTAATTCGTTATATCCGAATCCCAAAATTTAGTCAAATTCAGCTTTGTACATTGAATTTGATCATCATTTGTTGAGAAATGGCCTAGTTCCATTGAGCATAATGTTATGGTGCCAATCCAATTCTACATACCATATTTGACAGAAATTGGTTGAGGAACGATGAAGCTTCATTGCCATGCTCGGCATAATATGTCCTGTGCAGTATAAATTACTTGGTAATTAATCGAATATGTAACATTGCCTTTGGGATGCCTCACATATTTTTTATTAAATACTTATGGATTTTAGAGTAATTTTTAATATTGTAATTTAAACAATTATGGTTTCAGGAAATTCTACTTTAAGTTGTGGAATTGCATTATTATTAAATTAATAAATGTTTATATTATTTAGGAAGCCGGAAAATATTAATTTAGAATTAAATTTCAGGAAATCTACCGATGTAGGTGAAATAATATTCCTTTGATGGTTCACAAGCCAAACCGATTAACTCCATTTTTTGAATATTTGTAAATTTTAATATCAACGTACTTGATTGGCTCTATACATTGAAAATAAATTACAGTAATAATAAGTGTTAACACCATTAAATGACAAAACTAAAAGTAACTAAATTTGCAATTTCTAACGAATTTTAAAACCATTTTTGTATTTTCTCAGTTTTTATCAACTTTTTGTTTTACGGAGTTAATCGTTTTGGCAAATGAAGCATCCAATTGTAGATTGTGTAGATTAGAATTGCCTATTGTTAATGTGTTACTAACTATCGATTTTATCTAGATGTCTGTAACCGGGCTGATTCAATCAATCAACTTGTTTAGGAAGCCGGAAAGCATTAATTTAGAATTAAATTTCAGGAAATTTCCAGATGTACGTGAAATAATAAAAATTTTCCCTCAGCTTGCTGATTTAAAGAAGCAATTGTTGAAGACCAAAACCATCGTTATCCATCAAACCTATTAAGCCTTTATCCTCCCTCTAGTAGTTAGAAGTAGATTAGAATTGTGTTGTGCCGTACGATCGCTAGGTGTCTGAAACCGGGTCGTTCCGTCCCAAAAAAAAAAAAAAAAAAAAAAAAAAAAAAAAAAAAAAAACCTTTCCTATCCCTCCTATTGTTATGTGTAAAAAGGCTGTAGGAATAGGCCCGGCGTTATCCGGGACCACCTGTCAAGTACTTGGTTCTACAGTCCAATCAATCAATCAATCAATCAATTAATTAAATATGAATTTGAACATTTAAAGAGATACAAAATCGGGTTTTTGTCTGTACCATGATTATGAAATCGTGATTTTATTTGTTTGGGGTGCGATCGCGTTTGCAATGTTATTACTATGTCATGGGTCAAAAAACTAGCACAGTGTATAATGAAACTGGTTTATATATAGTATAGTGCTCTGTTGCTGCCGAGGGAAGTTCTTCATTATATCATTCATTATATGCCATAATTATATTTGCTATATTAGCAAAATGATAATTTAATAGATTAGCTATCTCAGTCAGGTCATTTAAAATTTTGTCACTACCATCCAGCAAAACACTCAGTATTTGTTGCAGGGTCCTTCCTGTAAAAGAACATATTTTTTGAGAAAATGCCAAGTCTATTTCGAATTTCCTTTGGAGTTTTTAATTAAACAAAAATGTACGCAACAGAGAGCTTGAGTAAACAAACAAAGAATTTATTAATTTAATTAAAAAATGTCGTAGCTTTCACGTAACGGAAATCGTTTAATTGAACCACGTATATGTTGAATTGTTGAAGTTCTGATGAGCATTTCAAAATAAATTGTTTGTCATTTGGCTTCGGTTGTAATATAAAGATATGCTCGTTAAAACAGCATTTAAATAATTTGTCATCTTATAACTTGTCGTCTCAACAATGACGAAAAATATTTTTGCGTTGACGATGATTGCTAAACTTTTTTTTCTTGGTATACTATCCGATATTATTTGGTGAAGCAATTTCGTTTGCATCAATTATTTTTTGTGTTTCTTGATTTTTGCTGGTCAACTTAAACCAACTCAAGTTCACAAATATTATCTTCGTTTTGAAGGTTGTGTTTTGAGTAAGTATATCTTAAAGGAATTATCAATGTCATTGAACGTAAAGTCAGTAATTTCCTGTTCATAATTTGGTGGACTGCCGAAGATAATTATATCATTTTTTGCAGGATTGTTGTAGAAAATATTAAGTTTGATATTCCAATTCAGTAACATATTTATGATACTCCTCTGTATTGCCACTAAGTGAACTGACTACCTTGCTATTATAAACCACAGCTTCCTTAACAGATTCCATTCTGCCATTAATATTGTCGATTTTCAAATGGATATTTTGACTTAGATTTTCTATTTTAGTGTTGGTATCCGTATTAGATGTAAGAATGGCCTGTATTATACCATTTAGCAATGCATTGTAGACTAAATTTAAAGAATCAAGAATTTTAATTGAGCTATGTTTAATTTCTTTGTTGCTCTGATATGGCATTTAGGTGGTTGTTTAAAATTGAATGATTCAGAGTCAGATGTTCAAGTGAATATCAGTATTATATTGCTATATTTTCTATATAAGTTATTAGTTTATTAGATAACCAACATTTTACTAGCACATAATGCGTGGATTCCACAGTGAATCAATTTTTTTCAGTAAACATACTGGGAAACCGAAAAGAGGAGAGTATACATACTAAAATTACGTTAGAGTGATAAAGACAAACAAATGTTGCCATAAAAAGTATTGAGATTCATACTTTTTATGGCAACATTTTCTCCAGTAAATTCTACTGATTTTTTTTTTGTTTCTTACTTGTTAGAAGTAAAGGATTTATATTTTAATGTCGTATTAATTTTACTGAAAAAAATTGTTTCACTGTGGAATTCACGCACAATACACAATTTTTTAATTTTTTTTACGAGCACATTTAGAATTTAATAAATTTTAATGTCCTGTCGGAGTGTAATTATAATTATTGTTTTACCGTATACAGTCACTATGCGAGCCAAACTTTAAAATTTTTACTATTTGAGTTTTTTTAATTTTTTTATTTTATTTTATTATCCTTGCAATCTGTTCTGGGGCCAAGGCACTTTCAATTCTTTCACGGTTTATTCTTACTCCGTTGCCATCACTGAGAAAAATATTCGTGAGAATAGTATTCGTATTATTGTGTACGAATGCACTTCGAATTAATGAATTTATTTTTGTATTTCAGTTTTTTGATATTTACGGCACATGTTGCATTTGATTTGGATGGTATTAATTTATAGATCGTAGCTGAGTGGTTAAGCCAGATGCATATGACACTGAAGACTCGTGGCCAAAAATATTAAAATGCAAATTTTTCAAGGAAAAATAAAATTACCAATTATAAAAAATGTAATAAATAAATAACAAATATATAATAATCTATAAAATAAGAGTTTAAATAAAAATAATAACTTTAATGAATCAATAAAAAAAAATATAAAAAATATTAATTTTAATTTCTGATTAAAATGAGTAACGTTTTGAAACAATTCCGTACACAAAAAGTGGAAATCAACAAAATTCCATTTGAATTTACAAAAAATTATATTGTACGTTTTCATATCTATTATCCTTTGAATTAAGGAGGTTTTCATTGATAATAAATTGGTTTTTCTCTCAGTTCAGCCAATTCGAAGATGTACGGCTATAGGTCTGATTTTATCACCATCTGCACATTACACTATATTTGCGCATATGGAAGATGGGTCGGGCATATGCGTCATGCAGTTCGACAGTTTGTCATAGATGTATTCCATTTCATCACAGATCGTAATCTGTATATAAAAACTTACTTTGCACCCTGCCCTTTAACCACTGCACAATTTGGTTGGTGCTATTCGGCTTAGTGGAATACTCGCTGTATTTGTAAAACTTGAAAAATTCGACACAACGCAGCTTTGATCGTCATATGAAATAGAGCTGACTAATTTCAATTTGTAAGATTCTTTCAAATACATACAGTAAGATTGAGAATTGCAAATAATGACAAGTAATACGCAATATTACAAAAAATTCTTTTCTTTGATTTTTAGTTAAATTTTCGTCCCACTCGATAAAACTAAAAGTTTGTAGGAAAACCTAAATATGTCTCTAATCAGTGCTACATCATTTTAAAATATATACACTAGTTATCAGCTAATAAGGTAAATTCCTGCAAAAAATCGTGCTGTGACATGTTTCCGAAATTAACTGTAGGCTAAGAAATTCATTGATTTTATTAAAATGTTCGCCCCGCTAGATAAAACCAAAATTATTTCGCAAAATCTGAATTTCGGCTACATGATTTTGAGATACAACTACAGCTAGTGCCAGAATTAGAGAAAAATAGTTCCTTGGCAGCTTCTCAAATATGAACTCTTATTGGAATGATTTTGAAAAGCAATATCGTTGCGTATAAATTAGCATAATACGAGCAGGTTGTTCTAATAGTTATTAAATTTTAGTTACCAAACGCAAAAATCATCTTGCATTTCAATATCATACAGCCATGATCCAAGACATTTGTAATTATGGGGTGAAAATTTAAATAAAAATCAATGAAATTCAAAGCGCATTAGTTAGTAGTTCCGCATTAGTTTATTATGGAGAACATGTCACAGAACAACTCAGCGTAAAATTGGCTACTAGTGTAAACATATAACAGGACAAGAATTTAATGAAAAATCAATAAAATTCTAAGCCCAGAGCTCATTTTCGGAAACTTGCCGAAGAACTAATTTATTTAACATGGTCTAAAGTTTTTCTTTACTATATGGATTTTAGAATCTTACAATTATCTAATACTTTAGATTTGAATTGTTTTATTTATATGATTGAAAACAAATCGGATTTAAATTTTTTTTATTATTATTGGTTTTTACATTAATTTTGATACAATTTTCAGGCTCGGCTAACTTCACGAATATAATATATTTGAACGAAATGGTTCAAAATATGAGCTGGGGCTACTTCACACAAGAGCGATTTGGGTTGATATGTTAGTGTTGCTTAATTAAAACAAAATATTTTTTGGGTTGGAATGCTGGGAAAATTGAAAGAAGAACGGTGCTTAAAACAATTTTATTACTTGGTTACTAAAATTCAGGAACAATACAATATTAAATCTGCCATGCTTCTATCGGTTTTAAAGTCAACGCATTTTCCAATGGGTACTAAGAGAGCTTCGGCTGTCTCTATGTAAGCCTAAGTAATACAAAGGATGTCGCGTCCACGTCGCGGAGGGTGGGTACTGCTTCGGCAGTACCAAAGTGCTACCAAAGACCAAATGCCAATGTTACAAATTGTCTAAAACAAACACAGAGTACAACAGATACGGAATGTAATACCCCAAGTGGTACAGCCGCAGATATGCTGGCAAATCCACACTGTTCGGAGGCACACCCAATAGATTTTGGTGTGGACCAATCACTGTTTAACCCATTTGGACGAATTTCCAAATTACCAAGATCACTAAGATCTTTAACTGAAAAAATATTTCAGTACGAGAAGGAAAATGCTGAACTCCGTGAACAACTAAGAGAAATAAAGGAATTTACAACTAAATTGAAAGAAGAATATACAATTTTAAAGAAAGAGAATGGCGAACACAAAAACAAGACATTAATCCATTTCATACGGATGAAGAAGAATTAGAAAAAATAACAAATTGAATGTTGAAACGGAGTAAATGACCAAGTAAGAAAAGGAAGCTCAACACCCACCAGAAATGGCAGAAACTTTACCATCAACTTCAAAAGAGGTTTATTAATTATCTAAAGAAGAACCAGCAAAATTGTAATGGGCACCATCCAGCCAGCTACCGAGAATGCGAGGTTGCAAAGCAGCTACAGAAAACGAATTAATTTTAAATAGGCTTGAGGAACAGAATCAACTAAATAGATTAATTATTGACTTAATCTGCTGGAAATACCAAGTTCCAAAATAGTTAAAAATAAATAAGGTCTGCAATACAAAGTTCAATTCATAATTCCGGAGCAGAAACCAGACATCAAAACTACTCATTAAGAATAGCCAAATGGAATGCAAACGGATTAACACAATACCTAGAAGAATTAGGACTATTTTTAAATACCGAGAAAATTGATATACCTATGCCTAATATCAGAATCACATTTTACCAGCAGCAGTATCAATCCGGAGATATACTTGTTACCATACCACACATCCTGCAGAACGAGCAAGAGAAGGGTCAGCTATATTTGTTAGGGATAATATTAATCATCATAAATAATTAAAAAAAGAAAAAGAATCCATGGAAGTAACTACCGTGACGATATCTGCAATATATTGCCTACCTCGGTATAACCTAAAGAAAGAAGACTACATAATCTTGTTCCAGAGATTAGAAATTTACTTAATTATCAGAGGTGACTTTAATGCAAAAATTACCTTCTGGGGTTTAAGATTAACCTCTCCGCAAGGGAAAGAATTACTTGCAGGTGGCCGATACTCAAACTGTGAATTTTACTCAGGAGGAAAACAAACGTACTGGCCAATTGATCCTAACAAAATCCCAGACCTTATAGATTTCTACATCACTAAAGGCATATCGGAACGCTACATCTTCTTAGAAAATGATGAAATTCTAATATCAGATCATTCTCCAGTTATTATGACGGTTAGTGAAAATGTAATAGAAAAACAAATTCACCACAGCTCACAAATTGTGAATTGTTTAAGCAGTTAGTAGAGAAAAAAATAGAACTTCAAGAACCAATCAAAAGTGAATATGAAATAGAAGAGGAACTAGACCGGCTTCTTGATGTTATATACAATGGTCGTCTTGGGAATGCATCCCCAAACTATATCAACCAGGAAAGAAAACGCCGTTATTTACCTAATAGAAGTAAGAGAATTAGTAAAGAAATAACGAAAAGCCCGACAAAAATGGCAAAATACGCGTGCGCCGCAAGATAAAACAATACTTTAAACAACTTGTGCATCAAACTTAAGATACTCATAAAAGCAGCTAAAAATGAAACTATTGAAAAATACCTTTATTCTCTAGCTCTAACTAAAGATACCGACTATGCCTTCTGGAAATCAACAAAAGGGTTAAAAGGATCTAAAACGCACATCCCTCCAATCAAAACAACCGACTGGAAATGGGCTAGAAGTGCGAAAGGTAAAGCTGACCTGTTTGCAGAACATCTTGAAGAAACATTTCAATCTATAGGTCAGCAGACCAGTTACAAAAACACTGCTTAAACTCGCAGAATACCTGATTTCGAAGATATCAAGCCTTTAACATTGAAAGAACTAAAAGCTGAAATTAAGAACATAAAAGCAAAGAAAGCTCCTGGTAACGATCTGATAACAGAGCAAATAATAAAAGAGCTGCCTGAAAAAGGCACTCAGGAAAAATATGTGCCAATGCAGTGGAAAATAGCAGAAGTAATAATGTTTCAGAAACCGGGCAAACCACCGAATCATTATTTGGTATAATGCAAATGTTTACAAATTTGTATACATTTTTACGTGATATTTTTTTTTGTTTAAAACATTTTGTAGTTTATTATTTTAATTTAATTTAATATTTCCTTTACCCACGAAAAGACAACAATTTATCATTTCGAATAGTCATGCACAGCTTGTTTTGTCCATGTTTCTGCAGCCTATGAATGTTAGTTGTCAATTACTGAGGAATTTAGTTTAGTTCATAATTTAGGAAAAAATCGACCTGAGGCACACGGCATTAAGGTGGATTTACATATCCGACGATTTTTCGGCGAGGATGCTTATGGCGTATGAAACGAACGCTTTTTTGTCAATGATTTACATATTCGACGATTTTTCGGCAAACAACAGTTTAACACAAATTTAAAAAAAAACGGATGAAGTTAAAAAAAAATTATTCTATGGATGCTGTGTCGTTGCGACGAAAAGATACATTTTGTTCATGCTTCGCCGTGCCGAAAACTCAGCGGAGAAGTCCTTTCTGATTGGTTGAATGTATCACGTGATGGTGGCGCACAAAAATCGTCGGATATGTAAATCCACCTTTATGCTGGAAACAGACGTGCGAAATTTACGCATGCGACTACGCACGCGAAAACGCAAGTTAACTATAGTTATCTATATACATGAGCGTATTTTTCTGGAATTGCGTTTTTAATTTTCGGTAGAGTTTTCGATAAACCATTTACAAATTGTTTTTGAATTTCTGTCAAAACATTGAAAAGCCGTCGTGATGTTAGTATTATTTCATGATATTTTTTTTGTTGTGTAGTCAACAGTGCTACGATGCGCTTTTTTTATAAATAGAGACAACTTGCAAAATAACGATTGCTGTGCAAAATGCATGTGTTTTCTTTCATATAAAGTAGTGTATTCTAAATTCTCCGCATACGAAATTTTGCACGTCTGTTTTCAGCATAGTCTAGGTATTTCGGAAGCAAAATAATATTGAGAATAACTTTCCTTTTCAATTTCGATAGGTAAAAACTAATTCCTGATCAGGGAGTCAATTCGGGTTCCTTGAAATAATGAAAATGAAAAGTTTTTTCCATTGCCATCGAGTAGGTTTCATTGCATTTAAAAATTATGATTTCACACAGTGTTATTTAAAATTACGTGCAAATAATTCAAACTAATAGATTGCAAATGAAAAACACTTTTCATTTTCATTATTTCATGGAACGCGAATTGAATTGACCCCCAGTAGGCCAAAAAAAAAATTATTTTGATGAAAGCTTTAGGTGCAAGTTTGGAAATTAGCACTGGTTGTAATGTGCCGCAGCAAAAGAAAATTATTGATCATAGCTGGCATATTTATCAGTAGTAATTAACCCCCCGATTCTGACGATAAGACTACTAAGACTTTCTTAGCTAAGACTTTCTTGTTAAGACTTTATTTTTTAAGACTAAAGTCTTCATTGAAATTCTGAAGACAGTAGTCTTAAATAATATATTAGAAACTCTCCAAAGACTTTTGAAGAGCTGTCGAAATCAAATTTTTACCATATTGTTTTAAATTTATGAACGAAAAGCGACAGTTCAATTCGAAATTGTTAAAAATACGCAAATTTATGTTATATATATGCTGAGAGAGTATATTGTATTTTGAATAATTTTTCCGGTTTTTATAGTCAAATACATATAATTATTGTTTAATTGACTTTTTGTTTATTGTCAAAATTATGATTCCTAAGACCACCTATTTCGCTGATATTAACGAAGACAATTTTTTAAGACTACTGTGGCACTATTCTGGTAATTCCCTGGGCATAGAGAATTGGGGAAAGATTTTATATGTAATTTCTATTTAATTTTTTTTGTTCTGGCATACTGAGGTAAAAAAGCTAGTGGTAATTTTTTTGAAAACAAAATAAAATTGGGAATAATTTTCCCTACCAATTTAGATATGGAAAAATTATTCCCAATTTATAAATATTTACATCAAACTTTTCTCCTCAGTAGAACGGAAAAAAAATATTTGAACTGAAATTTCATACAAAATGTTTCCCCAATTCCCTATTCCCAGGGAATTACCAGAATAGTGCCACTGATAGATAAGACTAAGTGCAGAATACGAACTTAAAGTGCCTAGTCTTCGTTAAAACAAAAGTTTTCGCTAAGACTGAAAATACGTCTGTGACTGTACGTTAGAAACGAGGGATTAACTCGAGTATATATATAAATCAAAAAAAAAAAATAAGATTTGTATAAATCTGACAAATAAGTCAACTATGATGAAAAATTTCCTTCCGCTATATAAATTCAGAAACTAGCATTGCTATTTATAAAACAGGCCTCTAATATTTTATTTCTCAACAAAATACAGCTAAAAATGCTAAGTAAATATTTGTCGTAATTCCTTATTCTTACGGAAAGCCTGAATACGGCCACTAGACTAGCACTAATTTTTTACTGTAAGACCTACATAATTAACACAAACTGGATACGCTAAGTTTTATTTTGAAATTCGAAAGTTTCCCTGCTGCGGTTAATAACTACATTAGATAGATAGATAGAAAATCTTACCAGCCAATTTCACTTTTACCAACACTAGCGAAATTGTTTGAGAGGCTGTTGCTCAAAAGATTGAAAAAAACCATAGAACAATGAAACCTTATCTCAGAGTATCAGTTTGGTTTCAGAGAGAAACACTCAACTATTGAGCAGGAGAATCACCACTTTAGGGTGAAATTTGAAAATGAATATTTCGAGCTAAAACCTATATCGGCAGGAGTCCCGCTGAGTAGTGTTTTGGGACCTATTCCTGTCCTGCTCTACACCAGAAATCTGCCTCTATTAAGCGATGTTACCGTTGCAATATTTGCTGATGACACTGCAGATCTCTCAGTAAGAGACACTATCGAGGAATCGACAACGAAACTTCAAGAAGCATGTGACAAAATTATAAAATGGACAAAAATGGGGCGTATCGGGCTCAATAAATCGATATCCACGCATGTGTATTTTACTAATCTAAAAATTCAGTTACAAACCTGTAGTCATTAACGGTCAGTAGATTCCGCATGCAAATAAGGCTGATTATCTAGGGATGACCTTGATACCAGTTTCAGATGGAAAGAGCACCTTGAAAAGAAAAAAGATGAACTTAATATCAAATATCGAAAAATGTGTTTACTGCTCGGGAGAAATTCAGAATTGTCTACCAAAAATAAACTGCTATTATATCAACAGGTACTAGAGCATGTATAGACTTACGGAATACAGCTCTGGGGCTGTACAAAGAAAACTAACATCAAAATAATACAAACTTTTCAAAACATAGTACTACGTGGTGTATAGTTAACGCTCCGTGGTACATTAGGAATGATGACCTTCATAGGGACCTAAATATCCCGACGGTTCAAGAAGTGGTAAAAAAACATGCAGTAATTCATGGACACCGTATTCATCAACATGTAAATGAAGAGCTTCTTGGTATGTTGGACACTTGGACACTTCACATGCAGTAAGACGATTGCACAAAACGGAACCAATTGATTTAATGGATTAAGGACAATAGAGCAAAGACTATACTTCAGTATATAACCTAAAAAAAAAATTGTTTAAACGTTAATCCATTACCCAAAAAAGATACAATATAACAACTCATATATACCGTAATCTAGGCAACTGCTTGTTTAAAATTCGTTTAAAAAGATTATAATTGAAGAACTAATTTATAATATTTAAATTGATTACGTTCCTCTTTATCGTTTGATCTCGTGACTCCTGCGAAATCTAGTTCCTAAGTAAATTTTGTAACTTTGATTTTCATCAGTTTTAAGCGCCATGAATTCGGGTGATCATATCAAATTTTAACATTTTAGCTTAATTCATATTTTTACGCAAGTTCTAAAGTAGTGACATCTCTGAATTTCAAATTAAAGAACCCTACCTGCACTTAAACTTAATAAACACATTTTTTTTTTTATTAATCACTTGTTTTTTGTTTCGCAGAATATTTTGAATATTTTTCAAAAAGTTTAAAAAATCACTCGATCGATTTCGACTTGTTAGGTCATCATCAGGAGTATCTACTCCCAAGCTCTATTGCTTTGCTTTCTGTAATAAAATCAGAAATTTTATTGCAGTAATCGACTTTTGTGAGCACGGTAATTGTATTGCCCTTATCCGCTTTACACGCTATAAGGTCATGGTCACGTAGTTTTTTCTTTATCGCACCAATCACTTTGAGGTTAGTATTAGAAGCTGCAGAAGAAGAAGAGTTTATCGGAGAAGAATATACGGCAAATAGCGTAAAAAGAACCCTACCTACTATAAATTGCAAGTATATGTACAAACAATTGATCTCACAACCATTTCATATTACATATTTATTACATAAATGGCACACGGGTTTCTTTTCCTCTTACACTGTTACATTTGGTACAACAAACGTCAATCTTTGGTCGTTTTCCCGAAAAAGTAATAATTCCGAAAAAAATCGTAGTATAAATTTTATTATTTTTTTTTTTATTGTTAAGTATGCGATCTGTTTTGGAGCTCAAGGCTCACCCTGCTCTTCCGCGGTTATGCTTTTGACGTCTTTCGTTTACGCCTCCCGGCCAACTCGAGGACGTACGGCTGTAGGACCGATTTAAGAACATCTGCAAATTGCAAGCTCCATCCAGCCTATACTGGCATGGAAGATGAGTCGGCCCATGGGTTTTGCACACCGACAGGGAAGTATACATTAAAATAGCGGTTTTTACCACAAACCATAGTGGATTTCATAAAACGTCAATTTTTAATTATGGGTGGGTATTAAATTTAACGAAAAATGGACAAGGAACAAAAAAATATAAGCAGAAATTCTCGCAATTGTCATCTCCATAAATTAATTTATTACAACAAACCAGCTTTGCTAGATTTAACGGGTCTGGACCTCTTTGCCAGTAAAATTTACTCTATGTCATTACTTGATCGATTAGTGCAATTTCTTGATCCTCCTCGCTTGTAACAAATAGTATTTATAGTCAACAGATCTACCAAAGATCATAAAACATGTTAAATCTTTATTATTCTTCGGATTCTTGAAGAGAAGGCAGAAGCCTTTGGCTGCGTCGATCTGAATGTCTCATCCATCTGTCTAATGCAGCATATCTTGAGAAAAAATTTGAAAACAAAAGTAAGTTATATTTTTCAGAAAAGTACTTTTTACACTGCACGCATTGTAGTATTATTAAATCAAAATATATGGAAATCATTTGTTTTTATAACAAAACCGTTATAATATGTTTATCCCGCGGGCACGTCGTATTTGACTGTGTTTTCCATCGTTTTATTTTTCAAACCGAGAAATCATTTACTGGATACCCCCCGCCTACCTATACGTATATTCGATATAAAAAATGAAAGATGCTGCTCAGGTACGTCCAGAGCTCTATATGGAAAGTATTTTTCATTGTGCTTTTTACATCATGCTTATTGAATTTCCGCCTTCTGAGAACTTTTTCTTTTGATCATTTTATTGTTATTATGATTCTTTTGCATTGTATTTATTTGTAAATGCTGTATTGATTATATATTGGATACTTTGAATATTCAAAAAAAAACATAATAGAAGCATAAAATATACACCGTTATACAATTTTTGACCAACAATATTATTTAAAAATTTAATATTGTTCATTCGTCTGGAAAATTGAGAGATAGATGAAAAATATAAAACAACAAAAAAAATTCAATTATAAAATTTTATTTATTTTTGAGCTTTCGTAAACTGGTTTGTATATTTTAGAATCCCACATATGAATACGTTTGATTAATATTCGTACATTGCGAACTAAATTTAGCACAGCCTCTATATAGGAAAGCGTGATATATTTACCTAAAATTTTATAACAGAAATATCCATGATGCATCGTGCGATATTGTAGGAGGTTTATTCAATTAAATTTTATGTTTTTGATTTTTGTATTTAGATATGACTCGTGCTATACTAAATTTACTCTGTTCCTGCAAATTGGTGTCCAAAAATGTTGACCGTAGATATCGCATAATGAAACATACATATTAACATTAAATCTTCAGGTCATTTTTTTTTGAAAAAGTTACAAAAAATATTCCTAATCATTTAGCTTATCTGGTATTTCAAATTTTGTTTCATTGGCTTTATCCGAAATTTCACCTTAATAACCGATGGTCGATATCAAGTGAAGGATAATAAGCTATTTCAAATCTCATCAAAAACAAGTTGTAAAATTTGAATTTTCTCTTCTAGTGATCTATCGAAGGCACTTCTTACAGCAGAGCACCACTCTACTTAGATCGGTCGTCAAAAAAATGAACAACTGTACTCACTAAACCATCACTCGTTGAGTTAACTAAACATTCCAAAATGCTTAACATTATTAATATTATCAGAAGTAGCTACAAAAAAATTAGAAACAAAAAAATCATTAAGTGTAAGTCGAAAGGGGAAATAAATTAAACTCGAGAAAAAAAATTAAAATGAGTACTAAAATGTTAAATATTAAGCAAGTGACAAGGTTGTATGTTTTTTATCTCCGGCTGAACCGACTAACACTATGTGCCATTGCTTTGATTTCCATGACTTTCCGAGTTGTTCCTTTCCACGTTATAGCTGATTCGCCCGACTTTCATGAACTCTTCTTGTTATGTCATTCGGCGACCTCCTCATTATGTTGAATGTCAATTTTTGATCTAATGCATAGACTGACAGGTTACGCAACCAAACAGCAACACTGTGATTTGACACGTGGATTAAACATTCTTATTAGCTTGATGTTACGGGATAAGGCAGCTCTATCTAATGATAGAATGCAGCATTGTCTTACTCGTGGGCTGTTACAGTTTGATTTACTTTAATTGTCTCTGTATTGAACACAAGCAAAATCATTTTTTTGGCCTCATTATATATAATTTCAAGCCTATCTGGAGTTTCCATCCAATTCACACCATTTTCGCTCAGTAAATCAACGTCACGCAGTAGTCTTTATCATGTAAAAAAAGTCTAAGATTTTAGTAGAGGTAGTTTTGATTTGGTTTTCCGCTATGACCAATATTGTGGCTTTTGATGTCCTGGGATATGGTCTCACTCTCATAGCGTTTGTTTCCCCAATGGTGGGCGTAAGCACTGATTACAAACTTTTGCTTCCTTGCATATATCACAATTGGTAATGTATTAGTGCACATCTATTGTAGATCAAGCGGCCTAACGTTTTGCAAATACCATAGCACGCGCCGTTCAGCGTATAGTGCACGCCGATAATCGACTTATAACGATACAGTCGCTCGATATCCACAATTTACTAAAACGAACGTCTGGTAATTTGTCATACAATTTTGATACAATCCTTATAATAATCTGTTGCCGTAGAATACGTAAACGTGGATAAGTTTGTGGATCTTGTTGTATTTTAGCAAAAACGCTCGTCTACGGTTGGTCTTGAACCATACGAAAATAAAATACAATGTCACGATGTAGTTTTATGTCTTGATTGATCTCCATAGTTGTATCAAACTCTGTTCGTGACAACGCGTCTGGAACAAGGTTTTCCGTCTTTTTTGATGAATCAACTGGAAATCAAAGCCATGTGCATCGGCAGATTCCATCCTGCTGGTTGTTACGGTCGGCTCAGCCGCTGACCCACAGTTTTCAACTAGCCATGCGGCGGCCTCATATGCACGGTGATTTTGCCGGCTAATACTCATGACTTTAGCATACACCGTGTTTACTGATATTTATAAAACGAACTAAAATTAAAAATAAATGAAACAAAACTGGAGGTTCCGCCGAAATTTGTCGGTCGAAACTTGAGGAACAAGAAAATATAATGATAACCTGGTGTGCCCCCTCCGAATAACTCAAGAGACCCCTCCGAATAACTCATCGACCCCGAAAGGCCGATGCCTAGCATCGAAGCATCATTATAGGGTAGGGATGTCTCCCGAACAGACCCGAAAGACCTCCAACGAATCTTCCACAAGTCACACTTCGACAGCATGAAACCGCCGAAGTGCCACGAGGAGACCGCTGGATTTTACAGTTGCCCCAAATGAACGACACATCTTATAGACTCGCCACTCCGACCCTGTGGATGTTCTTCCCAGGGGATGTAGGGGAGTGATAAGCCCAGGCTATAAATATGGCACCGGTACAGAATGAGAGTCCCCCTCTCATCATACCGAACCGAAAAATTTAGTAATTTATTTTATTGTGAGACAAAAGAGACCAAGACAAAAAAGTAACCCTAATGCCGCAGTAATCGCAGTAAATTTTTTTTTTGCCGACGAAGAAGCGGAAAACCAAAATCCATAAGAAAAAAAAAGTTAAAAACAAAAATGTGCGCCTCCAAAATTTTTGGTGCTAGACCAATGTGCGAACTAAATGCGCGTGAAGCAACTGCTATGGCACTCGATTACAACGTATAATAAATAATAAAAAAATTGAAAGTTTTGAATCTATTTTTTTTTTATTTATAATTTATACTAGCTGAACCCGGGAGACGTTTTCCTGCCAGTCTGTATTATAACAACCTGTAAATGAATAAATTGGATTTTAGTAGTATTTTTAATAATCAATTGAATTTTTATTTTATATAAGTAACTTAGAACAATTCAAATTAACACATCTAGCGTAACGCAAGTGGATAAACAGAATTTTTGGTTTTATGATTTGGAGTATAGATGTATAAATTTTTTGGAGTTCCTAATCTGGAGCAAGCAACATATACTTGACCATGACAAAAACAGGTATTCGCTAAATTTATTCCGGCAACGCGCAGTGACTGCCCTTGAGCTTTGTGGATTGTCATCGCGAAAGCAAGGCGCACAGGAAATTGTAAGCGCTAGAATGTAAAGGGCAAATCAGTAGGGATCATTGGAATGCGTGGAATCAGCACGTCTTCTCCTTTACATTTGCCATTAAATATTATTGCTTCAATCACATTTTGCATAATTTTCTTAATGGAAAGTCTGGTTCCGTTACATAACTTTGGTGTGTTCAGGTTCCGAAGAAGTAGTATTGGTGATCCAGTTTTTAACACCAGTTTGTGCGGTGGTATCCCCGATGGCTCCAATGAATTTAGAAATTCGACTGGATAATTAACAGCATCATTCTCTTCTACAACTGTATCAATAGATTTGTATTCCGTCACTGCACCAGGAATTTTTAATTGAATCGTATTAGTTATGTTAGGGAAAACCATATTTTCAAGATTTTCTATTGATGACTGAAGTTGACAGAAGTCCTGTGAAAATGATATTTCCTGTGTTAAATGGTCAATCGGAAGTTTACCGTCGCCCATATCTAAAAGCTGCTCGGAAAATATTTGTGCAGATTCATGTTTAAGTAAATGTACACGCATGTTAGTCGACAGTGTAATTTTTTTCACGTGCCTCCAAAGGAATGAATACTTTAGGCACGCGTTTAGTTCGTCTGCTGGGGTTGATCTTGGAATAACGGGCAAAGTTTGACGGAAATCACCGGCTAGCTGTATCACAGCTCCGCATATTGGGCGTTGATTGTTTCGAAAATCCTGCAGAGTACGATCAAGTGCTTCAAGTTCTTTTTTATGAGCCATGGTACATTCATCCCAAATAATGAGTTGACATCCCAGATAATGAATACAGTTGCCATTCCAGATGTTTTTGCAATGTTACAAATAGGACTTTTAGCTATGTTTAGATTCAATGGCAGCTCGAGAGCCGAATGCGCCGTACGTCCTCCATCAAGTAGCGTTGCTGCAATCCCCGATGATGCTACAGCCAAAGAAATTTCACCCTTCATTCGAATTTCTCCGAGTATCAGATTGAGCAAACAAGTTATTCCTGTGCCTCCTGGTGCATCAAGAAATAGAAGTCCACCATTTCCGCTCCATACATGCTCCATAACTGTGTCATACGCAAGTCGTTGATCATTTGTTAAGAGCCTTATCTGAGCTTCAACATAAATTTGTAATGCGTTGACGTCGTATTGTTTCTCTCTTAATATGTCTATATCGATAATATTGTCTCTATTACGTTCTGGAGAAAATAGCCCCAGCTGATTAAGGTTTTTTTTGTTAATTGACATACACATATCTTCAAGTAAAATCAGCGATTCATTGAAAATGTCTTCTGCATACTGCATATCCAGGTTAGGGTTTTCTCTGTGAGCTCGAAGAAATATGTCTTCGCTCATACTCTCTTTATGCTTTTCCCATAAATCTTTCGGATCAGAAGGCGCACAAGTTGTCAAAATGATGGCGAACAGAGTTCGTGTTTGGTGAGCATGACGTGTTTCAGATACTTCTGTCAATGCGTTGTCCCAATGTTGATCATTTTCAAGCAAACCAAGTTTGAAACGTGCTTCTCCATATGTCTGACACACGTGACCATCGATAATTTTCATTGCTTGAAACGATGTTGGTCCTTTCATCACGTGAAGCAGCATTCTTAAATAGTAGCATTCACTATTATTCGGGTGAACAGTGTACTCGTCCTAACGTGCTAGTAGAAAATATGCCAGCCACTGAAGAATGTTTTGCACTCCGTTTACTTTTGCAAAATTTCTTCGTTGATTGATTCCAAGTATAATACTGCGGGACTTCATGATATAGCAATGTTTTCGCAAATTCATTAGTTGCACACAGTTGAAGAAAAGCTGTCAACGTTGTGTTTTGTGGATCTACAGCTCTTTGAAGGGCGTTCTCTTCCGTGAAATAGACTCGTTCACCGTTTTCTAAGTGAACATTGAGATGCATAACAGCAGAAAAACCTTCATGGATATCAAAACCAAAAATTCGCCATATAGCTTCATTACTGCTAATATAACGTCTCATTTAAAATTGTTCGACTTCATTAACGGGTGCATTGGAATTCGCAATTCCAAAAACTGCCATATCACTGCCTTTATTTACGTATTTACATAATAATCGACTTAACTGAATTGCAGACCTCTATGTTGATATGCGCCTTGAATGACTTTAAAATTATAGGAGAATAGGGCACAATCCATTGATTATCAATTTCAATATCAACATTATTGAGTTTGAAAGTTGTTGTGTGTCCACCATCAACTGGTTTTCGTCGTCTGTACAGCGAATAACCATCGCCACACGTTTGTGTTTCCTTTAACAGCATACGTGGATAATTTTTGGTACATTTTCCGTCTTTCATGCAGGGCGAATGTGGGTTATGTAGTCCACATGGTCCATGAATCATGTTCTTCTTGACAATTTCAAATAATCCCGGATCTTCTTCTGGATCAGGTAGTTCAGTTCTAATGATATCGTCAATTTGAGTGGTAACAATTTTTTCAACCAACCAAATTAAGATATGAGCATGTGGTAAACCTCTTTTCTGCCATTCAATGGAATACATCCAGCAGCGAGTTTCTCCGTATATATGGTTTTTAGTGATGAGATCCATAAGACGTATCAATTTTTGTTTGAAAACTCTCGCTGTGAGGTCATGTCGATGAAATGATTGCTGTCCAGACTATGGATCTTGTACGATTTTTTTCCATCCCAATGGAAATTAACCGGAACGTCATAGTAGTGGTGTACGTATTGGTGTGCGTGTTTTGCTTTTTGTTTTTGACGTCATTTTGAAACAAAATATAATGTTATGTATATAATTTGGGAATTTGAAAAATTTCACAACACAATACCATTTAAATTAATAAAGTGCTCCCTATAATTCATTCAGCTATGCTACACACAATTTTGGTTTCTGGATTCAAACTTCTGCGCAATAGATTTTAATTTTTAATTTAAACCCTTATTTTAAATTAAATCATTAAATTTTTTTGTCTTGTTTTATTCTTTTATCTCGAAAATAAAATTTAAACAAAAATCTACATCTCAAAAATGTCCTTAAATTTTTTTATTTTCATTTCAATTTTTTTCATTTCGGATTCACGGACAAAAATTTTATTATGCAGCTGCGACGTAAAAATTTTGACCGTGAATCCGAAATGAAAAAATTTGAAATGAAAATAAAAAAATTTACGGACATTTTTGAGATGTAGATTTTTACAATAACAACAACATGTTACAATAACATGTTATTTTCATAAATAACATGTAAAAATTATAGATACATAAATGTATAATTAAACAAGGAAATATTAAATATATTAAAAAACATTAACACAATTTATTTTATTTAAGATTTAAATAATATAAATGAAAATACAAAAAAAAAAAATTCAATCGCATCTATTTGCTTATCATCTTTCATTCATTCCACTGCTCGCGAGCAGTGGAAAAATCCTCATGAACTATTTTTTTTCTCAACCGATTATGTAACAGCCCTAAGCTGTTACATTAGTTTATTTCGAAATTTAACATGACACACGATCAGTTCATGCAAAATACTTGATGATATGTTTACCGACGCACTATACTAAAATGTAACAACTTTCAATCATCGCACTGTAGGATTGATGTACACTCTTCATTGTTATCGCTTAAGTATTGCACGATTATGTTGTTGATCAAGTTGACTTCCAATTCAACTCTTTCTTTGTATTGGTATATGTAAATAATAAACTGTGTTCGATGGTTACGGATGAGCCTTACGGTCTTTATTAAACCATTAGTATAGTGACCGCCGCCATGGAATTTACTCTAAATATAATTAAAAGGTAATGTTTAAATTTAAAATAACAAATTTTGTGAATGGTGCAAATAATTAAAAGAAATAATTTTTGTGTTATCGTGTAGTAACTAGTGGCAATTTTTGGATATTTTTTTTTGATAAACATCGCCGGTTGTATAAACGGAAAACTAGGACCGCATACCAGAATACACACTGGGATAGTCATATTTTGTTTGAATATACATAAGCTTTATTCCAAAGGTATTCCTTTTTTTATTATTTCTATAAATACGAGTATTCCGGTAACTCTTCGCGTTCAATGTAAATAAAATTTCGCAATTATATTTACGGTTCATATATATGCATTGAATACTAACAGCTTTTCGTTTTTCCGTGTTATACAGAAACCGTGAATTAGATTCGAAAAACAATCGATTCTCTAAATTCAATTTACCGGATTGCCGCTAAGTTCGGATAAAACATACCGGTAAGCGTTTTTAAAATTATTTACTGGTTCGATTCCACGGCATATTTATTTGCGAAGATCTCAAACAAGGTCATATTGCATGTGTCTATGCGACAACAGTGCTTGCTCATCGAACCAACGTTTAAGTTATCTTGTTCAACAACAACAAAATCGCATAAATAAATACATACATTTATCGAGCAATTACACTGTGCTAGTCGAAAAATGTGACAAGCTGGGCACCCGGGGCGTAAACCTAATTCGAGTACGCTGAATTCAATGGTGCTAGTCCCATTTCAAAGTTAGTCCCCATTTTTAAAATATCGCATTCGACATGTTTTGGCTCTGAGTCAAAACATACCCTCATTTTCACGTTGATAGCTCCTGAACCATTGAGATTTTCGTTATGCGTTTTTCAGCAAAGTTGTTGCACACGTCAAGACCAACAACTTTGCTGAACATATCAAGACCGAAAAACGACATCTACATTCACATTTTTGTGTTATTTTTCCATATAAGTATGTGTGTTTTACTTAGGCCAAGGTTAGCTTGGAGTGGCACTTCCGGACACTTAGACCAAGAGTGACCCGTTGTGATACCAGAAGAACATATTTCCCCTTTACTCCTGTTCAAAACCATTCAGAGCTACGTACGTACCGCAAAATATCTCGCACTCCAGATTCAGCGAGATCTGAAAGGCTGGTCACACTGGACACGCCCAAATACCTATGCCTTCTGTATGATAGTGCCGGACACGAGCATAGGAAGATATCTAAAGTCTCTTCTTCCTTTTCGTCCATGCAACTTCTACAAAGTTATTCGTCTGTAGACCCAGCCTTCTCGCACGTTCCTCAAAAAGGAAGGGTCTTGTCAGTTTTGGCAAAAGCTTCTCACAGAAGACTCCGGCTCCTACCTTGCCCTTTCAAAAGACATAAGTACACAGGTAAGGCTAAATACAACTGGAATTCGGCATACTAAGCCAAACAAGACGCTCATCTCAGATAAGATACAAAGACCCAAGTATAACAAAATTCGACTTTTTTATCATTTCTCGAAGTAAAAACTTATATTTAGTTTAGACTATGACTTAGTTTGGCTTTCAACTTAGAATAAGATCCTGTATGAAAAGTGCCCCAAATTCTGTCCCCACATTCTGTCCCCAAATCCTGTCCCCAAATTCTGTATCCAAGTCTGTCTCCAAATTCTGTCCCCAAATTCTGTAACCAAATTCTATCCCCAAATTCTGTCCCCAAATTCAGTTTCCAAATTCTGTCCCCAAATTGTGTCCCCAAATTCTGTCCCCAAATTCAGTACCCAAATTCTGTCCCCAAATTCTGTCCCCAAATTCTGTCCCCAAATTCTGTCCCCAAATTCTGTCCAAAATTGTGTCCCCAAATTGTGTCCCCAAATTCTGTCCCCAAATTCTGTCCCCAAATTCTGTCTCCAAATTCTGTCCCCAAAAATTCTGTCCCCAAATTCTGTCCCCAAACTCTGTCCCCAAATTCTGTCCCAAAATTCTGTCCCCAAATTCTGTCCCCACATCCTGTCCCCAAATTCTGTCCCCAAATTCTGTCCCCAAATTGTGTCCCCAAATTCTGTCCCCACATTCTGTCCCCAAATTCTGTCCCCAAATTCTGTCCCCACATTCTGTCCCCAAATTCTGTCCCCAAATTTTGTCCCCAAATTCTGTCCCCAAATTCTATCCCCAAATTCTATCCCCAAATTCTGTCCCCAAATTGTGTCCCCAAATTCTGTCCCCAAATTGTGTCCCCAAATTCTGTCCCCAAATTGTGTCCCCAAATTCTGTCCCCAAATTCTGTCCCCAAATTCTGTCCCCAAATTCTGTCTCCAAATTCTATCCCCACATTCTGTCCCCAAATTCTGTCCCCACATTCTGTCCCCAAATTGTGTCCCCAAATTCTGTCCCCAAATTCTGTCCCCAAATTCTGTCCCCAAATTCTGTCCCCAAATTCTGTCCCCAAATTCTGTCCCCACATTCTGTCCCAAAATTCTGTCCAAAAATTTGGTCCCCAAATTCTGTCCCCAAATTCTGTCCCCAAATTCTGTCCCCAAATTCTGTCCCCAAATTCTATCCCCAAATTCTGTCCCTAAATTCTGTCCCCAAATTCTGTCCCCAAATTCTGTCCCCAAATTCTGTCCCTAAATTGTGTCCCCAAATTCTTTCCCCAAATTCTGTCCCCAAATTCTGTCCCCAAATTCTGTCCTCAAATTCTGTCCCCAAATTGTGTCCCCAAATTCTGTCCCCACATTCTGTCCCCAAATTCTGTCTCCATATTCTGTCTCCAAATTCTATCCCCAAATTCTGTCACCAAATTCTGTCCCCAAATTCTGTCCCCAAATTCTGTCCCCAAATTCTGTCCCCAAATTCTGTCCAAAATTGTGTCCCCAAATTCTGTCCCCAAATTGTGTCCCCAAATTCTGTCTCCAAATTCTGTCTCCAAATTCTATCTCCAAATTCTGTCCCCAAATTCTGTCCCCACATTCTGTCCCAAATTCTGTCCACAAATTCTGTCCCCAAATTCTGTCCCCAAATTCTGTCCCCAAATTCTGTCCCCAAATTGTGTCCCCACATTCTGTCCCAAAATTCTGTCCCCAAATTTTGTCCCCAAATTCTGTCCCCAAATTCTGTCCCAAAATTCTGTCCCCAAATTCTGTCCCCAAATTCTGTCCCCAAATTCTGTCCCCACATTCTGTCCCCAAATTCTGTCCCCAAATTCTGTCCCCAAATTCTGTCCCCAAATTGTGTCCCCAAATTCTGTCCCCAAATTCTGTCACCAAATTTTTTTTTTTTTTTTTATCAAATTAAAGCACGCAGGCTTATCATTTATTTTCAAAACGATTTTTTTACATATAATAATAATAATATACAAAATGAAAATAAATGAGTAGGGTAATCATCACCGATTTAACGGCAGTATTGATCTACCCTTTAACAAGAAAAATTTGAAAAAAAAGTTATGAATATTACAATAAAAATTTAACAAAAAAATATAAAAAATATAAACAATTGAAACTAAAATTAAAATTAAACTACATCAGACTAAAACTCTAAACAAGAAATCGATATTAGGGTGCTCAAAAAGCCAAACTTTAAGTAATTTGAGAAATGATTTTGAATTTATTTGTTGCCGTATGCTAAGTGGAAGTTGGTTAAATAAGGAAGGAGCAGTTACCCAAAAAATATTTTCTAAAATGTTCACTAAAAAAATGTGGAACAACAAATAAGAACTGATCATTGTTCCTAATGTTGTATCGCACATTTGATCTCAATAATCGGTGCCTACTTCGCAAATAAAATAAACGTAAAACCTTATAAACATATAGATGTTGTAATGGTAAAACTTTAAAACTCAAAAATAATGGCCAAGCAGAAACCCGCGAAGACTTAAAACACATGATACGAATAGCATATTTCTGAACAATAATCAGAATTTTTAAAGTTGAATGATAGCAACCACCCCAACACGATAAAGCATATTTGAGCCTAGAGTTAATGCAGGCATAGTAGAATTTTAGCAATACCGATTTAGGAGCTACAGGTCTTAATAGATATAAGGTTCGTAATGCATTGTTGAGAGACTTTTTTAATTTATCGACATGATGCTTCCAACTCAGATTACAATCAACAATAATTCCAAGATACTTGAAACTCTCAACAGCTTCAATGGAAATGCACGAGCTGGAGCAATTAACGGCATTACAAAAATTGGGATGATACGTTAACGGTGAATGTAAGATACTGTCCCCAGATACTGTAATTCTGTCCCCAAATTCTGTCCCCAAATTGTGTCCCCAAATTGTGTCCCCAAATTCTGTTCCCAAATTCTGTCCCCAAATTCTGTCCTCAAATTCTGTCCCCAAATTCTGTCCCCAAATTCTGTCAACAAATTCTGTCCCCAAATTCTGTCTCCAAATTCTGTCTCCAAATTCTATCCCCAAATTCTGTCCCCAAATTCTGTCCCCACATTCTGTCCCCAAATTCTGTCCCCAAATTCTGTCCCCAAATTCTGTCCCCAAATTCTGTCCCCAAATTCTGTCCCCAAATTCTGTCCCCAAATTCTGTCCCCAAATTCTGTCCCCACATTCTGTCCCCAAATTCTGTCCCCAAATTTTGTCCCCACATTCTGTCCCCAACTTCTGTCCCCAAATTCTGTCTCCAATTTCTATCCCCAAATTCTGTTCCCAAATTGTGTCCCCAAATTCTGTCCCCAAATTCTGTCCCCAAATTCTGTCCCCAAATTGTGTCCCCAAATTGTGTCCCCAAATTCGGTCCCCAAATTCTGTCCCCAAATTCTATCCCCAAATTCTGTCCCCAAATTCTGTCCCCAAATTCTGTCCCCAAATTGTGTCCCAAAATTCTGTCCCCAAATTCTGTCCCCACATTCTGTCCCCAAATTCTGTCCCCAAATTCTGTCCCCAAATTCTGTCCCCAAATTGTGTCCCCAAATTCTGTCCCCAAATTCTGTCACCAAATTTTTTTTTTTTTTTTTATCAAATTAAAGCACGCAGGCTTATCATTTATTTTCAAAACGATTTTTTTACATATAATAATAATAATATACAAAATGAAAATAAATGAGTAGGGTAATCATCACCGATTTAACGGCAGTATTGATCTACCCTTTAACAAGAAAAATTTGAAAAAAAAGTTATGAATATTACAATAAAAATTTAACAAAAAAATATAAAAAATATAAACAATTGAAACTAAAATTAAAATTAAACTACATCAGACTAAAACTCTAAACAAGAAATCGATATTAGGGTGCTCAAAAAGCCAAATTTTAAGTAATTTGAAAAATGATTTTGAATTTATTTGTTGCCGTATGCTAAGTGGAAGTTGGTTAAATAAGGAAGGAGCAGTTACCAAAAAATATTTTCTAAAATGTTCACTAAAAAAATGTGGAACAACAAATAAGAACTGATCATTGTTCCTAATGTTGTATCGCACATTTGATCTCAATAATCGGTGCCTACTTCGCAAATAAAATAAACGTAAAACCTTATAAACATATAGATGTTGTAATGGTAAAACTTTAAAACTCAAAACTAATGGCCACGCAGAAACCCGCGAAGACTTAAAACACATGATACGAATAGCATATTTCTGAACAATAATCAGAATTTTTAAAGTTGAATGATAGCAACCACCCCAACACGATAAAGCATATTCGAGCCTAGAGTTAATGCAGGCATAGTAGAATTTTAGCAATACCAATTTAGGAGGTACAGTTCTTAATAGATATAAGGTTCGTAATGCATTGTTGAGAGACTTTTTTAATTTATCGACATGATGCTTCCAACTCAAATTACAATCAATAAAAATTCCAAGATACTTGAAACTCTCAACAGCTTCAATGGAAATGCACGAGCTGGAGCAATTAACGGCATTACAAAAACTGGGATGATACGTTAACGGTGAATGTAAGATACTGTCCCCAGATACTGTAATTCTGTCCCCAAATTCTGTCCCCAAATTGTGTCCCCAAATTGTGTCCCCAAATTCTGTTCCCAAATTCTGTCCCCAAATTCTGTCCTCAAATTCTGTCCCCAAATTTTGTCCCCAAATTGTGTCCCCAAATTCTGTCCCCAAATTTTGTCTCCAAATTCTGTCTCCAAATTCTATCCCCAAATTCTGTCTCCAAATTCTGTCCCCACATTCTGTCCCCAAATTCTGTCCCCAAATTGTGTCCCCAAATTCTGTCTCCAAATTCTGTCCCCAAATTCTGTCCCCAAATTCTGTCCCCACATTCTGTCCCCAAATTCTGTCCCCAAATTTTGTCCCCACATTCTGTCCCCAAATTCTGTCCCCAAATTCTGTCTCCAATTTCTATCCCCAAATTCTGTTCCCAAATTGTGTCCCCAAATTCTGTCCCCAAATTCTGTCCCCAAATTCTGTCCCCAAATTGTGTCCCCAAATTGTGTCCCCAAATTCGGTCACCAAATTCTGTCCCCAAATTCTATCCCCAAATTCTGTCACCAAATTCTGTCCCCAAATTCTGTCCCCAAATTCTGTCCCAAAATTCTGTCCCCAAATTGTGTCCCCAAATTCTGTCCCCAAATTCTGTCCCCAAATTCTGTCCCCAAATTCTGTCCCCAAATTCTATCCCCAAATTCTGTCCCCAAATTCTGTCCCCACATTCTGTCCCCAAATTCTGTCCCCAAATTCTGTCCCCACATTCTGCCCCAAATTCTGTCCCCAAATTCTGTCTCCAAATTCTGTCTCCAAATTCTATCCCCAAATTCTGTCCCCAAATTCTGTCCCCACATTCTGTCCCCAAATTTTGTCCCCAAATTGTGTCCCCAAATTCTGTCCCCAAATTCTGTCCCCAAATTGTGTCCCCAAATTGTGTCCCCAAATTCTGTCCCAAAATTCTGTCCCCACATTCTGTCCCCAAATTCTGTCCCCAAATTTTGTCCCCAAATTCTGTCCCCAAATTCTGTCCCCAAATTTTGTCCCCAATTTCTATCCCCAAATTCTGTCCCCAAATTGTGTCCCCAAATTGTGTCCCCAAATTCTGTCCACCAAATTCTGTCTCCAAATTCTGTCCCCAAATTGTGTCCCCAAATTCTGTCCCCAAATTCTGTCCCCAAATTCTGTCTCCAAATTCTGTCTCCAAATTCTATCCCCAAATTCTGTCCCCAAATTCTGTCCCCACATTCTGTCCCCAAATTTTGTCCCCAAATTGTGTCCCCAAATTCTGTCCCCAAATTCTGTCCCCAAATTGTGTCCCCAAATTGTGTCCCCAAATTCTGTCCCAAAATTCTGTCCCCACATTCTGTCCCCAAATTCTGTCCCCAAATTTTGTCCCCAAATTCTGTCCCCAAATTCTGTCCCCAAATTTTGTCCCCAATTTCTATCCCCAAATTCTGTCCCCAAATTGTGTCCCCAAATTGTGTCCCCAAATTCTGTCCACCAAATTCTGTCTCCAAATTCTGTCCCCAAATTGTGTCCCCAAATTCTGTCCCCAAATTCTGTCCCCAAATTCTGTCCCCAAATTCTGTCCCCAAATTCTATCCCCAAATTCTGTCCCCAAATTCTGTCCCCACATTCTGTCCCCAAATTCTGTCCCCAAATTCTGTCCCCACATTCTGCCCCAAATTCTGTCCCCAAATTCTGTCTCCAAATTCTGTCTCCAAATTCTATCCCCAAATTCTGTCCCCAAATTCTGTCCCCACATTCTGTCCCCAAATTTTGTCCCCAAATTGTGTCCCCAAATTCTGTCCCCAAATTCTGTCCCCAAATTCTGTCCCCAAATTGTGTCCCCAAATTCTGTCCCAAAATTCTGTCCCCACATTCTGTCCCCAAATTCTGTCCCCAAATTTTGTCCCCAAATTCTGTCCCCAAATTCTGTCCCCAAATTTTGTCCCCAATTTCTATCCCCAAATTCTGTCCCCAAATTGTGTCCCCAAATTGTGTCCCCAAATTCTGTCCACCAAATTCTGTCTCCAAATTCTGTCCCCAAATTGTGTCCCCAAATTCTGTCCCCAAATTCTGTCCCCAAATTGTGTCCCCAAATTCTGTCCCCAAATTCTGTCCCCAAATTCTGTCCCCAAATTCTGTCCCAAATTCTCCCCCAAATTCTGTCCCCAAATTCTGTCCGCACATTCTGTCTCCAAATTCTATCTCCAAATTCTGTCCCCAAATTCTGTCCCCACATTCTGTCCCCAAATTCTGTCCCCAAATTCTGTCCCCAAATTCTGTCCCCTATTTCTGTCCCCAAATTCTATCCCCAAATTCTGTCCCCAAATTCTGTCCCCAAATTCTATCTCCAAATTCTGTCCCCAAATTCTGTCCCCACATTCTGTCCCCAAATTCTGTCCACAAATTCTGTCCCCAAATTCTGTCCCCAAATTCTGTCCCCAAATTCTGTCCCCAAATTGTGTCCCAACATTCTGTCCCAAAATTCTGTCCCAAAATTCTGTCCCCAAATTTTGTCCCCAAATTCTGTCCCCAAATTCTGTCCCAAAATTCTGTCCCCAAATTCTGTCCCCAAATTCTGTCCCCAAATTCTGTCGCCAAATTCTGTCCCCAAATTCTGTCCCCAAATTCTATCCCCAAATTCTGTCCCCACATTCTGTCCCCAAATTCTGTCCCCAAATTCTGTCCCCAAATTCTGTCCCCAAATTCTGTCCCCAAATTCTGTCCCCAAATTCTGCCCACACATTCTGTGCCCAAATTCTGTCCCCAAATTCTGTCCCCACATTCTGTCCCACAATTCTGTCCCCAAATTTTGTCCCCAAATTCTTTCCCCAAATTCTGTCCCCAAATTCTGTCCCCAAACTGTGTCTCCAAATTCTGTCCCCAAATTCTGTCCCCAAATTCTGTCCCCAAATTCTGTCCCCAAATTCTGTCCCCAAATTCTGTCCCCAAATTCTGTCCCCAAATTCTGTCCCCAATTTCTGTCCCCAAATTCTGTCCAAAATTGTGTCCCCAAATACTGTCCCCAAATTCTGTCCCCAAACTGTGTCTTAAAATTCTGTCCACAAATTCTGTCCCCAAATTCTGTCCCCAAATTCTGTCCCCAAATTCGGTCCCCAAATTCTGTCCCCAAATTCTATCCCCAAATTCTGTCCCCAAATTCTGTCCCCAAATTCTGTCCCCAAATTGTGTACCAAAATTCTGTCCCCAAATTGTGTCCCCAAATTCTGTTCCCAAATTCTGTCCCCAAATTCTGTCCCCAAATTCTGTCCCCAAATTCTATCCCCAAATTCTGTCCCCAAATTCTGTCCCCACATTCTGTTCCCAAATTCTGTCCCCAAATTCTGTCCCCACATTCTGCCCCAAATTCTGTCCCCAAATTCTGTCTCCAAATTCTGTCTCCAAATTCTATCCCCAAATTCTGTACCCAAATTCTGTCATCACATTCTGTCCCCAAATTTTGTCCCCAAATTGTGTCCCCAAATTCTGTCCCCAAATTCTGTCCCCAAATTCTGTCCCCAAATTGTGTCCCCAAATTCTGTCCCAAAATTCTGTCCCCACATTCTGTCCCCAAATTCTGTCCCCAAATTTTGTCCCCAAATTCTGTCCCCAAATTCTGTCCCCAAATTTTGTCCCCAATTTCTATCCCCAAATTCTGTCCCCAAATTGTGTCCCCAAATTGTGTCCCCAAATTCTGTCCCCACATTCTGTCCCCAAATTCTGTCCCCAAATTGTGTCCCCAAATTCTGTCCCCAAATTCTGTCCCCAAACTCTGTCCCAAAATTGTGTCCCAAATTCTGCCCCAAATTCTGTCCCCAAATTCTGTCCCAAATTCTGCCCCAAATTCTGTCCCCAAATTCTGTCCCCACATTCTGTCTCCAAATTCTATCTCCAAATTCTGTCCCCAAATTCTGTCCCCACATTCTGTCCCCAAATTCTGTCCCCAAATTCTGTCCCCAAATTCTGTCCCCTATTTCTGCCCCAAATTCTATCCCCAAATTCTGTCCCCAAATTCTGTCCCCAAATTCTGTCCCCAAGTTTTGTCCCCAAATTCTGTCCCCACATGCTGTCCCAAAATTCTGTCCCCAAATTTTGTCCCCAAATTCTGTCCCAAAATTCTGTCCCCAAATTCTGTCCCAAAATTTTGTCCCCAAATTCTGTCTCCAAATTCTGTCCCCAAATTCTGTCCCCAAATTCTGTCCCCAAATTCTGTCTCCAAATTCTGTCCCCAAATTCTGTCCCCACATTTTGTCCCCAAATTCTGTCCCCACATTCTGTCCCCAAATTCTGTCCCCAAATTCTGTCCCCAAATTCTGTCCCCAAATTCTGTCCCCAAATTCTGTCCCCAAATTCTGCCCACACATTCTGTCCCCAAATTCTGTCCCCAAATTCTGTCCCCAAATTCTGTCCCCACATTCTGTCCCACAATTCTGTCCCCAAATTTTGTCCCCAAATTCTGTCCCCAAATTCTGTCCCCAAATTCTGTCCCCAAACTGTGTCTCCAAATTCTGTCCCCAAATTCTGTCCCCAAATTCTGTCCCCAAATTCTGTCCCCAAATTCTGTTCCCAAATTCTGTCCCCAATTTCTGTCCCCAAATTCTGTCCCCAAATTCTATCCCCAAATACTGTCCCCAAATTCTGTCCCCAAACTGTGTCTTAAAATTCTGTCCACAAATTCTGTCCCCAAATTCTGTCCCCAAATTCTGTCCCCAAATTCTGTCCCCAAATTCAGTCCCCAAATTCTGTCCCCAAATTCTGTCCCCAAATTCTATCCCCAAATTCTGTCCCCAAATTCTGTCCCCACATTCTGTCCCCAAATTCTGTCCCCAAATTCTGTCCCCAAATTCTGTCCCCAAATTCTGTCCCCAAATTCTGTCCCCAAATTCTGTCCCCAAATTCTGTCCCCAAATTCTGTCCCCAAATTCTAACCCCAAATTATGTACCCAAATTCTGTCCCCAAATTGTGTCCCCAAATTCTGTCCCCAAATTCTGTCCCCAAATTGTGTCCCCAAATTGTGTCCCCAAATTCTGTCCCCAAATTCTGTCCCCAAATTCTGTCCCCAAATTGTGCCCAAAATTCTGTCCCCAAATTCTGTCCCCAAATTCTGTCCCCAAATTCTGTCCCCAAATTGTGTCCCCAAATTCTGTCCCCAAATTATGTCCCCAAATTCTGTCCCCAAATTCTTTCCCAAATTCTGTCCTCAAATTGTGTTCCCAAATTCTGTTCCCAAATTCTGTCCCAAAATTCTGTCCCCAAATTCTGTCCCCAAATTCTGTCCCCAAATTCTGTCCCCAAATTCTGTCCCCAAATTGCGTCCCCAAATTCTGTCCCCTATTCCTGTCCCCAAATTTTGTCCCCAAATTGTGTCCCCAAATTGTGTCCCCAAATTCTGTCCCCAAATTCTGTCCCCAAATTCTGTCCCCAAATTCTGTCCCCAAATTGTGTCCCCAAATTGTGTCCCCAAATTCTGTCCCCAAATTCTGTCCCACATTCTGTCCCCAATTTCTGTCTTCAAATTTTGTCCCCAAATTCTGTCCCCAAATTCTGTCCCCAAATTCTATTCTTAAATTCTGTCCCCAAATTCTGTCCCCAAATTCTGTCCCCAAATTGTGTCCCAAAATTCTGTCCCCAAATTCTGTCCCCAAATTCTGTCCCCAAATTCTGTCCCCAAATTCTGTCCCTAAACTCTGTCCCCAAATTCTGTCTCCAAATTCTGTCCCCAAATTCTGTCCCCAAATTGAGTCCCCAAATTGTGTCCCAAAATTCGTCCCCAAATTCTGTCCCCAAATTCTGTCCCCAAATTCTGTCCCCAAATTCTGTCCCCAAATTCTGTCCCCAAATTCTGTCCCTAAGTTCTATCCCCAAATTCTGTCTCCAAATTCTGTCCCCACATTCTGTCCCCAAATTCTGTCCCCAAATTGTGTCCCCAAATTCTGTCCCCAAATTCTGTCCCCAAATTCTGTCCCCAAATTCTGTCCCCACATTCTGTCCCCAAATTCTGTCCCCAAATTCTGTCCCCAAATTCTGTCCCCAAATTCTGTCCCCAAATTCTGTCCCCAAATTCTGTCCCCACATTCTGTCCCCAAATTCTGTCCCCAAATTTTGTTTCCAAATTCTGTCCCAAAATTCTGTCCCCAAATTCTATCCCCAAATTCTGTCCGCAAATTCTGTCCCCAAATTCCATCCCCTAATTCTGTCCCCAAATTCTGTCCCCAAATTCTGTCCCCAAATTCTGTCCCCAAATTCTGTCCCCAAATTCTGTCCCCAAATTCTGTCCCCAAATTGTGTCCCCAAATTCTGTCAACAAATTCTGTCCCCAAATTCTGTCTCCAAATTCTGTCCCCAAATTCTGTCCCCAAATTCTGTCCCCAAATTCTGTCCCCAAATTGTGTCCCCAAATTCTGTCCCCAAATTCTGTCCCCACATTCTGTCCCAAAATTGTGTCCCCAAATTGTGTCCCCAAATTGTGTCCCCAAATTCTGTCCCCAAATTCTGTCCCCACATTCTGTCCCCAAATTCTGTCCCCAAATTTTGTCCCCAAATTCTGTCCCCAAATTCTGTCCCCAAATTCTATCCCCAAATTCTGTCCCCAAATTCTGTCCCCAAATTCTGTCCTCAAATTCTGTCCCCACATTCTGTCCCCAAATTCTGTCCCCAAATTCTGTCCCCAAATTCTGTCCCCAAAATTCTGTCCCCAAATTCTGTCCCCAAATTCAGTCCCCAAATTCTGTCCCCAAATTCTGTCCCAAAATTCTGTCCCCAAATTCTGTCCCCAAATTCTGTCCCTAAATTCTATCCCCAAATTCTGTCCCCAAATTCTGTCCCCACATTCTGTCCCCAAATTCTGTCCCCAAATTGTGTCCCCAAATTGTGTCCCCAAATTCTGTCCCCAAATTCTGTCCCAAAATTCTGTCCCCAAATTGTGTCCCCACATTCTGTCACCAAATTGTGTCCCCAAATTCTGTCCCCAAATTCTGTCCCCAAATTCTGTCCCCAAATTCTGTCCCCACATTCTGTCCCCAAATTCTGTCCCCAAATTCTGTCCCCAAATTCTGTCCCCAAATTCTGTCCCCAAATTCTGTCCCCACATTCTGTCCCCAAATTCTGTCCCCAAATTTTGTTTCCAAATTCTGTCCCCAAATTCTGTCCCCAAATTCAGTCCCCAAATTCTGTCCCCAAATTCTGTCCCCAAATTCTATCCCCAAATTCTGTCCCCAAATTCTGTTCCCACATTCTGTCCCCAAATTCTGTCCCCAAATTCTGTCCCCACATTCTGTCCCCAAATTCTGTCCCCAAATTCTGTCCCCAAATTCTGTCCCCAAATTCTGTCCCCAAATTCTGTTCCCAAATTCTGTCCCCAAATTCTGTCCCCACATTCTGTCCCCAAATTCTGTCCCCAAATTTTGTTTCCAAATTCTGTCCCCAAATTCTGTCCCCAAATTCTGTCCCCAAATTCTGTCCCCAAATTCTGTCCCCAAATTCTGTCCCCAAATTCTGTCCCCAAATTCTGTCCCCAAATTCTGTCCCCAAATTCTGTCCCCAAATTCTGTCCCCAAATTGTGTCCCCAAATTCTGTCAACAAATTCTGTCCCCAAATTCTGTCTCCAAATTCTGTCTCCAAATTCTATCCCAAAATTCTGTCCCCAAATTCTGTCCCCAAATTCTGTCCCCAAATTCTGTCCCCAAATTGTGTCCCCAAATTCTGTCCCCAAATTCTGTTCCCAAATTCTGTCCCCAAATTCTGTCCCCAAATTCTGTCCCCAAATTCTGTCCCCAAATTTTGTTTTCAAATTCAGTCCCTAAATTCTGTCCCCAAATTCTGTCCCCAAATTCTGTCCCCAAATTCTGTCCCCAAATTCTGTCCCCAAATTGTGTCCCCAAATTGTGTCCCCAAATTCTGTCCCCAAATTCTGTCCCCAAATTCTGTCCCCAAATTCTGTCCCCAAATTGTGTCCCAAAATTCTGTCAACAAATTCTGTCTCCAAATTCTGTCTCCAAATTCTGTCTCCAAATTCTATCCCATAATTCTGTCCCCAAATTCTGTCCCCAAATTGTGTCCCCAAATTCTGTCCCCAAATTGTGTCCCCAAGTTCTGTCCCCAAATTCTATCCCCAAATTCTGTCCCCAAATTCTGTCCCCAAATTCTGTCCACAAATTGTGTCCCCAAATTCTGTCCCCAAATTTTGTTTCCAAATTCTGTCCCCAAATTCTGTCCCCAAATTGTGTCTCCAAATTGTGTCCCAAAATTCTGTCAACAAATTCTGTCTCCAAATTCTGTCTCCGAATTCTGTCTCCAAATTCTATCCCATAATTCTGTCCCCAAATTCTGTCCCCAAATTGTGTCCCCAAATTCTGTCCCCAAATTCTGTCCCCAAATTCTGTCCCCAAATTCTATCCCCAAATTCTGTCCCCAAATTCTGTCCCCAAATTCTGTCCACAAATTCTGTCCCCAAATTCTGTCCCCAAATTTTGTCCCCAAATTGTGTCCCCAACTTCTGTCCCCAAATTGTTTCCCCAAATTCTGTCAACAAATTCTGTCCCCAAATTCTGTCTCCAAATTCTGTCCCCAAATTCTATCCCAAAATTCTGTCCCCAAATTCTGTCCCCAAATTCTGTCCCCAAATTCAGTCCCCAAATTCTGTCCCCAAATTCTGTCCCTAAATTCTGTCCCCAAATTCTGTCCCCACATTCTGTCCCCAAATTCTGTCCCCAAATTTTGTTTCCAAATTCTGTCCCCAAATTTTGTCCCCAAATTCTGTCCCCAAATTCTGTCCCCAAATTCTGTCCCCAAATTCTGTCCCCAAATTCTGTCCCCAAATTCTGTCCCCAAATTCTGTCCCCAAATTCTGTCCCAAAATTGTGTCCCCAAATTCTGTCAACAAATTCTGTCCCCAAATTCTGTCTCCAAATTCTGTCTCCAAATTCTATCCCAAAATTCTGTCCTCAAATTCTGTCCCCAAATTGTGTCCCCAAATTCTGTCCCCAAATTCTGTCCCCAAATTCTGTTCCCAAATTCTGTCCCCAAATTCTGTCCCCAAATTCTGTCCCCAAATTGTGTCCCCAAATTCTGTCCCCAAATTCTGTCCCCAAATTCTGTCCCCAAATTCTGTCCCCAAATTCTATCCCCAAATTCTGTCCCCAAATTCTGTTACCAAATTCTGTCCCCAAATTCTGTCCCCAAATTCTGTCCCCAAATTCTGTCTCCAAATTCTGTCCCCAAATTCTGTCCTCAGATTCTATCCCCAAATTCTGTCCCCACATTGTGTCCCAAAATTCTGTCCCCAAATTCTGTCCCCAAATTCTGTCCCCAAATTCTGTCCCCAAATTCTGTCCCCAAATTCTGTCCCCAAATTCTGTCCCCAAATTCAGTCCCCAAATTCTGTCCCCAAATTCTGTCCCCAAATTCTGTCCCCAAATTCTGTCCCAAAATTCTGTCCCCAAATTTTGTGACCAAACTCTGTCCCCAAATTCTGTCCCCATATTCTGTCCCCAAATTCTGTCCCCAAATTCTGTCCCCAAATTCTGTCCCCAAATACTGTCCCCAAATTCTGTTCCCAAATTCTGTCCCCAAATTCTGTCCCCACATTCTGTCCAAAAATTCTGTCCCCAAATTTTGTCCCCAAATTCTGTCCCCAAATTCTATCCCCAAATTCTGTCCCCAAATTCTGTCCCCAAATTCTGTCCCCAAATTCTGTCCCCAAATTCTGTCCCCAAATTCTGTCCCCAAATTCTGTCCCCAAATTCTGTCCCCAAATTGTGTCCCCAAATTCTGTCCCCACTCCCCAAATTCTGTCCCCAAATTCTGTCCCCAAATTGTGTCCCCAAATTGTGTCCCCAAATTGTGTCCCCAAATTGTGTCCCCAAATTGTGTCCCCAAATTGTGTCCCCAAATTGTGTTTCCAAATTCTGTCCCCAAATTCTGTCCCCAAATTCTGTCCCCAAATTCTGTCCCCAAATTCTGTCCCCAAATTCTGTCCCCAAATTCTGTCCCCAAATTCTGTCCCCAAATTCTGTCCCCAAATTGTGTCCCCAAATTCTGTCAACAAATTCTGTCCCCAAATTCTATCCCCAAATTCTGTCCCCAAATTCTGTCACCAAATTCTGTCCCCAAATTCTGTTCCCACATTCTGTCCCCAAATTCTGTCTCCAAATTCTGTCCCCAAATTCTGTCCTCAGATTCTGTCCCCAAATTCTGTCCCCACATTGTGTCCCAAAATTCTGTCCCCAAATTCTGTCCCCAAATTCTGTCCCCAAATTCTGTCCCCAAATTCTGTCCCCAAATTCTGTCCCCAAATTCTGTCCCCAAATTCTGTCCCCAAATTCTGTCCCCAAATTCTGTCCCCAAATTGTGTCCCAAAATTCTGTCCCCAAATTTTGTGACCAAACTCTGTCCCCAAATTCTGTCCCCATATTCTGTCGCCAAATTCTGTCCCCAAATTCTGTCCCCAAATTCTGTCCCCAAATACTGTCCCCAAATTCTGTTCCCAAATTCTGTCTTCAAATTCTGTCCCAAATTCTGTCCCCAAATTCTGTCCCCACATTCTGTCCAAAAATTCTGTCCCCAAATTTTGTCCAAAATTCTGTCCCCAAATTCTGTCCCCAAATTCTGTCCCCAAATTCTGTCCCCAAATTCTGTCCCCAAATTCTGTCCCCAAATTGTGTCCCCAAATTGTGTCCCCAAATTGTGTCCCCAAATTGTGTCCCCAAATTGTGTCCCCAAATTCTGTCCCCAAATTCTGTCCCCAAATTCTGTCCCCAAATTGTGTCCCCAAATTGTGTCCCCAAATTGTGTCCCCAAATTCTGTCCCCAAATTATGTCCCCAAATTATGTCCCCAAATTCTGTCCCCAAATTCTGTCCCCAAATTCTGTCCCCAAATTCTGTCCCCAAATTCTGTCCCCAAATTCTGTCCCCAAATTCTGTCCCTAAATTCTGTCCCCAAATTCTGTCCCCAAATTCTGTCCCCAAATTCTGTCCCTAAATTCTAACCCCAAATTGTGTACCCAAATTCTGTCCACAAATTGTGTCCCCAAATTCTGTCTTCAAATTCTGTCCCCAAATTGTGTCCCCAAATTGTGTCCCCAAATTCTGTCCCCAAACTCTGTCCCCAAATTCTGTCCCCAAATTATGTCCCCAAATTCTGTCCCCAAATTCTGTCCCCAAATTCTGTCCCCAAATTCTATCCCCAAATTCTGTCCCCAAATTCTGTCCCCACATTCTGTCCCCAAAGTCTGTCCCCAAATTCTGTCCCCAAATTCTGTCCCCAAATTCTGTCCCCAAATTCTGTCCCCAAATTCTGTCCCCAAATTCTGTCCCCAAATTCTGTCCCCAAATTCTAACCCCAAATTATGTACCCAAATTCTGTCCCCAAATTCTGTCCCCAAATTCTGTCCCCAAATTCTGTCCCCAAATTCTAACCCCAAATTATGTACCCAAATTCTGTCCCCAAATTGTGTCCCCAAATTCTGTCCCCAAATTCTGTCCCCAAATTCTGTCCACAAATTGTGTCCCCAAATTCTGTCCCCAAATTCTGTCCCCAAATTCTGTCCCCAAATTCTGTCCCCAAATTCTGTCCCCAAATTCTGTCCCCAAATTCTATCCCCAAATTCTGTCCCCAAATTCTGTCCCCACATTCTGTCCCCAAATTCTGTCCCAAAATTCTGTCCCCAAATTCTGTCCCCAAATTCTGTCCCCAAATTCTGTCCCTAAATTCTGTCCCCAAATTCTATCCCCAAATTCTGTCCCCAAATTCTGTCCCCACATTCTGTCCCCAAATTCTGTCTCCAAATTCTATCCCAAAATTCTGTCCCCAAATTCTGACCCCAAATTCTGTCCCCACATTCTGTCCCCAAATTCTGTCCCCAAATTCTGTCCCCAAATTCTGTCCCCAAATTCTGTCCCCAAATTCTGTCCCCAAATTCTGTCCCCAAATTCTGTCCCCAAATTCTGTCCCCAAATTCTGTCCCCAAATTTTGTTTCCAAATTCTGTCCCCAAATTCTGTCCCCAAATTCTGTCCCCAAATTCTGTCCCCAAATTCTGTCCCCAAATTCTGTCCCCAAATTCTGTCCCCAAATTCTGTCCCCACATTCTGTCCCCAAATTCTGTCCCCAAATTTTGTTTCCAAATTCTGTCCCCAAATTCTGTCCCCAAATTCTGTCCCCAAATTCTGTCCCCAAATTCTGTCCCCACATTCTGTCTCCAAATTCTGTCCCCAAATTTTGTTTCCAAATTCTGTCCCCAAATTCTGTCCCCAAATTCTGTCCCCAAATTCTGTCCCTAAATTCTATCCCCAAATTGTGTCCCCAAATTCTGTCCCCACATTCTGTCCCCAAATTGTGTCCCCAAATTCTGTCCCCAAATTGTGTCCCCAAATTCTGTCCCCAAATTCTGTCCCCAAATTCTGTCCCCAAATTCTGTCCCAAAATTCTGTCCCCAAATTCTGTCCCCAAATTCTGTCCCCAAATTCTGTTCCCAAATTCTGTCCCCAAATTCTGTCCCCAAATTCTGTCCCCAAATTCTGTCCCCAAATTCTGTCCCCAAATTCTGTCCCCAAATTCTGTCCCCAAATTCTATCCCCAAATTCTGTCCCCAAATTCTGTCCCCACATTCTGTCCCCAAATTCTGTCTCCAAATTCTATCCCAAAATTCTGTCCCCAAATTCTGTCCCCAAGTTCTGTCCCCACATTCTGTCCCCAAATTCTGTCCCCAAATTTTGTTTCCAAATTCTGTCCCCAAATTCTGTCTCCAAATTCTATCCCCAAATTCTGTCCCCAAATTCTGTCCCCAAATTCTGTCCCCACATTCTGTCCCCAAATTCTGTCCCCAAATTTTGTTTCCAAATTCTGTCCCCAAATTCTGTCCCCAAATTCTGTCCCCAAATTCTGTCCCCAAATTCTGTCCCCAAATTCTGTCCCCAAATTCTGTCCCCAAATTCTGTCCCCAAATTCTGTCCCCAAATTCTGTCCCTAAATTCTGTCCCCAAATTCTGTCCCCAAATTCTGTCCCCAAATTCTGTCAACAAATTCTGTCCCCAAATTCTGTCTCCAAATTCTGTCTCCAAATTCTATCCCAAAATTCTGTCCCCAAATTCTGTCCCCAAATTCTGTCCCCAAATTCTGTCCCCAAATTGTGTCCCCAAATTCTGTCCCCAATTTCTGTCCCCAAATTTTGTCCCCAAATTGTGTCCCCAAATTCTGTCCCCACATTCTGTCCCCAAATTCTGTCCCCAAATTGTGTCCCAAAATCTGTCCCCAAATTGTGTCCCCAAATTCTGTCCCCAAATTCTGTCCCACATTCTGTCCCCAATTTCTGTCTCAAAATTCTGTCCCCAAATTCTGTCCCCAAATTCTGTCCCCAAATTCTGTCCCCAAATTGAGTCCCCAAATTGTGTCCCCAAATTCTGTCCCTAAATTCTGTCCCCAAATTCTGTCCCCAAATTCTGTCCCCAAATTCTGTCCCCAAATTCTGTCCCCAAATTCTGGCCCCAAATTCTGTCCCTAAATTCTATCCCTAAATTCTGTCCCCAAATTCTGTCCCCACATTCTGTCCCCAAATTCTGTCCCCAAATTGTGTCCCCAAATTGTGTCCCCAAATTGTGTCCCCAAATTGTGTCCCCAAATTCTGTCCCCAAATTCTGTCCCAAAATTCTGTCCCCAAATTCTGTCCCCAAATTCTGTCACCAAATTGTGTCCCCAAATTGTGTCCCCAAATTCTGTCCCCAAATTCTGTCCCCAAATTCTGTCCCCACATTCTGTCCCCAAATTCTGTCCCCAAATTCTGTCCCCAAATTCTGTCCCCAAATTCTGTCCCCAAATTCTGTCCCCAAATTCTGTTCCCAAATTCTGTCCCCACATTCTGTCTCCAAATTCTGTCCCCAAATTTTGTTTCCAAATTCTGTCCCCAAATTCTGTCCCCAAATTCAGTCCCCAAATTCTGTCCCCAAATTCTGTCCCCAAATTCTATCCCCCAAATTCTGTCCCCAAATTCTGTCCCGACATTCTGTCCCCAAATTCTGTCCCCAAATTCTGTCCCCAAATTGTGTCCCCAAATTGTGTCCCCAAATTCTGTCCCCAAATTCTGTCCCCAAATTCTGTCCCCAAATTCTGTCCCCACATTCTGTCCCCAAATTCTGTCCCCAAATTTTGTTTCCAAATTCTGTCCCCAAATTCTGTCCCCAAATTCTGTCCCCAAATTCTGTCCCCAAATTCTGTCCCCAAATTCTGTCCCCAAATTCTGTCCCCAAATTCTGTCCCCAAATTCTGTCCCCAAAATCTGTCCCCAAATTCTGTCCCCAAATTCTGTCCCCAAATTCTGTCCCCAAATTCTGTCCCCACATTCTGTCCCCAAATTCTGTCCCCAAATTTTGTTTCCAAATTCTGTCCCCAAATTCTGTCCCCAAATTCTGTCCCCAAATTCTGTCCCCAAATTCTGTCCCCAAATTCTGTCCCCAAATTGTGTCCCCAAATTCTGTCAACAAATTCTGTCCCCAAATTCTGTCTCCAAATTCTGTCCCCAAATTCTATCCCAAAATTCTGTCCCCACATTCTGTCCCCAAATTGTGTCCCCAAATTCTGTCCCCAAATTGTGTCCCCAAATTCTGTCCCCAAATTCTGTTCCCAAATTCTGTCCCCAAATTCTGTCCCCAAATTGTGTCCCCAAATTCTGTCCCCAAATTCTGTCCCCAAATTCTGTCCCCAAATTCTGTCCCCAAATTCTGTCCCCAAATTCTGTCCCCACATTCTGTCCCAAAATTCTGTCCCCAAATTTTGTTTCCAAATTCTGTCCCCAAATTCTGTCCCCAAATTCTGTCCCCAAATTCTGTCCCCAAATTCTGTCCCCAAATTCTGTCCCCAAATTCTGTCCCCAAATTCTGTCCCCAAATTCTGTCCCCAAATTCTGTCCCCAAATTCTGTCCCCAAATTGTGTCCCCAAATTCTGTCCCCAAATTCTGTCCCCAAATTCTGTCTCCAAATTCTGTCTCCAAATTCTATCCCCAAATTCTGTCCCCAAATTCTGTCCCAAAATTCTGTCCCCAAATTCTGTCCCCAAATTCTGTCACCAAATTCTGTCCCCAAATTCTGTCCCCAAATTCTGTCCCCAAATTGTGTCCCCAAATTCTGTCCCCAAATTCTGTCCCCACATTCTGTCCCCAAATTCTGTCCCCAAATTTTGTCCCCAAATTCTGTCTTTAAATTCTGTCCCCAAATTCTGTCCCCACATTCTGTCCCCAAATTCTGTCCCCACTCCCCAAATTCTGTTTCCAAATTCTGTCCCAAAATTCTGTCCCCAAATTCTGTCCCCAAATTCTGTCCCCAAATTCTGTCTCCAAATTCTATCCCCAAATTCTGTCCCCAAATTCTGTCCCCACATTCTGTCCCCAAATTCTGTCCCCAAATTCTGTCCCCAAATTCTGTCCCCAAATTCTGTCCCCAAATTCTGTCCCCAAATTCTGTTCCCAAATTCTGTCTACAAATTCTGTCCCCAAATTCTGTCCCCAAATTCTGTCCCCACATTCTGTCCCCAAATTCTGTCCCCAAATTGTGTTTCCAAATTCTGTCCCCAAATTCTGTCCCCAAATTCTGTCCCCAAATTCTGTCCCCAAATTCTGTCCCCAAATTCTGTCCCCAAATTGTGTCCCCAAATTCTGTCAACAAATTCTGTCCCCAAATTCTGTCTCCAAATTCTGTCTCCAAATTTAATCCCAAAATTCTGTCCCCAAATTGTGTCCCCAAATTCTGTCCCCAAATTGTGTCCCCAAATTCTGTCCCCAAATTCTGTTCCCAAATTCTGTCCCCAAATTCTGTCCCCAAATTCTGTCCCCAAATTCTGTCACCAAATTGTGTCCCCAAATTCTGTCCCCAAATTCTGTCCCCAAATTCTGTCCCCAAATTCTGTCCCCAAATTCTGTCCCCAAATTCTGTCCCCAAATTCTGTCCCCAAATTCTGTCCCCAAATACTGTCTTTAAATTCTGTCCCCAAATTCTGTCCCCACATTCTGTCCCCAAATTCTGTCCCCAAATTTTGTTTCCAAATTCTGTCCCAAAATTCTGTCCCCAAATTCTGTCCCAAAATTCTGTCCCCAAATTCTGTCCCCAAATTCTGTCCCCAAATTCTGTCCCCAAATTCTATCCCCAAATTCAGTCCCCAAATTCTGTCCCCAAATTCTGTCCCCAAATTCTGTCCCCAAATTCTGTCCCAAAATTCTGTCCCCAAATTTTGTCCCCAAACTCTGTCCCCAAATTCTGTCCCCAAATTCTGTCCCCAAATTCTGTCCCCAAATTCTGTCCCCAAATACTGTCCCCAAATTCTGTCCCCAAATTCTGTCCCCAAATTCTGTCCCAAATTCTGTCCCCAAATTCTGTCCCCACATTCTGTCCCCAAATTCTGTCCCCAAATTTTGTCCCCAAATTCTGTCCCCAAATTCTGTCCCCAAATTCTGTCCCCAAATTCTGTCCCCAAATTCTGTCCCCAAATTGTGTCCCCAAATTGTGTCCCCAAATTCTGTCCCCAAATTGTGTCCCCAAATTCTGTCCCCACTCCCCAAATTCTGTCCCCAAATTGTGTCCCCAAATTGTGTCCCCAAATTGTGTCCCAAAATTCTGTCCCCAAATTCTGTCCCCAAATTCTGTCCCCAAATTGTGTCCCCAAATTGTGTCCCCAAATTGTGTCCCCAAATTCTGTCCCCAAATTATGTCCCCAAATTCTGTCCCCAAATTCTGTCCCCAAATTCTGTCCCCAAATTGTGTTCCCAAATTCTGTCCCCAAATTCTGTCCCCAAATTCTGTCCCCAAATTCTGTCCCCAAATTCTGTCCCCAAATTCTGTCCACAAATTCTGTCCCCAAATTCTGTCCCCAAATTCTGTCCCCACATTCTGTCCCAAAATTCTGTCCCCAAATTCTAACCCCAAATTATGTACCCAAATTCTGTCCCCAAATTGTGTCCCCAAATTCTGTCCCCAAATTGTGTCCCCAAATTCTGTCCCCAAATTCTGTCCCCAAATTCTGTCCCCAAATTCTGTCCCCAAATTCTGTCCCCAAATTCTGTCCCCAAATTCTGTCCCCAAATTCTGTCCCCAAATTCTGTCCCCAAATTCTGTCCCCAAATTCTGTCCCCAAATTGTGTCCCCAAATTCTGTCCCCAAATTCTGTCCCCAAATTCTGTCCCCAAATTCTGTCCCCAAATTGTGTCCCCAAATTCTGTCCCCAAATTCTGTTCCCAAATTCTGTCCCCAAATTCTGTCCCCAAATTCTGTCCCCAAATTCTGTCACCAAATTGTGTCCCCAAATTCTGTCCCCAAATTCTGTCCCCAAATTCTGTCCCCAAATTCTGTCCCCAAATTCTGTCCCCAAATTCTGTCCCCAAATTCTGTCCCCAAATTCTGTCCCCAAATTCTGTCCCCAAATACTGTCTTTAAATTCTGTCCCCAAATTCTGTCCCCACATTCTGTCCCCAAATTCTGTCCCCAAATTTTGTTTCCAAATTCTGTCCCAAAATTCTGTCCCCAAATTCTGTCCCAAAATTCTGTCCCCAAATTCTGTCCCCAAATTCTGTCCCCAAATTCTGTCCCCAAATTCTATCCCCAAATTCAGTCCCCAAATTCTGTCCCCAAATTCTGTCCCCAAATTCTGTCCCCAAATTCTGTCCCAAAATTCTGTCCCCAAATTTTGTCCCCAAACTCTGTCCCCAAATTCTGTCCCCAAATTCTGTCCCCAAATTCTGTCCCCAAATTCTGTCCCCAAATACTGTCCCCAAATTCTGTCCCCAAATTCTGTCCCCAAATTCTGTCCCAAATTCTGTCCCCAAATTCTGTCCCCACATTCTGTCCCCAAATTCTGTCCCCAAATTTTGTCCCCAAATTCTGTCCCCAAATTCTGTCCCCAAATTCTGTCCCCAAATTCTGTCCCCAAATTCTGTCCCCAAATTGTGTCCCCAAATTGTGTCCCCAAATTCTGTCCCCAAATTGTGTCCCCAAATTCTGTCCCCACTCCCCAAATTCTGTCCCCAAATTGTGTCCCCAAATTGTGTCCCCAAATTGTGTCCCAAAATTCTGTCCCCAAATTCTGTCCCCAAATTCTGTCCCCAAATTGTGTCCCCAAATTGTGTCCCCAAATTGTGTCCCCAAATTCTGTCCCCAAATTATGTCCCCAAATTCTGTCCCCAAATTCTGTCCCCAAATTCTGTCCCCAAATTGTGTTCCCAAATTCTGTCCCCAAATTCTGTCCCCAAATTCTGTCCCCAAATTCTGTCCCCAAATTCTGTCCCCAAATTCTGTCCACAAATTCTGTCCCCAAATTCTGTCCCCAAATTCTGTCCCCACATTCTGTCCCAAAATTCTGTCCCCAAATTCTAACCCCAAATTATGTACCCAAATTCTGTCCCCAAATTGTGTCCCCAAATTCTGTCCCCAAATTGTGTCCCCAAATTCTGTCCCCAAATTCTGTCCCCAAATTCTGTCCCCAAATTCTGTCCCCAAATTCTGTCCCCAAATTCTGTCCCCAAATTCTGTCCCCAAATTCTGTCCCCAAATTCTGTCCCCAAATTCTGTCCCCAAATTCTGTCCCCAAATTGTGTCCCCAAATTCTGTCCCCAAATTCTGTCCCCAAATTCTGTCCCCAAATTCTGTCCCCAAATTCTGTCCCCAAATTCTGTCCCCAAATTCTGTCCCCAAATTCTGTCCCCAAATTCTGTCCCCAAATTCTGTCCCCAAATTCTGTCCCCAAATTCTGTCCCCAAATTCTGTCCCCAAATTCTGTCCCCAAATTCAGTCCCCAAATTGTGTCCCCAAATTCTGTCCCCAAATTCTGTCCCCAAATTCTGTCCCAAAATTCAGTCCCCAAATTTTGTCCCCAAACTCTGTCCCCAAATTCTGTCCCCAAATTCTGTCCCCAAATTCTGTCCCCAAATTCTGTCCCCAAATACTGTCCCCAAATTCTGTCCCCAAATTCTGTCCCCAAATTCTGTCCCGAATTCTGTCCCCAAATTCTGTCCCCACATTCTGTCCCCAAATTCTGTCCCCAAATTTTGTCCCCAAATTCTGTCCCCAAATTCTGTCCCCAAATTCTGTCCCCAAATTCTGTCCCCAAATTCTGTCCCCAAATTCTGTCCCCAAATTGTGTCCCCAAATTCTGTCCCCACTCCCCAAATTCTGTCCCCAAATTCTGTCCCCAAATTGTGTCCCCAAATTGTGTCCCCAAATTGTGTCCCCAAATTCTGTCCCCAAATTCTGTCCCCAAATTCTGTCCCCAAATTGTGTCCCCAAATTCTGTCCCCAAATTGTGTTACCAAATTCTGTCCCCAAATTATGTCCCCAAATTCTGTCCCCAAAATCTGTCCCCAAATTCTGTCCCCAAATTGTGTCCCCAAATTCTGTCCCCAAATTCAGTCCCCAAATTCTGTCCCCTCCCCAAATTCTGTCCCCAAATTCTGTCCCAAAATTCTGTCCCCAAATTTTGTCCCCAAACTCTGTCCCCAAATTCTGTCCCCAAATTCTGTCCCCAAATTCTGTCCCCAAATTCTGTCCCCAAATACTGTCCCCAAATTCTGTCCCCAAATTCTGTCCCCAAATTCTGTCCCAAATTCTGTCCCCAAATTCTGTCCCCACATTCTGTCCCCAAATTCTGTCCCCAAATTTTGTCCCCAAATTCTGTCCCCAAATTCTGTCCCCAAATTCTGTCCCCAAATTCTGTCCCCAAATTCTGTCCCCAAATTGTGTCCCCAAATTCTGTCCCCAAATTGTGTCCCCAAATTCTGTCCCCACTCCCCAAATTCTGTCCCCAAATTGTGTCCCCAAATTGTGTCCCCAAATTGTGTCCCAAAATTCTGTCCCCAAATTCTGTCCCCAAATTCTGTCCCCAAATTGTGTCCCAAAATTGTGTCCCCAAATTGTGTCCCCAAATTCTGTCCCCAAATTATGTCCCCAAATTCTGTCACCAAATTCTGTCCCCAAATTCTGTCCCCAAATTGTGTTCCCAAATTCTGTCCCCAAATTCTGTCCCCAAATTGTGTCCCCAAATTCTGTCCCCAAATTGTGTCCCCAAATTGTGTCCCCAAATTCTGTCCCCAAATTCTGTCCACAAATTCTGTGCCCACATTCTGTCCCAAAATTCTGTCCCCAAATTCTAACCCCAAATTATGTACACAAATTCTGTCCCCAAATTGTGTCCCCAAATTCTGTCCCCAAATTGTGTCCCCAAATTCTGTCCCCAAATTCTGTCCCCAAATTCTGTCCCCAAATTCTGTCCCCAAATTCTGTCCCCAAATTCTGTCCCCAAATTCTGTCCCCAAATTCTGTCCCCAAATTCTGTCCCCAAATTGTGTCCCCAAATTGTGTCCCCAAATTCTGTCCCCAAATTGTGTCCCCAAATTCTGTCTCCAAATTCTGTCCCCAAATTCTGTCCCCAAATTCTGTCCCCAAATTCTGTCCCCAAATTCTGTCCCCAAATTCTGTCCCCAAATTCTGTCCCCAAATTCTGTCCCCAAATTCTGTCCCCAAATTCAGTCCCCAAATTGTGTCCCCAAATTCTGTCCCCAAATTCTGTCCCCAAATTCTGTCCCAAAATTCTGTCCCTAAATTTTGTCCCCAAACTCTGTCCCCAAATTCTGTCCCCAAATTCTGTCCCCAAATTCTGTCCCCAAATTCTGTCCCCAAATACTGTCCCCAAATTCTGTCCCCAAATTCTGTCCCCAAATTCTGTCCCGAATTCTGTCCCCAAATTCTGTCCCCACATTCTGTCCCCAAATTCTGTCCCCAAATTTTGTCCCCAAATTCTGTCCCCAAATTCTGTCCCCAAATTCTGTCCCCAAATTCTGTCCCCAAATTCTGTCCCCAAATTGTGTCCCCAAATTGTGTCCCCAAATTGTGTCCCCAAATTCTGTCCCCAAATTCTGTCCCCAAATTCTGTCCCCAAATTCTGTCCCCAAATTGTGTCCCCAAATTCTGTCCCCAAATTGTGTTACCAAATTCTGTCCCCAAATTATGTCCCCAAATTCTGTCCCCAAAATCTGTCCCCAAATTCTGTCCCCAAATTCTGTCCCCAAATTCTGTCCCCAAATTCTGTCCCCAAATTCTGTCCCCAAATTCTGTCCCCAAATTCTGTCCCCAAATTCTGTCCCCAAATTCTGTCCCAAAATTCTGTCCCCAAATTCTGTCACCAAATTGTGTCCCCAAATTCTGTCCCCAAATTCTGTCCCCAAATTCTGTCCCCAAATTCTGTCCCCACATTCTGTCCCCAAATTCTGTCCCCAAATTGTGTCCCCAAATTCTGTCCCCAAATTCTGTCCCCAAATTCTGTCCCCAAATTCTGTCCCCACATTCTGTCCCCAAATTCTGTCCCCAAATTTTGTTTCCAAATTCTGTCCCCAAATTCTGTCCCCAAATTCTGTCCCCAAATTCTGTCCCCAAATTCTGTCCCCAAATTCTATCCCCAAATTCTGTCCCCAAATTCTGTCCCCACATTCTGTCCCCAAATTCTGTCCCCAAATTCTGTCCCCAAATTCTGTCCCCAAATTCTGTCCCCAAATTCTGTCCCCAAATTCTGTCCCCAAATTCTGTCCCCAAATTCTGTCCCCACATTCTGTCCCCAAATTCTGTCCCCAAATTTTGTCCCCAAATTGTGTCCCCAAATTCTGTCCCCAAATTCTGTCCCCAAATTCTGTCCCCAAATTTTGTCCCCAAATTCTGTCCCCAAATTCTGTCCCCAAATTCTGTCCCCAAATTCTGTCCCCAAATTCTGTCCCCAAATTGTGTCCCCAAATTCTGTCCCCAAATTGTGTCCCCAAATTCTGTCCCCACTCCCCAAATTCTGTCCCCAAATTGTGTCCCCAAATTGTGTCCCCAAATTGTGTCCCAAAATTCTGTCCCCAAATTCTGTCCCCAAATTCTGTCCCCAAATTGTGTCCCAAAATTGTGTCCCCAAATTGTGTCCCCAAATTCTGTCCCCAAATTATGTCCCCAAATTCTGTCACCAAATTCTGTCCCCAAATTCTGTCCCCAAATTGTGTTCCCAAATTCTGTCCCCAAATTCTGTCCCCAAATTGTGTCCCCAAATTCTGTCCCCAAATTGTGTCCCCAAATTGTGTCCCCAAATTCTGTCCCCAAATTCTGTCCACAAATTCTGTGCCCACATTCTGTCCCAAAATTCTGTCCCCAAATTCTAACCCCAAATTATGTACACAAATTCTGTCCCCAAATTGTGTCCCCAAATTCTGTCCCCAAATTGTGTCCCCAAATTCTGTCCCCAAATTCTGTCCCCAAATTCTGTCCCCAAATTCTGTCCCCAAATTCTGTCCCCAAATTCTGTCCCCAAATTCTGTCCCCAAATTCTGTCCCCAAATTCTGTCCCCAAATTGTGTCCCCAAATTGTGTCCCCAAATTCTGTCCCCAAATTGTGTCCCCAAATTCTGTCTCCAAATTCTGTCCCCAAATTCTGTCCCCAAATTCTGTCCCCAAATTCTGTCCCCAAATTCTGTCCCCAAATTCTGTCCCCAAATTCTGTCCCCAAATTCTGTCCCCAAATTCTGTCCCCAAATTCAGTCCCCAAATTGTGTCCCCAAATTCTGTCCCCAAATTCTGTCCCCAAATTCTGTCCCAAAATTCTGTCCCTAAATTTTGTCCCCAAACTCTGTCCCCAAATTCTGTCCCCAAATTCTGTCCCCAAATTCTGTCCCCAAATTCTGTCCCCAAATACTGTCCCCAAATTCTGTCCCCAAATTCTGTCCCCAAATTCTGTCCCGAATTCTGTCCCCAAATTCTGTCCCCACATTCTGTCCCCAAATTCTGTCCCCAAATTTTGTCCCCAAATTCTGTCCCCAAATTCTGTCCCCAAATTCTGTCCCCAAATTCTGTCCCCAAATTCTGTCCCCAAATTGTGTCCCCAAATTGTGTCCCCAAATTGTGTCCCCAAATTCTGTCCCCAAATTCTGTCCCCAAATTCTGTCCCCAAATTCTGTCCCCAAATTGTGTCCCCAAATTCTGTCCCCAAATTGTGTTACCAAATTCTGTCCCCAAATTATGTCCCCAAATTCTGTCCCCAAAATCTGTCCCCAAATTCTGTCCCCAAATTCTGTCCCCAAATTCTGTCCCCAAATTCTGTCCCCAAATTCTGTCCCCAAATTCTGTCCCCAAATTCTGTCCCCAAATTCTGTCCCCAAATTCTGTCCCAAAATTCTGTCCCCAAATTCTGTCACCAAATTGTGTCCCCAAATTCTGTCCCCAAATTCTGTCCCCAAATTCTGTCCCCAAATTCTGTCCCCAAATTCTGTCCCCAAATTCTGTCCCCAAATTGTGTCCCCAAATTCTGTCCCCAAATTCTGTCCCCAAATTCTGTCCCCAAATTCTGTCCCCACATTCTGTCCCCAAATTCTGTCCCCAAATTTTGTTTCCAAATTCTGTCCCCAAATTCTGTCCCCAAATTCTGTCCCCAAATTCTGTCCCCAAATTCTGTCCCCAAATTCTATCCCCAAATTCTGTCCCCAAATTCTGTCCCCACATTCTGTCCCCAAATTCTGTCCCCAAATTCTGTCCCCAAATTCTGTCCCCAAATTCTGTCCCCAAATTCTGTCCCCAAATTCTGTCCCCAAATTCTGTCCCCAAATTCTGTCCCCACATTCTGTCCCCAAATTCTGTCCCCAAATTTTGTCCCCAAATTGTGTCCCCAAATTCTGTCCCCAAATTCTGTCCCCAAATTCTGTCCCAAAATTCTGTCCCCAAATTCTGTCCCCAAATTCTGTCACCAAATTGTGTCCCCAAATTCTGTCCCCAAATTCTGTCCCCAAATTCTGTCCCCAAATTCTGTCCCCAAATTCTGTCCCCAAATTCTGTCCCCAAATTCTGTCCCCAAATTCTGTCCCTAAATTCTGTCTTTAAATTCTGTCCCCAAATTCTGTCCCCACTTTCTGTCCCCAAATTCTGTCCCCAAATTTTGTTTCCAAATTCTGTCCCAAAATTCTGTCCCCAAATTCTGTCCCCAAATTCTGTCCCCAAATTCTGTCCCCAAATTCTATCCCCAAATTCTGTCCCCAAATTCTGTCCCCACATTCTGTCCCCAAATTCTGTCCCCAAATTCTGTCCCCAAATTCTGTCCCCAAATTCTGTCCCCAAATTCTGTCCCCAAATTCTGTTCCCAAATTCTGTCTACAAATTCTGTCCCCAAATTCTGTCCCCAAATTCTGTCCCCACATTCTGTCCCCAAATTCTGTCCCCAAATTGTGTTTCCAAATTCTGTCCCCAAATTCTGTCCCCAAATTCTGTCCCCAAATTCTGTCCCCAAATTCTGTCCCCAAATTCTGTCCCCAAATTCTGTCCCCAAATTCTGTCCCCAAATTCTGTCCCCAAATTCTGTCCCCAAATTGTGTCCCCAAATTCTGTCAACAAATTCTGTCCCCAAATTCTGTCTCCAAATTCTGTCTCCAAATTTAATCCCAAAATTCTGTCCCCAAATTGTGTCCCCAAATTCTGTCCCCAAATTCTGTCCCCAAATTCTGTCCCCAAATTCTGTTCCCAAATTCTGTCCCCAAATTCTGTCCCCAAATTCTGTCCCCAAATTGTGTCCCCAAATTCTGTCCCCAAATTCTGTCCCCACATTCTGTCCCCAAATTCTGTCCCCAAATTTTGTTTCCAAATTCTGTCCCCAAATTGTGTCCCCAAATTCTGTCCCCAAATTCTGTCCCCAAATTGTGTCCCCAAATTCTGTCCCCAAATTCCGTCCCCAAATTCTGTCCCCAAATTGTGTCCCCAAATTCTGTCCCCAAATTCTGTCCCCAAATTGTGTCCCCAAATTCTGTCAACAAATTCTGTCCCCAAATTCTGTCTCCAAATTCTGTCTCCAAATTCTATCCCAAAATTCTGTCCCCAAATTCTGTCCCCAAATTCTGTCCCCAAATTCTGTCCCCACATTCTGTCCCCAAATTCTGTCCCTAAATTCTGTCCCCAAATTCTGTCCCCAAATTCTGTCCCCAAATTCTGTCCCCAAATTCTGTCTCCACATTCTGTCCCCAAATTCTGTCCCCAAATTCTGTCCCCAAATTTTGTTTCCAAATTCTGTCCCCAAATTCTGTCCCCAAATTCTGTCCCCAAATTCTGTCCCCAAATTCTGTCCCCAAATTCTGTCCCCAAATTCTGTCCCCAAATTCTGTCCCCAAATTCTGTCCCCAAATTCTGTCCCCAAATTCTGTCCCCAAATTCTGTCCCCAAATTCTGTCCCAAATTCTGTCCCCAAATTCTGTCCCCAAATTCTGTCCCCAAATTCTGTCCCCAAATTTTGTCCCCAAATTCTGTCCCCAAATTCTGTCCCCAAATTCTGTCCCCAAATTCTGTCCCCAAATTCTGTCCCCAAATTCTGTCCCCAAATTCTGTCCCCAAATTCTGTCCCCAAATTGTGTCCCCAAATTCTGTCCCACTCCCCAAATTCTGTCCCCAAATTCTGTCCCCAAATTGTGTCCCCAAATTGTGTCCCCAAATTGTGTCCCCAAATTGTGTCCCCAAATTCTGTCCCCAAATTCTGTCCGCAAATTGTGTCCCCAAATTCTGTCCCCAAATTGTGTCCCCAAATTCTGTCCCCAAATTATGTCCCCAAATTCTGTCCCCAAATTCTGTCCCCAAATTCTGTCCCCAAATTCTGTCCCCAAATTCTGTCCCCAAATTCTGTCCCCAAATTCTGTCCCCACATTCTGTCCCCAAATTCTGTCCCCAAATTCTGTCCCCAAATTCTGTCCCCAAATTCTGTCCCCAAATTCTGTCCCCAAATTCTGTCCCCAAATTCTGTCCCCAAATTCTAACCCCAAATTTTATACCCAAATTCTGTCCCCAAATTGTGTCCCCAAATTCTGTCCCCAAATTCTGTCCCCAAATTGTGTCCCCAATTTGTGTCCCCAAATTCTGTCCCCAAATTCTGTCCCCAAATTCTGTCCCCAAATTCTGTCCCCAAATTCTGTCCCCAAATTCTGTCCCCAAATTCTAACCCCAAATTTTATACCCAAATTCTGTCCCCAAATTGTGTCCCCAAATTCTGTCCCCAAATTCTGTCCCCAAATTGTGTCCCCAATTTGTGTCCCCAAATTCTGTCCCCAAATTCTGTCCCCAAATTCTGTCCCCAAATTCTGTCCCCAAATTCTGTCCCCAAATTCTGTCCCCAAATTCTATCCCCAAATTCTGTCTCCAAATTCTGTCCCCACATTCTGTACCCAAATTCTGTCCCCAAATTCTGTCCCCAAATTCTGTCCCCAAATTCTGTCCCCAAATTCTGTCCCCAAATTCTGTCCCCAAATTCTGTCCCCAAATTCTGTCCCCACATTCTGTCCCCAAATTCTGTCCCCACATTCTGTACCCAAATTCTGTCCCCAAATTCTGCCCCAAATTCTGTCCCCAAATTCTGTCCCAAAATTCTGTCCCCAAATTCTGTCCCCAAATTCTGTCACCAAATTGTGTCCCTAAATTCTGTCCCCAAATTCTGTCCCCAAATTCTGTCCCCAAATTCTGTCCCCAAATTCTGTCCCCAAATTCTGTCCCCAAATTGTGTCTTTAAATTGTGTCCCCAAATTCTGTCCCCACATTCTGTCCCCAAATTCTGTCCCCAAATTTTGTTTCCAAATTCTGTCCCAAAATTCTGTCCCCAAATTCTGTCCCCAAATTCTGTCCCCAAATTCTGTCCCCAAATTCTGTCCCCAAATTCTATCCCCAAATTCTGTCCCCAAATTCTGTCCCCACATTCTGTCCACAAATTCTGTCCCCAAATTCTGTCCCCAAATTCTGTCCCCAAATTCTGTCCCCAAATTCTGTCCCCAAATTCTGTTCCCAAATTCTGTCTACAAATTCTGTCCCCAAATTCTGTCCCCAAATTCTGTCCCCACATTCTGTCCCCAAATTCTGTCCCCAAATTGTGTTTCCAAATTCTGTCCCCAAATTCTGTCCCCAAATTCTGTCCCCAAATTCTGTCCCCAAATTCTGTCCCCAAATTGTGTCCCCAAATTCTGTCCCCAAATTCTGTCCCCAAATTCTGTCCCCAAATTCTGTCCCCAAATTCTGTCCCCAAATTCTGTCAACAAATTGTGTCCCCAAATTCTGTCTCCAAATTTAATCCCAAAATTCTGTCCCCAAATTCTGTCCCCAAATTCTGTCCCCAAATTGTGTCCCCAAATTCTGTCCCCAAATTCTGTTCCCAAATTCTGTCCCCAAATTCTGTCCCCAAATTCTGTCCCCAAATTGTGTCCCCAAATTCTGTCCCCAAATTCTGTCCCCACATTCTGTCCCCAAATTCTGTCCCCAAATTTTGTTTCCAAATTCTGTCCCCAAATTGTGTCCCCAAATTCTGTCCCCAAATTCTGTCCCCAAATTGTGTCCCCAAATTCTGTCCCCAAATTCCGTCCCCAAATTCTGTCCCCAAATTGTGTCCCCAAATTCTGTCCCCAAATTCTGTCCCCAAATTGTGTCCCCAAATTCTGTCAACAAATTCTGTCCCCAAATTCTGTCTCCAAATTCTGTCTCCAAATTCTATCCCAAAATTCTGTCCCCAAATTCTGTCCCCAAATTCTGTCCCCAAATTCTGTCCCCACATTCTGTCCCCAAATTCTGTCCCTAAATTCTGTCCCCAAATTCTGTCCCCAAATTCTGTCCCCAAATTCTGTCCCCAAATTCTGTCTCCACATTCTGTCCCCAAATTCTGTCCCCAAATTCTGTCCCCAAATTTTGTTTCCAAATTCTGTCCCCAAATTCTGTCCCCAAATTCTGTCCCCAAATTCTGTCCCCAAATTCTGTCCCCAAATTCTGTCCCCAAATTCTGTCCCCAAATTCTGTCCCCAAATTCTGTCCCAAATTCTGTCCCCTAATTCTGTCCCCACATTCTGTCCCCAAATTCTGTCCCCAAATTTTGTCCCTAAATTCTGTCCCCAAATTCTGTCCCCAAATTCTGTCCCCAAATTCTGTCCCCAAATTCTGTCCCCAAATTCTGTCCCCAAATTCTGTCCCCAAATTCTGTCCCCAAATTCTGTCCCCAAATTGTGTCCCCAAATTCCGTCCCACTCCCCAAATTCTGTCCCCAAATTGTGTCCCCAAATTGTGTCCCCAAATTGTGTCCCCAAATTGTGTCCCCAAATTGTGTCCCCAAATTCTGTCCCCAAATTCTGTCCCCAAATTGTGTCCCCAAATTCTGTCCCCAAATTCTGTCCCCAAATTCTGTCCCCAAATTATGTCCCCAAATTCTGTCCCCAAATTCTGTCCCCAAATTCTGTCCCCAAATTCTGTCCCCAAATTGTGTCCCCAAATTGTGTCCCCACATTCTGTCCCCAAATTCTGTCACCAAATTCTGTCCCCAAATTCTGTCCCCAAATTCTGTCCCCAAATTCTGTCCCCAAATTCTGTCCCCAAATTCTGTCCCCAAATTCTGTCCCCAAATTCTAACCCCAAATTTTATACCCAAATTCTGTCCCCAAATTGTGTCCCCAAATTCTGTCCCCAAATTCTGTCCCCAAATTGTGTCCCCAATTTGTGTCCCCAAATTCTGTCCCCAAATTCTGTCCCCAAATTCTGTCCCCAAATTCTGTCCCCAAATTCTGTCCCCAAATTCTGTCCCCAAATTCTATCCCCAAATTCTGTCCCCAAATTCTGTCCCCACATTCTGTACCCAAATTCTGTCCCCAAATTCTGTCCCCAAATTCTGTCCCCAAATTCTGTCCCTAAATTCTGTTCCCCAAATTCTGTCCCCAAATTCTGTCCCCAAATTCTCTCCCCAAATTCTGTCCCCAAATTCTGTCCCCAAATTCTAACCCCAAATTATGTACCCAAATTCTGTCCCCAAATTCTGTCCCTAAATTCTATCCCCAAATTCTGTCCCCAAATTCTGTCCCCACATTCTGTCCCCAAATTCTGTCCCCAAATTGTGTCCCCAAATTGTGTCCCCAAATTGTGTCCCCAAATTCTGTCCCAAAATTCTGTCCCAAAATTCTGTCCCCAAATTCTGTCCCCAAATTCTGTCCCCACATTCTGTCCCCAAATTCTGTCCCCAAATTCTGTCCCCCAATTCTGTCCCCAAATTCTGTCCCCAAATTCTGTCCCCAAATTCTGTCCCCAAATTCTGTCCCTAAATTTTGTTTCCAAATTCTGTCCCCAAATTGTGTCCCCAAATTCTGTCCCCAAATTCTGTCCCCAAATTCTGTCCCCAAATTCTGTCCCCAAATTCTGTCCCCAAATTCTGTCCCCAAATTCTGTCCCCAAATTCTGTCCCCAAATTCTGTCCTCAAATTCTGTCCCCACATTCTGTCCCCAAATTCTGTCCCCAAATTCTGTCCCCAAATTCTGTCCCCAAATTCTGTCCCCAAATTCTGTCCCCAAATTCAGTCCCCAAATTCTGTCCCCAAATTCTGTCCCCAAATTCTGTCCCCAAATTCTGTCCCAAAATTCTGTCCCCAAATTTTGTCCCCAAACTCTGTCCCCAAATTCTGTCCCCAAATTCTGTCCCCGAATTCTGTCCCCAAATACCGTCCCCAAATTCTGTCCCCAAATTCTGTCCCCAAATTCTGTCCCAAATTCTGTCCCCAAATTCTGTCCCCAAATTCTTTCCCAAATTTTGTCCCCAAATTCTGTCCCCAAATTCTGTCCCCAAATTCTGTCCCCAAATTCTGTCCCCAAATTGTGTCCCCAAATTCTGTCCCCACATTCTGTCCCCAAATTCTGTCCCCAAATTCTGTCCCCAAATTCTGTCCCCAAATTCTGTCCCCAAATTCTGTCCCCAAATTCTGTCCCCAAATTGTGTCCCCAAATTGTGTCCCCAAATTCTGTCCCCAAATTGTGTCCCCAAATTCTGTCCCCAAATTATGTCCCCAAATTCTGTCCCCAAATTCTGTCCCCTAATTCTGTCCCCAAATTGTGTCCCCAAATTCTGTCCCCAAATTCTGTCCCCAAATTCTGTCCCCAAATTCTGTCCCCAAATTCTGTCCCCAAATTCTGTCCCCAAATTCTGTCCCCAAATTCTGTCCCCAAATTCTGTCCCCAAATTCTGTCCCCAAATTCTAACCCCAAATTATGTACCCAAATTCTGTCCCCAAATTGTGTCCCCAAATTCTGTCCCCAAATTCTGTCCCCAAATTGTGTCCCCAAATTCTGTCCCCAAATTCTGTCCCCAAATTCTGTCCCCAAATTGTGTCCCCAAATTCTGTCCCCAAATTCTGTCCCCAAATTGTGTCCCCAAATTCTGTCCCCAAATTGTGTCCCCAAATTGTGTCCCCAAATTCTATCCCCAAATTCTGTCCCCAAATTCTGTCCCCAAATTCTGTCCCCAAATTCTGTCCCCAAATTCTGTCCCCAAATTCTGTCCCCAAATTCTGTTCCCAAATTCTGTCCCCAAATTCTGTCCCCAAATTCTGTCCCCCAAATTCTGTCCCCAAATTCTGTCCCCAAATTCTGTCCCCAAATTCTGTCCCCAAATTCTAACCCCAAATTATGTACCCAAATTCTGTCCCCAAATTCTGTCCCCAAATTCTGTCCCCAAAATCTGTCCCCAAATTCTGTCCCCAAATTCTAACCCCAAATTATGTACCCAAATTCTGTCCCCAAATTGTGTCCCCAAATTCTGTCCCCAAATTGTGTCCCCAAATTGTGTCCCCAAATTCTGTCCCCAAATTCTGTCCCCAAATTCTGTCCCCAAATTCTAACCCCAAATTATGTACCCAAATTCTGTCCCCAAATTGTGTCCCCAAATTCTGTCCCCACAATCTGTCCCCAAATTCTGTCCCCAAATTTTGTCCCCATATTCTGTCCCCAAATTCTGTCCCCAAATTCTGTCCCCAAATTCTGTCCTCAAATTCTGTCCCCACTCCCCAAATTCTGTCCCCAAATTCTGTCCCCAAATTGTGTCCCCAAATTGTGTCCCCAAATTGTGTCCCCAAATTGTGTCCCCAAATTCTGTCCCCAAATTCTGTCCCCAAATTCTGTCCCCAAATTGTGTCCCCAAATTCTGTCCCCAAATTGTGTCCCCAAATTCTGTCCCCAAATTATGTCCCCAAATTCTGTCCCCAAATTCTGTCCCCAAATTGTGTCCCCAAATTCTGTCCCCAAATTCTGTCCCCAAATTCTGTCCCCAAATTCTGTCCCCAAATTCTGTCTCCAAATTCTGTCCCCAAATTCTGTCCCCAAATTCTGTCCCCAAATTCTGTCTCCAAATTCTATCCCAAAATTCTGTCCCCAAATTCTGTCCCCAAACTGTGTCCCCAAATTCTGTTTCCAAATTGTGTCCCTAAATTCTGTCCCCAAATTCTGTTCCCAAATTCTGTCCCCAAATTCTGTCCCCAAATTCTGTCCCCAAATTCTGTCCCCAAATTGTGTCCCCAAATTCTGTCCCCAAATTCTGTCTCCAAATTCTGTCCCCAAAATTCTGTCCCCAAATTCTATCCCCAAATTCTGTCCCCAAATTCTGTCACCAAATTCTGTCCCCAAATTCTGTCCCCAAATTGTGTCTCCAAATTGTGTCTCCAAATTCTGTCCCCAAATTCTGTCCCCAGATTCTGTCCCCAAATTCTGTCCCCACATTGTGTTCCAAAATTCTGTCCCCAAATTTTGTCCCCAAATTGTGTCCCCAAATTCTGGCCCCAAATTCTGTCCCCAAATTCTGTCCCCAAATTCTGTCCCCAAATTCTTTCCCCAAATTCTGTCCCCAAATTCTGTCCCCAAATTCTGTCCCCAAATTCTGTCCCCAAATTCTGTCCCCAAATTCTGTCCCCAAATTCTGTCCCCAAATTCTGTCCCCAAATTCTGTCCCCAAATTCTGTCCCCAAATTCTGTCCCCAAATTGTGTCCCCAAATTCTGTCCCTACATTCTGTCCCCAAATTCTGTCCCCACATTCTGTCCCCAAATTCTGTCCCCAAATTCTGTCCCCAAATTCTGTCCCCAAATTCTGTCCCCAAATTCTGTCCCCAAATTCTGTCCCCAAATTCTGTCCCCAAATTCTGTCCCCAAATTCTGTCCCCAAATTCTGTCCCCAAATTGTGTCCCCACATTCTGTCCCCAAATTCTGTCCCCAAATTCTGTCCCCAAATTCTGTTCCCAAATTGTGTCCCCAAATTGTGTCCCCAAATTCTGTCCCCAAATTCTGTCCCCAAATTCTGTCCCCACATTCTGTCCCCAAATTCTGTCCCCAAATTCTGTCCCCAAATTCTGTCCCCAAATTCTGTCCCCAAATTCTGTCCCCAAATTCTGTCCCCAAATTCTAGTCCCAAATTCTGTCCCCAAATTGTGTCCCCAAATTCTGTCCCCAAATTCTGTCCCAAAATTCTGTCCCCAAATTCTGTCCCCAAATTCTGTCCCCAAATTCTGTCCCCAAATTCTGTCCCCAAATTCTGTCCCCACATTCTGTCCCCAAATTCTGTCCCCAAATTCTGTCCCCAAATTCTGTCCCCAAATTCTGTCCCCAAATTCTGTCCCCAAATTCTTTCCCCAAATTCTAGTCCCAAATTCTGTCCCCAAATTCTGTCCCCAAATTCTGTCCCCAAATTCTGTCCCAAAATTCTGTCCCCAAATTCTGTCCCCAAATTTTGTTTCCAAATTCTGTCCCCAAATTCTGTCCCCAAATTCTGTCCCCAAATTCTGTCCCCAAATTCTGTCCCCAAATTCTGTCCCCAAATTCTGTCCCCAAATACTGTCCCCAAATTCTGTCCCCAAATTCTGTCCCCAAATTCTGTCCCAAATTCTGTCCCCACATTCTGTCCCCACATTCTGTCCCCAAATTCTGTCCCCAAATTTTGTCCCCAAATTCTGTCCCCAAATTCTGTCCCCAAATTCTGTCCCCAAACTCTGTCCCCAAATTCTGTCCCCAAATTGTGTCCCCAAATTCTGTCCCCACTCCCCAAATTCTGTCCCCAAATTCTGTCCCCAAATTGTGTCCCCAAATTGTGTCCCCAAATTCTGTCCAAAATTCTGTCCACAAATTCTGTCCCCAAATTGTGTCCCCAAATTCTGTCCCCAAATTCTGTCCCCAAATTTTGTCCCCAAATTATGTCCCCAAATTCTGTCCCCAAATTCTGTCCCCAAATTATGTCCCCAAATTTTGTCCCCAAATTCTGTCCCCAAATTCTGTCCCCAAATTCTGTCCCCAAATTCTGTCCCCAAATTCTGTCCCCAAATTCTGTCCCCAAATTCTGTCCCCAAATTCTGTCCCCAAATTCTGTCCCCAAATTCTGTCCCCAAATTCTAACCCCAAATTATGTACCCAAATTCTGTCCCCAAATTGTGTCCCCAAATTCTGTCCCCAAATTCTGTCCCCAAATTGTGTCCCCAAATTGTGTCCCCAAATTCTGTCCCCAAATTCTGTCCCCAAATTCTGTCCCCACATTCTGTCCCCAAATTCTGTCCCCAAATTCTGTCCCCAAATTCTGTCCCCAAATTCTGTCCCCAAATTCTGTCCCCAAATTCTGTCCCCAAATTCTAACAGCAAATTCTGTCCCCAAATTCTGTCCCCAAATTCTGTCCCCAAATTCTATCCCCAAATTCTGCCCCCAAATTCTGTCCCCACATTCTGTCCCCAAATTCTGTCCCCAAATTGTGTCCCCAAATTCTGTCCCCAAATTCTGTCCCCAAATTCTGTCCCCAAATTCTGTCCCCAAATTCTGTCCCAAAATTCTGTCCCCAAATTCTGTCCCCAAATTATGTCCCCAAATTCTGTGACCAAATTCTGTCCCCAAATTCTTTCCCCAAATTCTGTCCTCAAATTGTGTCCCCAAATTCTGTCCCCAAATTCTGTCCCCAAATTCTGTCCCCAAATTCTGTCCCCAAATTCTGTCCCCAAATTCTGTCCCCAAATTCTGTCCCCAAATTCTGTCCCCAAATTCTGTCCCCTATTTCTGTTTCCAAATTTTGTCCCCAAATTGTGTCCCCAAATTCTGTCCCCACATTCTGTCCCCACATTCTGTCCCCAAATTGTATCCCCAAAATCTGTCCCCAAATTGTGTCCCCAAATTTTGTCCCCAAATTCTGTCCCACATTCTGTCCACAATTTCTGTCTCTAAATTTTGTCCCCAAATTCTGTCCCCAAATTCTGTCCTTAAATTCTATCCTTAAATTCTGTCCCCAAATTCTGTCCCCAAATTCTGTCCCCAAATTGTGTCCCAAAATTCTGTCCCAAAATTCTGTCCCCAAATTCTGTCCCCAAATTCTGTCACCAAATTGTGTCCCCAAATTCTGTCCCCAAATTCTGTCCCCAAATTCTGTCCCCAAATTCTGTCCCCAAATTCTGTCCCCAAATTCTGTCCCCAAATTCTGTCCCCAAATTCTGTCCCCAAATTCTGTCCCCAAATTCTGTCCCCAAATTCTGTCCCCAAATTCTGTCCCCACATTCTGTCCCCAAATTCTGTCCCCAAATTTTGTTTCCAAATTCTGTCCCCAAATTCTGTCCCCAAATTCAGTCCCCAAATTCTGTCCCCAAATTCTGTCCCCAAATTCTATCCCCAAATTCTGTCCCCAAATTCTGTCCCCACATTCTGCCCCCAAATTCTGTCCCCAAATTCTGTCCATAAATTCTGTCCCCAAACTGTGTCTCCAAATTCTGTCCCCAAATTCTGTCCCCAAATTCTGTCCCCAAATTCTGTCCCCAAATTCTGTCCCCAAATTCTGTCCCCAAATTCTGTCCCCAATTTTTGTCCCCAAATTCTGTCCCCAAATTCTATCCCCAAATACTGTCCCCAAATTCTGTCCCCAAATTGTGTCTTAAAATTCTGTCCACAAATTCTGTCCCCAAATTCTGTCCCCAAATTCTGTCCCCAAATTCTGTCCCCAAATTCAGTCCCCAAATTCTGTCCCCAAATTCTGTCCCCAAATTCTATCCCCAAATTCTGTCCCCAAATTCTGTCCCCACATTCTGTCCCCAAATTGTGTCCCCAAATTCTGTCCCCAAATTGTGTCCCCAAATTCTGTCCCCAAATTCTGTCCCCAAATTCTGTCCCCAAATTCTGTCCCCAAATTCTGTCCCCAAATTCTGTCCCCAAATTCTGTCCCCAAATTCTGTCCCCAAATTGTGTCCCCAAATTGTGTCCCCAAATTGTGTCCCGAAATTCTGTCCCCACATTCTGTCCCCAAATTCTGTCCCCAAATTCTGTCCCCAAATTCTGTCCCCAAATTCTGTCCCCAAATTCTGTCCCCAAATTCTGTCCCCAAATTCTGTCCCCACATTCTGTCCCCAAATTCTGTCCCCAAATTCTGTCCCCAAATTCTGTCCCCAAATTGTGTCCCCAAATTGTGTCCCCAAATTCTGTCCCCAGATTTTGCCCCCAAATTGTGTCCCCAACTTCTGTCCCCAAATTCTGTCCCCAAATTCTGTCCCCAAATTCTGTCCCCAAATTCTGTCCCCAAATTCTGTCCCCAAATTCTGTCCCCAAATTCTGTCCCCAAATTCTGTCCCCAAATTCTGTCCCCAAATTCTGTCCCCAAATTGTGTCCCCAAATTGTGTCCCCAAATTCTGTCCCCAAATTCTGTCCCCAAATTCTGTCCCCAAATTCTGTCCCCAAATTCTGTCCCCAAATTCTGTCCCCAAATTCTGTCCCCAAATTCTGTCCCCAAATTGTGTCCCCAAATTCTGTCCCCAAATTGTGTCCCCAAATTGTGTCCCCAAATTCTGTCCCCACATTCTGTCCCCAAATTCTGTCCCCAAATTTTGTCCCCAAATTCTGTCCCCAAATTCTGTCCCCAAATTTTGTCCCAAAATTCTGTCCCCAAATTGTGTCCCCAAATTCTGCCCCCAAATTATGTCCCCAAATTCTGTCCCCAAATTCTGTCCCCAAATTCTGTCCCCAAATTCTGTCCCCAAATTCTGTCCCCAAATTCTGTCCCCAAATTGTGTCCCCAAATTCTGTCCCTAAATTCTGTCCCCAAATTCTGTCCCCAAATTCTGTTCCCAAATTCTGTCCCCAAATTCTGTCCCCAAATTCTGTCCCCAAATTCAGTCCCCAAATTCTGTCCCCACATTCTGTCCCCAAATTCTGTCCCCAAATTGTGTCCCCAAATTGTGTCCCCAAATTGTGTCCCCAAATTCTGTCCCAAAATTCTGTCCCAAAATTCTGTCCCCAAATTCTGTCCCCAAATTCTGTCCCCACATTCTGTCCCCAAATTCTGTCCCCAAATTCTGTCCCTCAATTCTGTCCCCAAATTCTGTCCCCAAATTCTGTCCCCAAATTCTGTCCCCAAATTCTGTCCCCAAATTCTGTCCCTAAATTTTGTTTCCAAATTCTGTCCCCAAATTGTGTCCCCAAATTCTGTCCCCAAATTCTGTCCCCAAATTCTGTCCCCAAATTCTGTCCCCAAATTCTGTCCCCAAATTCTGTCCCCAAATTCTGTCCCCAAATTCTGTCCCCAAATTCTGTCCTCAAATTCTGTCCCCACATTCTGTCCCCAAATTCTGTCCCCAAATTCTGTCCCCAAATTCTGTCCCCAAATTCTGTCCCCAAATTCTGTCCCCAAATTCAGTCCCCAAATTCTGTCCCCAAATTCTGTCCCCAAATTCTGTCCCCAAATTCTGTCCCAAAATTCTGTCCCCAAATTTTGTCCCCAAACTCTGTCCCCAAATTCTGTCCCCAAATTCTGTCCCCGAATTCTGTCCCCAAATACTGTCCCCAAATTCTGTCCCCAAATTCTGTCCCCAAATTCTGTCCCAAATTCTGTCCCCAAATTCTGTCCCCAAATTCTGTCCCCAAATTCTTTCCCAAATTTTGTCCCCAAATTCTGTCCCCAAATTCTGTCCCCAAATTCTGTCCCCAAATTCTGTCCCCAAATTCTGTCCCCAAATTGTGTCCCCAAATTCTGTCCCCACATTCTGTCCCCAAATTCTGTCCCCAAATTCTGTCCCCAAATTCTGTCCCCAAATTGTGTCCCCAAATTCTGTCCCCAAATTCTGTCCCCAAATTGTGTCCCCAAATTCTGTCCCCAAATTGTGTCCCCAAATTCTGTCCCCAAATTATGTCCCCAAATTCTGTCCCCAAATTCTGTCCCCTAATTCTGTCCCCAAATTGTGTCCCCAAATTCTGTCCCCAAATTCTGTCCCCAAATTCTGTCCCCAAATTCTGTCCCCAAATTCTGTCCCCAAATTCTGTCCCCAAATTCTGTCCCCAAATTCTGTCCCCAAATTCTGTCCCCAAATTCTAACCCCAAATTATGTACCCAAATTCTGTCCCCAAATTGTGTCCCCAAATTCTGTCCCCAAATTCTGTCCCCAAATTGTGTCCCCAAATTCTGTTTCCAAATTGTGTCCCTAAATTCTGTCCCCAAATTCTGTTCCCAAATTCTGTCCCCAAATTCTGTCCCCAAATTCTGTCCCCAAATTCTGTCCCCAAATTGTGTCCCCAAATTCTGTCCCCAAATTCTGTCTCCAAATTCTGTCCCCAAATTCTGTCCCCAAATTCTATCCCCAAATTCTGTCCCCAAATTCTGTCACCAAATTCTGTCCCCAAATTCTGTCCCCAAATTGTGTCTCCAAATTGTGTCTCCAAATTCTGTCCCCAAATTCTGTCCCCAGATTCTGTCCCCAAATTCTGTCCCCACATTGTGTTCCAAAATTCTGTCCCCAAATTTTGTCCCCAAATTGTGTCCCCAAATTCTGGCCCCAAATTCTGTCCCCAAATTCTGTCCCCAAATTCTGTCCCCAAATTCTTTCCCCAAATTCTGTCCCCAAATTCTGTCCCCAAATTCTGTCCCCAAATTCTGTCCCCAAATTCTGTCCCCAAATTCTGTCCCCAAATTCTGTCCCCAAATTCTGTCCCCAAATTCTGTCTCCAAATTCTGTCCCCAAATTCTGTCCCCAAATTGTGTCCCCAAATTCTGTCCCTACATTCTGTCCCCAAATTCTGTCCCCACATTCTGTCCCCAAATTCTGTCCCCAAATTCTGTCCCCAAATTCTGTCCCCAAATTCTGTCCCCAAATTCTGTCCCCAAATTCTGTCCCCAAATTCTGTCCCCAAATTCTGTCCCCAAATTCTGTCCCCAAATTGTGTCCCCACATTCTGTCCCCAAATTCTGTCCCCAAATTCTGTCCCCAAATTCTGTTCCCAAATTGTGTCCCCAAATTGTGTCCCCAAATTCTGTCCCCAAATTCTGTCCCCAAATTCTGTCCCCACATTCTGTCCCAAAATTCTGTCCCCAAATTCTGTCCCCAAATTCTGTCCCCAAATTCTGTCCCCAAATTCTGTCCCCAAATTCTAGTCCCAAATTCTGTCCCCAAATTGTGTCCCCAAATTCTGTCCCCAAATTCTGTCCCAAAATTCTGTCCCCAAATTCTGTCCCCAAATTCTGTCCCCAAATTCTGTCCCCAAATTCTGTCCCCAAATTCTGTCCCCACATTCTGTCCCCAAATTCTGTCCCCAAATTCTGTCCCCAAATTCTGTCCCCAAATTCTGTCCCCAAATTCTGTCCCCAAATTCTTTCCCCAAATTCTAGTCCCAAATTCTGTCCCCAAATTGTGTCCCCAAATTCTGTCCCCAAATTCTGTCCCAAAATTCTGTCCCCAAATTCTGTCCCCAAATTTTGTTTCCAAATTCTGTCCCCAAATTCTGTCCCCAAATTCTGTCCCCAAATTCTGTCCCCAAATTCTGTCCCCAAATTCTGTCCCCAAATTGTGTCCCCAAATACTGTCCCCAAATTCTGTCCCCAAATTCTGTCCCCAAATTCTGTCCCAAATTCTGTCCCCACATTCTGTCCCCACATTCTGTCCCCAAATTCTGTCCCCAAATTTTGTCCCCAAATTCTGTCCCCAAATTCTGTCCCCAAATTCTGTCCCCAAACTCTGTCCCCAAATTCTGTCCCCAAATTCTGTCCCCAAATTCTGTCCCCACTCCCCAAATTCTGTCCCCAAATTGTGTCCCCAAATTGTGTCCCCAAATTGTGTCCCCAAATTCTGTCCAAAATTCTGTCCACAAATTCTGTCCCCAAATTGTGTCCCCAAATTCTGTCCCCAAATTCTGTCCCCAAATTTTGTCCCCAAATTATGTCCCCAAATTCTGTCCCCAAATTCTGTCCCCAAATTATGTCCCCAAATTTTGTCCCCAAATTCTGTCCCCAAATTCTGTCCCCAAATTCTGTCCCCAAATTCTGTCCCCAAATTCTGTCCCCAAATTCTGTCCCCAAATTCTGTCCCCAAATTCTGTCCCCAAATTCTGTCCCCAAATTCTGTCCCCAAATTCTGTCCCCAAATTCTAACCCCAAATTATGTACCCAAATTCTGTCCCCAAATTGTGTCCCCAAATTCTGTCCCCAAATTCTGTCCCCAAATTGTGTCCCCAAATTGTGTCCCCAAATTGTGTCCCCAAATTCTGTCCCCAAATTCTGTCCCCACATTCTGTCCCCAAATTCTGTCCCCAAATTCTGTCCCCAAATTCTGTCCCCAAATTCTGTCCCCAAATTCTGTCCCCAAATTCTGTCCCCAAATTCTGTCCCCAAATTCTAACAGCAAATTCTGTCCCCAAATTCTGTCCCCAAATTCTGTCCCCAAATTCTATCCCCAAATTCTGTCCCCAAATTCTGTCCCCACATTCTGTCCCCAAATTCTGTCCCCAAATTGTGTCCCCAAATTCTGTCCCCAAATTCTGTCCCCAAATTCTGTCCCCAAATTCTGTCCCCAAATTCTGTCCCAAAATTCTGTCCCCAAATTCTGTCCCCAAATTATGTCCCCAAATTCTGTGACCAAATTCTGTCCCCAAATTCTTTCCCCAAATTCTGTCCTCAAATTGTGTCCCCAAATTCTGTCCCCAAATTCTGTCCCCAAATTCTGTCCCCAAATTCTGTCCCCAAATTCTGTCCCCAAATTCTGTCCCCAAATTCTGTCCCCAAATTCTGTCCCCAAATTCTGTCCCCAAATTCTGTCCCCAAATTCTGTCCCCTATTTCTGTTTCCAAATTTTGTCCCCAAATTGTGTCCCCAAATTCTGTCCCCACATTCTGTCCCCACATTCTGTCCCCAAATTGTATCCCCAAAATCTGTCCCCAAATTGTGTCCCCAAATTTTGTCCCCAAATTCTGTCCCACATTCTGTCCACAATTTCTGTCTCTAAATTTTGTCCCCAAATTCTGTCCCCAAATTCTGTCCTTAAATTCTATCCTTAAATTCTGTCCCCAAATTCTGTCCCCAAATTCTGTCCCCAAATTGTGTCCCAAAATTCTGTCCCAAAATTCTGTCCCCAAATTCTGTCCCCAAATTCTGTCACCAAATTGTGTCCCCAAATTCTGTCCCCAAATTGTGTCCCCAAATTCTGTCCCCAAATTCTGTCCCCAAATTCTGTCCCCAAATTCTGTCCCCAAATTCTGTCCCCAAATTCTGTCCCCAAATTCTGTCCCCAAATTCTGTCCCCAAATTCTGTCCCCACATTCTGTCCCCAAATTCTGTCCCCAAATTTTGTTTCCAAATTCTGTCCCCAAATTCTGTCCCCAAATTCAGTCCCCAAATTCTGTCCCCAAATTCTGTCCCCAAATTCTATCCCCAAATTCTGTCCCCAAATTCTGTCCCCACATTCTGCCCCCAAATTCTGTCCCCAAATTCTGTCCATAAATTCTGTCCCCAAACTGTGTCTCCAAATTCTGTCCCCAAATTCTGTCCCCAAATTCTGTCCCCAAATTCTGTCCCCAAATTCTGTCCCCAAATTCTGTCCCCAAATTCTGTCCCCAATTTCTGTCCCCAAATTCTGTCCCCAAATTCTATCCCCAAATACTGTCCCCAAATTCTGTCCCCAAATTGTGTCTTAAAATTCTGTCCACAAATTCTGTCCCCAAATTCTGTCCCCAAATTCTGTCCCCAAATTCTGTCCCCAAATTCAGTCCCCAAATTCTGTCCCCAAATTCTGTCCCCAAATTCTATCCCCAAATTCTGTCCACAAATTCTGTCCCCACATTCTGTCCCCAAATTGTGTCCCCAAATTCTGTCCCCAAATTGTGTCCCCAAATTCTGTCCCCAAATTCTGTCCCCAAATTCTGTCCCCAAATTCTGTCCCCAAATTCTGTCCCCAAATTCTGTCCCCAAATTCTGTCCCCAAATTGTGTCCCCAAATTGTGTCCCCAAATTGTGTCCCGAAATTCTGTCCCCACATTCTGTCCCCAAATTCTGTCCCCAAATTCTGTCCCCAAATTCTGTCCCCAAATTCTGTCCCCAAATTCTGTCCCCAAATTCTGTCCCCAAATTCTGTCCCCACATTCTGTCCCCAAATTCTGTCCCCAAATTCTGTCCCCAAATTCTGTCCCCAAATTGTGTCCCCAAATTGTGTCCCCAAATTCTGTCCCCAGATTTTGCCCCCAAATTGTGTCCCCAACTTCTGTCCCCAAATTCTGTCCCCAAATTCTGTCCCCAAATTCTGTCCCCAAATTCTGTCCCCAAATTCTGTCCCCAAATTCTGTCCCCAAATTCTGTCCCCAAATTCTGTCCCCAAATTCTGTCCCCAAATTCTGTCCCCAAATTCTGTCCCCAAATTCTGTCCCCAAATTCTGTCCCCAAATTGTGTCCCCAAATTCTGTCCCCAAATTCTGTCCCCAAATTCTGTCCCCAAATTCTGTCCCCAAATTCTGTCCCCAAATTCTGTCCCCAAATTCTGTCCCCAAATTCTGTCCCCAAATTGTGTCCCCAAATTCTGTCCCCAAATTGTGTCCCCAAATTGTGTCCCCAAATTCTGTCCCCACATTCTGTCCCCAAATTCTGTCCCCAAATTTTGTCCCCAAATTCTGTCCCCAAATTCTGTCCCCAAATTTTGTCCCAAAATTCTGTCCCCAAATTGTGTCCCCAAATTCTGTCCCCAAATTATGTCCCCAAATTCTGTCCCCAAATTCCGTCCCCAAATTCTGTCCCCAAATTCTGTCCCCAAATTCTGTCCCCAAATTCTGTCCCCAAATTGTGTCCCCAAATTCTGTCCCTAAATTCTGTCCCCAAATTCTGTCCCCAAATTCTGTTCCCAAATTCTGTCCCCAAATTCTGTCCCCAAATTCTGTCCCCAAATTCAGTCCCCAAATTCTGTCCCCAAATTCTGTCCCCAAATTCTGTCCCCACATTCTGTCCCCAAATTGTGTCCCCAAATTCTGTCCCCAAATTCTGTCCCCAAATTCTGTCCCCAAATTGTGTCCCCAAATTCTGTCCCCAAATTCTGTCCCCACATTCTGTCCCCAAATTCTGTCCCCAAATTTTGTTTCCAAATTCTGTCCCCAAATTCTGTCCCCAAATTCAGTCCCCAAATTTTGTCCCCAAATTCTGTCCCCAAATTCTATCCCCAAATTCTGTCCCCAAATTCTGTCCCCACATTCTGTCCCCAAATTCTGTCCCCAAATTCTGTCCCCAAATTCTGTCCCCAAATTCTGTCCTCAAACTGTGTCTCCAAATTCTGTCCCCAAATTCTGTCCCCAAATTCTGTCCCCAAATTCTGTCCCCAAATTCTGTCCCCAAATTCTGTCCCCAAATTCTGTCCCCAAATTCTGTCCCCAATTTCTGTCCCCAAATTCTGTCCCCAAATTCTATCCCCAAATACTGTCCCCAAATTCTGTCCCCAAACTGTGTCTTAAAATTCTGTCCACAAATTCTGTCCCCAAATTCTGTCCCCAAATTCTGTCCCCAAATTCTGTCCCCAAATTCTGTCCCCAAATTCAGTCCCCAAATTCTGTCCCCAAATTCTGTCCCCAAATTCTATCCCCAAATTCTGTCCCCAAATTCTGTCCCCACATTCTGTCCCCAAATTCTGTCCCCAAATTCTGTCCCCAAATTGTGTCCCCAAATTCTGTCCCCAAATTCTGTCCCCAAATTCTGTCCCCAAATTCTGTCCCCAAATTCTGTCCCCAAATTCTGTCCCCAAATTCTGTCCCCAAATTCTGTCCCCAAATTCTGTCCCCAAATTCTGTCCCCAAATTCTGTCCCCAAATTCTGTCCCCACATTCTGTCCCCAAATTCTGTCCCCAAATTTTGTTTCCAAATTCTGTCCCCAAATTCTGTCCCCAAATTCATTCCCCAAATTTTGTCCCCAAATTCTGTCCCCAAATTCTATCCCCAAATTCTGTCCCCAAATTCTGTCCCCACATTCTGTCCCCAAATTCTGTCCCCAAATTCTGTCCCCAAATTCTGTCCCCAAATTCTGTCCCCAAACTGTGTCTCCAAATTCTTTCCCCAAATTCTGTCCCCAAATTCTGTCCCCAAATTCTGTCCCCAAATTCTGTCCCCAAATTCTGTCCCCAAATTCTGTCCCCAATTTCTGTCCCCAAATTCTGTCCCCAAATTCTATCCCCAAATACTGTCCCCAAATTCTGTCCCCAAACTGTGTCTTAAAATTCTGTCCACAAATTCTGTCCCCAAATTCTGTCCCCAAATTCTGTCCCCAAATTCTGTCCCCAAATTCTGTCCCCAAATTCAGTCCCCAAATTCTGTCCCCAAATTCTGTCCCCAAATTCTATCCCCAAATTCTGTCCCCAAATTCTGTCCCCACATTCTGTCCCCAAATTCTGTCCCCAAATTCTGTCCCCAAATTGTGTCCCCAAATTCTGTCCCCAAATTCTGTCCCCAAATTCTGTCCCCAAATTCTGTCCCCAAATTCTGTCCCCAAATTCTGTCCCCAAATTCTGTCCCCAAATTCTGTCCCCAAATTCTGTCCCCAAATTGTGTCCCGAAATTCTGTCCCCACATTCTGTCCCCAATTTCTGTCCCCAAATTCTGTCCCCAAATTCTATCCCCAAATACTGTCCCCAAATTCTGTCCCCAAACTGTGTCTTAAAATTCTGTCCACAAATTCTGTCCCCAAATTCTGTCCCCAAATTCTGTCCCCAAATTCTGTCCCCAAATTCTGTCCCCAAATTCTGTCCCCAAATTCTGTCCCCAAATTCTGTCCCCAAATTCTGTCCCCAAATTGTGTCCCCAAATTCTGTCCCCAAATTCTGTCCCCAAATTCTGTCCCCAAATTCTGTCCCCAAATTCTGTCCCCAAATTTTGTCCCCAAATTCTGTCCCCAAATTCTGTCCCCAAATTTTGTCCCCAAATTGTGTCCCCAAATTGTGTCCCCAAATTGTGTCCCCAAATTATGTGCCCAAATTCTGTCCCCAAATTCCGTCCCCAAATTCTGTCCCCAAATTCTGTCCCCAAATTCTGTCCCCAAATTCTGTCCCCACATTCTGTCCCCAAATTGTGTCCCCAAATTCTGTCCCCAAATTCTGTCCCCAAATTCTGTCCCCAAATTGTGTCCCCAAATTGTGTCCCCAAATTGTGTCCCCAAATTCTGTCCCCACATTCTGTCCCCAAATTCTGTCCCCAAATTCTGTCCCCAAATTCTGTCCCCAAATTCTCTACCCAAATTCTGTCCCCAAATTCTGTCCCCAAATTCTGTCCCCAAATTCTGTCCCCAAATTGTGTCCCCAAATTCTGTCCCCAAATTCTGTCCCCAAATTCTGTCCCCAAATTCTGTCCCCAAATTCTGTCCCCAAATTCTGTCCCCACATTCTGTCCCCAAATTCTGTCCCCAAATTCTGTCCCCAAATTCTGTCCCCAAATTCTGTCCCCAAATTCTGTCCCCAAATTCTGTCCCCAAATTCTAGTCCCAAATTCTGTCCCCAAATTGTGTCCCCAAATTCTGTCCCCAAATTCTGTCCCAAAATTCTGTCCCCAAATTCTGTCCCCAAATTCTGTCCCCAAATTCTGTCCCCAAATTCTGTCCCCAAATTCTGTCCCCACATTCTGTCCCCAAATTCTGTCCCCAAATTCTGTCCCCAAATTCTGTCCCCAAATTCTGTCCCCAAATTCTGTCCCCAAATTCTGTCCCCGAATTCTAGTCCCAAATTCTGTCCCCAAATTGTGTCCCCAAATTCTGTCCCCAAATTCTGTCCCAAAATTCTGTCCCCAAATTCTGTCCCCAAATTTTGTTTCCAAATTCTGTCCCCAAATTCTGTCCCCAAATTCTGTCCCCAAATTCTGTCCCCAAATTCTGTCCCCAAATTCTGTCTCCAAATTCTGTCCCCAAATACTGTCCCCAAATTCTGTCCCCAAATTCTGTCCCCAAATTCTGTCCCAAATTCTGTCCCCACATTCTGTCCCCACATTCTGTCCCCAAATTCTGTCCCCAAATTTTGTCCCCAAATTCTGTCCCCAAATTCTGTCCCCAAATTATGTCCCCAAATTCTGTCCCCAAATTCTGTCCCCAAATTCTGTCCCCAAATTGTGTCCCCAAATTCTGTCCCCACTCCCCAAATTCTGTCCCCAAATTCTGTCCCCAAATTGTGTCCCCAAATTGTGTCCCCAAATTGTGTCCCCAAATTCTGTCCAAAATTCTGTCCACAAATTCTGTCCCCAAATTGTGTCCCCAAATTCTGTCCCCAAATTCTGTCCCCAAATTCTGTCCCCAAATTATGTCCCCAAATTCTGTCCCCAAATTCTGTCCCCAAATTATGTCCCCAAATTTTGTCCCCAAATTCTGTCCCCAAATTCTGTCCCCAAATTCTGTCCCCAAATTCTGTCCCCAAATTCTGTCCCCAAATTCTGTCCCCAAATTCTGTCCCCAAATTCTGTCCCCAAATTCTGTCCCCAAATTCTGTCCCCAAATTCTAACCCCAAATTATGTACCCAAATTCTGTCCCCAAATTGTGTCCCCAAATTCTGTCCCCAAATTCTGTCCCCAAATTGTGTCCCCAAATTGTGTCCCCAAATTGTGTCCCCAAATTCTGTCCCCAAATTCTGTCCCCAAATTCTGTCCCCAAATTCTGTCCCCAAATTCTGTCCCCAAATTCTGTCCCCACATTCTGTCCCCAAATTCTGTCCCCAAATTCTGTCCCCAAATTCTGTCCCCAAATTCTGTCCCCACATTCTGTCCCCAAATTCTGTCCCCAAATTCTGTCCCCAAATTCTGTCCCCAAATTCTGTCCCCAAATTCTGTCCCCAAATTCTAACAGCAAATTCTGTCCCCAAATTCTGTCCCCAAATTCTGTCCCTAAATTCTATCCCCAAATTCTGTCCCCAAATTCTGTCCCCACATTCTGTCCCCAAATTCTGTCCCCAAATTGTGTCCCCAAATTCTGTCCCCAAATTCTGTCCCCAAATTCTGTCCCCAAATTCTGTCCCCAAATTCTGTCCCAAAATTCTGTCCCCAAATTCTGTCCCCAAATTATGTCCCCAAATTCTGTGACCAAATTCTGTCCCCAAATTCTTTCCCCAAATTCTGTCCTCAAATTGTGTCCCCAAATTCTGTCCCCAAATTCTGTCCCCAAATTCTGTCCCCAAATTCTGTCCCCAAATTCTGTCCCCAAATTCTGTCCCCTATTTCTGTTTCCAAATTTTGTCCCCAAATTGTGTCCCCAAATTCTGTCCCCACATTCTGTCCCCACATTCTGTCCCCAAATTGTGTCCCCAAAATCTGTCCCCAAATTGTGTCCCCAAATTTTGTCCCCAAATTCTGTCCCACATTCTGTCCACAATTTCTGTCTCTAAATTTTGTCCCCAAATTCTGTCCCCAAATTCTGTCCCCAAATTCTATCCTTAAATTCTGTCCCCAAATTCTGTCCCCAAATTCTGTCCCCAAATTGTGTCCCAAAATTCTGTCCCAAAATTCTGTCCCCAAATTCTGTCCACAAATTCTGTCACCAAATTGTGTCCCCAAATTCTGTCCCCAAATTCTGTCCCCAAATTCTGTCCCCAAATTCTGTCCCCAAATTCTGTCCCCAAATTCTGTCCCCAAATGTTGTCCCCAAATTCTGTCCCCAAATTCTGTCCCCAAATTCTGTATCTAAATTCTGTCCCCAAATTCTGTCCCCAAATTCTGTCCCCACATTCTGTCCCCAAATTCTGTCCCCAAATTTTGTTTCCAAATTCTGTCCCCAAATTCTGTCCCCAAATTCAGTCCCCAAATTCTGTCCCCAAATTCTGTCCCCAAATTCTATCCCCAAATTCTGTCCCCAAATTCTGTCCCCACATTCTGTCCCCAAATTCTGTCCCCAAATTCTGTCCCCAAATTCTGTCCCCAAATTCTGTCCCCAAACTGTGTCTCCAAATTCTGTCCCCAAATTCTGTCCCCAAATTCTGTCCCCAAATTCTGTCCCCAAATTCTGTCCCCAAATTCTGTCCCCAAATTCTGTCCCCAATTTCTGTCCCCAAATTCTGTCCCCAAATTCTATCCCCAAATACTGTCCCCAAATTCTTTCCCCAAACTGTGTCTTAAAATTCTGTCCCCAAATTCTGTCCCCAAATTCTGTCCCCAAATTCTGTCCCCAAATTCTGTCCCCAAATTCAGTCCCCAAATTCTGTCCCCAAATTCTGTCCCCAAATTCTATCCCCAAATTCTGTCCCCAAATTCTGTCCCCACATTCTGTCCCCAAATTGTGTCCCCAAATTCTGTCCCCAAATTGTGTCTCCAAATTCTGTCCCCAAATTCTGTCCCCAAATTCTGTCCCCAAATTCTGTCCCCAAATTCTGTCCCCAAATTCTGTCCCCAAATTCTGTCCCCAAATTCTGTCCCCAAATTCTGTCCCCAAATTGTGTCCCCAAATTGTGTCCCGAAATTCTGTCCCCACATTCTGTCCCCAAATTCTGTCCCCAAATTCTGTCCCCAAATTCTGTCCCCAAATTCTGTCCCCAAATTCTGTCCCCAAATTCTGTCCCCAAATTCTGTCCCCAAATTCTGTCCCCACATTCTGTCCCCAAATTCTGTCCCCAAATTCTGTCCCCAAATTCTGTCCCCAAATTGTGTCCCCAAATTGTGTCCCCAAATTCTGTCCCCAGATTTTGCCCCCAAATTGTGTCCCCAACTTCTGTCCCCAAATTCTGTCCCCAAATTCTGTCCCCAAATTCTGTCCCCAAATTCTGTCCCCAAATTCTGTCCCCAAATTCTGTCCCCAAATTCTGTCCCCAAATTCTGTCCCCAAATTCTGTCCCCAAATTCTGTCCCCAAATTCTGTCCCCAAATTCTGTCCCCAAATTGTGTCCCCAAATTGTGTCCCCAAATTCTGTCCCCAAATTCTGTCCCCAAATTCTGTCCCCAAATTCTGTCCCCAAATTCTGTCCCCAAATTCTGTCCCCAAATTCTGTCCCCAAATTCTGTCCCCAAATTGTGTCCCCAAATTCTGTCCCCAAATTGTGTCCCCAAATTGTGTCCCCAAATTCTGTCCCCACATTCTGTCCCCAAATTCTGTCCCCAAATTTTGTCCCCAAATTCTGTCCCCAAATTCTGTCCCCAAATTTTGTCCCAAAATTCTGTCCCCAAATTGTGTCCCCAAATTCTGTCCCCAAATTGTGTCCCCAAATTTTGTCCCCAAATTCTGTCCCACATTCTGTCCACAATTTCTGTCTCTAAATTTTGTCCCCAAATTCTGTCCCCAAATTCTGTCCCCAAATTCTATCCTTAAATTCTGTCCCCAAATTCTGTCCCCAAATTCTGTCCCCAAATTGTGTCCCAAAATTCTGTCCCAAAATTCTGTCCCCAAATTCTGTCCCCAAATTCTGTCACCAAATTGTGTCCCCAAATTCTGTCCCCAAATTCTGTCCCCAAATTCTGTCCCCAAATTCTGTCCCCAAATTCTGTCCCCAAATTCTGTCCCCAAATTCTGTCCCCAAATTCTGTCCCCAAATTCTGTATCCAAATTCTGTCCCCAAATTCTGTCCCCAAATTCTGTCCCCACATTCTGTCCCCAAATTCTGTCCCCAAATTTTGTTTCCAAATTCTGTCCCCAAATTCTGTCCCCAAATTCAGTCCCCAAATTCTGTCCCCAAATTCTGTCCCCAAATTCTATCCCCAAATTCTGTCCCCAAATTCTGTCCCCACATTCTGTCCCCAAATTCTGTCCCCAAATTCTGTCCCCAAATTCTGTCCCAAAATTCTGTCCCCAAACTGTGTCTCCAAATTCTGTCCCCAAATTCTGTCCCCAAATTCTGTCCCCAAATTCTGTCCCCAAATTCTGTCCCCAAATTCTGTCCCCAATTTCTGTCCCCAAATTCTGTCCCCAAATTCTATCCCCAAATACTGTCCCCAAATTCTGTCCCCAAACTGTGTCTTAAAATTCTGTCCACAAATTCTGTCCCCAAATTCTGTCCCCAAATTCTGTCCCCAAATTCTGTCCCCAAATTCTGTCCCCAAATTCAGTCCCCAAATTCTGTCCCCAAATTCTGTCCCCAAATTCTATCCCCAAATTCTGTCCCCAAATTCTGTCCCCACATTCTGTCCCCAAATTGTGTCCCCAAATTCTGTCCCCAAATTGTGTCCCCAAATTCTGTCCCCAAATTCTGTCCCCAAATTCTGTCCCCAAATTCTGTCCCCAAATTCTGTCCCCAAATTCTGTCCCCAAATTCTGTCCCCAAATTCTGTCCCCAAATTGTGTCCCCAAATTGTGTCCCGAAATTCTGTCCCCACATTCTGTCCCCAAATTCTGTCCCCAAATTCTGTCCCCAAATTCTGTCCCCAAATTCTGTCCCCAAATTCTGTCCCCAAATTCTGTCCCCAAATTCTGTCCCCAAATTCTGTCCCCACATTCTGTCCCCAAATTCTGTCCCCAAATTCTGTCCCCAAATTCTGTCCCCAAATTGTGTCCCCAAATTGTGTCCCCAAATTCTGTCCCCAGATTTTGCCCCCAAATTGTGTCCCCAACTTCTGTCCCCAAATTCTGTCCCCAAATTCTGTCCCCAAATTCTGTCCCCAAATTCTGTCCCCAAATTCTGTCCCCAAATTCTGTCCCCAAATTCTGTCCCCAAATTCTGTCCCCAAATTCTGTCCCCAAATTCTGTCCCCAAATTCTGTCCCCAAATTCTGTCCCCAAATTGTGTCCCCAAATTGTGTCCCCAAATTCTGTCCCCAAATTCTGTCCCCAAATTCTGTCCCCAAATTCTGTCCCCAAATTCTGTCCCCAAATTCTGTCCCCAAATTCTGTCCCCAAATTGTGTCCCCAAATTCTGTCCCCAAATTGTGTCCCCAAATTGTGTCCCCAAATTCTGTCCCCACATTCTGTCCCCAAATTCTGTCCCCAAATTGTGTCCCCAAATTCTGTCCCCAAATTCTGTCCCCAAATTTTGTCCCAAAATTCTGTCCCCAAATTGTGTCCCCAAATTCTGTCCCCAAATTATGTCCCCAAATTCTGTCCCCAAATTCCGTCCCCAAATTCTGTCCCCAAATTCTGTCCCCAAATTCTGTCCCCAAATTCTGTCCCCAAATTCTGTCCCCACATTGTGTCCCCAAATTCTGTCCCTAAATTCTGTCCCCAAATTCTGTCCCCAAATTCTGTTCCCAAATTCTGTCCCCAAATTCTGTCCCCAAATTCTGTCCCCAAATTCAGTCCCCAAATTCTGTCCCCAAATTCTGTCCCCAAATTCTGTCCCCACATTCTGTCCCCAAATTGTGTCCCCAAATTCTGTCCCCAAATTCTGTCCCCAAATTCTGTCCCCAAATTGTGTCCCCAAATTCTGTCCCCAAATTCTGTCCCCACATTCTGTCCCCAAATTCTGTCCCCAAATTTTGTTTCCAAATTCTGTCCCCAAATTCTGTCCCCAAATTCAGTCCCCAAATTTTGTCCCCAAATTCTGTCCCCAAATTCTATCCCCAAATTCTGTCCCCAAATTCTGTCCCCACATTCTGTCCCCAAATTCTGTCCCCAAATTCTGTCCCCAAATTCTGTCCCCAAATTCTGTCCCCAAACTGTGTCTCCAAATTCTGTCCCCAAATTCTGTCCCCAAATTCTGTCCCCAAATTCTGTCCCCAAATTCTGTCCCCAAATTCTGTCCCCAATTTCTGTCCCCAAATTCTGTCCCCAAATTCTATCCCCAAATACTGTCCCCAAATTCTGTCCCCAAACTGTGTCTTAAAATTCTGTCCACAAATTCTGTCCCCAAATTCTGTCCCCAAATTCTGTCCCCAAATTCTGTCCCCAAATTCTGTCCCCAAATTCAGTCCCCAAATTCTGTCCCCAAATTCTGTCCCCAAATTCTATCCCCAAATTCTGTCCCCAAATTCTGTCCCAACATTCTGTCCCCAAATTCTGTCCCCAAATTCTGTCCCCAAATTGTGTCCCCAAATTCTGTCCCCAAATTCTGTCCACAAATTCTGTCCCCAAATTCTGTCCCCAAATTCTGTCCCCAAATTCTGTCCCCAAATTCTGTCCCCAAATTCTGTCCCCAAATTCTGTCCCCAAATTGTGTCCCGAAATTCTGTCCCCACATTCTGTCCCCAATTTCAGTCCCCAAATTCTGTCCCCAAATTCTATCCCCAAATACTGTCCCCAAATTCTGTCCCCAAACTGTGTCTTAAAATTCTGTCCACAAATTCTGTCCCCAAATTCTGTCCCCAAATTCTGTCCCCAAATTCTGTCCCCAAATTCTGTCCCCAAATTCTGTCCCCAAATTCTGTCCCCAAATTCTGTCCCCAAATTGTGTCCCCAAATTCTGTCCCCAAATTCTGTCCCCAAATTCTGTCCCCAAATTCTGTCCCCAAATTCTGTCCCCAAATTTTGTCCCCAAATTCTGTCCCCAAATTCTGTCCCCAAATTTTGTCCCCAAATTGTGTCCCCAAATTGTGTCCCCAAATTGTGTCCCCAAATTATGTCCCCAAATTCTGTCCCCAAATTCCGTCCCCAAATTCTGTCCCCAAATTCTGTCCCCAAATTGTGTCCCCAAATTCTGTCCCCAAATTCTGTCCCCAAATTGTGTCCCCAAATTCTGTCCCTAAATTCTGTCCCCAAATTCTGTCCCCAAATTCTGTTCCCAAATTCTGTCCCCAAATTCTGTCCCCAAATTCAGTCCCCAAATTCTGTCCCCAAATTCTGTCCCCAAATTCTGTCCCCACATTCTGTCCCCAAATTGTGTCCCCAAATTCTGTCCCCAAATTCTGTCCCCAAATTCTGTCCCCAAATTGTGTCCCCAAATTGTGTCCCCAAATTGTGTCCCCAAATTCTGTCCCCACATTCTGTCCCCAAATTCTGTCCCCAAATTCTGTCCCCAAATTCTGTCCCCAAATTCTGTACCCAAATTCTGTCCCCAAATTCTGTCCCCAAATTCTGTCCCCAAATTCTGTCCCCAAATTGTGTCCCCAAATTCTGTCCCCAAATTCTGTCCCCAAATTCTGTCCCCAAATTCTGTCCCCAAATTCTGTCCCCAAATTCTGTCCCCAAATTCTGTCCCCAAATTCTGTCCCCACATTCTGTCCCCAAATTCTGTCCCCAAATTCTGTCCCCAAATTCTGTCCCCAAATTCTGTCCCCAAATTCTGTCCCCAAATTCTGTCCCCAAATTCTAGTCCCAAATTCTGTCCCCAAATTGTGTCCCCAAATTCTGTCCCCAAATTCTGTCCCAAAATTCTGTCCCCAAATTCTGTCCCCAAATTCTGTCCCCAAATTGTGTCCCCAAATTGTGTCCCCAAATTCTGTCCCCAAATTGTGTCCCCAAATTCTGTCCCCAAATTCTGTCCACAAATTCTGTCCCCAAATTCTTTCCCCAAATTCTGTCCCCAAATTGTGTCCCCAAATTGTGTCCCCAAATTGTGTCCCCAAATTCTGTCCCCAAATTCTGTCTCCAAATTCTATCCCAAAATTCTGTCCCCAAATTCTGTCCCCAAATTGTGTCCCCAAAATCTGTCCCCAAATTGTGTCCCCAAATTTTGTCCCCAAATTCTGTCCCACATTCTGTCCACAATTTCTGTCTCTAAATTTTGTCCCCAAATTCTGTCCCCAAATTCTGTCCCCAAATTCTATCCTTAAATTCTGTCCCCAAATTCTGTCCCCAAATTCTGTCCCCAAATTGTGTCCCAAAATTGTGTCCCAAAATTCTGTCCCCAAATTCTGTCCCCAAATTCTGTCACCAAATTGTGTCCCCAAATTCTGTCCCCAAATTCTGTCCCCAAATTCTGTCCCCAAATTCTGTCCCCAAATTCTGTCCCCAAATTCTGTCCCCAAATTCTGTCCCCAAATTCTGTCCCCAAATTCTGTCCCCAAATTCTGTCCCCAAATTCTGTCCCCAAATTCTGTCCCCACATTCTGTCCCAAATTCTGTCCCCAAATTTTGTTTCCAAATTCTGTCCCCAAATTCTGTCCCCAAATTCAGTCCCCAAATTCTGTCCCCAAATTCTGTCCCCAAATTCTATCCCCAAATTCTGTCCCCAAATTCTGTCCCCACATTCTGTCCCCAAATTCTGTCCCCAAATTCTGTCCCCAAATTCTGTCCCCAAATTCTGTCCCCAAACTGTGTCTCCAAATTCTGTCCCCAAATTCTGTCCCCAAATTCTGTCCCCAAATTCTGTCCCCAAATTCTGTCCCCAAATTCTGTCCCCAATTTCTGTCCCCAAATTCTGTCCCCAAATTCTATCCCCAAATACTGTCCCCAAATTCTGTCCCCAAACTGTGTCTTAAAATTCTGTCCACAAATTCTGTCCCCAAATTCTGTCCCCAAATTCTGTCCCCAAATTCTGTCCCCAAATTCTGTCCCCAAATTCAGTCCCCAAATTCTGTCCCCAAATTCTGTCCCCAAATTCTATCCCCAAATTCTGTCCCCAAATTCTGTCCCCACATTCTGTCCCCAAATTGTGTCCCCAAATTGTGTCCCCAAATTGTGTCCCCAAATTCTGTCCCCAAATTCTGTCCCCAAATTCTGTCCCCAAATTCTGTCCCCACATTCTGTCCCCAAATTCTGTCCCCAAATTCTGTCCCCAAATTCTGTCCCCAAATTGTGTCCCCAAATTGTGTCCCGAAATTCTGTCCCCACATTCTGTCCCCAAATTCTGTCCCCAAATTCTGTCCCCAAATTCTGTCCCCAAATTCTGTCCCCAAATTCTGTCCCCAAATTCTGTCCCCAAATTCTGTCCCCACATTCTGTCCCCAAATTCTGTCCCCAAATTCTGTCCCCAAATTGTGTCCCCAAATTGTGTCCCCAAATTGTGTCCCCAAATTCTGTCCCCAGATTTTGCCCCCAAATTGTGTCCCCAACTTCTGTCCCCAAATTCTGTCCCCAAATTCTGTCCCCAAATTCTGTCCCCAAATTCTGTCCCCAAATTCTGTCCCCAAATTCTGTCCCCAAATTGTGTCCCCAAATTCTGTCCCCAAATTCTGTCCCCAAATTCTGTCCCCAAATTCTGTCCCCAAATTGTGTCCCCAAATTCTGTCCCCAAATTCTGTCCCCAAATTCTGTCCCCAAATTGTGTCCCCAAATTCTGTCCCCAAATTCTGTCCCCAAATTCTGTCCCCAAATTCTGTCCCCAAATTCTGTCCCCAAATTCTGTCCCCAAATTCTGTCCCCAAATTGTGTCCCCAAATTCTGTCCCCAAATTGTGTCCCCAAATTGTGTCCCCAAATTCTGTCCCCACATTCTGTCCCCAAATTCTGTCCCCAAATTTTGTCCCCAAATTCTGTCCCCAAATTCTGTCCCCAAATTTTGTCCCAAAATTCTGTCCCCAAATTGTGTCCCCAAATTCTGTCCCCAAATTATGTCCCCAAATTCTGTCCCCAAATTCCGTCCCCAAATTCTGTCCCCAAATTCTGTCCCCAAATTCTGTCCCCAAATTCTGTCCCCAAATTCTGTCCCCAAATTGTGTCCCCAAATTCTGTCCCTAAATTCTGTCCCCAAATTCTGTCCCCAAATTCTGTTCCCAAATTCTGTCCCCAAATTCTGTCCCGAAATTCTGTCCCCAAATTCAGTCCCCAAATTCTGTCCCCAAATTCTGTCCCCAAATTCTGTCCCCACATTCTGTCCCCAAATTGTGTCCCCAAATTCTGTCCCCAAATTCTGTCCCCAAATTCTGTCCCCAAATTGTGTCCCCAAATTCTGTCCCCAAATTCTGTCCCCACATTCTGTCCCCAAATTCTGTCCCCAAATTTTGTTTCCAAATTCTGTCCCCAAATTCTGTCCCCAAATTCAGTCCCCAAATTTTGTCCCCAAATTCTGTCCCCAAATTCTATCCCCAAATTCTGTCCCCAAATTCTGTCCCCACATTCTGTCCCCAAATTCTGTCCCCAAATTCTGTCCCCAAATTCTGTCCCCAAATTCTGTCCCCAAACTGTGTCTCCAAATTCTGTCCCCAAATTCTGTCCCCAAATTCTGTCCCCAAATTCTGTCCCCAAATTCTGTCCCCAAATTCTGTCCCCAATTTCTGTCCCCAAATTCTGTCCCCAAATTCTATCCCCAAATACTGTCCCCAAATTCTGTCCCCAAATTCTGTCCCCAAATTCTGTCCCCACATTCTGTCCCCAAATTCTGTCCCCAAATTCTGTCCCCAAATTGTGTCCCCAAATTGTGTCCCCAAATTGTGTCCCCAAATTCTGTCCCCAAATTCTGTCCCCAAATTCTATCCCCAAATTCTGTCCCCAAATTCTGTCCCCACATTCTGTCCCCAAATTGTGTCCCCAAATTCTGTCCCCAAATTGTGTCCCCAAATTCTGTCCCCAAATTCTGTCCCCAAATTCTGTCCCCAAATTCTGTCCCCAAATTCTGTCCCCAAATTCTGTCCCCAAATTCTGTCCCCAAATTCTGTCCCCAAATTCTGTCCCCAAATTCTGTCCCCAAATTCTGTCCCCAAATTGTGTCCCGAAATTCTGTCCCCACATTCTGTCCCCAATTTCTGTCCCCAAATTCTGTCCCCAAATTCTATCCCCAAATACTGTCCCCAAATTCTGTCCCCAAACTGTGTCTTAAAATTCTGTCCACAAATTCTGTCCCCAAATTCTGTCCCCAAATTCTGTCCCCAAATTCTGTCCCCAAATTCTGTCCCCAAATTCTGTCCCCAAATTCTGTCCCCAAATTCTGTCCCCAAATTCTGTCCCCAAATTGTGTCCCCAAATTCTGTCCCCAAATTCTGTCCCCAAATTCTGTCCCCAAATTCTGTCCCCAAATTCTGTCCCCAAATTGTGTCCCCAAATTCTGTCCCCAAATTGTGTCCCCAAATTCTGTCCCCAAATTCTGTCCCCAAATTGTGTCCCCAAATTCTGTCCCCAAATTGTGTCCCCAAATTGTGTCCCCAAATTCTGTCCCCACATTCTGTCCCCAAATTCTGTCCCCAAATTTTGTCCCCAAATTCTGTCCCCAAATTCTGTCCCCAAATTTTGTCCCCAAATTGTGTCCCCAAATTGTGTCCCCAAATTGTGTCCCCAAATTATGTCCCCAAATTCTGTCCCCAAATTCCGTCCCCAAATTCTGTCCCCAAATTGTGTCCCCAAATTGTGTCCCCAAATTCTGTCCCCAAATTCTGTCCCCAAATTGTGTCCCCAAATTCTGTCCCTAAATTCTGTCCCCAAATTCTGTCCCCAAATTCTGTTCCCAAATTCTGTCCCCAAATTCTGTCCCCAAATTCAGTCCCCAAATTCTGTCCCCAAATTCTGTCCCCAAATTCTGTCCCCACATTCTGTCCCCAAATTGTGTCCCCAAATTCTGTCCCCAAATTCTGTCCCCAAATTCTGTCCCCAAATTGTGTCCCCAAATTGTGTCCCCAAATTGTGTCCCCAAATTCTGTCCCCACATTCTGTCCCCAAATTCTGTCCCCAAATTCTGTCCCCAAATTCTGTCCCCAAATTCTGTACCCAAATTCTGTCCCCAAATTCTGTCCCCAAATTCTGTCCCCAAATTCTGTCCCCAAATTGTGTCCCCAAATTCTGTCCCCAAATTCTGTCCCCAAATTCTGTCCCCAAATTCTGTCCCCAAATTCTGTCCCCAAATTCTGTCCCCAAATTCTGTCCCCACATTCTGTCCCCAAATTCTGTCCCCAAATTCTGTCCCCAAATTCTGTCCCCAAATTCTGTCCCCAAATTCTGTCCCCAAATTCTGTCCCCAAATTCTAGTCCCAAATTCTGTCCCCAAATTGTGTCCCCAAATTCTGTCCCCAAATTCTGTCCCAAAATTCTGTCCCCAAATTCTGTCCCCAAATTCTGTCCCCAAATTCTGTCCCCAAATTGTGTCCCCAAATTCTGTCTCCAAATTGTGTCCCCAAATTCTGTCCCCAAATTCTGTTTTCCCCAAATTCTTTCCCCAAATTCTGTCCCCAAATTCTGTCCCCAAATTGTGTCCCCAAATTGTGTCCCCAAATTCTGTCCCCAAATTCTGTCTCCAAATTCTATCCCAAAATTCTGTCCCCAAATTCTGTCCCCAAATTCTGTCCCCAAATTCTGTCCCCAAAATCTGTCCCCAAATTCTGTCCCCAAATTCTGTCCCCAAATTCTGTCCCCAAATTGTGTCCCCAAATTCTGTCAACAAATTCTGTCCCCAAATTCTGTCTCCAAATTCTGTCTCCAAATTCTATCCAAAAATTCTGTCCCCAAATTCTGTCCCCAAATTGTGTCCCCAAATTCTGTCCCCAAATTGTGTCCCCAAATTCTGTCCCCAAATTCTGTTCCCAAATTCTGTCCCCAAATTCTGTCCCCAAATTGTGTCCCCAAATTGTGTCCCCAAATTCTGTCCCCAAATTCTGTCCCCAAATTCTGTCCCCAAATTCTGTCCCCAAAATCTATCCCCAAATTCTGTCCCCAAATTCTGTCCTAAAATTCTGTCCCCACATTCTGTCCCCAAATTGTGTCCCCAAATTCTGTCTCCAAATTCTGTCCCCAAATTCTGTCCCCAGATTCTGTCCCCAAATTCTGTCCCCACATTGTGTCCCAAAATTCTGTCCCCAAATTTTGTCCCCAGATTCTGTCCCCAAATTCTGGCCCCAAATTCTGTCCCCAAATTCTGTCCCCAAATTCTGTCCCCAAATTCTGTCCCCAAATTCTGTCCTCAAATTCTGTCCCCACATTCTGTCCCCAAATTGTGTCCCCAAATTCTGTCCCCAAATTCTGTCCCCAAAATCTGTCCCCAAATTCTGTCCCCAAATTCAGTCCCCAAATTCTGTCCCCAAATTCTGTCCCCAAATTGTGTCCCCAAATTCTGTCCCAAAATTGTGTCCCCAAATTCTGTCCCCAAACTCTGTCCCCAAATTCTGTCCCCAAATTCTGTCCCCAAATTATGTCCCCAAATTCTGTCCCCAAATACTGTCCCCAAATTCTGTCCCCAAATTCTGTCCCCAAATTCTGTCCCAAATTCTGTCCCCACATTCTGTCCCCACATTCTGTCCCCAAATTCTGTCCCCAAATTTTGTCCCCAAATTCTGTCCCCAAATTCTGTTCCCAAATTCTGTCCCCAAATTCTGTCCCCAAATTCTGTCCCCAAATTGTGTCCCCAAATTCTGTCCCCACTCCCCAAATTCTGTCCCCACTCCCCAAATTCTGTCCCCAAATTGTGTCCCAAAATTGTGTCCCCAAATTGTGTCCCCAAATTGTGTCCCCAAATTGTGTCCCCAAATTCTGTCCCCAAATTCTGTCCCCAAATTCTGTCCCCAAATTCTGTCCCCAAATTATGTCCCCAAATTCTGTCCCCAAATTCTGTCCCCAAATTCTGTCCCCAAATTCTGTCCCCAAATTTTGTCCCCAAATTCTGTCCCCAAATTCTGTCCCCAAATTCTGACCCCAAATTCTGTCCCCAAATTCTGTCCCCAAATTGTGTCCCCAAATTTTGTCCCCAAATTTTGTCCCCAAATTCTGTCCCCAAATTCTGTCCCCAAATTCTGTCCCCAAATTCTGTCCCCAAATTCTAACCCCAAATTATGTACCCAAATTCTGTCCCCAAATTGTGTCCCCAAATTGTGTCCCCAAATTCTGTCCCCAAATTGTGTCCCCAAATTGTGTCCCCAAATTGTGTCCCCAAATTCTGTCCCCAAATTCTGTCCCCAAATTCTGTCCCCAAATTCTGTCCCCAAATTCTGTCCCCAAATTCTGTCCCCAAATTCTGTCCCCAAATTCTATCCCCAAATTCTGTCCCCAAATTCTGTCCCCACATTCTGTCCCCAAATTCTGTCCCCAAATTCTGTCCCCAAATTCTGTCCCCAAATTCTGTCCCCAAATTCTGTCCCCAAATTCTGTCCCCAAATTCTGTCCCCAAATTCTAACAGCAAATTATGTACCCAAATTCTGTCCCCAAATTCTGTCCCTAAATTCTATCCCCAAATTCTGTCCCCAAATTCTGTCCCCAAATTCTGTCCCTAAATTCTGTCCCCAAATTGTGTCCCCAAATTGTGTCCCCAAATTCTGTCCCCAAATTCTGTCCCCAAATTCTGTCCCAAAATTGTGTCCCAAAATTCTGTCCCCAAATTCTGTCCCAAAATTCTGTCACCAAATTGTGTCCCCAAATTCTGTCCCCAAATTGTGTCCCCAAATTCTGTCCCCAAATTATGTCCCCAAATTCTGTCACCAAATTCTGTCCCCAAATTCTTTCCCAAATTCTGTCCTCAAATTGTGTCCCCAAATTCTGTCCCCAAATTCTGTCCCCAAATTTTGTCCCCAAATTCTGTCCCCAAATTGTGTCCCCAAATTCTGTCCCCAAATTCTGTCCCCAAATTCTGTCCCCAAATTGTGTCCCCAAATTCTGTCCTCTATTTCTGTCCCCAAATTTTGTCCCCAAATTGTGTCCCCAAATTCTGTCCCCACATTCTGTCCCTTAAATTCTGTCCCCAAATTGTGTCCCCAAAATCTGTCCCCAAATTGTGTCCCCAAATTTTGTCCCCAAATTCTGTCCCACATTCTGTCCCCAATTTCTGTCTCTAAATTTTGTCCCCAAATTCTGTCCCCAAATTCTGTCCCCAAATTCTATCCTTAAATTCTGTCCCCAAATTCTGTCCCCAAATTCTGTCCCCAAATTGTGTTCCAAAATTCTGTCCCCAAATTCTGTCCCCAAATTTTGTCCCCAAATTCTGTCCCCAAATTCTGTCCCCAAATTCTGTCCCCAAATTCTGTCCCCAAATTCTGTCCCCAAATTGTGTCCCCAAATTCTGTCCCCACTCCCCAAATTCTGTCCCCACTCCCCAAATTCTGTCCCCAAATTGTGTCCCCAAATTGTGTCCCCAAATTGTGTCCCCAAATTATGTCCCCAAATTCTGTCCCCAAATTCTGTCCCCAAATTGTGTCCCCAAATTCTGTCCCCAATTTCTGTTCCCAAATTCTGTCCCCAAATTATGTCCCCAAATTCTGTCCCCAAATTCTGTCCCCAAATTCTGTCCCCAAATTTTGTCCCCAAATTCTGTCCCCAAATTCTGTCCCCAAATTCTGTCCCCAAATTCTGTCCCCAAATTCTGTCCCCAAATTGTGTCCCCAAATTGTGTCCCCAAATTTTGTCCCCAAATTCTGTCCCCAAATTCTGTCCCCAAATTCTGTCCCCATATTCTAACCCCAAATTATGTACCCAAATTCTGTCCCCAAATTGTGTCCCCAAATTGTGTCCCCAAATTCTGTCCCCAAATTGTGTCCCCAAATTGTGTCCCCAAATTGTGTCCCCAAATTCTGTCCCCAAATTCTGTCCCCAAATTCTGTCCCCAAATTCTGTCCCCAAATTCTGTCCCCAAATTCTGTCCCCAAATTCTGTCCCCAAATTCTATCCCCAAATTCTGTCCCCAAATTCTGCACCCCACATTCTGTCCCCAAATTCCGTCCCCAAATTCTGTCCCCAAATTCTGTCCCCAAATTCTGTCCCCAAATTCTAACAGCAAATTATGTACCCAAATTCTGTCCCCAAATTCTGTCCCTAAATTCTATCCCCAAATTCTGTCCCCAAATTCTGTCCCCACATTCTGTCCCTAAATTCTGTCCCCAAATTGTGTCCCCAAATTGTGTCCCCAAATTCTGTCCCCAAATTCTGTCCCCAAATTCTGTCCCCAAATTCTGTCCCAAAATTCTGTCCTCAAATTCTGTCCCAAAATTCTGTCACCAAATTGTGTCCCCAAATTCTGTCCCCAAATTGTGTCCCCAAATTGTGTCCCCAAATTATGTCCCCAAATTCTGTCACCAAATTCTGTCCCCAAATTCTTTCCCAAATTCTGTCCTCAAATTGTGTCCCCAAATTCTGTCCCCAAATTCTGTCCCCAAATTTTGTCCCCAAATTCTGTCCCCAAATTCTGTCCCCAAATTCTGTCCCCATATTCTGTCCCCAAATTGTGTCCCCAAATTCTGTCCTCTATTTCTGTCCCCAAATTTTGTCCCCAAATTGTGTCCCCAAATTCTGTCCCCACATTCTGTCCCCAAATTCTGTCCCCAAATTGTGTCCCCAAAATCTGTCCCCAAATTGTGTCCCCAAATTTTGTCCCCAAATTCTGTCCCACATTCTGTCCCCAATTTCTGTCTCTAAATTTTGTCCCCAAATTCTGTCCCCAAATTCTGTCCCCAAATTCTATCCTTAAATTCTGTCCCCAAATTCTGTCCCCAAATTCTGTCCCCAAATTGTGGCCCAAAATTTTGTCCCCAAATTCTGTCCCCAAATTCTGTCCCCAAATTCTGTCCCCAAATTGAGTCCCCAAATTGTAACCCAAAATTCGTCCCCAAATTCTGTCCCCAAATTCTGTCCCCAAATTCTGTCCCCAAATTCTGTCCCCAAATTCTGTCCCTAAATTCTATCCCCAAATTCTGTCCTCAAATTCTGTCCCCACATTCTGTCCCCAAATTCTGTCCCCAAATTGTGTCCCCAAATTGTGTCCCCAAATTCTGTCCCCAAATTCTGTCCCCAAATTCTGTCCCAAAATTCTGTCCCCAAATTCTGTCCCCAAATTCTGTCACCAAATTGTGTCCCCAAATTCTGTCCCCAAATTCTGTCCCCAAATTCTGTCCCCAAATTCTGTCCCCAAATTCTGTCCCCAATTTCTGTCCCCAAATTCTGTCCCCAAATTCTATCCCCAAATACTGTCCCCAAACTGTGTCTTAAAATTCTGTCCACAAATTATGTCCCCAAATTCTGTCCCCAAATTCTGTCCCCAAATTCTGTCCCCAAATTCTGTCCCCACATTCTGTCCCCAAATTCTGTCCCCAAATTCTGTCCCCAAATTCTGTCCCCAAATTCTGTCCCCAAATTCTGTCCCCAAATTCTGTCCCCACATTCTGTCCCCAAATTCTGTCCCCAAATTTTGTTTCCAAATTCTGTCCCCAAATTCTGTCCCCAAATTCAGTCCCCAAATTCTATCCCCAAATTCTGTCCCCAAATTCTATCCCCAAATTTTGTCCCCAAATTCTGTCCCCACATTCTGTCCCCAAATTCTGTCCCCAAATTCTGTCCCCAAATTCTGTCCCCAAATTCTGTCCCCAAACTGTGTCTCCAAATTCTGTCCCCAAATTCTGTCCCCAAATTCTGTCCCCAAATTCTGTCCCCAAATTCTGTCCCCAAATTCTGTCCCCAAATTCTGTCCCCAAATTCTGTCCCCAATTTCTGTCCCCAAATTCTGTCCCCAAATTCTATCCCCAAATACTGTCCCCAAACTGTGTCTTAAAATTCTGTCCACAAATTCTGTCCCCAAATTCTGTCCCCAAATTCTGTCCCCAAATTCTGTCCCCAAATTCTGTCCCCAAATTCAGTCCCCAAATTCTGTCCCCAAATTCTGTCCCCAAATTCTATCCCCAAATTCTGTCCCCAAATTCTGTCCCCACATTCTGTCCCCAAATTCTGTCCCCAAATTCTGTCCCCAAATTCTGTCCCCAAATTCTGTCCCCAAATTCTGTCCCCAAATTCTGTCCCCAAATTCTAACCCCAAATTATGTACCCACATTCTGTCCCCAAATTGTGTCCCCAAATTCTGTCCCCAAATTGTGTCCCCAAATTGTGTCCCCAAATTGTGTCCCCAAATTCTGTCCCCAAATTCTGTCCCCAAATTGTGTCCCGAAATTCTGTCACCACATTCTGTCCCCAAATTGTGCCCCAAATTCTGTCCCCAAATTCTGTCCCCAAATTCTGTCCCCAAATTGTGTCCCCAAATTCTGTCCCCAAATTGTGTCCCCAAATTGTGTCCCCAAATTATGTCCCCAAATTCTGTCCCCAAATTCTGTCCCCAAATTCTTTCCCAAATTCTGTCCTTAAATTGTGTCCCCAAATTCTGTCCCCAAATTCTGTCCACAAATTCTGTCCCCAAATTCTGTCCCCAAATTCTGTCCCCAAATTCTGTCCCCAAATTGTGTCCCCAAATTCTGTCCCCTATTTCTGTCCCCAAATTTTGTCCCCAAATTTTGTCCCCAAATTGTGTCCCCACATTCTGTCCCCAAATTCTGTCCCCAAATTGTGTCCCCAAAATCTGTCCCCAAATTGTGTCCCCAAATTCTGTCCCCAAATTCTGTCCCACATTCTGTCCCCAATTTCTGTCTCTAAATTTTGTCCCCAAATTCTGTCCCCAAATTCTGTCCCCAAATTCTATCCTTAAATTCTGTCCCCAAATTCTGTCCCCAAATTGTGTCCCAAAATTGTGTCCCAAAATTTTGTCCCCAAATTGTGTCTACAAATTTTGTCCCCAAATTCTGTCCCCAAATTCTGTTCTCAAATTCTGTCCCCAAATTCTGTCCCCAAATTCTGTCCCCAAATTCTGTCACCAAATTCTGTCCCCAAATTCTGTCCCCAAATTCTGTCCCTAAATTCTGTCCCCAAATTCTGTCCCCACATTCTGTCCCCAAATTCTGTCCCCAAATTGTGTCCCCAAATTGTGTCCCCAAATTCTGTCCCCAAATTCTGTCCCCAAATTCTGTCCCAAAATTCTGTCCCCAAATTCTGTCCCCAAATTCTGTCCCTAAATTCTATCCCCAAATTCTGTCCCCACATTCTGTCCCCACATTCTGTCCCCAAATTCTGTCCCCAAATTGTGTCCCCAAATTGTGTCCCCAAATTCTGTCCCCAAATTCTGTCCCCAAATTCTGTCCCAAAATTCTGTCCCCAAATTCTGTCCCCAAATTCTGTCACCAAATTGTGTCCCCAAATTCTGTCCCCAAATTCTGTCCCCAAATTCTGTCCCCAAATTCTGTCCCCAAATTCTGTCCCCAATTTCTGTCCCCAAATTCTGTCCCCAAATTCTATCCCCAAATACTGTCCCCAAACTGTGTCTTAAAATTCTGTCCACAAATTATGTCCCCAAATTCTGTCCCCAAATTCTGTCCCCAAATTCTGTCCCCAAATTCTGTCCCCACATTCTGTCCCCAAATTCTGTCCCCAAATTCTGTCCCCAAATTCTGTCCCCAAATTCTGTCCCCAAATTCTGTCCCCAAATTCTGTCCCCACATTCTGTCCCCAAATTCTGTCCCCAAATTTTGTTTCCAAATTCTGTCCCCAAATTCTGTCCCCAAATTCAGTCCCCAAATTCTATCCCCAAATTCTGTCCCCAAATTCTATCCCCAAATTTTGTCCCCAAATTCTGTCCCCACATTCTGTCCCCAAATTCTGTCCCCAAATTCTGTCCCCAAATTCTGTCCCCAAATTCTGTCCCCAAACTGTGTCTCCAAATTCTGTCCCCAAATTCTGTCCCCAAATTCTGTCCCCAAATTCTGTCCCCAAATTCTGTCCCCAAATTCTGTCCCCAAATTCTGTCCCCAAATTCTGTCCCCAATTTCTGTCCCCAAATTCTGTCCCCAAATTCTATCCCCAAATACTGTCCCCAAACTGTGTCTTAAAATTCTGTCCACAAATTCTGTCCCCAAATTCTGTCCCCAAATTCTGTCCCCAAATTCTGTCCCCAAATTCTGTCCCCAAATTCAGTCCCCAAATTCTGTCCCCAAATTCTGTCCCCAAATTCTATCCCCAAATTCTGTCCCCAAATTCTGTCCCCACATTCTGTCCCCAAATTCTGTCCCCAAATTCTGTCCCCAAATTCTGTCCCCAAATTCTGTCCCCAAATTCTGTCCCCAAATTCTGTCCCCAAATTCTAACCCCAAATTATGTACCCACATTCTGTCCCCAAATTGTGTCCCCAAATTCTGTCCCCAAATTGTGTCCCCAAATTGTGTCCCCAAATTGTGTCCCCAAATTCTGTCCCCAAATTCTGTCCCCAAATTGTGTCCCGAAATTCTGTCACCACATTCTGTCCCCAAATTGTGCCCCAAATTCTGTCCCCAAATTCTGTCCCCAAATTCTGTCCCCAAATTGTGTCCCCAAATTCTGTCCCCAAATTGTGTCCCCAAATTGTGTCCCCAAATTATGTCCCCAAATTCTGTCCCCAAATTCTGTCCCCAAATTCTTTCCCAAATTCTGTCCTTAAATTGTGTCCCCAAATTCTGTCCCCAAATTCTGTCCACAAATTCTGTCCCCAAATTCTGTCCCCAAATTCTGTCCCCAAATTCTGTCCCCAAATTGTGTCCCCAAATTCTGTCCCCTATTTCTGTCCCCAAATTTTGTCCCCAAATTTTGTCCCCAAATTGTGTCCCCACATTCTGTCCCCAAATTCTGTCCCCAAATTGTGTCCCCAAAATCTGTCCCCAAATTGTGTCCCCAAATTCTGTCCCCAAATTCTGTCCCACATTCTGTCCCCAATTTCTGTCTCTAAATTTTGTCCCCAAATTCTGTCCCCAAATTCTGTCCCCAAATTCTATCCTTAAATTCTGTCCCCAAATTCTGTCCCCAAATTGTGTCCCAAAATTGTGTCCCAAAATTTTGTCCCCAAATTCTGTCCCCAAATTCTGTCCCCAAATTCTGTCCCCAAATTCTGTCCCCAAATTCTGTCCCCACATTCTGTCCCCAAATTCTGTCCCCAAATTCTGTCCCCAAATTGTGTCTACAAATTTTGTCCCCAAATTCTGTCCCCAAATTCTGTTCTCAAATTCTGTCCCCAAATTCTGTCCCCAAATTCTGTCCCCAAATTCTGTCACCAAATTCTGTCCCCAAATTCTGTCCCCAAATTCTGTCCCTAAATTCTGTCCCCAAATTCTGTCCCCACATTCTGTCCCCAAATTCTGTCCCCAAATTGTGTCCCCAAATTGTGTCCCCAAATTCTGTCCCCAAATTCTGTCCCCAAATTCTGTCCCAAAATTCTGTCCCCAAATTCTGTCACCAAATTGTGTCCCCAAATTCTGTCCCCAAATTCTGTCCCCACATTCTGTCCCCAAATTCTGTCCACACATTCTGTCCCCAAATTCTGTCCCCAAATTCTGTCCCCAAATTCTTTCCCCAAATTCTGTCCCCACATTCTGTCCCCAAATTCTGTCCCCAAATTTTGTTTCCAAATTCTGTCCCCAAATTCTGTCCCCAAATTGTGTCCCCAAATTCTGTCCCCAAATTCTGTCCCCAAATTCTGTCCCCAAATTCTGTCCCCAAATTCTGTCCCCAAATTCTGTCCCCAAATTCTGTCCCCAAATTCTGTCAACAAATTCTGTCCCCAAATTCTGTCTCCAAATTCTGTCCCCAAATTCTATCCCAAAATTCTGTCCCCACATTGTTTCCCAAAATTGTGTCCCCAAATTTTGTCCCCAAATTCTGTCCCCAAATTCTGTCCCCAAATTCTGTCCCCAAATTTTGTCCCCAAATTCTGTCCCCAAATTCTGTCCTCAAATTCTGTCCCCACATTCTGTCCCCAAATTCTGTCCCCAAATTCTGTCCCCAAATTCTGTCCCCAAATTGTGTCCCCAAATTCTGTCCCCAAATTCAGTCCCCAAATTCTGTCCCCAAATTCTGTCCCCAAATTCTGTCCCCAAATTCTGTCCCAAAATTCTGTCCCCAAATTTTGTCCCCAAACTCTGTCCCCAAATTCTGTCCCCAAATTCTGTCCCCAAATTCTGTCCCCAAATACTGTCCCCAAATTCTGTCCCCAAATTCTGTCCCCAAATTCTGTCCCAAATTCTGTCCCCAAATTCTGTCCCCACATTCTATCCCCAAATTCTGTCCCCAAATTTTGTCCCCAAATTCTGTCCCCAAATTCTGTCCCCAAATTCTGTCCCCAAATTCTGTCCCCAAATTGTGTCCCCAAATTCTGTCCCCAAATTGTGTCCCCAAATTCTATCCCCAAATTCTGTCCCCAAATTCTGTCCCCAAATTGTGTCCCCAAATTGTGTCCCCAAATTGTGTCCCCAAATTGTGTCCCCAAATTGTGTCCCCAAATTGTGTCCCCAAATTCTGTCCCCAAATTCTGTCCCCAAATTGTGTCCCCAAATTCTGTCCCCAAATTGTGTCCCCAAATTCAGTCCCCAAATTATGTCCCCAAATTCTGTCCCCAAATTCTGTCCCCAAATTCTGTCCCCAAATTCTGTCCCCAAATTCTGTCCCCAAATTCTGTCCCCAAATTCTGTCCCCAAATTCTGTCCCCAAATTCTGTCCCCAAATTCTTTCCCCAAATTCTGTCCCCACATTCTGTCCCCAAATTCTGTCCCCAAATTCTGTCCCCAAATTCTAACCCCAAATTATGTACCCAAATTCTGTCCCCAAATTGTGTCCCCAAATTCTGTCCCCAAATTGTGTCCCCAAATTGTGTCCCCAAATTGTGTCCCCAAATTGTGTCCCCAAATTGTGTCCCCAAATTGTGTCCCCAAATTCTGTCCCCAAATTCTGTCCCCAAATTCTGTCCCCAAATTCTGTCCCCAAATTGTGTCCCCAAATTCTGTCCCCAAATTCTGTCCCCAAATTCTGTCCGAACATTCTGTCCGAACATTCTGTCCCCAAATTCTGTCCCCAAATTCTGTCCCCAAATTCTGTCCCCAAATTCTGTCCCCAAATTCTGTCCCCAAATTCTGTCCCCACATTCTGTCCCCAAATTCTGTCCCCAAATTGTGTCCCCAAATTGTGTCCCCAAATTGTGTCCCCAAATTCTGTCCCCAAATTCTGTCCCCAAATTCTGTCCCCAAATTCTGTCCCCAAATTCTGTCCCCACATTCTGTCCCCAAATTCTGTCCCCAAATTCTGTCCCCAAATTCTGTCCCCAAATTCTGTCCCCAAATTGTGTCCCCAAATTGTGTCCCGAAATTCTGTCCCCACATTCTGTCCCCAAATTCTGTCCCCAAATTCTGTCCCCAAATTCTGTCCCCAAATTCTGTCCCCAAATTCTGTCCCCAAATTCTGTCCCCAAATTCTGTCCCCACATTCTGTCCCCAAATTCTGTCCCCAAATTCTGTCCCCAAATTCTGTCCCCAAATTGTGTCCCCAAATTGTGTCCCCAAATTCTGTCCCCAAATTCTGTCCCCAGATTTTGCCCCCAAATTGTGTCCCCAACTTCTGTCCCCAAATTCTGTCCCCAAATTCTGTCCCCAAATTCTGTCCCCAAATTCTGTCCCCAAATTCTGTCCCCAAATTCTGTCCCCAAATTCTGTCCCCAAATTCTGTCCCCAAATTCTGTCCCCAAATTGTGTCCCCAAATTCTGTCCCCAAATTCTGTCCCCAAATTCTGTCCCCAAATTCTGTCCCCAAATTGTGTCCCCAAATTGTGTCCCCAAATTCTGTCCCCACATTCTGTCCCCAAATTCTGTCCCCAAATTTTGTCCCCAAATTCTGTCCCCAAATTCTGTCCCCAAATTTTGTCCCCTAATTCTGTCCCCAAATTGTGTCCCCAAATTGTGTCCCCAAATTATGTCCCCAAATTCTGTCCCCAAATTCCGTCCCCAAATTCTGTCCAAAAATTGTCCCCAAATTCTGTCCCCAAATTCTTTCCCCAAATTCTGTCCCCACATTCTGTCCCCACATTCTGTCCCCAAATTCTGTCCCAAATTGTGTCCCCAAATTGTGTCCCCAAATTCTGTCCCCAAATTCTGTCAACAAATTCTGTCCCCAAATTCTGTCCCCAAATTTTGTACCCAAATTGTGTCCCCAAATTGTGTCCCCAAATTCTGTCCCCAAATTCTGTCCCCAAATTCTGTCCCCAAATTCTGTCCCAAAATTCTGTCCCCAAATTCTGTCCCCAAATTCTGTCCCCAAATTGTGTCCCCAAATTGTGTCCCCAAATTCTGTCCCTAAATTCTGTCCCCAAATTCTGTCCCCAAATTCTGTCCCCAAATTCTGTCCCCAAATTCTGTCCCCAAATTCAGTCCCCAAATTCTGTCCCCAAATTCTGTCCCCAAATTCTGTCCCCACATTCTGTCCCCAAATTCTGTCCCCAAATTCTAATCCCAAATTCTGTCCCCAAATTCTGTCCCCAAATTCTGTCCCCAAATTGTGTCCCCAAATTCTGTCCCCAAATTCTGCCCCCAAATTCTGTCCCCAAATTCTGTCCCCAAACTCTGTCCCCAAATTCTGTCCCCAAATTCTGTCCCCAAATTATGTCCCCAAATTCTCTCCCCAAATTCTCTCCCCAAATTCTGTCCCCAAATTCTGTCCCCAAATTCTGTCCCCAAATTCTGTCCCCAAATTCTGTCCCCAAATTCTGTCCCCACATTCTGTCCCCAAATTCTGTCCCCAAATTCTGTCCCCAAATTCTGTCCCCAAATTCTGTCCCCAAATTGTGTCCCCAAATTCTGTCCCCACATTCTGTCCCCAAATTCTGTCCCCAAATTCTGTCCCCAAATTCTGTCCCCAAATTCTGTCCCCAAATTCTGTCCCCAAATTCTGTCCCCAAATTCTGTCCCCAAATTCTGTCCCCAAATTCTGTCCCCAAATTGTGTCCCCACATTCTGTCCCCAAATTCTGTCCCCAAATTCTGTTCCCAAATTGTGTCCCCAAATTGTGTACCCAAATTCTGTCCCCAAATTCTGTCCCCAAATTTTGTCCCCAAATTGTGTCCCCAAATTGTGTCCCCAAATTCTGTCCCCAAATTCTGTCCCCAAATTCTGTCCCCAAAATCTAATCCCAAATTCTGTCCCCAAATTGTGTCCCCAAATTCTGTCCCCAAATTCTGTCCCAAAATTCTGTCCCCAAATTCTGTCCCCAAATTCTGTCCCCAAATTGTGTCCCCAAATTGTGTCCCCAAATTGTGTCCCCAAATTCTGTCCCCAAATTCTGTCCCCAAATTCTTTCCCCAAATTCTGTCCCGAAATTCTGTCCCCAAATTCTGTCCCCAAATTCTGTCCCCAAATTCTGCCCCCAAATTCTGTCCCCAAATTCTTTCCCCAAATTTTGTCCCCAAATTCTGTCCCCAAATTCTGTCCCCAAATTCTGTCCCCAAATTCTGTCCCCAAATTCTGTCCCCAAATTCTGTCCCCAAATTGTGTCCCCAAATTCTGTCCCCACATTCTGTCCCCAAATTCTGTCCCCAAATTCTGTCCCCAAATTCTGTCCCCAAATTCTGTCCCCAAATTCTGTCCCCAAATTCTGTCCCCAAATTCTGTCCCCAAATTCTGTCCCCACATTCTGTCCCCAAATTCTGTCCCCAAATTGTGTCCCCAAATTGTGTCCCCAAATTCTGTCCCCAAATTCTGTCCCCAAATTCTGTCCCCAAATTCTGTCCCCAAATTTTGTACCCAAATTGTGTCCCCAAATTGTGTCCCCAAATTCTGTCCCCAAATTCTGTCCCCAAATTCTGTCCCAAAATTCTGTCTCCAAATTCTGTCCCCAAATTCTGTCCCCAAATTCTGTCCCCAAATTGTGTCCCCAAATTCTGTCCCTAAATTCTGTCCCCAAATTCTGTCCCCAAATTCTGTCCCCAAATTCTGTCCCCAAATTCTGTCCCCAAATTCAGTCCCCAAATTCTGTCCCCAAATTCTGTCCCCAAATTCTGTCCCCACATTCTGTCCCCAAATTCTGTCCCCAAATTCTAATCCCAAATTCTGTCCCCAAATTCTGTCCCCAAATTCTGTCCCCAAATTGTGTCCCCAAATTGTGTCCCCAAATTCTGTCCCCAAATTCTGCCCCCAAATTCTGTCCCCGAATTCTGTCCCCAAACTCTGTCCCCAAATTCTGTCCCCAAATTCTGTCCCCAAATTCTGTCCCCAAATTATGTCCCCAAATTCTCTCCCCAAATTCTGTCCCCAAATTCTGTCCCCAAATTCTGTCCCCAAATTCTGTCCCCAAATTCTGTCCCCAAATTCTGTCCCCAAATTCTGTCCCCAAATTCTGTCCCCACATTCTGTCCCCAAATTCTGTCCCCAAATTCTGTCCCCAAATTCTGTCCCCAAATTCTGTCCCCAAATTGTGTCCCCAAATTGTGTCCCCACATTCTGTCCCCAAATTCTGTCCCCAAATTCTGTCCCCAAATTCTGTCCCCAAATTCTGTCCCCAAATTCTGTCCCCAAATTCTGTCCCCAAATTCTGTCCCCAAATTCTGTCCACAAATTCTGTCCCCAAATTCTGTCCCCACATTCTGTCCCCAAATTCTGTCCCCAAATTCTGTCCCCAAATTCTTTTCCCAAATTGTGTCCCCAAATTGTGTCCCCAAATTCTGTCCCCAAATTCTGTCCCCAAATTTTGTCCCCAAATTGTGTCCCCAAATTGTGTTACCAAATTCTGTCCCCAAATTCTGTCCCCAAATTCTGTCCCCAAATTCTGTCCCCACATTCTGTCCACACATTCTGTCCCCAAATTCTGTCCCCAAATTCTGTCCCCAAATTCTGTCCCCAAATTCTGTCCCCAAATTCTGTCCCCAAATTCTGTCCCCAAATTCTAATCCCAAATTCTGTCCCCAAATTGTGTCCCCAAATTCTGTCCCCAAATTCTGTCCCCAAATTCTGTCCCCAAATTCTGTCCCCAAATTGTGTCCCCAAATTGTGTCCCCAAATTGTGTCCCCAAATTCTGTCCCCAAATTGTGTCCCCAAATTCTGTCTCCAAATTCTGTCCCCAAATTCTGTCCCCAAATTCTGTCCCCAAATTCTGTCCTCAAATTCTGTCCCCAAATTCTGTCCCCAAATTCTGTCCCCAAATTGTGTCCCCAAATTCTGTCCCCAAATTGTGTCCCCAAATTCTGTCCCCAAATTCTGTCCCCAAATTCTGTCCCCAAATTGTGTCCCCAAATTGTGTCCCCAAATTCTGTCCCCAAATTCTGTCCCCACATTCTGTCCCCAAATTCTGTCCCCAAATTTGTCCCCAAATTCTGTCCCCAAATTCTGTCCCCAAATTCTGTCTCCAAATTGTGTCCCCAAATTGTGTCCCCAAATTCTGTCCCCAAATTCTGTCCCCAAATTCCGTCCCCAAATTCTGTCCCCAAATTGTGTCCCCAAATTGTGTCCCCAAATTGTGTCCCCAAATTGTGTCTCCAAATTCTGTCCCCAAATTCTGTCCCTAAATTCTGTCCCCAAATTCTGTCCCCAAATTCTGTCCCCAAATTCTGTTCCCAAATTCTGTCCCCAAATTCTGTCCCCAAATTCTGTCCCCAAATTCTGTCCCCAAATTCTGTCCCCAAATTCTGTCCCCAAATTCTGTCCCCAAATTCTGTCCCCAAATTCTGTCCCCAAATTCTGTCCCCATATTCTGTCCCCAAATTGTGTCCCCAAATTCTGTCCCCAAATTGTGTCCCCAAATTGTGTCCCCAAATTCTGTCCCCAAATTCTGTCCCCAAATTCTGTCCCCAAATTCTGTCCCCAAATTCTGTCCCCAAATTCTGTCCCCAAATTGTGTCCCCAAATTCTGTCCCCAAATTCTGTCCCCAAATTCTGTCCCCAAATTCTGTCCCCAAATTCTGTCCCCAAATTCTGTCCCCAAATTCTGTCCCCAAATTCTGTCCCCAAATTCTGTCCCCACGTTCTGTCCCCAAATTCTGTCCCCAAATTCTGTCCCCAAATTGTGTCCCCAAATTCTGTCCCCAAATTGTGTCCCCAAATTCTGTCCCCACATTCTGTCCCCAAATTCTGTCCCCAAATTCTGTCCCCAAATTCTGTCCCCAAATTCAGTCCCCAAATTGTGTCCTCAAATTCTGTCCCCAAATTGTGTCCCCAAATTCTGTCCCCAAATTGTGTCCCCAAATTGTGTCCCCAAATTCTGTCCCCAAATTCTGTCCCCAAATTCTGTCCCCAAATTCTGTCCCCACATTCTGTCCCCAAATTCTGTCCCCAAATTCTGTCCCCAAATTCTGTCCCCAAATTCTATCCCCAAATTCTGTCCCCAAATTCTGTTCCCAAATTCTGTCCCCAAATTCTGTCCCCAAATTCTGTCCCCAAATTCTGTCCCCAAATTCTGTCCCCAAATTGTGTCCCCAAATTGTGTCCCCAAATTGTGTCCCCAAATTGTGTCCCCAAATTCTGTCCCCAAATTCTGTCCCCAAATTCTGTCCCCAAATTCTGTCCCCAAATTCTGTCCCCAAATTCTGTCCAAAAATTCTGTCCCCAAATTCTGTCCCCAAATTCTGTCCCAAAATTCTGTCCCCAAATTCTGTCCCCAAATTCTGTCCCCAAATTCTGTCCCCAAATTCTGTCCCCAAATTCTGTCCCCAAATTCTGTCCCCAAATTCTGTCCCCACATTCTGTCCCCAAATTCTGTCCCCAAATTCTGTCCCCAAATTCTGTCCTCAAATTCTGTGCCAAAATTCTGTCCTCAAATTCTGTCCCCAAATTCTGTCCCCAAATTCTGTCCCCAAATTCTGTCCCCAAATTCTGTCCCCAAATTCTGTCCCCAAATTCTGTCCCCAAATTCTGTCCCCAAATTCTGTTCCCAAATTCTGTCCCCAAATTCTGTCCCCAAATGCTGTCCCCAAATTCTGTCCCCAAATTCTGTCCCCAAATTCTGTCCCCAAATTCTGTCCCCAAATTCTGTCCCCAAATTCTGTCCCCATATTCTGTCCCCAAATTGTGTCCCCAAATTCTGTCCCCAAATTGTGTCCCCAAATTGTGTCCCCAAATTCTGTCCCCAAATTCTGTCCCCAAATTCTGTCCCCAAATTCTGTCCACAAACTATGTCCCCAAATTCTGTCCCCAAATTCTGTCCCAAAATTCTGTCCCCAAATTCTGTCCCCAAATTCTGTCCCCAAATTCTGTCCCCAAATTCTGTCCCCAAATTGTGTCCCCAAATTATGTCCCCAAATTCTGTCCCCAAATTCTGTCCCCAAATTCTGTCCCCAAATTTTGCCCCCAAATTGTGTCCCAAACTTCTGTCCCCAAATTCTGTCCCCAAATTCTGTCCCCAAATTCTGTCCCCAAATTCTGTCCCCAAATTCTGTCCCCACATTCTGTCCCCAAATTCTGTCCCCAAATTCTGTCCCCAAATTCTGTCCTCAAATTCTGTGCCAAAATTCTGTCCCCAAATTCTGTCCCCAAATTCTGTCCCCAAATTCTGTCCCCAAATTCTGTCCCCAAATTCTGTCCCCAAATTCTGTCCCCAAATTCTGTCCCCAAATTCTGTCCCCAAATTCTGTTCCCAAATTCTGTCCCCAAATTCTGTCCCCAAATTGTGTCCCCAAATTCTGTCTCCAAATTCTGTCCCCAAATTGTGTCCCCAAATTGTGTCCCCAAATTCTGTCCCCAAATTCTGTCCCCAAATTCTGTCCCCAAATTCTGTCCCCAAATTCTGTCCCCAAATTGTGTCCCCAAATTCTGTCCCCACATTCTGTCCCCAAATTCTGTCCCCAAATTCTGTCCCCAAATTGTGTTTCCAAATTCTGTCCCCAAATTCTGTCCCCAAATTCTGTCCCCAAATTCTGTCCCCAAATTCTGTCCCCAAATTCTGTCCCCACATTCTGTCCCCAAATTCTGTCCCCAAATTCTGTCCCTAAATTGTATCCCCAAATTCTGTCCCCAAATTGTGTCCCCAAATGCTGTCCCCAAATTCTGTCACCAAATTCTGTCCCCAAATTCTGTCCCCAAATTCTGTCCCCAAATTCTGTCCCCAAATTCTGTCCCCAAATTCTGTCCCCACATTCTGTCCCCAAATTCTGTCCCCAAATTCTGTCCGCAAATTCTGTCCCCAAATTCTGTCCCCAAATTCTGTCCCCAAATTCTGTCCACAAACTATGTCCCCAAATTCTGTCCCCAAATTCTGTCCCCAAATTCTGTCCCCAAATTCTGTCCCCAAATTCTGTCCCCACATTCTGTCCCCAAATTCTGTCCCCAAATTCTGTCCCCAAATTGTGTTTCCAAATTGTGTCCCCAAATTGTGTCCCCAAATTGTGTCCCCAAATTCTGTCCCCAAATTCTGTCCCCAAATTCTGTCCCCAAATTCTGTCCCCAAATTCTGTCCCCAAATTGTGTCCCCACATTCTGTCCCCAAATTCTGTCCCTAAATTGTATCCCCAAATTCTGTCCCCAAATTCCGTCCCCAAATGCTGTCCCCAAATTCTGTCACCATATTCTGTCCCCAAATTCTGTCCCCAAATTCTGTCCCCAAATTCTGTCCCCAAATTGTGTCCCCAAATTCTGTCCCCAAATTGTGTCCCCAAATTCTGTCCCCAAATTCTGTCCCCAAATTCTGTCCCCAAATTCTGTCCCCAAATTGTGTCCCCAAATTCTGTCCCCAAATTGTATCCCCAAATTCTGTCCTCAAATTTTGTCCCCAAATTCTGTCCCCAAATTCTGTCCCCAAATTTTGTGCCCAAATTCTGTCCCCAAATTCTGTCCCCAAATTCTGTCCCCAAATTCTGTCCCCACATTCTGTCCCCAAATTCTGTCCCCAAATTCTGTCCCCAAATTCTGTCCCCAAATTCTGTCCCCAAATTGTGTCCCCAAATTCTGTCCCCAAATTCTGTCCCTAAATTGTATCCCCAAATTCTGTCCCCAAATTGTGTCCCCAAATGCTGTCCCCAAATTCTGTCACCAAATTCTGTCCCCAAATTCTGTCCCCAAATTCTGTCCCCAAATTCTGTCCCCAAATTCTGTCCCCAAATTCTGTCCCCACATTCTGTCCCCAAATTCTGTCCCCAAATTCTGTCCCCAAATTCTGTCCCCAAATTCTGTCCCCAAATTGTGTCCCCAAATTCTGTCCCCACATTCTGTCCCCAAATTCTGTCCCCAAATTCTGTCCCCAAATTCTGTCCCCAAATTCTGTCCCCAAATTCTGTCCCCAAATTCTGTCCCCAAATTGTGTCCCCAAATTCTGTCCCCAAATTGTATCCCCAAATTCTGTCCCCAAATTTTGTCCCCAAATTCTGTCCCCAAATTCTGTCCCCAAATTCTGTCCCCAAATTGTGTCCCCAAATTGTGTCCCCAAATTCTGTCCCCACATTCTGTCCCCAAATTCTGTCCCCAAATTCTGTCCCCAAATTCTGTCCCCAAATTCTGTCCCCAAATTGTGTCCCCAAATTCTGTCCCCAAATTGTATCCCCAAATTCTGTCCCCAAATTTTGTCCCCAAATTCTGTCCCCAAATTCTGTCCCCAAATTTTGTCCCCAAATTCTGTTCCCAAATTCTGTCCCCAAATTCTGTCCAAAAATTCTGTCCCCAAATTCTGTCCCCAAATTCTGTCCCCAAATTCTGTCCTCAAATTCTGTCCCCAAATTCTGTCCCCAAATTCTGTCCCCAAATTCTGTCCCCAAATTCTGTCCCCAAATTCTGTCCCCAAATTGTGTCCCCAAATTCTGTCCCCACATTCTGTCCCCAAATTCTGTCCCCAAATTCTGTCCCCAAATTGTGTTTCCAAATTCTGTCCCCAAATTCTGTCCCCAAATTCTGTCCCCAAATTCTGTCCCCAAATTCTGTCCCCAAATTCTGTCCCCACATTCTGTCCCCAAATTCTGTCCCCAAATTCTGTCCCCAAATTCTGTCCCCACATTCTGTCCCCAAATTCTGTCCCCAAATTCTGTCCCCAAATTCTGTCCCTAAATTGTATCCCCAAATTCTGTCCCCAAATTGTGTCCCCAAATGCTGTCCCCAAATTCTGTCACCAAATTCTGTCCCCAAATTCTGTCCCCAAATTCTGTCCCCAAATTCTGTCCCCAAATTCTGTCCCCAAATTCTGTCCCCAAATTCTGTCCCCAAATTCTGTCCCCAAATTCTGTCCCCAAATTCTGTTCCCAAATTCTGTCCCCAAATTCTGTCCCCAAATGCTGTCCCCAAATTCTGTCCCCAAATTCTGTCCCCAAATTCTGTCCCCAAATTCTGTCCCCAAATTCTGTCCCCAAATTCTGTCCCCATATTCTGTCCCCAAATTGTGTCCCCAAATTCTGTCCCCAAATTGTGTCCCCAAATTGTGTCCCCAAATTCTGTCCCCAAATTCTGTCCCCAAATTCTGTCCCCAAATTCTGTCCACAAACTATGTCCCCAAATTCTGTCCCCAAATTCTGTCCCAAAATTCTGTCCCCAAATTCTGTCCCCAAATTCTGTCCCCAAATTCTGTCCCCAAATTCTGTCCCCAAATTGTGTCCCCAAATTATGTCCCCAAATTCTGTCCCCAAATTGTGTCCCCAAATTCTGTCCCCAAATTTTGCCCCCAAATTGTGTCCCAAACTTCTGTCCCCAAATTCTGTCCCCAAATTCTGTCCCCAAATTCTGTCCCCAAATTCTGTCCCCAAATTCTGTCCCCAAATTCTGTCCCCAAATTCTGTCCCCACATTCTGTCCCCAAATTCTGTCCCCAAATTCTGTCCCCAAATTCTGTCCTCAAATTCTGTGCCAAAATTCTGTCCCCAAATTCTGTCCCCAAATTCTGTCCCCAAATTCTGTCCCCAAATTCTGTCCCCAAATTCTGTCCCCAAATTCTGTCCCCAAATTCTGTTCCCAAATTCTGTCCCCAAATTCTGTCCCCAAATTGTGTCCCCAAATTCTGTCTCCAAATTCTGTCCCCAAATTGTGTCCCCAAATTCTGTCCCCAAATTCTGTCCCCAAATTCTGTCCCCAAATTCTGTCCCCAAATTCTGTCCCCAAATTCTGTCCCCAAATTGTGTCCCCAAATTCTGTCCCCACATTCTGTCCCCAAATTCTGTCCCCAAATTCTGTCCCCAAATTGTGTTTCCAAATTCTGTCCCCAAATTCTGTCCCCAAATTCTGTCCCCAAATTCTGTCCCCAAATTCTGTCCCCAAATTCTGTCCCCACATTCTGTCCCCAAATTCTGTCCCCAAATTCTGTCCCCAAATTCTGTCCCCACATTCTGTCCCCAAATTCTGTCCCCAAATTCTGTCCCCAAATTCTGTCCCTAAATTGTATCCCCAAATTCTGTCCCCAAATTGTGTCCCCAAATGCTGTCCCCAAATTCTGTCACCAAATTCTGTCCCCAAATTCTGTCCCCAAATTCTGTCCCCAAATTCTGTCCCCAAATTCTGTCCCCAAATTCTGTCCCCACATTCTGTCCCCAAATTCTGTCCCCAAATTCTGTCCGCAAATTCTGTCCCCAAATTCTGTCCCCAAATTCTGTCCCCAAATTCTGTCCACAAACTATGTCCCCAAATTCTGTCCCCAAATTCTGTCCCCAAATTCTGTCCCCAAATTGTGTCCCCAAATTCTGTCCCCACATTCTGTCCCCAAATTCTGTCCCCAAATTCTGTCCCCAAATTGTGTTTCCAAATTGTGTCCCCAAATTCTGTCCCCAAATTCTGTCCCCAAATTCTGTCCCCAAATTCTGTCCCCAAATTCTGTCCCCAAATTCTGTCCCCAAATTGTGTCCCCACATTCTGTCCCCAAATTCTGTCCCTAAATTGTATCCCCAAATTCTGTCCCCAAATTCTGTCCCCAAATGCTGTCCCCAAATTCTGTCACCATATTCTGTCAACAAATTCTGTCCCCAAATTCTGTCCCCAAATTCTGTCCCCAAATTGTGTCCCCAAATTCTGTCCCCAAATTGTGTCCCCAAATTCTGTCCCCAAATTCTGTCCCCAAATTCTGTCCCCAAATTCTGTCCCCAAATTGTGTCCCCAAATTCTGTCCCCAAATTGTATCCCCAAATTCTGTCCTCAAATTTTGTCCCCAAATTCTGTCCCCAAATTCTGTCCCCAAATTTTGTGCCCAAATTCTGTCCCCAAATTCTGTCCCCAAATTCTGTCCCCAAATTCTGTCCCCACATTCTGTCCCCAAATTCTGTCCCCAAATTCTGTCCCCAAATTCTGTCCCCAAATTCTGTCCCCAAATTGTGTCCCCAAATTCTGTCCCCAAATTCTGTCCCTAAATTGTATCCCCAAATTCTGTCCCCAAATTGTGTCCCCAAATGCTGTCCCCAAATTCTGTCACCAAATTCTGTCCCCAAATTCTGTCCCCAAATTCTGTCCCCAAATTCTGTCCCCAAATTCTGTCCCCACATTCTGTCCCCAAATTCTGTCCCCAAATTCTGTCCCCAAATTCTGTCCCCAAATTGTGTCCCCAAATTGTGTCCCCAAATTCTGTCCCCACATTCTGTCCCCAAATTCTGTCCCCAAATTCTGTCCCCAAATTCTGTCCCCAAATTCTGTCCCCAAATTCTGTCCCCAAATTCTGTCCCCAAATTGTGTCCCCAAATTCTGTCCCCAAATTGTATCCCCAAATTCTGTCCCCAAATTTTGTCCCCAAATTCTGTCCCCAAATTCTGTCCCCAAATTCTGTCCCCAAATTGTGTCCCCAAATTGTGTCCCCAAATTCTGTCCCCACATTCTGTCCCCAAATTCTGTCCCCAAATTCTGTCCCCAAATTCTGTCCCCAAATTCTGTCCCCAAATTGTGTCCCCAAATTCTGTCCCCAAATTGTATCCCCAAATTCTGTCCCCAAATTTTGTCCCCAAATTCTGTCCCCAAATTCTGTCCCCAAATTTTGTCCCCAAATTCTGTTCCCAAATTCTGTCCCCAAATTCTGTCCAAAAATTCTGTCCCCAAATTCTGTCCCCAAATTCTGTCCCCAAATTCTGTCCCCAAATTCTGTCCCCAAATTCTGTCCCCAAATTCTGTCCCCAAATTCTGTCCCCAAATTCTGTCCCCAAATTCTGTCCCCAAATTCTGTCCACAAACTATGTCCCCAAATTCTGTCCCCAAATTCTGTCCCCAAATTCTGTCCCCAAATTCTGTCCCCAAATTCTGTCCCCAAATTCTGTCCCCAAATTGTGTCCCCAAATTATGTCCCCAAATTCTGTCCCCAAATTCTGTCCCCAAATTCTGTCCCCAAATTTTGCCCCCAAATTGTGTCCCAAACTTCTGTCCCCAAATTCTGTCCCCAAATTCTGTCCCCAAATTCTGTCCCCAAATTCTGTCCCAAAATTCTGTCCCCAAATTCTGTCCCCACATTCTGTCCCCAAATTCTGTCCCCAAATTCTGTCCCCAAAATTCTGTCCTCAAATTCTGTGCCCAAATTCTGTCCCCAAATTGTGTCCCCAAATTCTGCCCCCAAATTGTGTCCCCAAATTCTGTCCCCAAATTCTGTCCCCAAATTCTGTCCCCAAATTCTGTCCCCAAATTCTGTCCCCAAATTCTGTCCCCAAATTCTGTCCCCAAATTCTGTCCCCAAATTCTGTCCCCAAATTCTGTCCTCAAATTCTGTGCCCAAATTCTGTCCCCAAATTGTGTCCCCAAATTCTGTCCCCAAATTCTGTCCCCAAATTCTGTCCCCAAATTCTGTCCCCAAATTCTGTCCCCAAATTCTGTTCCCAAATTCTGTCCCCAAATTCTGTCCCCAAATTCTGTCCCCAAATTCTGTCCCCAAATTCTGTCCCCAAATTGTGTCCCCAAATTGTGTCCCCAAATTGTGTCCCCAAATTCTGTCCCCAAATTCTGTCCCCAAATGCTGTCCCCAAATTCTGTCCCCAAATTCTGTCCCCAAATTCTGTCCCCAAATTCTGTCCCCAAATTCTGTCCAAAAATTCTGTCCCCAAATTCTGTCCCCAAATTCTGTCCCAAAATTCTGTCCCCAAATTCTGTCCCCAAATTCTGTCCCCAAATTCTGTCCCCAAATTCTGTCCCCAAATTCTGTCCCCAAATTCTGTCCCCAAATTCTGTCCCCACATTCTGTCCCCAAATTCTGTCCCCAAATTCTGTCCCCAAATTCTGTCCTCAAATTCTGTGCCAAAATTCTGTCCCCAAATTCTGTCCCCTAATTCTGTCCCCAAATTCTGTCCCCAAATTCTGTCCCCAAATTCTGTCCCCAAATTCTGTCCCCAAATTCTGTCCCCAAATTCTGTCCCCAAATTCTGTTCCCAAATTGTGTCCCCAAATTCTGTCCCCAAATTGTGTCCCCAAATTCTGTCCCCAAATTCTGTCCCCAAATTCTGTCCCCAAATTCTGTCCCCAAATTCTGTCCCCAAATTCTGTCCCCATATTCTGTCCCCAAATTGTGTCCCCAAATTCTGTCCCCAAATTGTGTCCCCAAATTGTGTCCCCAAATTGTGTCCCCAAATTCTGTCCCCAAATTCTGTCCCCAAATTCTGTCCACAAACTATGTCCCCAAATTCTGTCCCCAAATTCTGTCCCAAAATTCTGTCCCCAAATTCTGTCCCCAAATTCTGTCTCCAAATTCTGTCCCCAAATTCTGTCCCCAAATTGTGTCCCCAAATTATGTCCCCAAATTCTGTCCCCAAATTCTGTCCCCAAATTCTGTCCCCAAATTTTGCCCCCAAATTGTGTCCCAAACTTCTGTCCCCAAATTCTGTCCCCAAATTCTGTCCCCAAATTCTGTCCCCAAATTCTGTCCCCAAATTCTGTCCCCACATTCTGTCCCCAAATTCTGTCCCCAAATTCTGTCCCCAAATTCTGTCCTCAAATTCTGTGCCAAAATTCTGTCCCCAAATTCTGTCCCCAAATTCTGTCCCCAAATTCTGTCCCCAAATTCTGTCCCCAAATTCTGTCCCCAAATTCTGTCCCCAAATTCTGTCCCCAAATTCTGTTCCCAAATTCTGTCCCCAAATTCTGTCCCCAAATTGTGTCCCCAAATTCTGTCCCCAAATTCTGTCCCCAAATTGTGTCCCCAAATTGTGTCCCCAAATTCTGTCCCCAAATTCTGTCCCCAAATTCTGTCCCCAAATTCTGTCCCCAAATTCTGTCCCCAAATTCTGTCCCCAAATTGTGTCCCCAAATTCTGTCCCCACATTCTGTCCCCAAATTCTGTCCCCAAATTCTGTCCCCAAATTGTGTTTCCAAATTCTGTCCCCAAATTCTGTCCCCAAATTCTGTCCCCAAATTCTGTCCCCAAATTCTGTCCCCAAATTCTGTCCCCACATTCTGTCCCCAAATTCTGTCCCCAAATTCTGTCCCCAAATTCTGTCCCCACATTCTGTCCCCAAATTCTGTCCCCAAATTCTGTCCCCAAATTCTGTCCCTAAATTGTATCCCCAAATTCTGTCCCCAAATTGTGTCCCCAAATGCTGTCCCCAAATTCTGTCACCAAATTCTGTCCCCAAATTCTGTCCCCAAATTCTGTCCCCAAATTCTGTCCCCAAATTCTGTCCCCAAATTCTGTCCCCACATTCTGTCCCCAAATTCTGTCCCCAAATTCTGTCCGCAAATTCTGTCCCCAAATTCTGTCCCCAAATTCTGTCCCCAAATTCTGTCCACAAACTATGTCCCCAAATTCTGTCCCCAAATTCTGTCCCCAAATTCTGTCCCCAAATTGTGTCCCCAAATTCTGTCCCCACATTCTGTCCCCAAATTCTGTCCCCAAATTCTGTCCCAAAATTGTGTTTCCAAATTGTGTCCCCAAATTCTGTCCCCAAATTCTGTCCCCAAATTCTGTCCCCAAATTCTGTCCCCAAATTCTGTCCCCAAATTCTGTCCCCAAATTCTGTCCCCAAATTGTGTCCCCACATTCTGTCCCCAAATTCTGTCCCTAAATTGTATCCCCAAATTCTGTCCCCAAATTCTGTCCACAAATGCTGTCCCCAAATTCTGTCACCATATTCTGTCCCCAAATTCTGTCCCCAAATTCTGTCCCCAAATTCTGTCCCCAAATTGTGTCCCCAAATTCTGTCCCCAAATTGTGTCCCCAAATTCTGTCCCCAAATTCTGTCCCCAAATTCTGTCCCCAAATTCTGTCCCCAAATTGTGTCCCCAAATTCTGTCCCCAAATTGTATCCCCAAATTCTGTCCTCAAATTTTGTCCCCAAATTCTGTCCCCAAATTGTGTCCCCAAATTTTGTGCCCAAATTCTGTCCCCAAATTCTGTCCCCAAATTCTGTCCCCAAATTCTGTCCCCACATTCTGTCCCCAAATTCTGTCCCCAAATTCTGTCCCCAAATTCTGTCCCCAAATTCTGTCCCCAAATTGTGTCCCCAAATTCTGTCCTCAAATTCTGTCCCTAAATTGTATCCCCAAATTCTGTCCCCAAATTGTGTCCCCAAATGCTGTCCCCAAATTCTGTCACCAAATTCTGTCCCCAAATTCTGTCCCCAAATTCTGTCCCCAAATTCTGTCCCCAAATTCTGTCCCCAAATTCTGTCCCCACATTCTGTCCCCAAATTCTGTCCCCAAATTGTGTCCCCGAATTGTGTCCCCAAATTGTGTCCCCAAATTGTGTCCCCAAATTCTGTCCCCACATTCTGTCCCCAAATTCTGTCCCCAAATTCTGTCCCCAAATTCTGTCCCCAAATTCTGTCCCCAAATTCTGTCCCCAAATTGTGTCCCCAAATTCTGTCCCCAAATTGTATCCCCAAATTCTGTCCCCAAATTTTGTCCCCAAATTCTGTCCCCAAATTCTGTCCCCAAATTCTGTCCCCAAATTGTGTCCCCAAATTGTGTCCCCAAATTCTGTCCCCACATTCTGTCCCCAAATTCTGTCCCCAAATTCTGTCCCCAAATTCTGTCCCCAAATTCTGTCCCCAAATTGTGTCCCCAAATTCTGTCCCCAAATTGTATCCCCAAATTCTGTCCCCAAATTTTGTCCCCAAATTCTGTCCCCAAATTCTGTCCCCAAATTTTGTCCCCAAATTCTGTCCCCAAATTCTGTCCCCAAATTCTGTCCAAAAATTCTGTCCCCAAATTCTGTCCCCAAATTCTGTCCCCAAATTCTGTCCCCAAATTCTGTCCCCAAATTCTGTCCGCAAATTCTGTCCCCAAATTCTGTCCCCAAATTCTGTCCCCAAATTCTGTCCACAAACTATGTCCCCAAATTCTGTCCCCAAATTCTGTCCCCAAATTCTGTCCCCAAATTCTGTCCCCAAATTCTGTCCCCAAATTCTGTCCCCAAATTCTGTCCCCAAATTATGTCCCCAAATTCTGTCCCCAAATTCTGTCCCCAAATTCTGTCCCCAAATTTTGCCCCCAAATTGTGTCCCAAACTTCTGTCCCCAAATTCTGTCCCCAAATTCTGTCCCCAAATTCTGTCCCCAAATTCTGTCCCAAAATTCTGTCCCCAAATTCTGTCCCCACATTCTGTCCCCAAATTCTGTCCCCAAATTCTGTCCCCAAAATTCTGTCCTCAAATTCTGTGCCCAAATTCTGTCCCCAAATTGTGTCCCCAAATTCTGTCCCCAAATTCTGTCCCCAAATTCTGTCCCCAAATTCTGTCCCCAAATTCTGTCCCCAAATTCTGTCCCCAAATTCTGTCCCCAAATTCTGTTCCCAAATTCTGTCCCCAAATTCTGTCCCCAAATTGTGTCCCCAAATTCTGTCCCCAAATTCTGTCCCCAAATTGTGTCCCCAAATTGTGTCCCCAAATTGTGTCCCCAAATTCTGTCCCCAAATTCTGTCCCCAAATTCTGTCCCCAAATTCTGTCCCCAAATTCTGTCCCCAAATTGTGTCCCCAAATTCTGTCCCCACATTCTGTCCCCAAATTCTGTCCCCAAATTGTGTTTCCAAATTCTGTCCCCAAATTCTGTCCCCAAATTCTGTCCCCAAATTCTGTCCCCAAATTCTGTCCCCACATTCTGTCCCCAAATTCTGTCCCCAAATTCTGTCCCCAAATTCTGTCCCCAAATTCTGTCCCCAAATTGTGTCCCCAAATTCTGTCCCCAAATTCTGTCCCTAAATTGTATCCCCAAATTCTGTCCCCAAATTGTGTCCCCAAATGCTGTCCCCAAATTCTGTCACCAAATTCTGTCCCCAAATTCTGTCCCCAAATTCTGTCCCCAAATTCTGTCCCCAAATTCTGTCCCCAAATTCTGTCCCCACATTCTGTCCATAATTCTGTCCCCAAATTCTGTCCGCAAATTCTGTCCCCAAATTCTGTCCCCAAATTCTGTCCACAAACTATGTCCCCAAATTCTGTCCCCAAATTCTGTCCCCAAATTCTGTCCCCAAATTGTGTCCCCAAATTCTGTCCCCACATTCTGTCCCCAAATTCTGTCCCCAAATTCTGTCCCCAAATTGTGTTTCCAAATTGTGTCCCCAAATTCTGTCCCCAAATTCTGTCCCCAAATTCTGTCCCCAAATTCTGTCCCCAAATTCTGTCCCCAAATTCTGTCCCCAAATTGTGTCCCCACATTCTGTCCCCAAATTCTGTCCCTAAATTGTATCCCCAAATTCTGTCCCCAAATTCTGTCCCCAAATGCTGTCCCCAAATTCTGTCACCATATTCTGTCCCCAAATTCTGTCCCCAAATTCTGTCCCCAAATTCTGTCCCCAAATTCTGTCCCCAAATTCTGTCCCCAAATTCTGTCCCCAAATTCTGTCCCCAAATTCTGTCCCCAAATTCTGTCCCCAAATTGTGTCCTCAAATTCTGTCCCCAAATTGTATCCCCAAATTCTGTCCTCAAATTTTGTCCCCAAATTCTGTCCCCAAATTCTGTCCCCAAATTTTGTCCCCAAATTATGTCCCCAAATTCTGACCCCAAATTCTGTCCCCAAATTCTGTCCCCAAATTTTGCCCCCAAATTGTGTCCCAAACTTCTGTCCCCAAATTCTGTCCCCAAATTCTGTCCCCAAATTCTGTCCCCAAATTCTGTCCCCAAATTCTGTCCCCAAATTCTGTCCCCACATTCTGTCCCCAAATTCTGTCCCCAAATTCTGTCCCCAAATTCTGTCCCCAAATTCTGTCCCCAAATTGTGTCCCCAAATTCTGTCCCCAAATTCTGTCCCTAAATTGTATCCCCAAATTCTGTCCCCAAATTGTGTCCCCAAATGCTGTCCCCAAATTCTGTCACCAAATTCTGTCCCCAAATTCTGTCCCCAAATTCTGTCCCCAAATTCTGTCCCCAAATTCTGTCCCCACATTCTGTCCCCAAATTCTGTCCCCAAATTCTGTCCCCAAATTCTGTCCCCAAATTGTGTCCCCAAATTGTGTCCCCAAATTCTGTCCCCACATTCTGTCCCCAAATTCTGTCCCCAAATTCTGTCCCCAAATTCTGTCCCCAAATTCTGTCCCCACATTCTGTTCTCAAATTCTGTCCCCAAATTGTGTCCCCAAATTCTGTCCCCAAATTGTATCCCCAAATTCTGTCCCCAAATTTTGTCCCCAAATTCTGTCCCCAAATTCTGTCCCCAAATTTTGTCCCCAAATTCTGTCCCCAAATTCTGTCCCCAAATTCTGTCCAAAAATTCTGTCCCCAAATTCTGTCCCCAAATTCTGTCCCCAAATTCTGTTCCCAAATTCTGTCCCCAAATTCTGTCCCCAAATTCTGTCCCCAAATTCTGTCCCCAAATTCTGTCCCCAAATTGTGTCCCCAAATTGTGGCCCCAAATTGTGTCCCCAAATTCTGTCCCCAAATTCTGTCCCCAAATTCTGTCCCCAAATTCTGTCCCCAAATTCTGTCCCCAAATTCTGTCCCCAAATTCTGTCCCCAAATTCTGTCCCCAAATTGTGTCCCCAAATTGTGTCCCCAAATTGTGTCCCCAAATTCTGTCCCCAAATTCTGTCCCCAAATTCTGTCCCCAAATTCTGTCCCCAAATTCTGTCCCCACATTCTGTCCCCAAATTCTGTCCCCAAATTCTGTCCCCAAATTCTGTCTCCAAATTGTGTCCCCAAATTGTGTCCCCAAATTCTGTCCCCAAATTCTGTCCCCAAATTCTGTCCCCAAATTCTGTCCCCAAATTCTGTCCCCAAATTCTGTCCCCAAATTCTGTCTCCAAATTGTGTCCCCAAATTGTGTCCCCAAATTGTGTCCCCAAATTCTGTCCCCAAATTCTGTCCCCAAATTCTGTCCCCAAATTCTGTCCCCAAATTCTGTCCCCAAATTCTGTCCCCAAATTCTGTCCCCAAATTCTGTCCCCAAATTCTGTCCCCAAATTGTGTCCCCAAATTCTGTCCCCAAATTGTATCCCCAAATTCTGTCCCCAAATTTTGTCCCCAAATTCTGTCCCCAAATTCTGTCCCCAAATTTTGCCCCCAAATTGTGTCCCAAACTTCTGTCCCCAAATTCTGTCCCCAAATTCTGTCCCCAAATTCTGTCCCCAAATTCTGTCCCCAAATTCTGTCCCCAAATTCTGTCCCCACATTCTGTCCCCAAATTCTGTCCCCAAATTCTGTCCCCAAATTCTGTCCTCAAATTCTGTGCCCAAATTCTGTCCCCAAATTGTGTCCCCAAATTCTGTCCTCAAATTCTGTCCCCAAATTCTGTCCCCAAATTCTGTCCCCAAATTCTGTCCCCAAATTCTGTCCCCAAATTCTGTCCCCAAATTCTGTCCCCAAATTGTGTCCCCAAATTATGTCCCCAAATTATGTCCCCAAATTCTGTCCCCAAATTCTGTCCCCAAATTTTGCCCCCAAATTGTGTCCCAAACTTCTGTCCCCAAATTCTGTCCCCAAATTCTGTCCCCAAATTCTGTCCCCAAATTCTGTCCCCAAATTCTGTCCCCAAATTCTGTCCCCAAATTCTGTCCCCACATTCTGTCCCCAAATTCTGTCCCCAAATTCTGTCCCCAAATTCTGTCCCCAAATTCTGTCCCCAAATTGTGTCCCCAAATTCTGTCCCCAAATTCTGTCCCTAAATTGTATCCCCAAATTCTGTCCCCAAATTGTGTCCCCAAATGCTGTCCCCAAATTCTGTCACCAAATTCTGTCCCCAAATTCTGTCCCCAAATTCTGTCCCCAAATTCTGTCCCCAAATTCTGTCCCCAAATTCTGTCCCCACATTCTGTCCCCAAATTCTGTCCCCAAATTCTGTCCCCAAATTCTGTCCCCAAATTGTGTCCCCAAATTGTGTCCCCAAATTCTGTCCCCACATTCTGTCCCCAAATTCTGTCCCCAAATTCTGTCCCCAAATTCTGTCCCCAAATTCTGTCCCCAAATTCTGTCCCAAAATTCTGTCCCCAAATTGTGTCCCCAAATTCTGTCCCCAAATTGTATCCCCAAATTCTGTCCCCAAATTTTGTCCCCAAATTCTGTCCCCAAATTCTGTCCCCAAATTTTGTCCCCAAATTCTGTCCCCAAATTCTGTCCCCAAATTCTGTCCAAAAATTCTGTCCCCAAATTCTAGCCCCAAATTCTGTCCCCAAATTCTGTTCCCAAATTCTGTCCCCAAATTCTGTCCACAAATTCTGTCCCCAAATTCTGTCCCCAAATTCTGTCCCCAAATTGTGTCCCCAAATTGTGTCCCCAAATTCTGTCCCCAAATTCTGTCCCCAAATTCTGTCCCCAAATTCTGTCCCCAAATTCTGTCCCCAAATTCTGTCCCCAAATTCTGTCCCCAAATTCTGTCCCCAAATTCTGTCCCCAAATTCTGTCCCCAAATTCTGTCCCCAAATTGTGTCCCCAAATTGTGTCCCCAAATTCTGTCCCCAAATTCTGTCCCCAAATTTTGTCCCCACATTCTGTCCCCAAATTCTGTCCCCAAATTCTGTCCCCAAATTCTGTCTCCAAATTGTGTCCCCAAATTCTGTCCCCAAATTCTGTCCCCAAATTCTGTCCCCAAATTCTGTCCCCAAATTCTGTCCCCAAATTCTGTCCCCAAATTCTGTCCCCAAATTCTGTCCCCAAATTCTGTCTCCAAATTGTGTCCCCAAATTGTGTCTCCAAATTCTGTCCCCAAATTCTGTCCCCAAATTGTGTCCCCAAATTCTGTCCCCAAATTGTGTCCCCAAATTCTGTCCCCAAATTCTGTCTCCAAATTGTGTCCCCAAATTGTGTCCCCAAATGCTGTCCCCAAATTCTGTCACCAAATTCTGTCCCCAAATTCTGTCTCCAAATTGTGTCCCCAAATTGTGTCCCCAAATTCTGTCCCCAAATTCTGTCCCCAAATTGTGTCCCCAAATTGTGTCCCCAAATTGTGTCCCCAAATTCTGTCCCCAAATTCTGTCCCCAAATTCTGTCCCCAAATTCTGTCCCCAAAATCTGTCCCCAAATTGTGTCCCCAAATTCTGTCCCCACATTCTGTCCCCAAATTCTGTCCCCAAATTGTGTTTCCAAATTCTGTCCCCAAATTCTGTCCCCAAATTCTGTCCCCAAATTCTGTCCCCAAATTCTGTCCCCACATTCTGTCCCCAAATTCTGTCCCCAAATTCTGTCCCCAAATTCTGTCCCCAAATTCTGTCCCCAAATTGTGTCCCCAAATTGTGTCCCCAAATTCTGTCCCTAAATTGTATCCCCAAATTCTGTCCCCAAATTGTGTCCCCAAATGCTGTCCCCAAATTCTGTCACCAAATTCTGTCCCCAAATTCTGTCCCCAAATTCTGTCCCCAAATTCTGTCCCCAAATTCTGTCCCCAAATTCTGTCCCCACATTCTGTCCCCAAATTCTGTCCCCAAATTCTGTCCCCAAATTCTGTCCCCAAATTGTGTCCCCAAATTCTGTCCCCAAATTCTGTCCCCACATTCTGTCCCCAAATTCTGTCCCCAAATTCTGTCCCCAAATTCTGTCCCCAAATTGTGTCCCCAAATTCTGTCCCCAAATTCTGTCCCCAAATTCTGTCCCCAAATTCTGTCCCCAAATTCTGTCCCCAAATTGTATCCCCAAATTCTGTCCCCAAATTTTGTCCCCAAATTCTGTCCCCAAATTCTGTCCCCAAATTTTGCCCCCAAATTGTGTCCCAAACTTCTGTCCCCAAATTCTGTCCCCAAATTCTGTCCCCAAATGCTGTCCCCAAATTCTGTCACCAAATTCTGTCCCCAAATTCTGTCCCCAAATTCTGTCCCCAAATTCTGTCCCCAAATTCTGTCCCCAAATTCTGTCCCCACATTCTGTCCCCAAATTCTGTCCCCAAATTCTGTCCCCAAATTCTGTCCCCAAATTGTGTCCCCAAATTGTGTCCCCAAATTCTGTCCCCACATTCTGTCCCCAAATTCTGTCCCCAAATTCTGTCCCCAAATTCTGTCCCCAAATTCTGTCCCCAAATTCTGTCCCCAAATTCTGTCCCCAAATTGTGTCCCCAAATTCTGTCCCCAAATTGTATCCCCAAATTCTGTCCCAAAATTTTGTCCCCAAATTCTGTCCCCAAATTCTGTCCCCAAATCTTGTCCCCAAATTCTGTCCCCAAATTCTGTCCCCAAATTCTGTCCAAAAATTCTGTCCCCAAATTCTGTCCCCAAATTCTGTCCCCAAATTCTGGCCTTAAATTCTGTCCCCAAATTCTGTCCCCAAATTCTGTTCGCAAATTCTGTCCCCAAATTCTGTCCCCAAATTCTGTCCCCAAATTCTGTCCACAAACTATGTCCCCAAATTCTGTCCCCAAATTCTGTCCCCAAATTCTGTCCCCAAATTCTGTCCCCAAATTCTGTCCCCAAATTCTGTCCCCAAATTCTGTCCCCAAATTGTGTCCCCAAATTATGTCCCCAAATTCTGTCCCCAAATTCTGTCCCCAAATTCTGTCCCCAAATTTTGCCCCCAAATTGTGTCCCAAACTTCTGTCCCCAAATTCTGTCCCCAAATTCTGTCCCCAAATTCTGTCCCCAAATTCTGTCCCCAAATTCTGTCCCCAAATTCTGTCCCCACATTCTGTCCCCAAATTCTGTCCCCAAATTCTGTCCCCAAATTCTGTCCCCAAATTGTGTCCCCAAATTGTGTCCCCAAATTCTGTCCCCAAATTCTGTCCCTAAATTGTATCCCCAAATTCTGTCCCCAAATTGTGTCCCCAAATGCTGTGTCCAAATTCTGTCACCAAATTCTGTCCCCAAATTCTGTCCCCAAATTCTGTCCCCAAATTCTGTCCCCAAATTCTGTCCCCAAATTCTGTCCCCACATTCTGTCCCCAAATTCTGTCCCCAAATTCTGTCCCCAAATTCTGTCCCCAAATTGTGTCCCCAAATTGTGTCCCCAAATTCTGTCCCCACATTCTGTCCCCAAATTTTGTCCCCAAATTCTGTCCCCAAATTCTGTCCCCAAATTCTGTCCCCAAATTGTGTCCCCAAATTGTGTCCCCAAATTGTGTCCCCAAATTCTGTCCCCACATTCTGTCCCCAAATTCTGTCCCCAAATTCTGTCCCCAAATTCTGTCCCCAAATTCTGTCCCCAAATTCTGTCCCCAAATTGTGTCCCCAAATTGTGTCCCCAAATTCTGTCTCCAAATTCTGTCCCCAAATTTTGTCCCCAAATTCTGTCCCCAAATTCTGTCCCCAAATTTTGTCCCCAAATTCTGTCCCCAAATTCTGTCCCCAAATTCTGTCCAAAAATTCTGTCCCCAAATTCTGTCCCCAAATTCTGTCCCCAAATTCTGTCCCCAAATTCTGTCCCCAAATTCTGTCCGCAAATTCTGTCCCCAAATTCTGTCCCCAAATTCTGTCCCCAAATTCTGTCCACAAACTATGTCCCCAAATTCTGTCCCCAAATTCTGTCCCCAAATTCTGTCCCCAAATTCTGTCCCCAAATTCTGTCCCCAAATTCTGTCCCCAAATTCTGTCCCCAAATTATGTCCCCAAATTCTGTCCCCAAATTCTGTCCCCAAATTCTGTCCCCAAATTTTGCCCCCAAATTGTGTCCCAAACTTCTGTCCCCAAATTCTGTCCCCAAATTCTGTCCCCAAATTCTGTCCCCAAATTCTGTCCCAAAATTCTGTCCCCAAATTCTGTCCCCACATTCTGTCCCCAAATTCTGTCCCCAAATTCTGTCCCCAAAATTCTGTCCTCAAATTCTGTGCCCAAATTCTGTCCCCAAATTGTGTCCCCAAATTCTGTCCCCAAATTCTGTCCCCAAATTCTGTCCCCAAATTCTGTCCCCAAATTCTGTCCCCAAATTCTGTCCCCAAATTCTGTCCCCAAATTCTGTTCCCAAATTCTGTCCCCAAATTCTGTCCCCAAATTGTGTCCCCAAATTCTGTCCCCAAATTCTGTCCCCAAATTGTGTCCCCAAATTGTGTCCCCAAATTCTGTCCCCAAATTCTGTCCCCAAATTCTGTCCCCAAATTCTGTCCCCAAATTCTGTCCCCAAATTGTGTCCCCAAATTCTGCCCCACATTCTGTCCCCAAATTCTGTCCCCAAATTGTGTTTCCAAATTCTGTCCCCAAATTCTGTCCCCAAATTCTGTCCCCAAATTCTGTCCCCAAATTCTGTCCCCACATTCTGTCCCCAAATTCTGTCCCCAAATTCTGTCCCCAAATTCTGTCCCCAAATTCTGTCCCCAAATTGTGTCCCCAAATTCTGTCCCCAAATTCTGTCCCTAAATTGTATCCCCAAATTCTGTCCCCAAATTGTGTCCCAAATTGCTGTCCCCAAATTCTGTCACCAAATTCTGTCCCCAAATTCTGTCCCCAAATTCTGTCCCCAAATTCTGTCCCCAAATTCTGTCCCCAAATTCTGTCCCCACATTCTGTCCATAATTCTGTCCCCAAATTCTGTCCGCAAATTCTGTCCCCAAATTCTGTCCCCAAATTCTGTCCACAAACTATGTCCCCAAATTCTGTCCCCAAATTCTGTCCCCAAATTCTGTCCCCAAATTGTGTCCCCAAATTCTGTCCCCACATTCTGTCCCCAAATTCTGTCCCCAAATTCTGTCCCCAAATTGTGTTTCCAAATTGTGTCCCCAAATTCTGTCCCCAAATTCTGTCCCCAAATTCTGTCCCCAAATTCTGTCCCCAAATTCTGTCCCCAAATTCTGTCCCCAAATTGTGTCCCCACATTCTGTCCCCAAATTCTGTCCCTAAATTGTATCCCCAAATTCTGTCCCCAAATTCTGTCCCCAAATGCTGTCCCCAAATTCTGTCACCATATTCTGTCCCCAAATTCTGTCCCCAAATTCTGTCCCCAAATTCTGTCCCCAAATTCTGTCCCCAAATTCTGTCCCCAAATTCTGTCCCCAAATTCTGTCCCCAAATTCTGTCCCCAAATTCTGTCCCCAAATTCTGTCCCCAAATTGTGTCCCCAAATTCTGTCCCCAAATTGTATCCCCAAATTCTGTCCTCAAATTTTGTCCCCAAATTCTGTCCCCAAATTCTGTCCCCAAATTTTGTCCCTAAATTATGTCCCCAAATTCTGTCCCCAAATTCTGTCCCCAAATTCTGTCCCCAAATTTTGCCCCCAAATTGTGTCCCAAACTTCTGTCCCCAAATTCTGTCCCCAAATTCTGTCCCCAAATTCTGTCCCCAAATTCTGTCCCCAAATTCTGTCCCCAAATTCTGTCCCCACATTCTGTCCCCAAATTCTGTCCCCAAATTCTGTCCCCAAATTCTGTCCCCAAATTCTGTCCCCAAATTGTGTCCCCAAATTCTGTCCCCAAATTCTGTCCCTAAATTGTATCCCCAAATTCTGTCCCCAAATTGTGTCCCCAAATGCTGTCCCCAAATTCTGTCACCAAATTCTGTCCCCAAATTCTGTCCCCAAATTCTGTCCCCAAATTCTGTCCCCAAATTCTGTCCCCAAATTCTGTCCCCACATTCTGTCCCCAAATTCTGTCCCCAAATTCTGTCCCCAAATTCTGTCCCCAAATTGTGTCCCCAAATTGTGTCCCCAAATTCTGTCCCCACATTCTGTCCCCAAATTCTGTCCCCAAATTCTGTCCCCAAATTCTGTCCCCAAATTCTGTCCCCACATTCTGTTCTCAAATTCTGTCCCCAAATTGTGTCCCCAAATTCTGTCCCCAAATTGTATCCCCAAATTCTGTCCCCAAATTCTGTCCCCAAATTCTGTCCCCAAATTCTGTCCCCAAATTTTGTCCCCAAATTCTGTCCCCAAATTCTGTCCCCAAATTCTGTCCAAAAATTCTGTCCCCAAATTCTGTCCCCAAATTCTGTCCCCAAATTCTGTTCCCAAATTCTGTCCCCAAATTCTGTCCCCAAATTCTGTCCCCAAATTCTGTCCCCAAATTCTGTCCCCAAATTGTGTCCCCAAATTGTGGCCCCAAATTGTGTCCCCAAATTCTGTCCCCAAATTCTGTCCCCAAATTCTGTCCCCAAATTCTGTCCCCAAATTCTGTCCCCAAATTCTGTCCCCAAATTCTGTCCCCAAATTCTGTCCCCAAATTCTGTCCCCAAATTCTGTCCCCAAATTGTGTCCCCAAATTCTGTCCCCAAATTCTGTCCCCAAATTCTGTCCCCAAATTCTGTCCCCAAATTCTGTCCCCACATTCTGTCCCCAAATTCTGTCCCCAAATTCTGTCCCCAAATTCTGTCTCCAAATTGTGTCCCCAAATTGTGTCCCCAAATTCTGTCCCCAAATTCTGTCCCCAAATTCTGTCCCCAAATTCTGTCCCCAAATTCTGTCCCCAAATTCTGTCCCCAAATTCTGTCTCCAAATTGTGTCCCCAAATTGTGTCCCCAAATTCTGTCCCCAAATTCTGTCCCCAAATTCTGTCCCCAAATTCTGTCCCCAAATTCTGTCCCCAAATTCTGTCCCCAAATTCTGTCCCCAAATTCTGTCCCCAAATTCTGTCCCCAAATTCTGTCCCCAAATTGTGTCCCCAAATTCTGTCCCCAAATTGTATCCCCAAATTCTGTCCCCAAATTTTGTCCCCAAATTCTGTCCCCAAATTCTGTCCCCAAATTTTGCCCCCAAATTGTGTCCCAAACTTCTGTCCCCAAATTCTGTCCCCAAATTCTGTCCCCAAATTCTGTCCCCAAATTCTGTCCCCAAATTCTGTCCCCAAATTCTGTCCCCACATTCTGTCCCCAAATTCTGTCCCCAAATTCTGTCCCCAAATTCTGTCCTCAAATTCTGTGCCCAAATTCTGTCCCCAAATTGTGTCCCCAAATTCTGTCCTCAAATTCTGTCCCCAAATTCTGTCCCCAAATTCTGTCCCCAAATTCTGTCCCCAAATTCTGTCCCCAAATTCTGTCCCCAAATTCTGTCCCCAAATTGTGTCCCCAAATTATGTCCCCAAATTATGTCCCCAAATTCTGTCCCCAAATTCTGTCCCCAAATTTTGCCCCCAAATTGTGTCCCAAACTTCTGTCCCCAAATTCTGTCCCCAAATTCTGTCCCCAAATTCTGTCCCCAAATTCTGTCCCCAAATTCTGTCCCCAAATTCTGTCCCCAAATTCTGTCCCCACATTCTGTCCCCAAATTCTGTCCCCAAATTCTGTCCCCAAATTCTGTCCCCAAATTCTGTCCCCAAATTGTGTCCCTAAATTCTGTCCCCAAATTCTGTCCCTAAATTGTATCCCCAAATTCTGTCCCCAAATTGTGTCCCCAAATGCTGTCCCCAAATTCTGTCACCAAATTCTGTCCCCAAATTCTGTCCCCAAATTCTGTCCCCAAATTCTGTCCCCAAATTCTGTCCCCAAATTCTGTCCCCACATTCTGTCCCCAAATTCTGTCCCCAAATTCTGTCCCCAAATTCTGTCCCCAAATTGTGTCCCCAAATTGTGTCCCCAAATTCTGTCCCCACATTCTGTCCCCAAATTCTGTCCCCAAATTCTGTCCCCAAATTCTGTCCCCAAATTCTGTCCCCAAATTGTGTCCCCAAATTCTGTCCCCAAATTGTATCCCCAAATTCTGTCCCCAAATTTTGTCCCCAAATTCTGTCCCCAAATTCTGTCCCCAAATTTTGTCCCAAAATTCTGTCCCCAAATTCTGTCCCCAAATTCTGTCCAAAAATTCTGTCCCCAAATTCTAGCCCCAAATTCTGTCCCCAAATTCTGTTCCCAAATTCTGTCCCCAAATTCTGTCCACAAATTCTGTCCCCAAATTCTGTCCCCAAATTCTGTCCCCAAATTGTGTCCCCAAATTGTGTCCCCAAATTGTGTCCCCAAATTCTGTCCCCAAATTCTGTCCCCAAATTCTGTCCCCAAATTCTGTCCCCAAATTCTGTCCCCAAATTCTGTCCCCAAATTCTGTCCCCAAATTCTGTCCCCAAATTCTGTCCCCAAATTCTGTCCCCAAATTGTGTCCCCAAATTCTGTCCCCAAATTCTGTCCCCAAATTCTGTCCCCAAATTTTGTCCCCACATTCTGTCCCCAAATTCTGTCCCCAAATTCTGTCCCCAAATTCTGTCTCCAAATTGTGTCCCCAAATTCTGTCCCCAAATTCTGTCCCCAAATTGTGTCCCCAAATTCTGTCCCCAAATTCTGTCCCCAAATTCTGTCCCCAAATTCTGTCCCCAAATTCTGTCTCCAAATTGTGTCCCCAAATTGTGTCTCCAAATTCTGTCCCCAAATTCTGTCCCCAAATTGTGTCCCCAAATTCTGTCCCCAAATTGTGTCCCCAAATTCTGTACCCAAATTCTGTCTCCAAATTGTGTCCCCAAATTGTGTCCCCAAATTCTGTCCCCAAATTCTGTCCCCAAATTCTGTCCCCAAATTCTGTCTCCAAATTGTGTCCCCAAATTGTGTCCCCAAATTCTGTCCCCAAATTCTGTCCCCAAATTGTGTCCCCAAATTGTGTCCCCAAATTGTGTCCCCAAATTCTGTCCCCAAATTCTGTCCCCAAATTCTGTCCCCAAATTCTGTCCCCAAATTCTGTCCCCAAATTGTGTCCCCAAATTCTGTCCCCACATTCTGTCCCCAAATTCTGTCCCCAAATTGTGTTTCCAAATTCTGTCCCCAAATTCTGTCCCCAAATTCTGTCCCCAAATTCTGTCCCCAAATTCTGTCCCCACATTCTGTCCCCAAATTCTGTCCCCAAATTCTGTCCCCAAATTCTGTCCCCAAATTCTGTCCCCAAATTGTGTCCCCAAATTGTGTCCCCAAATTCTGTCCCTAAATTGTATCCCCAAATTCTGTCCCCAAATTGTGTCCCCAAATGCTGTCCCCAAATTCTGTCACCAAATTCTGTCCCCAAATTCTGTCCCCAAATTCTGTCCCCAAATTCTGTCCCCAAATTCTGTCCCCAAATTCTGTCCCCACATTCTGTCCCCAAATTCTGTCCCCAAATTCTGTCCCCAAATTCTGTCCCCAAATTGTGTCCCCAAATTCTGTCCCCAAATTCTGTCCCCACATTCTGTCCCCAAATTCTGTCCCCAAATTCTGTCCCCAAATTCTGTCCCCAAATTCTGTCCCCAAATTCTGTCCCCAAATTCTGTCCCCAAATTCTGTCCCCAAATTGTGTCCCCAAATTCTGTCCCCAAATTGTATCCCCAAATTCTGTCCCCAAATTTTGTCCCCAAATTCTGTCCCCAAATTCTGTCCCCAAATTTTGCCCCCAAATTGTGTCCCAAACTTCTGTCCCCAAATTCTGTCCCCAAATTCTGTCCCCAAATGCTGTCCCCAAATTCTGTCACCAAATTCTGTCCCCAAATTCTGTCCCCAAATTCTGTCCCCAAATTCTGTCCCCAAATTCTGTCCCCAAATTCTGTCCCCACATTCTGTCCCCAAATTCTGTCCCCAAATTCTGTCCCCAAATTCTGCCCCCAAATTGTGTCCCCAAATTGTGTCCCCAAATTCTGTCCCCACATTCTGTCCCCAAATTCTGTCCCCAAATTCTGTCCCCATATTCTGTCCCCAAATTCTGTCCCCAAATTCTGTCCCCAAATTCTGTCCCCAAATTGTGTCCCCAAATTCTGTCCCCAAATTGTATCCCCAAATTCTGTCCCAAAATTTTGTCCCCAAATTCTGTCCCCAAATTCTGTCCCCAAATCTTGTCCCCAAATTCTGTCCCCAAATTCTGTCCCCAAATTCTGTCCAAAAATTCTGTCCCCAAATTCTGTCCCCAAATTCTGTCCCCAAATTCTGTCCTTAAATTCTGTCCCCAAATTCTGTCCCCAAATTCTGTCCGCAAATTCTGTCCCCAAATTCTGTCCCCAAATTCTGTCCCCAAATTCTGTCCACAAACTATGTCCCCAAATTCTGTCCCCAAATTCTGTCCCCAAATTCTGTCCCCAAATTCTGTCCCCAAATTCTGTCCCCAAATTCTGTCCCCAAATTCTGTCCCCAAATTGTGTCCCCAAATTATGTCCCCAAATTCTGTCCCCAAATTCTGTCCCCAAATTCTGTCCCCAAATTTTGCCCCCAAATTGTGTCCCAAACTTCTGTCCCCAAATTCTGTCCCCAAATTCTGTCCCCAAATTCTGTCCCCAAATTCTGTCCCCAAATTCTGTCCCCAAATTCTGTCCCCACATTCTGTCCCCAAATTCTGTCCCCAAATTCTGTCCCCAAATTCTGTCCCCAAATTGTGTCCCCAAATTGTGTCCCCAAATTCTGTCCCCAAATTCTGTCCCTAAATTGTATCCCCAAATTCTGTCCCCAAATTGTGTCCCCAAATGCTGTCCCCAAATTCTGTCACCAAATTCTGTCCCCAAATTCTGTCCCCAAATTCTGTCCCCAAATTCTGTCCCCAAATTCTGTCCCCAAATTCTGTCCCCACATTCTGTCCCCAAATTCTGTCCCCAAATTCTGTCCCCAAATTCTGTCCCCAAATTGTGTCCCCAAATTGTGTCCCCAAATTCTGTCCCCACATTCTGTCCCCAAATTCTGTCCCCAAATTCTGTCCCCAAATTCTGTCCCCAAATTCTGTCCCCAAATTCTGTCCCCAAATTCTGTCCCCAAATTGTGTCCCCAAATTCTGTCCCCAAATTGTATCCCCAAATTCTGTCCCCAAATTTTTTCCCCAAATTCTGTCCCCAAATTCTGTCCCCAAATTTTGTCCCCAAATTCTGTCCCCAAATTCTGTCCCCAAATTCTGTCCAAAAATTCTGTCCCCAAATTCTGTCCCCAAATTCTGTCCCCAAATTCTGTTCCCAAATTCTGTCCCCAAATTCTGTCCCCAAATTCTGTCCCCAAATTCTGTCCCCAAATTCTGTCCCCAAATTGTGTCCCCAAATTGTGTCCCCAAATTGTGTCCCCAAATTCTGTCCCCAAATTCTGTCCCCAAATTCTGTCCCCAAATTCTGTCCCCAAATTCTGTCCCCAAATTCTGTCCCCAAATTCCGTCCCCAAATTCTGTCCCCAAATTCTGTCCCCAAATTCTGTCCCCAAATTGTGTCCCCAAATTCTGTCCCCAAATTCTGTCCCCAAATTCTGTCCCCAAATTCTGTCCCCACATTCTGTCCCCAAATTCTGTCCCCAAATTCTGTCCCCAAATTCTGTCTCCAAATTGTGTCCCCAAATTGTGTCCCCAAATTCTGTCCCCAAATTCTGTCCCCAAATTCTGTCCCCAAATTCTGTCCCCAAATTCTGTCCCCAAATTCTGTCCCCAAATTCTGTCCCCAAATTCTGTCTCCAAATTGTGTCCCCAAATTGTGTCCCCAAATTCTGTCCCCAAATTCTGTCCCCAAATTGTGTCCCCAAATTCTGTCCCTAAATTGTGTCCCCAAATTCTGTCCCCAAATTCTGTCTCCAAATTGTGTCCCCAAATTCTGTCCCCAAATTCTGTCCCTAAATTGTATCCCCAAATTCTGTCCCCAAATTCTGTCCCCAAATGCTGTCCCCAAATTCTGTCACCAAATTCTGTCCCCAAATTCTGTCCCCAAATTCTGTCCCCAAATTCTGTCCCCAAATTCTGTCCCTAAATTGTATCCCCAAATTCTGTCCCCAAATTGTGTCCCCAAATGCTGTCCCCAAATTCTGTCACCAAATTCTGTCCCCAAATTCTGTCCCCAAATTCTGTCCCCAAATTCTGTCCCCAAATTCTGTCCCCAAATTCTGTCCCCACATTCTGTCCCCAAATTCTGTCCCCAAATTCTGTCCCCAAATTCTGTCCCCAAATTCTGTCCCCAAATTCTGTCCCCAAATTGTGTCCCCAAATTGTGTCCCCAAATTGTGTCCCCAAATTCTGTCCCCAAATTCTGTCCCTAAATTGTATCCCCAAATTCTGTCCCCAAATTGTGTCCCCAAATGCTGTCCCCAAATTCTGTCACCAAATTCTGTCCCCAAATTCTGTCCCCAAATTCTGTCCCCAAATTCTGTCCCCAAATTCTGTCCCCAAATTCTGTCCCCAAATTCTGTCCCCAAATTCTGTCCCCAAATTCTGTCCCCAAATTCTGTCCCCAAATTCTGTCCCCAAATTCTGTCCCCAAATTGTGTCCCCAAATTGTGTCCCCAAATTGTGTCCCCAAATTCTGTCCCCACATTCTGTCCCCAAATTCTGTCCCCAAATTGTGTCCCCAAATTCTGTCCCCACATTCTGTCCCCAAATTCTGTCCCCAAATTCTGTCCCCAAATTCTGTCTCCAAATTGTGTCCCCAAATTGTGTCCCCAAATTCTGTCCCCAAATTCTGTCCCCAAATTCTGTCCCCAAATTCTGTCCCCAAATTCTGTCCCCAAATTGTGTCCCCAAATTCTGTCCCCAAATTCTGTCTCCAAATTGTGTCCCCAAATTGTGTCCCCAAATACTGTCCCCAAATTCTGTCCCCAAATTGTGTCCCCAAATTCTGTCCCCAAATTGTGTCCCCAAATTCTGTCCCCAAATTCTGTCTCCAAATTGTGTCCCCAAATTGTGTCCCCAAATTGTGTCCCCAAATTCTGTCCCCAAATTCTGTCCCCAAATTCTGTCCCCAAATTCTGTCCCCAAATTCTGTCCCCAAATTGTGTCCCCAAATTCTGTCCCCACATTCTGTCCCCAAATTGTGTCCCCAAATTGTGTTTCCAAATTCTGTCCCCAAATTCTGTCCCCAAATTCTGTCCCCAAATTCTGTCCCCAAATTCTGTCCCCAAATTCTGTCCCCAAATTCTGTCCCCAAATTCTGTCCCCAAATTCTGTCCCCAAATTCTGTCCCCAAATTGTGTCCCCAAATTCTGTCCCCAAATTCTGTCCCTAAATTGTATCCCCAAATTCTGTCCCCAAATTGTGTCCCCAAATTCTGTCCCCAAATTCTGTCCCCAAATTCTGTCCCCAAATTCTGTCCCCAAATTCTGTCCCCAAATTCTGTCCCCAAATTGTATCCCCAAATTCTGTCCCCAAATTTTGTCCCCAAATTCTGTCCCCAAATTCTGTCCCCAAATTTTGTCCCCAAATTCTGTCCCCAAATTCTGTCCAAAAATTCTGTCCCCAAATTCTGTCCCCAAATTCTGTCCCCAAATTCTGTCCCCAAATTCTGTCCCCAAATTCTGTCCGCAAATTCTGTCCCCAAATTCTGTCCCCAAATTCTGTCCCCAAATTCTGTCCACAAACTATGTCCCCAAATTCTGTCCCCAAATTCTGTCCCCAAATTCTGTCCCCAAATTCTGTCCCCAAATTCTGTCCCCAAATTCTGTCCCCAAATTCTGTCCCCAAATTCTGTCCCCAAATTCTGTCCCCAAATTGTGTCCCCAAATTATGTCCCCAAATTCTGTCCCCAAATTCTGTCCCCAAATTTTGCCCCCAAATTCTGTCCCAAACTTCTGTCCCCAAATTCTGTCCCCAAATTCTGTCCCCAAATTCTGTCCCCAAATTGTGTCCCCAAATTCTGTCCCCAAATTCTGTCCCCACATTCTGTCCCCAAATTCTGTCCCCAAATTCTGTCCCCAAATTCTGTCCTCAAATTCTGTGCCCAAATTCTGTCCCCAAATTGTGTCCCCAAATTCTGTCCCCAAATTCTGTCCCCAAATTCTGTCCCCAAATTCTGTCCCCAAATTCTGTCCCCAAATTCTGTCCCCAAATTCTGTCCCCAAATTCTGTTCCCAAATTCTGTCCCCAAATTCTGTCCCCAAATTGTGTCCCCAAATTCTGTCCCCAAATTCTGTCCCCAAATTGTGTCCCCAAATTGTGTCCCCAAATTGTGTCCCCAAATTGTGTCCCCAAATTCTGTCCCCAAATTCTGTCCCCAAATTCTGTCCCCAAATTCTGTCCCCAAATTGTGTCCCCAAATTGTGTCCCCACATTCTGTCCCCAAATTGTGTCCCCAAATTGTGTTTCCAAATTCTGTCCCCAAATTCTGTCCCCAAATTCTGTCCCCAAATTCTGTCCCCAAATTCTGTCCCCAAATTCTGTCCCCACATTCTGTCCCCAAATTCTGTCCCCAAATTCTGTCCCCAAATTCTGTCCCCAAATTCTGTCCCCAAATTCTGTCCCCAAATTCTGTCCCCAAATTCTGTCCCTAAATTGTATCCCCAAATTCTGTCCCCAAATTGTGTCCCCAAATGCTGTCCCCAAATTCTGTCACCAAATTCTGTCCCCAAATTCTGTCCCCAAATTCTGTCCCCAAATTCTGTCCCCAAATTCTGTCCCCAAATTCTATCCCCACATTCTGTACCCAAATTCTGTCCCCAAATTCTGTCCCCAAATTGTGTCCCCAAATTGTGTCCCCAAATTCTGTCCCCACATTCTGTCCCCAAATTCTGTCCCCAAATTCTGTCCCCAAATTCTGTCCCCAAATTCTGTCCCCAAATTGTGTCCCCAAATTGTGTCCCCAAATTCTGTCCCCAAATTGTATCCCCAAATTCTGGGTCCAAATTTTGTCCCCAAATTCTGTCCCCAAATTCTGTCCCCAAATTTTGTCCCCAAATTCTGTCCCCAAATTCTGTCCAAAAATTATGTCCCCAAATTCTGTCCCCAAATTCTGTCCCCAAATTCTGTCCCCAAATTCTGTCCCCAAATTCTGTCCCCAAATTCTGTCCCCAAATTCTGTCCCCAAATTCTGTCCACAAACTATGTCCCCAAATTCTGTCCCCAAATTCTGTCCCCAAATTCTGTCCCCAAATTCTGTCCCCAAATTCTGTCCCCAAATTCTGTCCCCAAATTCTGTCCCCAAATTGTGTCCCCAAATTATGTCCCCAAATTCTGTCCCCAAATTCTGTCCCCAAATTCTGTCCCCAAATTTTGCCCCCAAATTGTGTCCCAAACTTCTGTCCCCAAATTCTGTCCCCAAATTCTGTCCCCAAATTCTGTCCCCAAATTCTGTCCCCAAATTCTGTCCCCACATTCTGTCCCCAAATTCTGACCCCAAATTCTGTCCCCAAATTCTGTCCCCAAATTCTGTCCCCAAATTCTGTCCCCAAATTCTGTCCCCAAATTGTGTCCCCAAATTCTGTCCCCAAATTCTGTCCCTAAATTGTATCCCCAAATTCTGTCCCCAATTTGTGTCCCCAAATGCTGTCCCCAAATTCTGTCACCAAATTCTGTCCCCAAATTCTGTCCCCAAATTCTGTCCCCAAATTCTGTCCCCAAATTCTGTCCCCAAATTCTGTCCCCACATTCTGTCCCCAAATTCTGTCCCCAAATTCTGTCCCCAAATTCTGTCCCCAAATTCTGTCCCCAAATTGTGTCCCCAAATTGTGTCCCCACATTCTGTCCCCAAATTCTGTCCCCAAATTCTGTCCCCAAATTCTGTCCCCACATTCTGTCCCCAAATTCTGTCCCCAAATTGTGTTTCCAAATTCTGTCCCCAAATTCTGTCCCCAAATTCTGTTCCCAAATTCTGTCCCCAAATTCTGTCCCCACATTCTGTCCCCAAATTCTGTCCCCAAATTCTGTCCCCAAATTGTGTCCCCAAATTCTGTCCCCAAATTGTGTCCCCAAATTCTGTCCCCAAATTCTGTCCCTAAATTGTATCCCCAAATTCTGTCCCCAAATTGTGTCCCCAAATTCTGTCCCCAAATTCTGTCACCAAATTCTGTCCCCAAATTCTGTCCCCAAATTCTGTCCCCAAATTCTGTCCCCAAATTCTGTCCCCAAATTCTGTCCCCAAATTCTGTCCCCAAATTCTGTCCACAAACTATGTCCCCAAATTCTGTCCCCAAATTCTGTCCCCAAATTCTGTCCCCAAATTCTGTCCCCAAATTCTGTCCCCAAATTCTGTCCCCAAATTATGTCCCCAAATTCTGTCCCCAAATTGTGTCCCCAAATTCTGTCCCCAAATTTTGCCCCCAAATTGTGTCCCAAACTTCTGTCCCCAAATTCTGTCCCCAAATTCTGTCCCCAAATTCTGTCCCCAAATTCTGTCCCCAAATTCTGTCCCCAAATTCTGTCCCACATTCTGTCCCCAAATTCTGTCCCCAAATTCTGTCCCCAAATTCTGTCCCCAAATTCTGTCCCCAAATTCTGTCCCCAAATTCTGTCCCCAAATTCTGTCCCTAAATTGTATCCCCAAATTCTGTCCCCAAATTGTGTCCCCAAATGCTGTCCCCAAATTCTGTCACCAAATTCTGTCCCCAAATTCTGTCCCCAAATTCTGTCCCCAAATTCTGTCCCCAAATTCTGTCCCCAAATTCTGTCCCCAAATTCTGTCCCCACATTCTGTCCCCAAATTCTGTCCCCAAATTCTGTCCCCAAATTGTGTCCCCAAATTGTGTCCCCAAATTGTGTTCCCAAATTCTGTCCCCACATTCTGTCCCCAAATTCTGTCCCCAAATTCTGTCCCCAAATTCTGTCCCCACATTCTGTCCCCAAATTCTGTCCCCAAATTGTGTTTCCAAATTCTGTCCCCAAATTCTGTCCCCAAATTCTGTCCCCAAATTCTGTCCCCAAATTCTGTCCCCAAATTCTGTCCCCACATTCTGTCCCCAAATTCTGTCCCCAAATTCTGTCCCCAAATTCTGTCCCCAGATTCTGTCCCCAAATTGTGTCCCCAAATTCTGTCCCCAAATTCTGTCCCTAAATTGTATCCCCAAATTCTGTCCCCAAATTGTGTCCCCAAATGCTGTCCCCAAATTCTGTCACCAAATTCTGTCCCCAAATTCTGTCCCCAAATTCTGTCCCCAAATTCTGTCCCCAAATTCTGTCCCCAAATTCTGTCCCCACATTCTGTCCCCAAATTCTGTCCCCAAATTCTGTCCCCAAATTCTGTCCCCAAATTGTGTCCGAAATTGTGTCCCCAAATTCTGTCCCCACATTCTGTCCCCAAATTCTGTCCCCAAATTCTGTCCCCAAATTCTGTCCCCAAATTCTGTCCCCAAATTCTGTCCCCAAATTCTGTCCCCAAATTGTGTCCCCAAATTCTGTCCCCAAATTGTATCCCCAAATTCTGTCCCAAAATTTTGTCCCCAAATTCTGTCCCCAAATTCTGTCCCCAAATTTTGTCCCCAAATTCTGTCCCCAAATTCTGTCCCCAAATTCTGTCCAAAAATTCTGTCCCCAAATTCTGTCCCCAAATTCTGTCCCTAAATTCTGTCCCCAAATTCTGTCCCCAAATTCTGTCCCCAAATTCTGTCCGCAAATTCTGTCCCCAAATTCTGTCCCCAAATTTTGTCCCCAAATTCTGTCCACAAACTATGTCCCCAAATTCTGTCCCCAAATTCTGTCCCCAAATTCTGTCCCCAAATTCTGTCCCCAAATTCTGTCCCCAAATTCTGTCCCCAAATTCTGTCCCCAAATTCTGTCCCCAAATTCTGTCCCCAAATTCTGTCCCCAAATTTTGCCCCCAAATTGTGTCCCAAACTTCTGTCCCCAAATTCTGTCCCCAAATTCTGTCCCCAAATTCTGTCCCCAAATTCTGTCCCCAAATTCTGTCCCCAAATTCTGTCCCCAAATTCTGTCCCCAAATTCTGTCCCCACATTCTGTCCCCAAATTCTGTCCCCAAATTCTGTCCCCAAATTCTGTCCCCAAATTCTGTCCCCAAATTCTGTCCCCAAATTGTGTCCCCAAATTGTGTCCCCAAATTGTGTCCCTAAATTGTATCCCCAAATTCTGTCCCCAAATTGTGTCCCCAAATGCTGTCCCCAAATTCTGTCACCAAATTCTGTCCCCAAATTCTGTCCCCAAATTCTGTCCCCAAATTCTGTCCCCACATTCTGTCCCCAAATTCTGTCCCCAAATTGTGTCCTCAAATTCTGTCCCCAAATTCTGTCCCCAAATTCTGTCCCCAAATTCTGTCCCCAAATTGTGTCCCCAAATTGTGTCCCCAAATTGTGTCCCCAAATTCTGTCCCCAAATTCTGTCCCCAAATTCTGTCCCCAAATTCTGTCCCCAAATTCTGTCCCCAAATTCTGTCCCCAAATTCTGTCCCCAAATTGTGTCCCCAAATTCTGTCCCCAAATTGTATCCCCAAATTCTGTCCCCAAATTTTGTCCCCAAATTCTGTCCCCAAATTCTGTCCCCAAATTTTGTCCCCAAATTCTGTCCCCAAATTCTGTCCCCAAATTCTGTCCAAAAATTCTGTCCCCAAATTGTGTCCCCAAATTCTGTCCCCAAATTCTGTTCCCAAATTCTGTCCCCAAATTCTGTCCCCAAATTCTGTCCCCAAATTCTGTCCCCAAATTCTGTCCCCAAATTCTGTCCCCAAATTGTGTCCCCAAATTGTGTCCCCAAATTGTGTCCCCAAATTCTGTCCCCAAATTCTGTCCCCAAATTCTGTCCCCAAATTCTGTCCCCAAATTCTGTCCCCAAATTCTGTCCCCAAATTCTGTCCCCAAATTCTGTCCCCAAATTGTGTCCCCAAATTCTGTCCCCAAATTCTGTCCCCAAATTCTGTCCCCAAATTCTATCCCCAAATTGTGTCCCCACATTCTGTCCCCAAATTCTGTCCCCAAATTCTGTCCCCAAATTCTGTCTCCAAATTGTGTCCCCAAATTGTGTCCCCAAATTCTGTCCCCAAATTCTGTCCCCAAATTCTGTCCCCAAATTCTGTCCCCAAATTCTGTCCCCAAATTCTGTCCCCAAATTCTGTCTCCAAATTGTGTCCCCAAATTGTGTCCCCAAATTCTGTCCCCAAATTCTGTCCCCAAATTGTGTCCCCAAATTCTGTCCCCAAATTGTGTCCCCAAATTCTGTCCCCAAATTCTGTCTCCAAATTGTGTCCCAAAATTCTGTCCCCAAATTCTGTCCCTAAATTGTATCCCCAAATTCTGTCCCCAAATTGTGTCCCCAAATGCTGTCCCCAAATTCTGTCACCAAATTCTGTCCCCAAATTGTGTCCCCAAATTCTGTCCCCAAATTCTGTCCCCAAATTCTGTCCCTAAATTGTATCCCCAAATTCTGTCCCCAAATTGTGTCCCCAAATGCTGTCCCCAAATTCTGTCACCAAATTCTGTCCCCAAATTGTGTCCCCAAATTCTGTCCCCAAATTCTGTCCCCAAATTCTGTCCCCAAATTCTGTCCCCACATTCTGTCCCCAAATTCTGTCCCCAAATTCTGTCCCCAAATTCTGTCCCCAAATTCTGTCCCCAAATTCTGTCCCCAAATTGTGTCCCCAAATTCTGTCCCCAAATTCTGTCCCTTAATTGTATCCCCAAATTCTGTCCCCAAATTGTGTCCCCAAATTCTGTCCCCAAATTCTGTCACCAAATTCTGTCCCCAAATTCTGTCCCCAAATTCTGTCCCCAAATTCTGTCCCCAAATTCTGTCCCCAAATTCTGTCCCCAAATTCTGTCCCCAAATTGTGTCCCCAAATTGTGTCCCCAAATTCTGTCCCCACATTCTGTCCCCAAATTCTGTCCCCAAATTCTGTCCCCAAATTCTGTCCCCACATTCTGTCCCCAAATTCTGTCCCCAAATTCTGTCCCCAAATTCTGTCTCCAAATTGTGTCCCCAAATTGTGTCCCCAAATTCTGTCCCCAAATTCTGTCCCCAAATTCTGTCCCCAAATTCTGTCCCCAAATTCTGTCCCCAAATTCTGTCCCCAAATTCTGTCCCCAAATTCTGTCTCCAAATTGTGTCCCCAAATTGTGTCCCCAAATTCTGTCCCCAAATTCTGTCCCCAAATTGTGTCCCCAAATTCTGTCCCCAAATTGTGTCCCCAAATTCTGTCCCCAAATTCTGTCTCCAAATTGTGTCCCCAAATTGTGTCCCCAAATTGTGTCCCCAAATTCTGTCCCCAAATTCTGTCCCCAAATTCTGTCCCCAAATTGTGTCCCCAAATTGTGTCCCCAAATTCTGTCCCCACATTCTGTCCCCAAATTCTGTCCCCAAATTGTGTTTCCAAATTCTGTCCCCAAATTCTGTCCCCAAATTCTGTCCCCAAATTCTGTCCCCAAATTCTGTCCCCAAATTCTGTCCCCACATTCTGTCCCCAAATTCTGTCCCCAAATTCTGTCACCAAATTCTGTCCCCACATTCTGTCCCCAAATTCTGTCCCCAAATTCTGTCCCCAAATTCTGTCCCTAAATTGTATCCCCAAATTCTGTCCCCAAATTGTGTCCCCAAATGCTGTCCCCAAATTCTGTCACCAAATTCTGTCCCCAAATTCTGTCCCCAAATTCTGTCCCCACATTCTGTCCCCAAATTCTGTCCCCAAATTCTGTCCCCAAATTCTGTCCCCAAATTGTGTCCCCAAATTGTGTCCCCAAATTCTGTCCCCACATTCTGTCCCCAAATTCTGTCCCCAAATTCTGTCCCCAAATTCTGTCCCCAAATTCTGTCCCCAAATTCTGTCCCCAAATTCTGTCCCCAAATTGTGTCCCCAAATTCTGTCCCCAAATTGTATCCCCAAATTCTGTCCCCAAATTTTGTCCCCAAATTCTGTCCCCAAATTCTGTCCCCAAATTTTGTCCCCAAATTCTGTCCCCAAATTCTGTCCCCAAATTCTGTCCAAAAATTCTGTCTCCAAATTCTGTCCCCAAATTCTGTCCCCAAATTCTGTCCCCAAATTCTGTCCCCAAATTCTGTCCCCAAATTCTGTCCCCAAATTCTGTCCGCAAATTCTGTCCCCAAATTCTGTCCCCAAATTCTGTCCCCAAATTCTGTCCACAAACTATGTCCCCAAATTCTGTCCCCAAATTCTGTCCCCAAATTCTGTCCCCAAATTGTGTCCCCAAATTCTGTCCCCAAATTCTGTCCCCAAATTGTGTCCCCAAATTATGTCCCCAAATTGTGTCCCCAAATTCTGTCCCCAAATTCTGTCCCCAAATTCTGTCCCCAAATTCTGTCCCCAAATTCTGTCCCCAAATTCTGTCCCCAAATTCTGTTCCCAAATTCTGTCCCCAAATTCTGTCCCCAAATTCTGTCCCCAAATTCTGTCCCCAAATTCTGTCCCCAAATTGTGTCCCCAAATTGTGTCCCCAAATTGTGTCCCCAAATTCTGTCCCCAAATTCTGTCCCCAAATTCTGTCCCCAAATTCTGTCCCCAAATTGTGTCCCCAAATTGTGTCCCCAAATTCTGTCCCCACACTCTGTCCCCAAATTCTGTCCCCAAATTGTGTTTCCAAATTCTGTCCCCAAATTCTGTCCCCAAATTCTGTCCCCAAATTCTGTCCCCAAATTCTGTCCCCACATTCTGTCCCCAAATTCTGTCCCCAATTTGGGGACAGAATTTGGGGATACAATTTGGGGACAGAATTTGGGGACACAATTTGGGGACAGAATTTGGGGACAGAATTTGGGGACAGAATTTGGGGACAGAATTTGGGGACAGAATTTGGGGACAGAATTTGGGGACAGAATGTGGAGACAGAATTTGGGGACAGAATTTGGGGACAGAATTTGGGGACAGAATTTGGGGACAGAATTTTTGGACAGAATTTGGGGACAGAATTTGGGGACAGAATTTGGGGACAAAATTTGGGGACAGAATTTGGGGACAGAATTTGGGGACAAAATTTGGGGACAGAATTTGGGGATACAATTTGGGGACAGAATTTGGGGACACAATTTGGGGACAGAATTTGGGGACAGAATTTGGGGACAGAATTTGGGGACAGAATTTGGGGACAGAATTTGGGGACAGAATTTGGGGACAGAATGTGGGGACAGAATTTGGGGACACAATTTGGGGACACAATTTGGGGACAGAATTTGGGGACAGAATTTGGGGACAGAATTTGGGGACAGAATGTGGGGACAGAATTTGGGGACAGAATTTGGGGACAGAATTTGGGGACAGAATTTGGGGACAAAATTTGGGGACAGAATATGGTGACATAATTTGGGGACAGCATTTGGGGACAGAATTTGGGGACAGAATTTGGGGATACAATTTAGGGACAGAATTTGGGGACAGAATGTGGGGACACAATTTGGGGACAGAATTTGGGGACAGAATTTGGGGACAGAATTTGGGGACACAATTTGGGGACACAATTTGGGGACAGAATTTGGGGACAGAATTTGGGGACACAATTTGGGGACACAATTTGGGGACAGAATTTGAGGACACAATTTGGGGACTGAATTTGGGGACAGAATTTGGGGACAGAATTTGGGGACAGAATTTGGGGACAGAATGTGGGGACAGAATTTGGGGACAGAATTTGGGGACAGAATTTGGGGACAGAATTTGGGGACAGAATTTGGGGACAGAATTTGGGGACACAATTTGGGGACACAATTTCTAGACAGAATTTGGGGACAGAATTTGGGGACACAATTTGGGGACAGAATTTGGGGACACAATTTGGGGACACAATTTGGGGACAGAATTTGGGGACACAATTTGGGGACACAATTTGGAGACAGAATTTGGGGATAGAATTTGGGGACAGAATTTGGGGACAGAATTTGGGGACAGAATTTGGGGACAGAATTTGGGGACAGAATTTGGGGACAGAATTTGGGGACAGAATTTGGGGACACAATTTGGGGACACAATTTGGAGACAGAATTTGGGGACAGAATTTGGGGACAGAATTTGGGGACAGAATGTGGGGACAGAATTTGGGGACAGAATTTGGGGACAGAATTTGGGGACAGAATTTGGGGACAGAATTTGGGGACACAATTTGGGGACACAATTTGGGGACAGAATTTGGGGACAGAATTTGGGGACAGAATTTGGGGACAGAATTTGGGGACAGAATTTGGGGACAGAATTTGGGGACAGAATTTGGGGACAGAATTTGGGGACAGAATTTGGGGACACAATTTGGGAACACAATTTGGGGACACAATTTGGGGACAGAATTTGGGGACAGAATTTGGGGACAGAATTTGGGGACAGAATTTGGGGACAGAATTTGGGAACAGAATTTGGGGACAGAATTTGGGGACACAATTTGGGGACAGAATTCTTGGACAGAATTTGGGGACAGAATTTGGGGACAGAATTTTGGGACAAAATTTGGGGACAGAATTTGGGGACAGAATTTGGGGACAAAATTTGGGGACAGAATTTGGGGACACAATTTGGGGACACAATTTGGGGACACAATTTGGGGACAGAATTTGCGGACAGAATTTGGGGACACAATTTGGGGGCAGAATTTGGGGACAGAATTTGGGAACAGAATTTGGGGACAGAATTTGGGGACAGAATTTGGGGACAGAATTTGGGGACAGAATTTGGGGACAGAATTTGGGGACAGAATTTGGGGACAGAATTTGGGGACAGAATTTGGGGACACAATTTGGGGACAGAATTTGGGCACAGAATTTGAGGACAGAATTTGGGGACAGAATTTGGGGACAGAATTTGGGGACACAATTTGGGGACACAATTTGGGGACACAATTTGGGGACAGAATTTGGGGACAGAATTTGGGGACACAATTTGGGGGCAGAATTTGGGGACAGAATTTGGGGACAGAATTTGGGGACAGAATTTGGGGACAGAATTTGGGGACAGAATTTGGGGACAGAATTTGGGGACAGAAGTTTGGGACACAATTTGGGGGCAAAATTTGGGGACAGAATTTGGGGACAGAATTTGGGGACAGAATTTGGGGACAGAATTTGGGGACAGAATTTGGGGACAGAATTTGGGGACAGAATTTGGGGACAGAATTTGGGGACAGAATTTGGGGACAGAATTTGGGGACAGAATTTGGGGACACAATTTGGGGACAGAATTTGAGGACACAATTTGGGGACATAGTTTGGGGACAGAATTTGGGGACAGAATTTGGGGACAGAATTTGGGGACAGAATGTGGGGACAGAATTTGGGGACAGAATTTGGGGACAGAATTTGGGGACACAATTTGGGGACAGAATTTGGGGACAGAATTTGGGGACACAATTTGGGGACACAATTTGGAGACAGAATTTGGGGACAGAATTTGGGGACAGAATTTGGGGACAGAATTTGGGGACAGAATTTGGGGACACAATTTGGGGACAGAATTTTGGGACAGAATTTGGGGACAGAATTTGGGGACAGAATTTGGGGACAGAATGTGGGGACAGAATTTGGGGACAGAATTTGGGGACAGAATTTGGGGACAGAATTTGGGGACAGAATTTTTGGACAGAATTTGGGGACAGAATTTGGGGACAGAATTTGGGGACAAAATTTGGGGACAGAATTTGGGGACAGAATTTGGCGACAAAATTTGGGGACAGAATTTGGGGATACAATTTGGGGACAGAATTTGGGGACACAATTTGGGGACAGAATTTGGGGACAGAATTTGGGGACAGAATTTGGGGACAGAATTTGGGGACAGAATTTGGGGACAGAATTTGGGGACAGAATGTGGGGACAGAATTTGGGGACAGAATTTGGGGACAGAATTTGGGGACAGAATTTGGGGACAGAATTTTTGGACAGAATTTGGGGACAGAATTTGGGGACAGAATTTGGGGACAAAATTTGGGGACAGAATTTGGGGACAGAATTTGGGGACAAAATTTGGGGACAGAATTTGGGGATACAATTTGGGGACAGAATTTGGGGACACAATTTGGGGACAGAATTTGGGGACAGAATTTGGGGACAGAATTTGGGGACAGAATTTGGGGACAGAATTTGGGGACAGAATGTGGGGACAGAATTTGGGGACACAATTTGAGGACACAATTTGGGGACAGAATTTGGGGACAGAATTTGGGGACAGAATTTGGGGACAGAATGTGGGGACAGAATTTGGGGACAGAATTTGGGGACAGAATTTGGGGACAGAATTTGGGGACAGAATTTGGGGACAGAATTTGGTGACAGAATTTGGGGACAGCATTAGGGGACACAATTTGGGGACAGAATTTGGGGATACAATTTAGGGACAGAATTTGGGGACAGAATTTGGGGACACAATTTGGGGACAGAATTTGGGGACAGAATTTGGGGACAGAATTTGGGGACAGAATTTGGGGACAGAATGTGGGGACAGAATTTGGGGACAGAATTTGGGGACAGAATTTGGGGACAGAATTTGGGGACAGAATTTGGGGACAGAATTTGGAAACACAATTTGGGGACAGAATTTGGGGACAGAATGTGGGGACAGAATATGGGGACACAATTTGGGGACAGAATTTGGGGACAGAATTTGGGGACAGAATTTGGGGACAGAATTTGGGGACAGAATTTGGGGACAGAATTTGGGGACACAATTTGGGGACACAATTTGGGGACACAATTTGGGGACAGAATTTGCGGACAGAATTTGGGGACACAATTTGGGGACAGAATTTGGGGACAGAATTTGGGAACAGAATTTGGGGACAGAATTTGGGGACAGAATTTGGGGACAGAATTTGGGGACAGAATTTGGGGACAGAATTTGGGGACAGAATTTGGGGACAGAATTTGGGGACAGAATTTGGGGACACAATTTGGGGACAGAATTTGGGCACAGAATTTGGGGACAGAATTTGGGGACAGAATTTGGGGACAGAATTTGGGGACAGAATGTGGGGACAGAATTTGGGGACAGAATTTGGGGACAGAATTTGGGGACACAATTTGGGGACAGAATTTGGGGACTGAAGTTTGGGACACAATTTGGGGGCAAAATTTGGGGACAGAATTTGGGGACAGAATTTGGGGACAGAATTTGGGGACATAATTTGGGGACACAATTTGGGGACAGAATTTGGGGACAGAATTTGGGGACAGAATTTGGAGACAGAATTTGGGGACAGAATTTGGGGACAGAATTTGGGGACAGAATTTGGGGACAGAATTTGGGGACAGAATTTGGGGACAGAATTTGAGGACACAATTTGGGGACTGAATTTGGGGACAGAATTTGGGGACAGAATTTGGGGACAGAATTTGGGGACAGAATGTGGGGACAGAATTTGGGGACACAATTTGGGGACAGAATTTGGGGACACAATTTGGGGACAGAATTTGGGGACAGAATTTGGGGACACAATTTGGGGACACAATTTGGAGACAGAATTTGGGGACAGAATTTGGGGACACAATTTGGGGACAGAATTTGGGGACACAATTTGGGGACAGAATTTGGGGACAGAATTTGGGGACACAATTTGGGGACACAATTTGGAGACAGAATTTGGGGACAGAATTTGGGGACACAATTTGGGGACACAATTTGGGGACACAATTTGGGGACAGAATTTGGGGACAGAATTTGGGGACAGAATTTGGGGACACAATTTGGGGACACAATTTGGAGACAGAATTTGGGGACAGAATTTGGGGACACAATTTGGGGACAGAATGTGGGGACAGAATTTGGGGACAGAATTTGGGGACAGAATTTGGGGACAGAATTTGGGGACACAATTTGGGGACACAATTTGGGGACAGAATTTGGGGACAGAATTTGGGGACAGAATTTGGGGACAGAATTTGGGGACAGAATTTGGGGACAGAATTTGGGGACAGAATTTGGGGACAGAATTTGGGGACACAATTTGGGGACACAATTTGGGGCACAATTTGGGGACAGAATTTGGGGACAGAATTTGGGGACAGAATTTGGGGACAGAATTTGGGAACAGAATTTGGGGACAGAATTTGGGGACAGAATTTGGGGACAGAATTTTTGGACAGAATTTGGGGACAGAATTTGGGGACAGAATTTGGGGACAAAATTTGGGGACACAATTTGGGGACAGAATTTGGGGACAAAATTTGGGGACAGAATTTGGGGATACAATTTGGGGACAGAATTTGGGGACACAATTTGGGGACAGAATTCGGGGACAGAATTTGGGGACAGAATTTGGGGACAGAATTTGGGGACAGAATTTGGGGACAGAATTTGGGGACAGAATGTGGGGACAGAATTTGGGGACACAATTTGGGGACACAATTTGGGGACAGAATTTGGGGACAGAATTTGGGGACAGAATTTGGGGACAGAATTTGGGGACAGAATGTGGGGACAGAATTTGGGGACAGAATTTGGGGACAGAATTTGGGGACAGAATTTGGGGACAGAATTTGGTGACAGAATTTGGGGACAGCATTTGGGGACACAATTTGGGGACAGAATTTGGGGATACAATTTAGGGACAGAATTTGGGGACAGAATTTGGGGACACAATTTGGGGACAGAATTTGGGGACAGAATTTTTGGACAGAATTTGGGGACAGAATTTGGGGACAGAATGTGGGGACAGAATTTGGGGACAGAATTTGGGGACAGAATTTGGGGACAGAATTTGGGGACAGAATTTGGGGACAGAATTTGGAAACACAATTTGGGGACAGAATTTGGGGACAGAATGTGGGGACGGAATTTGGGGACACAATTTGGGGACAGAATTTGGGGACAGAATTTGGGGACAGAATTTGGGGACAGAATTTGGGGACAGAATTTGGGGACACAATTTGGGGACACAATTTGGGGACAGAATTTGGGATTAGAATTTGGGGACAGAATTTGGGGACAGAATTTGGGGATAGAATTTGGGGACAGAATTTGGGGACAGAATTTGGGGACAGAATTTGGGGACAGAATGTGGGGACAGAATTTGGGGACAGAATTTGGGGACAGAATTTGGGATTAGAATTTGGGGACAGAATTTGGGGACAGAATTTGGGGATAGAATTTGGGGACAGAATTTGGGGACAGAATTTGGGGACAGAATTTGGGGACAGAATGTGGGGACAGAATTTGGGGACAGAATTTGGGGACAGAATTTGGGGACAGAATTTGGGGACAGAATTTTGGGACACAATTTGGGGACAGAATTTGGGGACACAATTTGGGGACAGAATTTGAGGACACAATTTGGGGACTGAATTTGGGGAAAGAATTTGGGGACAGAATTTGGGGACAGAATTTGGGGACAGAATGTGGGGACAGAATTTGGGGACACAATTTGGGGACAGAATTTGGGGACACAATTTGGGGACAGAATTTGGGTACAGAATTTGGGGACACAATTTGGGGACACAATTTGGAGACAGAATTTGGGGACAGAATTTGGGGACAGAATTTGGGGACAGAATTTGGGGACAGAATTTGGGGACACAATTTGGGGACAGAATTTGGGGACAGAATTTGGGGACAGAATTTGGGGACAGAATTTGGGGACACAATTTGGGGACAGAATTTGGGGACAGAATTTGGGGACAGAATTTGGGGACAGAATTTGGGAACAGAATTTGGGGACAGAATTTGGGGACAGAATTTGGGGACAGAATTTGGGGACAGAATTTGGGGACAGAATTTGGGGACAGAATTTGGGGACACAATTTGGGGACAGAATTTGGGCACAGAATTTGAGGACAGAATTTGGGGACAGAATTTGGGGACAGAATTTGGGGACAGAATTTGGGGACAGAATTTGGGGACAGAATTTGGGGACACAATTTGGGGACACAATTTGGGGACACAATTTGGGGACAGAATTTGGGGACAGAATTTGGGGACAGAATTTGGGGACAGAATTTGGGGACAGAATTTGGGGACAGAATTTGGGGACAGAATTTGGGGACAGAATTTGGGGACAGAATTTGGGGACACAATTTGGAGACAGAATTTGGGGACAGAATTTGGGGACAGAATTTGGGGACAGAATGTGGGGACAGAATTTGGGGACAGAATTTGGGGACAGAATTTGGGGACAGAATTTGGGGACACAATTTGGGGACACAATTTGGGGACAGAATTTGGGGACAGAATTTGGGGACAGAATTTGGGGACAGAATTTGGGGACAGAATTTGGGGACAGAATTTGGGGACAGAATTTGGGGACAGAATTTGGGGACAGAGTTTGGGGACACAATTTGGGGACACAATTTGGGGACACAATTTGGGGACAGAATTTGGGGACAGAATTTGGGGACAGAATTTGGGGACAGAATTTGGGGACAGAATTTGGGAACAGAATTTGGGGACAGAATTTGGGGACAGAATTTGGGGACAGAATTTTTGGACAGAATTTGGGGACAGAATTTGGGGACAGAATTTGGGGACAAAATTTGGGGACAGAATTTGGGGACAGAATTTGGGGACAAAATTTGGGGACAGAATTTGGGGATACAATTTGGGGACAGAATTTGGGGACACAATTTGGGGACAGAATTTGGGGACAGAATTTGGGGACAGAATTTGGGGACAGAATTTGGGGACAGAATTTGGGGACAGAATGTGGGGACAGAATTTGGGGACACAATTTGGGGACACAATTTGGGGACAGAATTTGGGGACAGAATTTGGGGACAGAATTTGGGGACAGAATGTGGGGACAGAATTTGGGGACAGAATTTGGGGACAGAATTTGGGGACAGAATTTGGGGACAGAATTTGGGGACACAATTTGGTGACAGAATTTGGGGACAGCATTTGGGGACACAATTTGGGGACAGAATTTGGGGATACAATTTAGGGACAGAATTTGGGGACACAATTTGGGGACACAATTTGGGGACAGAATTTGGGGACAGAATTTGGGGACAGAATTTGGGGACAGAATTTGGGGACAGAATGTGGGGACAGAATTTGGGGACAGAATTTGGGGACAGAATTTGGGGACAGAATTTGGGGACAGAATTTGGGGACAGAATTTGGGGACAGAATTTGGAAACACAATTTGGGGACAGAATTTGGGGACAGAATGTGGGGACAGAATTTGGGGACACAATTTGGGGACAGAATTTGGGGACAGAATTTGGGGACAGAATTTGGGGACAGAATTTGGGGACAGAATTTGGGGACAGAATTTGGGGACACAATTTGGGGACACAATTTGGGGACAGAATTTGGGGACAGAATTTGGGGACACAATTTGGGGACACAATTTGGAGACAGAATTTGGGGACACAATTTGGGGACAGAATTTGGGGACAGAATTTGGGGACACAATTTGGGGACACAATTTGGAGACAGAATTTGGGGACAGAATTTGGGGACACAATTTGGGGACAGAATTTGGGGATACAATTTAGGGACAGAATTTGGGGACACAATTTGGGGACACAATTTGGGGACAGAATTTGGGGACAGAATTTGGGGACAGAATTTGGGGACAGAATTTGGGGACAGAATGTGGGGACAGAATTTGGGGACAGAATTTGGGGACAGAATTTGGGGACAGAATTTGGGGACAGAATTTGGGGACAGAATTTGGGGACAGAATTTGGAAACACAATTTGGGGACAGAATTTGGGGACAGAATGTGGGGACAGAATTTGGGGACACAATTTGGGGACAGAATTTGGGGACAGAATTTGGGGACAGAATTTGGGGACAGAATTTGGGGACAGAATTTGGGGACAGAATTTGGGGACACAATTTGGGGACACAATTTGGGGACAGAATTTGGGGACAGAATTTGGGGACACAATTTGGGGACACAATTTGGAGACAGAATTTGGGGACACAATTTGGGGACAGAATTTGGGGACAGAATTTGGGGACACAATTTGGGGACACAATTTGGAGACAGAATTTGGGGACAGAATTTGGGGACACAATTTGGGGACAGAATTTGGGGACACAATTTGGGGACAGAATTTGGGGACAGAATTTGGGGACACAATTTGGGGACACAATTTGGAGACAGAATTTGGGGACAGAATTTGGGGACAGAATTTGGGGACAGAATTTGGGGACAGAATTTGGGGACAGAATTTGGGGACAGAATTTGGGGACAGAATTTGGGGACACAATTTGGAGACAGAATTTGGGGACAGAATTTGGGGACAGAATTTGGGGACAGAATGTGGGGACAGAATTTGGGGTTAGAATTTGGGGACAGAATTTGGGGACAGAATTTGGGGACACAATTTGGGGACAGAATTTGGGGACAGAATTTGGGGACAGAATTTGGGGACAGAATTTGGGGACAGAATGTGGGGACAGAATTTGGGGACAGAATTTGGGGACAGAATTTGGGGACACAATTTGGGGACAGAATTTGGGGACAGAATTTGGGGACACAATTTGGGGACACAATTTGGAGACAGAATTTGGGGACAGAATTTGGGGACAGAATTTGGGGACAGAATTTGGGGACAGAATTTGGGGACAGAATTTGGGGACAGAATTTGGGGACAGAATTTGGGGACAGAAGTTTGGGACACAATTTGGGGGCAAAATTTGGGGACAGAATTTGGGGACAGAATTTGGGGACAGAATTTGGGGACACAATTTGGGGACAGAATTTGGGGACAGAATTTGGGGACAGAATTTGGGGACAGAATTTGGGGACAGAATTTGGGGACAGAATTTGGGGACAGAATTTGGGGACACAATTTGGGGACAGAATTTGAGGACACAATTTGGGGACTGAATTTGGGGACAGAATTTGGGGACAGAATTTGGGGACAGAATTTGGGGACAGAATGTGGGGACAGAATTTGGGGACAGAATTTGGGGACAGAATTTGGGGACACAATTTGGGGACAGAATTTGGGGACAGAATTTGGGGACACAATTTGGGGACACAATTTGGAGACAGAATTTGGGGACAGAATTTGGGGACAGAATTTGGGGACAGAATTTGGGGACAGAATTTGGGGACACAATTTGGGGACAGAATTTTGGGACAGAATTTGGGGACAGAATTTGGGGACAGAATTTGGGGACAGAATGTGGGGACAGAATTTGGGGACAGAATTTGGGGACAGAATTTGGGGACAGAATTTGGGGACAGAATTTTTGGACAGAATTTGGGGACAGAATTTGGGGACAGAATTTGGGGACAAAATTTGGGGACAGAATTTGGGGACAGAATTTGGGGACAAAATTTGGGGACAGAATTTGGGGATACAATTTGGGGACAGAATTTGGGGACACAATTTGGGGACAGAATTTGGGGACAGAATTTGGGGACAGAATTTGGGGACAGAATTTGGGGACAGAATTTGGGGACAGAATTTGGGGACAGAATGTGGGGACAGAATTTGGGGACAGAATTTGGGGACAGAATTTGGGGACAGAATTTGGGGACAGAATTTTTGGACAGAATTTGGGGACAGAATTTGGGGACAGAATTTGGGGACAAAATTTGGGGACAGAATTTGGGGACAGAATTTGGGGACAAAATTTGGGGACAGAATTTGGGGATACAATTTGGGGACAGAATTTGGGGACACAATTTGGGGACAGAATTTGGGGACAGAATTTGGGGACAGAATTTGGGGACAGAATTTGGGGACAGAATTTGGGGACAGAATGTGGGGACAGAATTTGGGGACACAATTTGAGGACACAATTTGGGGACAGAATTTGGGGACAGAATTTGGGGACAGAATTTGGGGACAGAATGTGGGGACAGAATTTGGGGACAGAATTTGGGGACAGAATTTGGGGACAGAATTTGGGGACAGAATTTGGGGACAGAATTTGGTGACAGAATTTGGGGACAGCATTAGGGGACACAATTTGGGGACAGAATTTGGGGATACAATTTAGGGACAGAATTTGGGGACAGAATTTGGGGACACAATTTGGGGACAGAATTTGGGGACAGAATTTGGGGACAGAATTTGGGGACAGAATTTGGGGACAGAATGTGGGGACAGAATTTGGGGACAGAATTTGGGGACAGAATTTGGGGACAGAATTTGGGGACAGAATTTGGGGACAGAATTTGGAAACACAATTTGGGGACAGAATTTGGGGACAGAATGTGGGGACAGAATATGGGGACACAATTTGGGGACAGAATTTGGGGACAGAATTTGGGGACAGAATTTGGGGACAGAATTTGGGGACAGAATTTGGGGACAGAATTTGGGGACACAATTTGGGGACACAATTTGGGGACACAATTTGGGGACAGAATTTGCGGACAGAATTTGGGGACACAATTTGGGGACAGAATTTGGGGACAGAATTTGGGAACAGAATTTGGGGACAGAATTTGGGGACAGAATTTGGGGACAGAATTTGGGGACAGAATTTGGGGACAGAATTTGGGGACAGAATTTGGGGACAGAATTTGGGGACACAATTTGGGGACAGAATTTGGGCACAGAATTTGGGGACAGAATTTGGGGACAGAATTTGGGGACAGAATTTGGGGACAGAATGTGGGGACAGAATTTGGGGACAGAATTTGGGGACAGAATTTGGGGACACAATTTGGGGACAGAATTTGGGGACAGAAGTTTGGGACACAATTTGGGGGCAAAATTTGGGGACAGAATTTGGGGACAGAATTTGGGGACAGAATTTGGGGACATAATTTGGGGACACAATTTGGGGACAGAATTTGGGGACAGAATTTGGGGACAGAATTTGGAGACAGAATTTGGGGACAGAATTTGGGGACAGAATTTGGGGACAGAATTTGGGGACAGAATTTGGGGACAGAATTTGGGGACAGAATTTGAGGACACAATTTGGGGACTGAATTTGGGGACAGAATTTGGGGACAGAATTTGGGGACAGAATTTGGGGACAGAATGTGGGGACAGAATTTGGGGACACAATTTGGGGACAGAATTTGGGGACACAATTTGGGGACAGAATTTGGGGACAGAATTTGGGGACACAATTTGGGGACACAATTTGGAGACAGAATTTGGGGACAGAATTTGGGGACACAATTTGGGGACAGAATTTGGGGACACAATTTGGGGACAGAATTTGGGGACAGAATTTGGGGACACAATTTGGGGACACAATTTGGAGACAGAATTTGGGGACAGAATTTGGGGACACAATTTGGGGACACAATTTGGGGACACAATTTGGGGACAGAATTTGGGGACAGAATTTGGGGACAGAATTTGGGGACACAATTTGGGGACACAATTTGGAGACAGAATTTGGGGACAGAATTTGGGGACAGAATTTGGGGACAGAATGTGGGGACAGAATTTGGGGACAGAATTTGGGGACAGAATTTGGGGACAGAATTTGGGGACAGAATTTGGGGACACAATTTGGGGACACAATTTGGGGACAGAATTTGGGGACAGAATTTGGGGACAGAATTTGGGGACAGAATTTGGGGACAGAATTTGGGGACAGAATTTGGGGACAGAATTTGGGGACAGAATTTGGGGACACAATTTGGGGACACAATTTGGGGCACAATTTGGGGACAGAATTTGGGGACAGAATTTGGGGACAGAATTTGGGGACAGAATTTGGGAACAGAATTTGGGGACAGAATTTGGGGACAGAATTTGGGGACAGAATTTTTGGACAGAATTTGGGGACAGAATTTGGGGACAGAATTTGGGGACAAAATTTGGGGACACAATTTGGGGACAGAATTTGGGGACGAAATTTGGGGACAGAATTTGGGGATACAATTTGGGGACAGAATTTGGGGACACAATTTGGGGACAGAATTCGGGGACAGAATTTGGGGACAGAATTTGGGGACAGAATTTGGGGACAGAATTTGGGGACAGAATTTGGGGACAGAATGTGGGGACAGAATTTGGGGACACAATTTGGGGACACAATTTGGGGACAGAATTTGGGGACAGAATTTGGGGACAGAATTTGGGGACAGAATTTGGGGACAGAATGTGGGGACAGAATTTGGGGACAGAATTTGGGGACAGAATTTGGGGACAGAATTTGGGGACAGAATTTGGTGACAGAATTTGGGGACAGCATTTGGGGACACAATTTGGGGACAGAATTTGGGGATACAATTTAGGGACAGAATTTGGGGACAGAATTTGGGGACACAATTTGGGGACAGAATTTGGGGACAGAATTTTTGGACAGAATTTGGGGACAGAATTTGGGGACAGAATGTGGGGACAGAATTTGGGGACAGAATTTGGGGACAGAATTTGGGGACAGAATTTGGGGACAGAATTTGGGGACAGAATTTGGGGACAGAATTTGGAAACACAATTTGGGGACAGAATTTGGGGACAGAATGTGGGGACGGAATTTGGGGACACAATTTGGGGACAGAATTTGGGGACAGAATTTGGGGACAGAATTTGGGGACAGAATTTGGGGACAGAATTTGGGGACACAATTTGGGGACACAATTTGGGGACAGAATTTGGGATTAGAATTTGGGGACAGAATTTGGGGACAGAATTTGGGGATAGAATTTGGGGACAGAATTTGGGGACAGAATTTGGGGACAGAATTTGGGGACAGAATGTGGGGACAGAATTTGGGGACAGAATTTGGGGACAGAATTTGGGATTAGAATTTGGGGACAGAATTTGGGGACAGAATTTGGGGATAGAATTTGGGGACAGAATTTGGGGACAGAATTTGGGGACAGAATTTGGGGACAGAATGTGGGGACAGAATTTGGGGACAGAATTTGGGGACAGAATTTGGGGACAGAATTTGGGGACAGAATTTTGGGACACAATTTGGGGACAGAATTTGGGGACACAATTTGGGGACAGAATTTGAGGACACAATTTGGGGACTGAATTTGGGGAAAGAATTTGGGGACAGAATTTGGGGACAGAATTTGGGGACAGAATGTGGGGACAGAATTTGGGGACACAATTTGGGGACAGAATTTGGGGACACAATTTGGGGACAGAATTTGGGTACAGAATTTGGGGACACAATTTGGGGACACAATTTGGAGACAGAATTTGGGGACAGAATTTGGGGACAGAATTTGGGGACAGAATTTGGGGACAGAATTTGGGGACACAATTTGGGGACAGAATTTGGGGACAGAATTTGGGGACAGAATTTGGGGACAGAATTTGGGGACACAATTTGGGGACAGAATTTGGGGACAGAATTTGGGGACAGAATTTGGGGACAGAATTTGGGAACAGAATTTGGGGACAGAATTTGGGGACAGAATTTGGGGACAGAATTTGGGGACAGAATTTGGGGACAGAATTTGGGGACAGAATTTGGGGACACAATTTGGGGACAGAATTTGGGCACAGAATTTGAGGACAGAATTTGGGGACAGAATTTGGGGACAGAATTTGGGGACAGAATTTGGGGACAGAATTTGGGGACAGAATTTGGGGACACAATTTGGGGACACAATTTGGGGACACAATTTGGGGACAGAATTTGGGGACAGAATTTGGGGACAGAATTTGGGGACAGAATTTGGGGACAGAATTTGGGGACAGAATTTGGGGACAGAATTTGGGGACAGAATTTGGGGACAGAATTTGGGGACACAATTTGGAGACAGAATTTGGGGACAGAATTTGGGGACAGAATTTGGGGACAGAATGTGGGGACAGAATTTGGGGACAGAATTTGGGGACAGAATTTGGGGACAGAATTTGGGGACACAATTTGGGGACACAATTTGGGGACAGAATTTGGGGACAGAATTTGGGGACAGAATTTGGGGACAGAATTTGGGGACAGAATTTGGGGACAGAATTTGGGGACAGAATTTGGGGACAGAATTTGGGGACAGAGTTTGGGGACACAATTTGGGGACACAATTTGGGGACACAATTTGGGGACAGAATTTGGGGACAGAATTTGGGGACAGAATTTGGGGACAGAATTTGGGGACAGAATTTGGGAACAGAATTTGGGGACAGAATTTGGGGACAGAATTTGGGGACAGAATTTTTGGACAGAATTTGGGGACAGAATTTGGGGACAGAATTTGGGGACAAAATTTGGGGACAGAATTTGGGGACAGAATTTGGGGACAAAATTTGGGGACAGAATTTGGGGATACAATTTGGGGACAGAATTTGGGGACACAATTTGGGGACAGAATTTGGGGACAGAATTTGGGGACAGAATTTGGGGACAGAATTTGGGGACAGAATTTGGGGACAGAATGTGGGGACAGAATTTGGGGACACAATTTGGGGACACAATTTGGGGACAGAATTTGGGGACAGAATTTGGGGACAGAATTTGGGGACAGAATGTGGGGACAGAATTTGGGGACAGAATTTGGGGACAGAATTTGGGGACAGAATTTGGGGACAGAATTTGGGGACACAATTTGGTGACAGAATTTGGGGACAGCATTTGGGGACACAATTTGGGGACAGAATTTGGGGATACAATTTAGGGACAGAATTTGGGGACACAATTTGGGGACACAATTTGGGGACGGAATTTGGGGACAGAATTTGGGGACAGAATTTGGGGACAGAATTTGGGGACAGAATGTGGGGACAGAATTTGGGGACAGAATTTGGGGACAGAATTTGGGGACAGAATTTGGGGACAGAATTTGGGGACAGAATTTGGGGACAGAATTTGGAAACACAATTTGGGGACAGAATTTGGGGACAGAATGTGGGGACAGAATTTGGGGACACAATTTGGGGACAGAATTTGGGGACAGAATTTGGGGACAGAATTTGGGGACAGAATTTGGGGACAGAATTTGGGGACAGAATTTGGGGACACAATTTGGGGACACAATTTGGGGACAGAATTTGGGGACAGAATTTGGGGACACAATTTGGGGACACAATTTGGAGACAGAATTTGGGGACACAATTTGGGGACAGAATTTGGGGACAGAATTTGGGGACACAATTTGGGGACACAATTTGGAGACAGAATTTGGGGACAGAATTTGGGGACACAATTTGGGGACAGAATTTGGGGACACAATTTGGGGACAGAATTTGGGGACAGAATTTGGGGACACAATTTGGGGACACAATTTGGAGACAGAATTTGGGGACAGAATTTGGGGACAGAATTTGGGGACAGAATTTGGGGACAGAATTTGGGGACAGAATTTGGGGACAGAATTTGGGGACAGAATTTGGGGACACAATTTGGAGACAGAATTTGGGGACAGAATTTGGGGACAGAATTTGGGGACAGAATGTGGGGACAGAATTTGGGGTTAGAATTTGGGGACAGAATTTGGGGACAGAATTTGGGGACAGAATTTGGGGACAGAATTTGGGGACAGAATTTGGGGACAGAATTTGGGGACAGAATTTGGGGACAGAATTTGGGGACAGAATTTGGGGACAGAATTTGGGGACAGAATTTGGGGACAGAATTTGGGGACACAATTTGGGGACAGCATTTGGGGACACAATTTGGGGACAGAATTTGGGGACAGAATTTGGGGACAGAATTTGGGAACAGAATTTGGGGACAGAATTTGGGGACAGAATTTTTGGACAGAATTTGGGGACAGAATTTGGGGACAGAATTTGGGGACAAAATTTGGGGACAGAATTTGGGGACAGAATTTGGGGACAAAATTTGGGGACAGAATTTGGGGACACAATTTGGGGACAGAATTTGGGGACACAATTTGGGGACAGAATTTGGGGACAGAATTTGGGGACAGAATTTGGGGACAGAATTTGGGGACAGAATTTGGGGACAGAATTTGGGGACAGAATGTGGGGACAGAATTTGGGGACACAATTTGGGGACACAATTTGGGGACAGAATTTGGGGACAGAATTTGGGGACAGAATTTGGGGACAGAATGTGGGGACAGAATTTGGGGACAGAATTTGGGGACAGAATTTGGGGACAGAATTTGGGGACAGAATTTGGGGACAGAATTTGGTGACAGAATTTGGGGACAGCATTTGGGGACACAATTTGGGGACAGAATTTGGGGATACAATTTAGGGACAGAATTTGGGGACAGAATTTGGGGACACAATTTGGGGACAGAATTTGGGGACAGAATTTGGGGACAGAATTTGGGGACAGAATTTGGGGACAGAATGTGGGGACAGAATTTGGGGACAGAATTTGGGGACAGAATTTGGGGACAGAATTTGGGGACAGAATTTGGGGACAGAAGTTTGGGACACAATTTGGGGGCAAAATTTGGGGACAGAATTTGGGGACAGAATTTGGGGACAGAATTTGGGGACATAATTTGGGGACACAATTTGGGGACAGAATTTGGGGACAGAATTTGGGGACAGAATTTGGGGACAGAATTTTGGGACAGAATTTGGGGACAGAATTTGGGGACAGAATTTGGGGACATAGTTTGTGGACAGAATTTGGGGACAGAATTTGGGGACAGAATTTGGGGACAGAATTTGCGGACAGAATTTGGGGACAGAATTTGGGGACAGAATTTGGGGACAGAATTTGGGGACAGAATATGGGGACAGAATTTTGGGACAGAATTTGGGGACAGAATTTGGGGACAGAATTTGGAGACAAAATTTGGGGACAGAATTTGGGGACAGAATTTGGGGACAAAATTTGGGGACAGAATTTGGGGATACAATTTGGGGACAGAATTTGGGGACACAATTTGGGGACAGAATTTGGGGACAGAATTTGGGGACAGAATTTGGGGACAGAATTTGGGGACAGAATTTGGGGACAGAATTTGGGGACAGAATTTGGGGACAGAATGTGGGGACAGAATTTGGGGACACAATTTGGGGACACAATTTGGGGACAGAATTTGGGGACAGAATTTGGGGACAGAATTTGGGAACAGAATGTGGGGACAGAATTTGGGGACAGAATTTGGGGACAGAATTTGGGGACAGAATTTGGGGACAGAATTTGGGGACAGAATTTGGTGACAGAATTTGGGGACAGCAATTTGGGACACAATTTGGGGACAGAATTTGGGGATACAATTTGGGGACAGAATTTGGGGACAGAATTTGGGGACACAATTTGGGGACAGAATTTGGGGACAGAATTTGGGGACAGAATTTGGGGACAGAATTTGGGGACAGAATTTGGGGACAGAATGTGGGGACAGAATTTGGGGACAGAATTTGGGGACAGAATTTGGGGACAGAATTTGGGGACAGAATTTGGGGACAGAATTTGGAAACACAATTTGGGGACAGAATTTGGGGACAGAATGTGGGGACAGAATTTGGGGACACAATTTGGGGACAGAATTTGGGGACAGAATTTGGGGACAGAATTTGGGGACAGAATTTGGGGACAGAATTTGGGGACACAATTTGGGGACACAATTTGGGGACACAATTTGGGGACAGAATTTGGGGACAGAATTTGGGGACACAATTTGGGGACACAATTTGGAGACAGAATTTGGGGACAGAATTTGGGGACAGAATTTGGGGACAGAATTAGGGGACAGAATTTGGGGACAGAATTTGGGGACAGAATTTGGGGACACAATTTGGGGACACAATTTGGGGACACAATTTGGAGACAGAATTTGGGGACAGAATTTGGGGACAGAATTTGGGGACAGAATGTGGGGACAGAATTTGGGGACAGAATTTGGGGACAGAATTTGGGGACAGAATTTGGGGACAGAATTTGGGGACACAATTTGGGGACAGAATTTGGGGACAGAATCTGGGGACAGAATTTGGGGACAGAATTTGGGGACAGAATTTGGGGACAGAATTTGGGGACAGAATTTGGGGACAGAATTTGGGGACAGAATTTGGGGACAGAATTTGGGGACACAATTTGGGGACACAATTTGGGGACAGAATTTGGGGACAGAATTTGGGGACAGAATTTGGGGACAGAATTTGGGGACAGAATTTGGGGACAGAATTTGGGGACAGAATTTGGGGACAGAATTTGGGCACAGAATTTGGGGACAGAATTTGGGGACAGAATTTGGGGACAAAATTTGGGGACAGAATTTGGGGACAGAATTTGGGGACAAAATTTGGGGACAGAATTTGGGGATAGAATTTGGGGACAGAATTTGGGGACACAATTTGGGGACAGAATTTGGGGACAGAATTTGGGGACAGAATTTGGGGACAGAATTTGGGGACAGAATTTGGGGACAGAATTTGGGGACAGAATGTGGGGACAGAATTTGGGGACACAATTTGGGGACAGAATTTGGGGACAGAATTTGGGGACAGAATTTGGGGACAGAATTTGGGGACAGAATGTGGGGACAGAATTTGGGGACAGAATTTGGGGACAGAATTTGGGGACAGAATTTGGGGACAGAATTTGGGGACAGAATTTGGTGACAGAATTTGGGGACAGCATTTGGGGACAGAATTTGGGGACAGAATTTGGGGACAGAATTTGGGGACAGAATTTGGGGACACAATTTGGGGACACAATTTGGGGACACAATTTGGGGACAGAATTTGGGGACAGAATTTGGGGACACAATTTGGGGGCAGAATTTGGGGACAGAATTTGGGAACAGAATTTGGGGACAGAATTTGGGGACAGAATTTGGGGACAGAATTTGGGGACAGAATTTGGGGACAGAATTTGGGGACAGAATTTGGGGACAGAATTTGGGGACACAATTTGGGGACAGAATTTGGGCACAGAATTTGAGGACAGAATTTGGGGACAGAATTTGGGGACAGAATTTGGGGACAGAATGTGGGGACAGAATTTGGGGACAGAATTTGGGGACAGAATTTGGGGACAGAATTTGGGGACAGAATTTGGGGACAGAATTTGGGGACAGAAGTTTGGGACACAATTTGGGGGCAAAATTTGGGGACAGAATTTGGGGACAGAATTTGGGGACATAATTTGGGGACACAATTTGGGGACAGAATTTGGGGACAGAATTTGGGGACAGAATTTGGGGACAGAATTTGGGGACAGAATTTGGGGACAGAATTTGGGGACAGAATTTGGGGACAGAATTTGGGGACAGAATTTGAGGACACAATTTGGGGACTGGATTTGGGGACAGAATTTGGGGACAGAATTTGGGGACAGAATTTGGGGACAGAATTTGGGGACAGAATGTGGGGACAGAATTTGGGGACACAATTTGGGGACACAATTTGGGGACACAATTTGGGGACAGAATTTGGGGACAGAATTTGGGGACACAATTTGGGGACACAATTTGGAGACAGAATTTGGGGACAGAATTTGGGGACAGAATTTGGGGACAGAATTTTTGGACAGAATTTGGGGACACAATTTGGGGACAGAATTTGGGGACAGAATTTGGGGACAGAATTTGGGGACAGAATTTGGGGACACAATGTGGGGACAGAATTTGGGGACAGAATTTGGGGACAGAATTTGGGGACAGAATTTGGGGACAGAATTTTTGGACAGAATTTGGGGACAGAATTTGGGGACAGAATTTGGGGACAAAATTTGGGGACAGAATTTGGGGACAGAATTTGGCGACAAAATTTGGGGACAGAATTTGGGGATACAATTTGGGGACAGAATTTGGGGACAGAATTTGGGGACAGAATTTGGGGACAGAATTTGGGGACAGAATTTGGGGACAGAATTTGGGGACAGAATTTGGGGACAGAATTTGGGGACAGAATGTGGGGACAGAATTTGGGGACAGAATTTGGGGACAGAATTTGGGGACAGAATTTGGGGACAGAATTTTTGGACAGAATTTGGGGACAGAATTTGGGGACAGAATTTGGGGACAAAATTTGGGGACAGAATTTGGGGACAGAATTTGGGGACAAAATTTGGGGACAGAATTTGGGGATACAATTTGGGGACAGAATTTGGGGACAGAATTTGGGGACAGAATTTGGGGACAGAATTTGGGGACAGAATTTGGGGACAGAATTTGGGGACAGAATTTGGGGACAGAATTTGGGGACAGAATGTGGGGACAGAATTTGGGGACACAATTTGAGGACACAATTTGGGGACAGAATTTGGGGACAGAATTTGGGGACAGAATTTGGGGACAGAATGTGGGGACAGAATTTGGGGACAGAATTTGGGGACAGAATTTGGGGACAGAATTTGGGGACAGAATTTGGGGACAGAATTTGGTGACAGAATTTGGGGACAGCATTTGGGGACACAATTTGGGGACAGAATTTGGGGATACAATTTAGGGACAGAATTTGGGGACAGAATTTGGGGACACAATTTGGGGACAGAATTTGGGGACAGAATTTGGGGACAGAATTTGGGGACAGAATTTGGGGACAGAATGTGGGGACAGAATTTGGGGACAGAATTTGGGGACAGAATTTGGGGACAGAATTTGGGGACAGAATTTGGGGACAGAATTTGGAAACACAATTTGGGGACAGAATTTGGGGACAGAATGTGGGGACAGAATATGGGGACACAATTTGGGGACAGAATTTGGGGACAGAATTTGGGGACAGAATTTGGGGACAGAATTTGGGGACAGAATTTGGGGACAGAATTTGGGGACAGAATTTGGGGACAGAATTTGGGGACAGAATTTGGGGACACAATTTGGGGACACAATTTGGGCACAGAATTTGAGGACAGAATTTGGGGACAGAATTTGGGGACAGAATTTGGGGACAGAATGTGGGGACAGAATTTGGGGACAGAATTTGGGGACAGAATTTGGGGACAGAATTTGGGGACAGAATTTGGGGACAGAATTTGGGGACAGAAGTTTGGGACACAATTTGGGGGCAAAATTTGGGGACAGAATTTGGGGACAGAATTTGGGGACATAATTTGGGGACACAATTTGGGGACAGAATTTGGGGACAGAATTTGGGGACAGAATTTGGGGACAGAATTTGGGGACAGAATTTGGGGACAGAATTTGGGGACAGAATTTGGGGACACAATTTGGGGACAGAATTTGAGGACACAATTTGGGAACTGGATTTGGGGACAGAATTTGGGGACAGAATTTGGGCACAGAATTTGGGGACAGAATTTGGGGACAGAATGTGGGGACAGAATTTGGGGACACAATTTGGGGACACAATTTGGGGACACAATTTGGGGACAGAATTTGGGGACAGAATTTGGGGACACAATTTGGGGACACAATTTGGAGACAGAATTTGGGGACAGAATTTGGGGACAGAATTTGGGGACATAATTTGGGGACAGAATTTGGGGACACAATTTGGGGACAGAATTTGGGGACAGAATTTGGGGACAGAATTTGGGGACAGAATTTGGGGACACAATGTGGGGACAGAATTTGGGGACAGAATTTGGGGACAGAATTTGGGGACAGAATTTGGGGACAGAATTTTTGGACAGAATTTGGGGACAGAATTTGGGGACAGAATTTGGGGACAAAATTTGGGGACAGAATTTGGGGACAGAATTTGGCGACAAAATTTGGGGACAGAATTTGGGGATACAATTTGGGGACAGAATTTGGGGACAGAATTTGGGGACAGAATTTGGGGACAGAATTTGGGGACAGAATTTGGGGACACAATTTGGGGACAGAATTTGGGGACAGAATTTGGGGACAGAATGTGGGGACAGAATTTGGGGACAGAATTTGGGGACAGAATTTGGGGACAGAATTTGGGGACAGAATTTTTGGACAGAATTTGGGGACAGAATTTGGGGACAGAATTTGGGGACAAAATTTGGGGACAGAATTTGGGGACAGAATTTGGGGACAAAATTTGGGGACAGAATTTGGGGATACAATTTGGGGACAGAATTTGGGGACAGAATTTGGGGACAGAATTTGGGGACAGAATTTGGGGACAGAATTTGGGGACAGAATTTGGGGACAGAATTTGGGGACAGAATTTGGGGACAGAATGTGGGGACAGAATTTGGGGACACAATTTGAGGACACAATTTGGGGACAGAATTTGGGGACAGAATTTGGGGACAGAATTTGGGGACAGAATGTGGGGACAGAATTTGGGGACAGAATTTGGGGACACAATTTGGGGACAGAATTTGGGGACAGAATTTGGGGACAGAATTTGGTGACAGAATTTGGGGACAGCATTTGGGGACACAATTTGGGGACAGAATTTGGGGATACAATTTAGGGACAGAATTTGGGGACAGAATTTGGGGACACAATTTGGGGACAGAATTTGGGGACAGAATTTGGGGACAGAATTTGGGGACAGAATTTGGGGACAGAATGTGGGGACAGAATTTGGGGACAGAATTTGGGGACAGAATTTGGGGACAGAATTTGGGGACAGAATTTGGGGACAGAATTTGGAAACACAATTTGGGGACAGAATTTGGGGACAGAATGTGGGGACAGAATATGGGGACACAATTTGGGGACAGAATTTGGGGACAGAATTTGGGGACAGAATTTGGGGACAGAATTTGGGGACAGAATTTGGGGACAGAATTTGGGGACAGAATTTGGGGACACAATTTGGGGACACAATTTGGGGACAGAATTTGGGGACAGAATTTGGGGACACAATTTGGGGACAGAATTTGGGGACAGAATTTGGGAACAGAATTTGGGGACAGAATTTGGGGACAGAATTTGGGGACAGAATTTGGGGACAGAATTTGGGGACAGAATTTGGGGACAGAATTTGGGGACAGAATTTGGGGACACAATTTGGGGACAGAATTTGGGGATACAATTTGGGGACAGAATTTGGGGACACAATTTGGGGACAGAATTTGGGGACAGAATTTGGGGACAGAATTTGGGGACAGAATTTGGGGACAGAATTTGGGGACAGAATTTGGGGACAGAATGTGGGGACAGAATTTGGGGACACAATTTGGGGACAGAATTTGGGGACAGAATTTGGGGACAGAATTTGGGGACAGAATTTGGGGACAGAATGTGGGGACAGAATTTGGGGACAGAATTTGGGGACAGAATTTGGGGACAGAATTTGGGGACAGAATTTGAGGACAGAATATGGTGACATAATTTGGGGACAGCATTTGGGGACAGAATTTGGGGACAGAATTTGGGGATACAATTTAGGGACAGAATTTGGGGACAGAATGTGGGGACACAATTTGGGGACAGAATTTGGGGCAGAATTTGGGGACAGAATTTGGGGACACAATTTGGGGACAGAATTTGGGGACAGAATTTGGGGACAGAATTTGGGGACACAATTTGGGGACACAATTTGGGGACAGAATTTGAGGACACAATTTGGGGACTGAATTTGGGGACAGAATTTGGGGACAGAATTTGGGGACAGAATTTGGGGACAGAATGTGGGGACAGAATTTGGGGACACAATTTGGGGACAGAATTTGGGGACACAATTTGGGGACAGAATTTGGGGACAGAATTTGGGGACACAGTTTGGGGACACAATTTGGAGACAGAATTTGGGGACAGAATTTGGGGACACAATTTGGGGACAGAATTTGGGGACACAATTTGGGGACACAATTTGGGGACAGAATTTGGGGACACAATTTGGGGACACAATTTCGAGACAGAATTTGGGGATAGAATTTGGGTACAGAATTTGGGGACAGAATTTGGGGACAGAATTTGGGGACAGAATTTGGGGACAGAATTTGGGGACAGAATTTGGGGACACAATTTGGGGACACAATTTGGAGACAGAATTTGGGGACAGAATTTGGGGACAGAATTTGGGGACAGAATGTGGGGACAGAATTTGGGGACAGAATTTGGGGACAGAATTTGGGGACAGAATTTGGGGACAGAATTTGGGGACACAATTTGGGGACACAATTTGGGGACAGAATTTGGGGACAGAATTTGGGGACAGAATTTGGGGACAGAATTTGGGGACAGAATTTGGGGACAGAATTTGGGGACAGAATTTGGGGACACAATTTGGGGACACAATTTGGGGACACAATTTGGGGACACAATTTGGGGACAGAATTTGGGGACAGAATTTGGGGACAGAATTTGGGGACAGAATTTGGGGACAGAATTTGGGAACAGAATTTGGGGACAGAATTTGGGGACAGAATTTGGGGACAGAATTTTTGGACAGAATTTGGGGACAGAATTTGGGGACAGAATTTGGGGACAAAATTTGGGGACAGAATTTGGGGACAGAATTTGGGGACAAAATTTGGGGACACAATTTGGGGACACAATTTGGGGACACAATTTGGGGACACAATTTGGGGACAGAATTTGGGGACAGAATTTGGGGACACAATTTGGGGGCAGAATTTGGGGACAGAATTTGGGAACAGAATTTGGGGACAGAATTTGGGGACAGAATTTGGGGACAGAATTTGGGGACAGAATTTGGGGACAGAATTTGGGGACAGAATTTGGGGACAGAATTTGGGGACACAATTTGGGGACAGAATTTGGGCACAGAATTTGAGGACAAAATTTGGGGACAGAATTTGGGGACAGAATTTGGGGACAGAATGTGGGGACAGAATTTGGGGACAGAATTTGGGGACAGAATTTGGGGACAGAATTTGGGGACAGAATTTGGGGACAGAATTTGGGGACAGAAGTTTGGGACACAATTTGGGGGCAAAATTTGGGGACAGAATTTGGGGACAGAATTTGGGGACATAATTTGGGGACACAATTTGGGGACAGAATTTGGGGACAGAATTTGGGGACAGAATTTGGGGACAGAATTTGGGGACAGAATTTGGGGACAGAATTTGGGGACAGAATTTGGGGACACAATTTGGGGACAGAATTTGAGGACACAATTTGGGGACTGAATTTGGGGACAGAATTTGGGGACAGAATTTGGGGACAGAATTTGGGGACAGAATGTGGGGACACAATTTGGGGACACAATTTGGAGACAGAATTTGGGGACACAATTTGGGGACAGAATTTGGGGACAGAATTTGGGGACACAATTTGGGAACACAATTTGGGGACAGAATTTGGGGACAGAATTTGGGGACAGAATTTGGGGACAGAATTTGGGGACACAATTTGGGGACAGAATTTGGGGACAGAATTTGGGGACAGAATTTGGGGACAGAATTTGGGGACAGAATGTGGGGACAGAATTTGGGGACAGAATTTGGGGACAGAATTTGGGGACAGAATTTAAGGACAGAATTTTTGGACAGAATTTGGGGACAGAATTTGGGGACAGAATTTGGGGACAAAATTTGGGGACAGAATTTGGGGACAGAATTTGGCGACAAAATTTGGGGACAGAATTTGGGGATACAATTTGGGGACACAATTTGGGGACAGAATTTGGGGACAGAATTTGGGGACAGAATTTGGGGACAGAATTTGGGGACAGAATTTGGGGACAGAATTTGGGGACAGAATGTGGGGACAGAATTTGGGGACAGAATTTGGGGACAGAATTTGGGGACAGAATTTGGGGACAGAATTTTTGGACAGAATTTGGGGACAGAATTTGGGGACAGAATTTGGGGACAAAATTTGGGGACAGAATTTGGGGACAGAATTTGGGGACAAAATTTGGGGACAGAATTTGGGGATACAATTTGGGGACAGAATTTGGGGACACAATTTGGGGACAGAATTTGGGGACACAATTTGGGGACAGAATTTGGGGACAGAATTTGGGGACAGAATTTGGGGACAGAATTTGGGGACAGAATGTGGGGACAGAATTTGGGGACACAATTTGAGGACACAATTTGGGGACAGAATTTGGGGACAGAATTTGGGGACAGAATTTGGGGACAGAATGTGGGGACTGAATTTGGGGACAGAATTTGGGGACAGAATTTGGGGACAGAATTTGGGGACAGAATTTGGGGACAGAATTTGGTGACAGAATTTGGGGACAGCATTAGGGGACACAATTTGGGGACAGAATTTGGGGATACAATTTATCGACAGAATTTGGGGACAGAATTTGGGGACACAATTTGGGGACAGAATTTGGGGACAGAATTTGGGGACAGAATTTGGGGACAGAATTTGGGGACAGAATGTGGGGACAGAATTTGGGGACAGAATTTGGGGACAGAATTTGGGGACAGAATTTGGGGACAGAATTTGGGGACAGAATTTGGAAACACAATTTGGGGACAGAATTTGGGGACAGAATGTGGGGACAGAATATGGGGACAGAATTTGGGGACAGAATTTGGGGACAGAATTTGGGGACAGAATTTGGGGACAGAATTTGGGGACAGAATTTGGGGACAGAATTTGGGGACACAATTTGGGGACACAATTTGGGGACACAATTTGGGGACAGAATTTGGGGACAGAATTTGGGGACACAATTTGGGGACACAATTTGGGGACAGAATTTGGGAACAGAATTTGGGGACAGAATTTGGGGACAGAATTTGGGGACAGAATTTGGGGACAGAATTTGGGGACAGAATTTGGGGACAGAATTTGGGGACAGAATTTGGGGACACAATTTGGGGACAGAATTTGGGCACAGAATTTGAGGACAGAATTTGGGGACAGAATTTGGGGACAGAATTTGGGGACAGAATGTGGGGACAGAATTTGGGGACAGAATTTGGGGACAGAATTTGGGGACAGAATTTGGGGACAGAATTTGGGGACAGAATTTGGGGACAGAAGTTTGGGACACAATTTGGGGGCAAAATTTGGGGACAGAATTTGGGGACAGAATTTGGGGACAGAATTTAGGGACATAATTTGGGGACACAATTTGGGGACAGAATTTGGGGACAGAATTTGGGGACAGAATTTGGGGACAGAATTTGGGGACAGAATTTGGGGACAGAATTTGGGGACAGAATTTGGGGACAGAATTTGGGGACAGAATTTGGGGACAGAATTTGAGGACACAATTTGGGGACTGAATTTGGGGACAGAATTTGGGGACAGAATTTGGGGACAGAATTTGGGGACAGAATTTGGGGACAGAAGTTTGGGACACAATTTGGGGGCAAAATTTGGGGACAGAATTTGGGGACAGAATTTGGGGACATAATTTGGGGACACAATTTGGGGACAGAATTTGGGGACAGAATTTGGGGACAGAATTTGGGGACAGAATTTGGGGACAGAATTTGGGGACAGAATTTGGGGACAGAATTTGGGGACACAATTTGGGGACAGAATTTGAGGACACAATTTGGGGACTGAATTTGGGGACAGAATTTGGGGACAGAATTTGGGGACAGAATTTGGGGACAGAATGTGGGGACACAATTTGGGGACACAATTTGGAGACAGAATTTGGGGACACAATTTGGGGACACAATTTGGGGACAGAATTTGGGGACACAATTTGGGAACACAATTTGGAGACAGAATTTGGGGACAGAATTTGGGGACAGAATTTGGGGACAGAATTTGGGGACAGAATTTGGGGACACAATTTGGGGACAGAATTTGGGGACAGAATTTGGGGACAGAATGTGGGGACAGAATTTGGGGACAGAATTTGGGGACAGAATTTGGGGACAGAATTTGGGGACAGAATTTGGGGACAGAATTTGGGGACAGAAGTTTGGGACACAATTTGGGGGCAAAATTTGGGGACAGAATTTGGGGACAGAATTTGGGGACAGAATTTAGGGACATAATTTGGGGACACAATTTGGGGACAGAATTTGGGGACAGAATTTGGGGACAGAATTTGGGGACAGAATTTGGGGACAGAATTTGGGGACAGAATTTGGGGACAGAATTTGGGGACAGAATTTGGGGACAGAATGTGGGGACAGAATTTGGGGACAGAATTTGGGGACAGAATTTGGGGACAGAATTTGGGGACAGAATTTGGGGACAGAATTTGGGGACAGAATTTGGTGACAGAATTTGGGGACAGCAATTTGGGACACAATTTGGGGACAGAATTTGGGGATACAATTTAGGGACAGAATTTGGGGACAGAATTTGGGGACACAATTTGGGGACAGAATTTGGGGACAGAATTTGGGGACAGAATTTGGGGACAGAATTTGGGGACAGAATTTGGGGACAGAATGTGGGGACAGAATTTGGGGACAGAATTTGGGGACAGAATTTGGGGACAGAATTTGGGGACAGAATTTGGGGACAGAATTTGGAAACACAATTTGGGGACAGAATTTGGGGACAGAATGTGGGGACAGAATTTGGGGACACAATTTGGGGACAGAATTTGGGGACAGAATTTGGGGACAGAATTTGGGGACAAAATTTGGGGACAGAATTTGGGGATACAATTTGGGGACAGAATTTGGGGACACAATTTGGGGACAGAATTTGGGGACAGAATTTGGGGACAGAATTTGGGGACAGAATTTGGGGACAGAATTTGGGGACAGAATTTGGGGACAGAATGTGGGGACAGAATTTGGGGACACAATTTGGGGACACAATTTGGGGACAGAATTTGGGGACAGAATTTGGGGACAGAATTTGGGGACAGAATGTGGGGACAGAATTTGGGGACAGAATTTGGGGACAGAATTTGGGGACAGAATTTGGGGACAGAATTTGGGGACAGAATTTGGTGACAGAATTTGGGGACAGCAATTTGGGACACAATTTGGGGACAGAATTTGGGGATACAATTTAGGGACCGAATTTGGGGACAGAATTTGGGGACACAATTTGGGGACAGAATTTGGGGACAGAATTTGGGGACAGAATTTGGGGACAGAATTTGGGGACAGAATTTGGGGACAGAATGTGGGGACAGAATTTGGGGACAGAATTTGGGGACAGAATTTGGGGACAGAATTTGGGGACAGAATTTGGGGACAGAATTTGGAAACACAATTTGGGGACAGAATTTGGGGACAGAATGTGGGGACAGAATTTGGGGACACAATTTGGGGACAGAATTTGGGGACAGAATTTGGGGACAGAATTTGGGGACAGAATTTGGGGACAGAATTTGGGGACACAATTTGGGGACACAATTTGGGGACTCAATTTGGGGACAGAATTTGGGGACAGAATTTGGGGACACAATTTGGGGACACAATTTGGAGACAGAATTTGGGGACAGAATTTGGGGACAGAATTTGGGGACAGAATTTGGGGACAGAATTTGGGGACAGAATTTGGGGACACAATTTGGGGACACAATTTGGGGACACAATTTGGAGACAGAATTTGGGGACAGAATTTGGGGACAGAATTTGGGGACAGAATGTGGGGACAGAATTTGGGGACAGAATTTGGGGACAGAATTTGGGGACAGAATTTGGGGACAGAATTTGGGGACACAATTTGGGGACAGAATTTGGGGACAGAATTTGGGGACAGAATTTGGGGACAGAATTTGGGGACAGAATTTGGGGACAGAATTTGGGGACAGAATTTGGGGACAGAATTTGGGGACAGAATTTGGGGACACAATTTGGGGACACAATTTGGGGACAGAATTTGGGGACAGAATTTGGGGACAGAATTTGGGGACAGAATTTGGGGACAGAATTTGGGGACAGAATTTGGGGACAGAATTTGGGGACAGAATTTGGGCACAGAATTTGGGGACAGAATTTGGGGACAGAATTTGGGGACAAAATTTGGGGACAGAATTTGGGGACAGAATTTGGGGACAAAATTTGGGGACAGAATTTGGGGATAGAATTTGGGGACAGAATTTGGGGACACAATTTGGGGACAGAATTTGGGGACAGAATTTGGGGACAGAATTTGGGGACAGAATTTGGGGACAGAATTTGGGGACAGAATTTGGGGACAGAATGTGGGGACAGAATTTGGGGACACAATTTGGGGACAGAATTTGGGGACAGAATTTGGGGACAGAATTTGGGGACAGAATTTGGGGACAGAATGTGGGGACAGAATTTGGGGACAGAATTTGGGGACAGAATTTGGGGACAGAATTTGGGGACAGAATTTGGGGACAGAATTTGGTGACAGAATTTGGGGACAGCATTTGGGGACACAATTTGGGGACAGAATTTGGGGATACAATTTAGGGACAGAATTTGGGGACAGAATTTGGGGACACAATTTGGGGACAGAATTTGGGGACAGAATTTGGGGACAGAATTTGGGGACAGAATTTGGGGACAGAATGTGGGGACAGAATTTGGGGACAGAATTTGGGGACAGAATTTGGGGACAGAATTTGGGGACAGAATTTGGGGACAGAATTTGGGGACAGAAGTTTGGGACACAATTTGGGGGCAAAATTTGGGGACAGAATTTGGGGACAGAATTTGGGGACAGAATTTGGGGACATAATTTGGGGACACAATTTGGGGACAGAATTTGGGGACAGAATTTGGGGACAGAATTTGGGTTAGAATTTGGGGACAGAATTTGGGGACAGAATTTGGGGACAGAATTTGGGGACATAGTTTGTGGACAGAATTTGGGGACAGAATTTGGGGACAGAATTTGGGAACAGAATTTGGGGACAGAATTTGGGGACAGAATTTGGGGACAGAATTTGGGGACAGAATTTGGGGACAGAATTTGGGGACAGAATTTGGGGACAAAATTTGGGGACAGAATTTGGGGACAGAATTTGGGGACAAAATTTGGGGACAGAATTTGGGGACAGAATTTGGGGACACAATTTGGGGACACAATTTGGGGACAGAATTTGGGGACAGAATTTGGGGACACAATTTGGGGGCAGAATTTGGGGACAGAATTTGGGAACAGAATTTGGGGACAGAATTTGGGGACAGAATTTGGGGACAGAATTTGGGGACAGAATTTGGGGACAGAATTTGGGGACAGAATTTGGGGACAGAATTTGGGGACACAATTTGGGGACAGAATTTGGGCACAGAATTTGAGGACAGAATTTGGGGACAGAATTTGGGGACAGAATTTGGGGACAGAATGTGGGGACAGAATTTGGGGACAGAATTTGGGGACAGAATTTGGGGACAGAATTTGGGGACAGAATTTGGGGACAGAAGTTTGGGACACAATTTGGGGGCAAAATTTGGGGACAGAATTTGGGGACAGAATTTGGGGACATAATTTGGGGACACAATTTGGGGACAGAATTTGGGGACAGAATTTGGGGACAGAATTTGGGGACAGAATTTGGGGACAGAATTTGGGGACAGAATTTGGGGACAGAATTTGGGGACACAATTTGGGGACAGAATTTGAGGACACAATTTGGGGACTGAATTTGGGGACAGAATTTGGGGACAGAATTTGGGGACAGAATTTGGGGACAGAATTTGGGGACAGAATGTGGGGACAGAATTTGGGGACACAATTTGGGGACACAATTTGGGGACACAATTTGGGGACAGAATTTGGGGACAGAATTTGGGGACACAATTTGGGGACACAATTTGGAGACAGAATTTGGGGACAGAATTTGGGGACAGAATTTGGGGACAGAATTTGGGGACAGAATTTGGGGACACAATTTGGGGACAGAATTTGGGGACAGAATTTGGGGACAGAATTTGGGGACAGAATTTGGGGACACTATGTGGGGACAGAATTTGGGGACAGAATTTGGGGACAGAATTTGGGGACAGAATTTGGGGACAGAATTTTTGGACAGAATTTGGGGACAGAATTTGGGGACAGAATTTGGGGACAAAATTTGGGGACAGAATTTGGGGACAGAATTTGGCGACAAAATTTGGGGACAGAATTTGGGGATACAATTTGGGGACAGAATTTGGGGACAGAATTTGGGGACAGAATTTGGGGACAGAATTTGGGGACAGAATTTGGGGACAGAATTTGGGGACAGAATTTGGGGACAGAATGTGGGGACAGAATTTGGGGACAGAATTTGGGGACAGAATTTGGGGACAGAATTTGGGGACAGAATTTTTGGACAGAATTTGGGGACAGAATTTGGGGACAGAATTTGGGGACAAAATTTGGGGACAGAATTTGGGGACAGAATTTGGGGACAAAATTTGGGGACAGAATTTGGGGATACAATTTGGGGACAGAATTTGGGGACAGAATTTGGGGACAGAATTTGGGGACAGAATTTGGGGACAGAATTTGGGGACAGAATTTGGGGACAGAATTTGGGGACAGAATTTGGGGACAGAATGTGGGGACAGAATTTGGGGACACAATTTGAGGACACAATTTGGGGACAGAATTTGGGGACAGAATTTGGGGACAGAATTTGGGGACAGAATGTGGGGACAGAATTTGGGGACAGAATTTGGGGACAGAATTTGGGGACAGAATTTGGGGACAGAATTTGGGGACAGAATTTGGTGACAGAATTTGGGGACAGCATTTGGGGACACAATTTGGGGACAGAATTTGGGGATACAATTTAGGGACAGAATTTGGGGACAGAATTTGGGGACACAATTTGGGGACAGAATTTGGGGACAGAATTTGGGGACAGAATTTGGGGACAGAATTTGGGGACAGAATGTGGGGACAGAATTTGGGGACAGAATTTGGGGACAGAATTTGGGGACAGAATTTGGGGACAGAATTTGGGGACAGAATTTGGAAACACAATTTGGGGACAGAATTTGGGGACAGAATGTGGGGACAGAATATGGGGACACAATTTGGGGACAGAATTTGGGGACAGAATTTGGGGACAGAATTTGGGGACAGAATTTGGGGACAGAATTTGGGGACACAATTTGGGGACACAATTTGGGGACAGAATTTGGGGACAGAATTTGGGGACACAATTTGGGGACAGAATTTGGGGACAGAATTTGGGAACAGAATTTGGGGACAGAATTTGGGGACAGAATTTGGGGACAGAATTTGGGGACAGAATTTGGGGACAGAATTTGGGGACAGAATTTGGGGACAGAATTTGGGGACACAATTTGGGGACAGAATTTGGGGATACAATTTGGGGACAGAATTTGGGGACACAATTTGGGGACAGAATTTGGGGACAGAATTTGGGGACAGAATTTGGGGACAGAATTTGGGGACAGAATTTGGGGACAGAATTTGGGGACAGAATGTGGGGACAGAATTTGGGGACACAATTTGGGGACAGAATTTGGGGACAGAATTTGGGGACAGAATTTGGGGACAGAATTTGGGGACAGAATGTGGGGACAGAATTTGGGGACAGAATTTGGGGACAGAATTTGGGGACAGAATTTGGGGACAGAATTTGGGGACAGAATATGGTGACATAATTTGGGGACAGCATTTGGGGACAGAATTTGGGGACAGAATTTGGGGATACAATTTAGGGACAGAATTTGGGGACAGAATGTGGGGACACAATTTGGGGACAGAATTTGGGGCAGAATTTGGGGACAGAATTTGGGGACACAATTTGGGGACAGAATTTGGGGACAGAATTTGGGGACAGAATTTGGGGACACAATTTGGGGACACAATTTGGGGACAGAATTTGAGGACACAATTTGGGGACTGAATTTGGGGACAGAATTTGGGGACAGAATTTGGGGACAGAATTTGGGGACAGAATGTGGGGACAGAATTTGGGGACACAATTTGGGGACAGAATTTGGGGACACAATTTGGGGACAGAATTTGGGGACAGAATTTGGGGACACAGTTTGGGGACACAATTTGGGGACAGAATTTGGGGACAGAATTTGGGGACACAATTTGGGGACAGAATTTGGGGACACAATTTGGGGACACAATTTGGGGACAGAATTTGGGGACACAATTTGGGGACACAATTTGGAGACAGAATTTGGGGATAGAATTTGGGTACAGAATTTGGGGACAGAATTTGGGGACAGAATTTGGGGACAGAATTTGGGGACAGAATTTGGGGACAGAATTTGGGGACACAATTTGGAGACAGAATTTGGGGACAGAATTTGGGGACAGAATTTGGGGACAGAATGTGGGGACAGAATTTGGGGACAGAATTTGGGGACAGAATTTGGGGACAGAATTTGGGGACAGAATTTGGGGACACAATTTGGGGACACAATTTGGGGACAGAATTTGGGGACAGAATTTGGGGACAGAATTTGGGGACAGAATTTGGGGACAGAATTTGGGGACAGAATTTGGGGACACAATTTGGGGACACAATTTGGGGACACAATTTGGGGACACAATTTGGGGACACAATTTGGGGACAGAATTTGGGGACAGAATTTGGGGACAGAATTTGGGGACAGAATTTGGGAACAGAATTTGGGGACAGAATTTGGGGACAGAATTTGGGGACAGAATTTTTGGACAGAATTTGGGGACAGAATTTGGGGACAGAATTTGGGGACAAAATTTGGGGACAGAATTTGGGGACAGAATTTGGGGACAAAATTTGGGGACAGAATTTGGGGACACAATTTGGGGACACAATTTGGGGACACAATTTGGGGACAGAATTTGGGGACAGAATTTGGGGACACAATTTGGGGGCAGAATTTGGGGACAGAATTTGGGAACAGAATTTGGGGACAGAATTTGGGGACAGAATTTGGGGACAGAATTTGGGGACAGAATTTGGGGACAGAATTTGGGGACAGAATTTGGGGACACAATTTGGGGACAGAATTTGGGCACAGAATTTGAGGACAAAATTTGGGGACAGAATTTGGGGACAGAATTTGGGGACAGAATGTGGGGACAGAATTTGGGGACAGAATTTGGGGACAGAATTTGGGGACAGAATTTGGGGACAGAATTTGGGGACAGAATTTGGGGACAGAAGTTTGGGACACAATTTGGGGGCAAAATTTGGGGACAGAATTTGGGGACAGAATTTGGGGACATAATTTGGGGACACAATTTGGGGACAGAATTTGGGGACAGAATTTGGGGACAGAATTTGGGGACAGAATTTGGGGACAGAATTTGGGGACAGAATTTGGGGACAGAATTTGGGGACACAATTTGGGGACAGAATTTGAGGACACAATTTGGGGACTGAATTTGGGGACAGAATTTGGGGACAGAATTTGGGGACAGAATTTGGGGACAGAATGTGGGGACACAATTTGGGGACACAATTTGGAGACAGAATTTGGGGACACAATTTGGGGACAGAATTTGGGGACAGAATTTGGGGACACAATTTGGGAACACAATTTGGAGACAGAATTTGGGGACAGAATTTGGGGACAGAATTTGGGGACAGAATTTGGGGACAGAATTTGGGGACACAATTTGGGGACAGAATTTGGGGACAGAATTTGGGGACAGAATTTGGGGACAGAATTTGGGGACAGAATGTGGGGACAGAATTTGGGGACAGAATTTGGGGACAGAATTTGGGGACAGAATTTAAGGACAGAATTTTTGGACAGAATTTGGGGACAGAATTTGGGGACAGAATTTGGGGACAAAATTTGGGGACAGAATTTGGGGACAGAATTTGGCGACAAAATTTGGGGACAGAATTTGGGGATACAATTTGGGGACACAATTTGGGGACAGAATTTGGGGACAGAATTTGGGGACAGAATTTGGGGACAGAATTTGGGGACAGAATTTGGGGACAGAATTTGGGGACAGAATTTGGGGACAGAATGTGGGGACAGAATTTGGGGACAGAATTTGGGGACAGAATTTGGGGACAGAATTTGGGGACAGAATTTTTGGACAGAATTTGGGGACAGAATTTGGGGACAGAATTTGGGGACAAAATTTGGGGACAGAATTTGGGGACAGAATTTGGGGACAAAATTTGGGGACAGAATTTGGGGATACAATTTGGGGACAGAATTTGGGGACACAATTTGGGGACAGAATTTGGGGACACAATTTGGGGACAGAATTTGGGGACAGAATTTGGGGACAGAATTTGGGGACAGAATTTGGGGACAGAATGTGGGGACAGAATTTGGGGACACAATTTGAGGACACAATTTGGGGACAGAATTTGGGGACAGAATTTGGGGACAGAATTTGGGGACAGAATGTGGGGACTGAATTTGGGGACAGAATTTGGGGACAGAATTTGGGGACAGAATTTGGGGACAGAATTTGGGGACAGAATTTGGTGACAGAATTTGGGGACAGCATTAGGGGACACAATTTGGGGACAGAATTTGGGGATACAATTTATCGACAGAATTTGGGGACAGAATTTGGGGACACAATTTGGGGACAGAATTTGGGGACAGAATTTGGGGACAGAATTTGGGGACAGAATTTGGGGACAGAATGTGGGGACAGAATTTGGGGACAGAATTTGGGGACAGAATTTGGGGACAGAATTTGGGGACAGAATTTGGGGACAGAATTTGGAAACACAATTTGGGGACAGAATTTGGGGACAGAATGTGGGGACAGAATATGGGGACAGAATTTGGGGACAGAATTTGGGGACAGAATTTGGGGACAGAATTTGGGGACAGAATTTGGGGACAGAATTTGGGGACAGAATTTGGGGACAGAATTTGGGGACACAATTTGGGGACACAATTTGGGGACAGAATTTGGGGACAGAATTTGGGGACACAATTTGGGGACACAATTTGGGGACAGAATTTGGGAACAGAATTTGGGGACAGAATTTGGGGACAGAATTTGGGGACAGAATTTGGGGACAGAATTTGGGGACAGAATTTGGGGACAGAATTTGGGGACAGAATTTGGGGACACAATTTGGGGACAGAATTTGGGCACAGAATTTGAGGACAGAATTTGGGGACAGAATTTGGGGACAGAATTTGGGGACAGAATGTGGGGACAGAATTTGGGGACAGAATTTGGGGACAGAATTTGGGGACAGAATTTGGGGACAGAATTTGGGGACAGAATTTGGGGACAGAAGTTTGGGACACAATTTGGGGGCAAAATTTGGGGACAGAATTTGGGGACAGAATTTGGGGACAGAATTTAGGGACATAATTTGGGGACACAATTTGGGGACAGAATTTGGGGACAGAATTTGGGGACAGAATTTGGGGACAGAATTTGGGGACAGAATTTGGGGACAGAATTTGGGGACAGAATTTGGGGACAGAATTTGGGGACAGAATTTGGGGACAGAATTTGAGGACACAATTTGGGGACTGAATTTGGGGACAGAATTTGGGGACAGAATTTGGGGACAGAATTTGGGGACAGAAGTTTGGGACACAATTTGGGGGCAAAATTTGGGGACAGAATTTGGGGACAGAATTTGGGGACATAATTTGGGGACACAATTTGGGGACAGAATTTGGGGACAGAATTTGGGGACAGAATTTGGGGACAGAATTTGGGGACAGAATTTGGGGACAGAATTTGGGGACAGAATTTGGGGACACAATTTGGGGACAGAATTTGAGGACACAATTTGGGGACTGAATTTGGGGACAGAATTTGGGGACAGAATTTGGGGACAGAATTTGGGGACAGAATGTGGGGACACAATTTGGGGACACAATTTGGAGACAGAATTTGGGGACACAATTTGGGGACAGAATTTGGGGACAGAATTTGGGGACACAATTTGGGAACACAATTTGGAGACAGAATTTGGGGACAGAATTTGGGGACAGAATTTGGGGACAGAATTTGGGAACAGAATTTGGGGACACAATTTGGGGACAGAATTTGGGGACAGAATTTGGGGACAGAATGTGGGGACAGAATTTGGGGACAGAATTTGGGGACAGAATTTGGGGACAGAATTTGGGGACAGAATTTGGGGACAGAATTTGGGGACAGAAGTTTGGGACACAATTTGGGGACAAAATTTGGGGACAGAATTTGGGGACAGAATTTGGGGACAGAATTTAGGGACATAATTTGGGGACACAATTTGGGGACAGAATTTGGGGACAGAATTTGGGGACAGAATTTGGGGACAGAATTTGGGGACAGAATTTGGGGACAGAATTTGGGGACAGAATTTGGGGACAGAATTTGGGGACAGAATGTGGGGACAGAATTTGGGGACAGAATTTGGGGACAGAATTTGGGGACAGAATTTGGGGACAGAATTTGGGGACAGAATTTGGGGACAGAAGTTTGGGACACAATTTGGGGGCAAAATTTGGGGACAGAATTTGGGGACAGAATTTGGGGACATAATTTGGGGACACAATTTGGAGACAGAATTTGGGGACAGAATTTGGGGACAGAATTTGGGGACAGAATTTGGGGACAGAATTTGGGGACAGAATTTGGGGACAGAATTTGGGGACACAATTTGGGGACAGAATTTGAGGACACAATTTGGGGACTGAATTTGGGGACAGAATTTGGGGACAGAATTTGGGGACAGAATTTGGGGACAGAATGTGGGGACACAATTTGGGGACACAATTTGGAGACAGAATTTGGGGACACAATTTGGGGACAGAATTTGGGGACAGAATTTGGGGACACAATTTGGGAACACAATTTGGAGACAGAATTTGGGGACAGAATTTGGGGACAGAATTTGGGGACAGAATTTGGGGACAGAATTTGGGGACACAATTTGGGGACAGAATTTGGGGACAGAATTTGGGGACAGAATTTGGGGACAGAATTTGGGGACAGAATGTGGGGACAGAATTTGGGGACAGAATTTGGGGACAGAATTTGGGGACAGAATTTAAGGACAGAATTTTTGGACAGAATTTGGGGACAGAATTTGGGGACAGAATTTGGGGACAAAATTTGGGGACAGAATTTGGGGACAGAATTTGGCGACAAAATTTGGGGACAGAATTTGGGGATACAATTTGGGGACAGAATTTGGGGACAGAATTTGGGGACAGAATTTGGGGACAGAATTTGGGGACAGAATTTGGGGACAGAATTTGGGGACAGAATTTGGGGACAGAATTTGGGGACAGAATGTGGGGACAGAATTTGGGGACAGAATTTGGGGACAGAATTTGGGGACAGAATTTGGGGACAGAATTTTTGGACAGAATTTGGGGACAGAATTTGGGGACAGAATTTGGGGACAAAATTTGGGGACAGAATTTGGGGACAGAATTTGGGGACAAAATTTGGGGACAGAATTTGGGGATACAATTTGGGGACAGAATTTGGGGACACAATTTGGGGACAGAATTTGGGGACAGAATTTGGGGACAGAATTTGGGGACAGAATTTGGGGACAGAATTTGGGGACAGAATTTGGGGACAGAATGTGGGGACAGAATTTGGGGACACAATTTGAGGACACAATTTGGGGACAGAATTTGGGGACAGAATTTGGGGACAGAATTTGGGGACAGAATGTGGGGACTGAATTTGGGGACAGAATTTGGGGACAGAATTTGGGGACAGAATTTGGGGACAGAATTTGGGGACAGAATTTGGTGACAGAATTTGGGGACAGCATTAGGGGACACAATTTGGGGACAGAATTTGGGGATACAATTTATCGACAGAATTTGGGGACAGAATTTGGGGACACAATTTGGGGACAGAATTTGGGGACAGAATTTGGGGACAGAATTTGGGGACAGAATTTGGGGACAGAATGTGGGGACAGAATTTGGGGACAGAATTTGGGGACAGAATTTGGGGACAGAATTTGGGGACAGAATTTGGGGACAGAATTTGGAAACACAATTTGGGGACAGAATTTGGGGACAGAATGTGGGGACAGAATATGGGGACAGAATTTGGGGACAGAATTTGGGGACAGAATTTGGGGACAGAATTTGGGGACAGAATTTGGGGACAGAATTTGGGGACACAATTTGGGGACACAATTTGGGGACACAATTTGGGGACAGAATTTGGGGACAGAATTTGGGGACACAATTTGGGGACACAATTTGGGGACAGAATTTGGGAACAGAATTTGGGGACAGAATTTGGGGACAGAATTTGGGGACAGAATTTGGGGACAGAATTTGGGGACAGAATTTGGGGACAGAATTTGGGGACAGAATTTGGGGACACAATTTGGGGACAGAATTTGGGCACAGAATTTGAGGACAGAATTTGGGGACAGAATTTGGGGACAGAATTTGGGGACAGAATGTGGGGACAGAATTTGGGGACAGAATTTGGGGACAGAATTTGGGGACAGAATTTGGGGACAGAATTTGGGGACAGAATTTGGGGACAGAAGTTTGGGACACAATTTTGGGGCAAAATTTGGGGACAGAATTTGGGGACAGAATTTGGGGACAGAATTTAGGGACATAATTTGGGGACACAATTTGGGGACAGAATTTGGGGACAGAATTTGGGGACAGAATTTGGGGACAGAATTTGGGGACAGAATTTGGGGACAGAATTTGGGGACAGAATTTGGGGACAGAATTTGGGGACAGAATTTGGGGACAGAATTTGAGGACACAATTTGGGGACTGAATTTGGGGACAGAATTTGGGGACAGAATTTGGGGACAGAATTTGGGGACAGAATGTGGGGACAGAATTTGGGGACACAATTTGGGGACAGAATTTGGGGACACAATTTAGGGACAGAATTTGGGGACAGAATTTGGGGACACAATTTGGGGACACAATTTGGAGACAGAATTTGGGGACAGAATTTGGGGACACAATTTGGGGACAGAATTTGGGGACACAATTTGGGGACAGAATTTGGGGACAGAATTTGGGGACACAATTTGGGGACACAATTTGGAGACAGAATTTGGGGACAGAATTTGGGGACAGAATTTGGGGACAGAATTTGGGGACAGAATTTGGGGACAGAATTTGGGGACAGAATTTGGGGACAGAATTTGGGGACACAATTTGGGGACACAATTTGGGGACACAATTTGGGGACAGAATTTGGGGACAGAATGTGGGGACAGAATTTGGGGACAGAATGTGGGGACAGAATTTGGGGACAGAATTTGGGGACAGAATTTGGGGACAGAATTTGGGGACAGAATTTGGGGACACAATTTGGGGACAGAATTTGGGGACAGAATTTGGGGACAGAATTTGGGGACAGAATTTGGGGACAGAATTTGGGGACAGAATTTGGGGACAGAATTTGGGGACAGAATTTGGGGACAGAATTTGGGGACACAATTTGGGGACACAATTTGGGGACACAATTTGGGGACAGAATTTGGGGACAGAATTTGGGGACAGAATTTGGGGACAGAATTTGGGAACAGAATTTGGGGACAGAATTTGGGGACAGAATTTGGGGACAGAATTTTTGGACAGAATTTGGGGACAGAATTTGGGGACAGAATTTGGGGACAAAATTTGGGGACAGAATTTGGGGACAGAATTTGGGGACAGAATTTGGGGACAGAATTTGGGGATACAATTTGGGGACAGAATTTGGGGACACAATTTGGGGACAGAATTTGGGGACAGAATTTGGGGACAGAATTTGGGGACAGAATTTGGGGACAGAATTTGGGGACAGAATTTGGGGACAGAATGTGGGGACAGAATTTGGGGACACAATTTGGGGACACAATTTGGGGACAGAATTTGGGGACAGAATTTGGGGACAGAATTTGGGGACAGAATTTGGGGACAGAATGTGGGGACAGAATTTGGGGACAGAATTTGGGGACAGAATTTGGGGACAGAATTTGGTGACAGAATTTGGGGACAGCATTTGGGGACACAATTTGGGGACAGAATTTGGGGATACAATTTAGGGACAGAATTTGGGGACAGAATTTGGGGACACAATTTGGGGACAGAATTTGGGGACAGAATTTTTGGACAGAATTTGGGGACAGAATTTGGGGACAGAATGTGGGGACAGAATTTGGGGACAGAATTTGGGGACAGAATTTGGGGACAGAATTTGGGGACAGAATTTGGGGACAGAATTTGGAAACACAATTTGGGGACAGAATTTGGGGACAGAATGTGGGGACAGAATTTGGGGACAGAATTTGGGGACAGAATTTGGGGACAGAATTTGGGGACAGAATTTGGGGACACAATTTGGGGACACAATTTGGGGACACAATTTGGGGACAGAATTTGGGGACAGAATTTGGGGACAGAATTTGGGGACAGAATTTGGGGACAGAATTTGGGGACAGAATTTGGGAACAGAATTTGGGGACAGAATTTGGGGACAGAATTTGGGGACAGAATTTTTGGACAGAATTTGGGGACAGAATTTGGGGACAGAATTTGGGGACAAAATTTGGGGACAGAATTTGGGGACAGAATTTGGGGACAAAATTTGGGGACAGAATTTGGGGACACAATTTGGGGACACAATTTGGGGACACAATTTGGGGACAGAATTTGGGGACAGAATTTGGGGACACAATTTGGGGGCAGAATTTGGGGACAGAATTTGGGAACAGAATTTGGGGACAGAATTTGGGGACAGAATTTGGGGACACAATTTGGGGACAGAATTTGGGGACAGAATTTGGGGACAGAATTTGGGGACAGAATTTGGGGACACAATTTGGGGACAGAATTTGGGCACAGAATTTGAGGACAAAATTTGGGGACAGAATTTGGGGACAGAATTTGGGGACAGAATGTGGGGACAGAATTTGGGGACAGAATTTGGGGACAGAATTTGGGGACAGAATTTGGGGACAGAATTTGAGGACAGAATTTGGGGACAGAAGTTTGGGACACAATTTGGGGGCAAAATTTGGGGACAGAATTTGGGGACAGAATTTGGGGACATAATTTGGGGACACAATTTGGGGACAGAATTTGGGGACAGAATTTGGGGACAGAATTTGGGGACAGAATTTGGGGACAGAATTTGGGGACAGAATTTGGGGACAGAATTAGGGGACACAATTTGGGGACAGAATTTGAGGACACAATTTGGGGACTGAATTTGGGGACAGAATTTGGGGACAGAATTTGGGGACAGAATTTGGGGACAGAATGTGGGGACAGAATTTGGGGACACAATTTGGGGACAGAATTTGGGGACAGAATTTGGGGACAGAATTTGGGGACAGAATTTGGGGACACAATTTGGGGACACAATTTGGAGACAGAATTTGGGGACAGAATTTGGGGACAGAATTTGGGGACAGAATTTGGGGACAGAATTTGGGGACACAATTTGGGGACAGAATTTGGGGACAGAATTTGGGGACAGAATTTGGGGACAGAATTTGGGGACAGAATGTGGGGACAGAATTTGGGGACAGAATTTGGGGACAGAATTTGGGGACAGAATTTAAGGACAGAATTTTTGGACAGAATTTGGGGACAGAATTTGGGGACAGAATTTGGGGACAAAATTTGGGGACAGAATTTGGGGACAGAATTTGGCGACAAAATTTGGGGACAGAATTTGGGGATACAATTTGGGGACAGAATTTGGGGACACAATTTGGGGACAGAATTTGGGGACAGAATTTGGGGACAGAATTTGGGGACAGAATTTGGGGACACAATTTGGGGACAGAATGTGGGGACAGAATTTGGGGACAGAATTTGGGGACAGAATTTGGGGACAGAATTTGGGGACAGAATTTTTGGACAGAATTTGGGGACAGAATTTGGGGACAGAATTTGGGGACAAAATTTGGGGACAGAATTTGGGGACAGAATTTGGGGACAAAATTTGGGGACAGAATTTGGGGATACAATTTGGGGACAGAATTTGGGGACACAATTTGGGGACAGAATTTGGGGACAGAATTTGGGGACAGAATTTGGGGACAGAATTTGGGGACAGAATTTGGGGACAGAATTTGGGGACAGAATGTGGGGACAGAATTTGGGGACACAATTTGAGGACACAATTTGGGGACAGAATTTGGGGACAGAATTTGGGGACAGAATTTGGGGACAGAATGTGGGGACTGAATTTGGGGACAGAATTTGGGGACAGAATTTGGGGACAGAATTTGGGGACAGAATTTGGGGACAGAATTTGGTGACAGAATTTGGGGACAGCATTAGGGGACACAATTTGGGGACAGAATTTGGGGATACAATTTAGGGACAGAATTTGGGGACAGAATTTGGGGACACAATTTGGGGACAGAATTTGGGGACAGAATTTGGGGACAGAATTTGGGGACAGAATTTGGGGACAGAATGTGGGGACAGAATTTGGGGACAGGATTTGGGGACAGAATTTGGGGACAGAATTTGGGGACAGAATTTGGGGACAGAATTTGGGGACAGAATTTGGAAACACAATTTGGGGACAGAATTTGGGGACAGAATGTGGGGACAGAATATGGGGACAGAATTTGGGGACAGAATTTGGGGACAGAATTTGGGGACACAATTTGGGGACACAATTTGGGGACAGAATTTGGGGACAGAATTTGGGGACACAATTTGGGGACACAATTTGGGGACACAATTTGGGGACACAATTTGGGGACAGAATTTGGGGACAGAATTTGGGGACACAATTTGGGGACAGAATTTGGGGACAGAATTTGGGAACAGAATTTGGGGACAGAATTTGGGGACAGAATTTGGGGACAGAATTTGGGGACAGAATTTGGGGACAGAATTTGGGGACAGAATTTGGGGACACAATTTGGGGACAGAATTTGGGCACAGAATTTGAGGACAGAATTTGGGGACAGAATTTGGGGACAGAATTTGGGGACAGAATGTGGGGACAGAATTTGGGGACAGAATTTGGGGACAGAATTTGGGGACAGAATTTGGGGACAGAATTTGGGGACAGAATTTGGGGACAGAAGTTTGGGACACAATTTGGGGGCAAAATTTGGGGACAGAATTTGGGGACAGAATTTGGGGACAGAATTTGGGGACATAATTTGGGGACACAATTTGGGGACAGAATTTGGGGACAGAATTTGGGGACAGAATTTGGGGACAGAATTTGGGGACAGAATTTGGGGACAGAATTTGGGGACAGAATTTGGGGACAGAATTTGGGGACAGAATTTGGGGACAGAATTTGGGGACAGAATTTGAGGACACAATTTGGGGACTGAATTTGGGGACAGAATTTGGGGACAGAATTTGGGGACAGAATTTGGGGACAGAATGTGGGGACAGAATTTGGGGACACAATTTGGGGACAGAATTTGGGGACACAATTTGGGGACAGAATTTGGGGACAGAATTTGGGGACACAATTTGGGGACACAATTTGGAGACAGAATTTGGGGACAGAATTTGGGGACACAATTTGGGGACAGAATTTGGGGACACAATTTGGGGACAGAATTTGGGGACAGAATTTGGGGACACAATTTGGGGACACAATTTGGAGACAGAATTTGGGGACAGAATTTGGGGACAGAATTTGGGGACAGAATTTGGGGACAGAATTTGGGGACAGAATTTGGGGACAGAATTTGGGGACAGAATTTGGGGACACAATTTGGGGACACAATTTGGGGACAGAATTTGGGGACAGAATGTGGGGACAGAATTTGGGGACAGAATGTGGGGACAGAATTTGGGGACAGAATTTGGGGACAGAATTTGGGGACAGAATTTGGGGACAGAATTTGGGGACAGAATTTGGGGACAGAATTTGGGGACAGAATTTGGGGACAGAATTTGGGGACAGAATTTGGGGACAGAATTTGGGGACAGAATTTGGGGACAGAATTTGGGGACAGAATTTGGGGACAGAATTTGGGGACAGAATTTGGGGACAGAATTTGGGAACAGAATTTGGGGACAGAATTTGGGGACAGAATTTGGGGACAGAATTTTTGGACAGAATTTGGGGACAGAATTTGGGGACAGAATTTGGGGACAAAATTTGGGGACACAATTTGGGGACAGAATTTGGGGACAGAATTTGGGGACAGAATTTGGGGATACAATTTGGGGACAGAATTTGGGGACACAATTTGGGGACAGAATTTGGGGACAGAATTTGGGGACAGAATTTGGGGACAGAATTTGGGGACAGAATTTGGGGACAGAATTTGGGGACAGAATGTGGGGACAGAATTTGGGGACACAATTTGGGGACACAATTTGGGGACAGAATTTGGGGACAGAATTTGGGGACAGAATTTGGGGACAGAATTTGGGGACAGAATGTGGGGACAGAATTTGGGGACAGAATTTGGGGACAGAATTTGGGGACAGAATTTGGTGACAGAATTTGGGGACAGCATTTGGGGACACAATTTGGGGACAGAATTTGGGGATACAATTTAGGGACAGAATTTGGGGACAGAATTTGGGGACACAATTTGGGGACAGAATTTGGGGACAGAATTTTTGGACAGAATTTGGGGACAGAATTTGGGGACAGAATGTGGGGACAGAATTTGGGGACAGAATTTGGGGACAGAATTTGGGGACAGAATTTGGGGACAGAATTTGGGGACAGAATTTGGAAACACAATTTGGGGACAGAATTTGGGGACAGAATGTGGGGACAGAATTTGGGGACACAATTTGGGGACAGAATTTGGGGACAGAATTTGGGGACAGAATTTGGGGACAGAATTTGGGGACACAATTTGGGGACACAATTTGGGGACACAATTTGGGGACAGAATTTGGGATTAGAATTTGGGGACAGAATTTGGGGACAGAATTTGGGGATAGAATTTGGGGACAGAATTTGGGAACAGAATTTGGGGACAGAATTTGGGGACAGAATGTGGGGACAGAATTTGGGGACAGAATTTGGGGACAGAATTTGGGGACAGAATTTGGGGACAGAATTTGGGGACACAATTTGGGGACAGAATTTGGGGACACAATTTGGGGACAGAATTTGAGGACACAATTTGGGGACTGAATTTGGGGACAGAATTTGGGGACAGAATTTGGGGACAGAATTTGGGGACAGAATGTGGGGACAGAATTTGGGGACACAATTTGGGGACAGAATTTGGGGACACAATTTGGGGACAGAATTTGGGGACAGAATTTGGGGACACAATTTGGGGACACAATTTGGAGACAGAATTTGGGGACAGAATTTGGGGACACAATTTGGGGACAGAATTTGGGGACACAATTTGGGGACAGAATTTGGGGACAGAATTTGGGGACACAATTTGGGGACACAATTTGGAGACAGAATTTGGGGACAGAATTTGGGGACAGAATTTGGGGACAGAATTTGGGGACAGAATTTGGGGACAGAATTTGGGGACAGAATTTGGGGACAGAATTTGGGGACACAATTTGGGGACACAATTTGGAGACAGAATTTGGGGACAGAATTTGAGGACAGAATTTGGGGACAGAATGTGGGGACAGAATTTGGGGACAGAATTTGGGGACAGAATTTGGGGACAGAATTTGGGGACAGAATTTGGGGACAGAATTTGGGGACAGAATTTGGGGACAGAATTTGGGGACAGAATTTGGGGACAGAATTTGGGGACAGAATTTGGGGACACAATTTGGGGACAGAATTTGGGGACAGAATTTGGGGACACAATTTGGGGACACAATTTGGGGACACAATTTGGGGACAGAATTTGGGGACAGAATTTGGGGACAGAATTTGGGGACAGAATTTGGGGACAGAATTTGGGAACAGAATTTGGGGACAGAATTTGGGGACAGAATTTGGGGACAGAATTTTTGGACAGAATTTGGGGACAGAATTTGGGGACAGAATTTGGGGACAAAATTTGGGGACAGAATTTGGGGACAGAATTTGGGGACAAAATTTGGGGACAGAATTTGGGGATACAATTTGGGGACAGAATTTGGGGACACAATTTGGGGACAGAATTTGGGGACAGAATTTGGGGACAGAATTTGGGGACAGAATTTGGGGACAGAATTTGGGGACAGAATTTGGGGACAGAATTTGCGGACAGAATTTGGGGACAGAATTTGGGGACAGAATTTGGGGACAGAATTTGGGGACAGAATTTGGGGACAGAATGTGGGGACAGAATTTTTGGACAGAATTTGGGGACAGAATTTGGGGACAGAATTTGGGGACAAAATTTGGGGACAGAATTTGGGGACAGAATTTGGGGACAGAATTTGGGGACAGAATTTGGGGATACAATTTGGGGACAGAATTTGGGGACACAATTTGGGGACAGAATTTGGGGACAGAATTTGGGGACAGAATTTGGGGACAGAATTTGGGGACAGAATTTGGGGACACAATTTGGGGACAGAATTTGGGGACAGAATTTTTGGACAGAATTTGGGGACAGAATTTGGGGACAGAATTTGGGGACAAAATTTGGGGACAGAATTTGGGGACAGAATTTGGGGACAAAATTTGGGGACAGAATTTGGGGATACAATTTGGGGACAGAATTTGGGGACACAATTTGGGGACAGAATTTGGGGACAGAATTTGGGGACAGAATTTGGGGACACAATTTGGGGACAGAATTTGGGGACACAATTTGGGGACAGAACGTGGGGACAGAATTTGGGGACAGAATTTGGGGACACAATTTGGGGACAGAATTTGGGGACAGAATTTGGGGACAGAATTTGGGGACAGAATGTGGGGACAGAATTTGGGGACAGAATTTGGGGACAGAATTTGGGGACAGAATTTGGGGACAGAATTTGGGGACAGAATTTGGTGACAGAATTTGGGGACAGCATTTGGGGACACAATTTGGGGACAGAATTTGGGGATACAATTTAGGGACAGAATTTGGGGACAGAATTTGGGGACACAATTTGGGGACAGAATTTGGGGAAGAAATTTGGGGACAGAATTTGGGGACAGAATTTGGGGACAGAATGTGGGGACAGAATTTGGGGACAGAATTTGGGGACAGAATTTGGGGACAGAATTTGGGGACAGAATTTGGAAACACAATTTGGGGACAGAATTTGGGGACAGAATGTGGGGACAGAATTTGGGGACACAATTTGGGGACAGAATTTGGGGACAGAATTTGGGGACAGAATTTGGGGACAGAATTTGGGGACAGAATTTGGGGACAGAATTTGGGGACACAATTTGGGGACAGAATTTGGGGACAGAATTTGGGGACAGAATTTGGGGACAGAATTTGGGGACAGAATTTGGGGACAGAATTTGGGAACAGAATTTGGGGACAGAATTTGGGGACAGAATTTGGGGACAGAATTTGGGGACAGAATTTGGGGACAGAATTTGGGGACAGAATTTGGGGACAGAATTTGGGGACACAATTTGGGGACAGAATTTGGGCACAGAATTTGAGGACAGAATTTGGGGACAGAATTTGGGGACAGAATTTGGGGACAGAATTTGGGGACAGAATTTGGGGACAGAATTTGGGGACAGAATTTGGGGACAGAATTTGGGGACAGAATTTGAGACAGAATTTGGGGACACAATTTGGGGACAGAATTTGGGGACACAATTTGGGGACACAATTTGGGGACAGAATTTGGGGACAGAATTTGGGGACAGAATTTGGGGACAGAATTTGGGGACACAATTTGGGGACAGAATTTGGGATTAGAATTTGGGGACAGAATTTGGGGACAGAATTTGGGGATAGAATTTGGGGACAGAATTTGGGGACAGAATTTGGGGACAGAATTTGGGGACAGAATGTGGGGACAGAATTTGGGGACAGAATTTGGGGACAGAATTTGGGGACAGAATTTGGGGACAGAATTTGGGGACACAATTTGGGGACAGAATTTGGGGACACAATTTGGGGACAGAATTTGAGGACACAATTTGGAGACTGAATTTGGGGACAGAATTTGGGGACAGAATTTGGGGACAGAATTTGGGGACAGAATGTGTGGACAGAATTTGGGGACACAATTTGGGGACACAATTTGGGGACACAATTTGGGGACAGAATTTGGGGACACAATTTGGGGACACAATTTGGGGACACAATTTGGAGACAGAATTTGGGGACAGAATTTGGGGACAGAATTTGGGGACAGAATTTGGGGACAGAATTTGGGGACAGAATTTGGGGACAGAATTTGGGGACAGAATTTGGGGACACAATTTGGGGACAGAATTTGGGGACAGAATTTGGGGACAGAATTTGGGGACAGAATTTGGGGACAGAATTTGGGAACAGAATTTGGGGACAGAATTTGGGGACAGAATTTGGGGACAGAATTTGGGGACAGAATTTGGGGACAGAATTTGGGGACAGAATTTGGGGACAGAATTTGGAAACACAATTTGGGGACAGAATTTGGGCACAGAATTTGAGGACAGAATTTGGGGACAGAATTTGGGGACAGAATTTGGGGACAGAATTTGGGGACAGAATTTGGGGACAGAATTTGGGGACACAATTTGGGGACACAATTTGGGGACAGAATTTGGGGACAGAATTTGGGGACACAATTTGGGGACACAATTTGGGGACACAATTTGGGGACAGAATTTGGGGACAGAATTTGGGGACACAATTTGGGGACACAATTTGGAGACAGAATTTGGGGACAAAATTTGGGGACAGAATTTGGGGACAGAATGTGGGGACAGAATTTGGGGACAGAATTTGGGGACAGAATTTGGGGACAGAATTTGGGGACAGAATTTGGGGACACAATTTGGGGACAGAATTTGGGGACAGAATTTGGGGACAGAATTTGGGGACAGAATTTGGGGACAGAATTTGGGGACAGAATTTGGGGACAGAATTTGGGGACAGAATTTGGGGACAGAGTTTGGGGACACAATTTGGGGACACAATTTGGGGACACAATTTGGGGACAGAATTTGGGGACAGAATTTGGGGACAGAATTTGGGGACAGAATTTGGGAACAGAATTTGGGGACAGAATTTCAGGACAGAATTTGGGGACAGAATTTTTGGACAGAATTTGGGGACAGAATTTGGGGACAGAATTTGGGGACAAAATTTGGGGACAGAATTTGGGGACAGAATTTGGGGACAAAATTTGGGGACAGAATTTGGGGATACAATTTGGGGACAGAATTTGGGGACACAATTTGGGGACAGAATTTGGGGACAGAATTTGGGGACAGAATTTGGGGACAGAATTTGGGGACAGAATTTGGGGACAGAATTTGGGGACAGAATGTGGGGACAGAATTTGGGGACACAATTTGGGGACACAATTTGGGGACAGAATTTGGGGACAGAATTTGGGGACAGAATTTGGGGACAGAATGTGGGGACAGAATTTGGGGACAGAATTTGGGGACAGAATTTGGGGAGGGGACAGAATTTGGGGACAGAATTTGGGGACAGAATTTGGGGACAGAATTTGGGGACAGAATGTGGGGACAGAATTTGGGGACAGAATTTGGGGACAGAATTTGGGGACAGAATTTGGGGACAGAATTTGGGGACAGAATTTGGAAACACAATTTGGGGACAGAATTTGGGGACAGAATGTGGGGACAGAATTTGGGGACACAATTTGGGGACAGAATTTGGGGACAGAATTTGGGGACAGAATTTGGGGACAGAATTTGGGGACAGAATTTGGGGACACAATTTGGGGACACAATTTGGGGACAGAATTTGGGGACAGAATTTGGGGACAGAATTTGGGGACAGAATTTGGGGACACAATTTGGAGACAGAATTTGGGGACACAATTTGGGGACAGAATTTGGGGACAGAATTTGGGGACACAATTTGGGGACACAATTTGGAGACAGAATTTGGGGACAGAATTTGGGGACACAATTTGGGGACAGAATTTGGGGACACAATTTGGGGACAGAATTTGGGGACAGAATTTGGGGACACAATTTGGGGACACAATTTGGAGACAGAATTTGGGGACAGAATTTGGGGACAGAATTTGGGGACAGAATTTGGGGACAGAATTTGGGGACAGAATTTGGGGACAGAATTTGGGGACAGAATTTGGGGACAGAATTTGGGGACACAATTTGGAGACAGAATTTGGGGACAGAATTTGGGGACAGAATTTGGGGACAGAATGTGGGGACAGAATTTGGGGTTAGAATTTGGGGACAGAATTTGGGGACAGAATTTGGGGACAGAATTTGGGGACACAATTTGGGGACAGAATTTGGGGACAGAATTTGGGGACAGAATTTGGGGACAGAATTTGGGGACAGAATTTTGGGACAGAATTTGGGGACAGAATTTGGGGACAGAATTTGGGGACAGAATTTGGGGACACAATTTGGGGACACAATTTGGGGACACAATTTGGGGACAGAATTTGGGAACAGAATTTGGGGACAGAATTTGGGGACAGAATTTGGGGACAGAATTTGGGAACAGAATTTGGGGACAGAATTTGGGGACAGAATTTTTGGACAGAATTTGGGGACAGAATTTGGGGACAGAATTTGGGGACAAAATTTGGGGACAGAATTTGGGGACAGAATTTGGGGACAAAATTTGGGGACAGAATTTGGGGATACAATTTGGGGACAGAATTTGGGGACACAATTTGGGGACAGAATTTGGGGACAGAATTTGGGGACAGAATTTGGGGACAGAATTTGGGGACAGAATTTGGGGACAGAATTTGGGGACAGAATGTGGGGACAGAATTTGGGGACACAATTTGGGGACACAATTTGGGGACAGAATTTGGGGACAGAATTTGGGGACAGAATTTGGGGACAGAATGTGGGGACAGAATTTGGGGACAGAATTTGGGGACAGAATTTGGGGACAGAATTTGGGGACAGAATTTGGTGACAGAATTTGGGGACAGCATTTGGGGACACAATTTGGGGACAGAATTTGGGGATACAATTTAGGGACAGAATTTGGGGACAGAATTTGGGGACACAATTTGGGGACAGAATTTGGGGACAGAATTTGGGGACAGAATTTGGGGACAGAATGTGGGGACAGAATTTGGGGACAGAATTTGGGGACAGAATTTGGGGACAGAATTTGGGGACAGAATTTGGGGACAGAAGTTTGGGACACAATTTGGGGGCAAAATTTGGGGACAGAATTTGGGGACAGAATTTGGGGACATAATTTGGGGACACAATTTGGGGACAGAATTTGGGGACAGAATTTGGGGACAGAATTTGGGGACAGAATTTGGGGACAGAATTTGGGGACAGAATTTGGGGACATAGTTTGTGGACAGAATTTGGGGACAGAATTTGGGGACAGAATTTGGGGACAGAATTTGCGGACAGAATTTGGGGACAGAATTTGGGGACAGAATTTGGGGACAGAATTTGGGGACAGAATTTGGGGACAGAATTTGGGGACAGAATTTTGGGACAGAATTTGGGGACAGAATTTGGGGACAGAATTTGGGGACAAAATTTGGGGACAGAATTTGGGGACAGAATTTGGGGACAAAATTTGGGGACAGAATTTGGGGATACAATTTGGGGACAGAATTTGGGGACACAATTTGGGGACACAATTTGGGGACAGAATTTGGGGACAGAATTTGGGGACAGAATTTGGGGACAGAATTTGGGGACAGAATTTGGGGACAGAATGTGGGGACAGAATTTGGGGACACAATTTGGGGACACAATTTGGGGACAGAATTTGGGGACAGAATTTGGGGACAGAATTTGGGGACAGAATGTGTGGACAGAATTTGGGGACTGAATTTGGGGACAGAATTTGGGGACAGAATTTGGGGACAGAATTTGGGGACAGAATTTGGTGACAGAATTTGGGGACAGCAATTTGGGACACAATTTGGGGACAGAATTTGGGGATACAATTTAGGGACAGAATTTGGGGACAGAATTTGGGGACACAAATTGGGGACAGAATTTGGGGACAGAATTTGGGGACAGAATTTGGGGACAGAATTTGGGGACAGAATGTGGGGACAGAATTTGGGGACAGAATTTGGGGACAGAATTTGGGGACAGAATTTGGGGACAGAATTTGGGGACAGAATTTGGAAACACAATTTGGGGACAGAATTTGGGGACAGAATGTGGGGACAGAATTTGGGGACACAATTTGGGGACAGAATTTGGGGACAGAATTTGGGGACAGAATTTGGGGACACAATTTGGGGACAGAATTTGGGGACACAATTTGGGGACAGAATTTGGGGACACAATTTGGGGACAGAATTTGGGGACAGAATTTGGGGACACAATTTGGGGACACAATTTGGAGACAGAATTTGGGGACAGAATTTGGGGACAGAATTTGGGGACAGAATTTGGGGACAGAATTTGGGGACAGAATTTGGGGACAGAATTTGGGGACAGAATTTGGGGACAGAATTTGGGGACACAATTTGGGGACACAATTTGGAGATAGAATTTGGGGACAGAATTTGGGGACAGAATTTGGGGACAGAATGTGGGGACAGAATTTGGGGACAGAATTTGGGGACAGAATTTGGGGACAGAATTTGGGGACAGAATTTGGGGACACAATTTGGGGACAGAATTTGGGGACAGAATTTGGGGACAGAATTTGGGGACAGAATTTGGGGACAGAATTTGGGGACAGAATTTGGGGACAGAATTTGGGGACAGAATTTGGGGACAGAATTTGGGGACAGAATTTGGGGACACAATTTGGGGACACAATTTGGGGACAGAATTTGGGGACAGAATTTTTAGGACAGAATTTGGGGACAGAATTTGGGGACAGAATTTGGGAACAGAATTTGGGGACAGAATTTGGGGACAGAATTTGGGGACAGAATTTGGGCACAGAATTTGGGGACAGAATTTGGGGACAGAATTTGGGGACAAAATTTGGGGACAGAATTTGGGGACAGAATTTGGGGACAAAATTTGGGGACAGATTTGGGGATACAATTTGGGGACAGAATTTGGGGACACAATTTGGGGACAGAATTTGGGGACAGAATTTGGGGACAGAATTTGGGGACAGAATTTGGGGACAGAATTTGGGGACAGAATTTGGGGACAGAATGTGGGGACAGAATTTGGGGACACAATTTGGGGACACAATTTGGGGACAGAATTTGGGGACAGAATTTGGGGACAGAATTTGGGGACAGAATGTGGGGACAGAATTTGGGGACAGAATTTGGGGACAGAATTTGGGGACAGAATTTGGGGACAGAATTTGGGGACAGAATTTGGTGACAGAATTTGGAGACAGCATTTGGGGACACAATTTGGGGACAGAATTTGGGGATACAATTTAGGGACAGAATTTGGGGACAGAATTTGGGGACACAATTTGGGGACAGAATTTGGGGACAGAATTTGGGGACACAATTTGGGGACAGAATTTGGGGACACAATTTGGGGACAGAATTTGAGGACACAATTTGGGGACTGAATTTGGGGACAGAATTTGGGGACAGAATTTGGGGACAGAATTTGGGGACAGAATGTGGGGACAGAATTTGGGGACACAATTTGGGGACACAATTTGGGGACAGAATTTGGGGACAGAATTTGGGGACATAATTTGGGGACACAATTTGGGGACAGAATTTGGGGACAGAATTTGGGGACAGAATTTGGGGACAGAATTTGGGGACAGAATTTGGGGACGTAGTTTGTGGACAGAATTTGGGGACAGAATTTGGGGACAGAATTTGGGAACAGAATTTGGGGACAGAATTTGGGGACAGAATTTGGGGACAGAATTTTTGGACAGAATTTGGGGACAGAATTTGGGGACAGAATTTGGGGACAAAATTTGGGGACAGAATTTGGGGACAGAATTTGGGGACAGAATTTGGGGACAAAATTTGGAGACAGAATTTGGGGACACAATTTGGGGACACAATTTGGGGACACAATTTGGGGACAGAATTTGGGGACACAATTTGGGGGCAGAATTTGGGGACAGAATTTGGGAACAGAATTTGGGGACAGAATTTGGGGACAGAATTTGGGGACAGATTTTGGGGACAGAATTTGGGGACAGAATTTGGGGACAGAATTTGGGGACACAATTTGGGGACAGAATTTGGGGACAGAATTTGGGGACAGAATTTGGGGACAGAATTTGGGGACAGAATTTGGGGACAGAATTTGGGGACAGAATGTGGGGACAGAATTTGGGGACACAATTTGGGGACACAATTTGGGGACAGAATTTGGGGACAGAATTTGGGGACAGAATTTGGGGACAGAATTTGGGACAGAATGTGGGGATAGAATTTGGGGTCAGAATTTGGGGACAGAATTTGGGGACAGAATTTGGAAACACAATTTGGGGACAGAATTTGGGGACAGAATGTGGGGACAGAATTTGGGGACACAATTTGGGGACAGAATTTGGGGACAGAATTTGGGGACAGAATTTGGGGACAGAATTTGGGGACAGAATTTGGGGACACAATTTGGGGACAGAATTTGGGGACAGAATTTGGGATTAGAATTTGGGGACAGAATTTGGGGACAGAATTTGGGGATAGAATTTGGGGACAGAATTTGGGGACAGAATTTGGGGACAGAATTTGGGGACAGAATGTGGGGACAGAATTTGGGGACAGAATTTGGGGACAGAATTTGGGGACAGAATTTGGGGACAGAATTTGGGGACACAATTTGGGGACAGAATTTGGGGACACAATTTGGGGACAGAATTTGAGGACACAATTTGGGGACTGAATTTGGGGACAGAATTTGGGGACAGAATTTGGGGACAGAATTTGGGGACAGAATTTGGGGACAGAATTTGGGGACACAATTTGGGGACAGAATTTGGGGACACAATTTGGGGACAGAATTTGGGGACAGAATTTGGGGACACAATTTGGGGACACAATTTGGAGACAGAATTTGGGGACAGAATTTGGGGACACAATTTGGGGACAGAATTTGGGGACACAATTTGGGGACAGAATTTGGGGACAGAATTTGGAAACACAATTTGGAGACAGAATTTGGGGACAGAATTTGGGGACAGAATTTGGGGACAGAATTTGGGGACAGAATTTGGGGACAGAATTTGGGGACAGAATTTGGGGACAGAATTTGGGGACAGAATTTGGGGACACAATTTGGAGACAGAATTTGGGGACAGAATTTGGGGACAGAATTTGGGGACAGAATGTGGGGACAGAATTTGGGGACAGAATTTGGGGACAGAATTTGGGGACAGAATTTGGGGACAGAATTTGGGGACACAATTTGGGGACAGAATTTGGGGACAGAATTTGGGGACAGAATTTGGGGACAGAATTTGGGGACAGAATTTTTGGACAGAATTTGGGGACAGAATTTGGGGACAGAATTTGGGGACAGAATTTGGGGACACAATTTGGGGACACAATTTGGGGACACAATTTGGGGACAGAATTTGGGGACAGAATTTGGGGACAGAATTTGGGGACAGAATTTGGGAACAGAATTTGGGGACAGAATTTGGGGACAGAATTTGGGGACAGAATTTTTGGACAGAATTTGGGGACAGAATTTGGGGACAGAATTTGGGGACAAAATTTGGGGACAGAATTTGGGGACAGAATTTGGGGACAGAATTTGGGGACAGAATTTGGGGACAGAATTTGGGGACAGAATTTGGGGACAGAATTTGGGGACAGAATTTGGGGACAGAATTTGGGGACACAATTTGGGGACACAATTTGGGGACAGAATTTGGGGACAGAATTTGGGGACAGAATTTGGGGACAGAATTTGGGAACAGAATTTGGGGACAGAATTTGGGGACAGAATTTGGGGACAGAATTTTTGGACAGAATTTGGGGACAGAATTTGGGGACAGAATTTGGGGACAAAATTTGGGGACAGAATTTGGGGACAGAATTTGGGGACAAAATTTGGGGACAGAATTTGGGGATACAATTTGGGGACAGAATTTGGGGACACAATTTGGGGACAGAATTTGGGGACAGAATTTGGGGACAGAATTTGGGGACAGAATTTGGGGACAGAATTTGGGGACAGAATTTGGGGACAGAATGTGGGGACAGAATTTGGGGACACAATTTGGGGACAGAATTTGGGGACAGAATTTGGGGACAGAATTTGGGGACAGAATTTGGGGACAGAATTTGGGGACAGAATGTGGGGACAGAATTTGGGGACAGAATTTGGGGACAGAATTTGGTGACAGAATTTGGGGACAGCATTTGGGGACACAATTTGGGGACAGAATTTGGGGATACAATTTAGGGACAGAATTTGGGGACAGAATTTGGGGACACAATTTGGGGACAGAATTTGGGGACAGAATTTTTGGACAGAATTTGGGGACAGAATTTGGGGACAGAATGTGGGGACAGAATTTGGGGACAGAATTTGGGGACAGAATTTGGGGACAGAATTTGGGGACAGAATTTGGGGACAGAATTTGGAAACACAATTTGGGGACAGAATTTGGGGACAGAATGTGGGGACAGAATTTGGGGACACAATTTGGGGACAGAATTTGGGGACAGAATTTGGGGACAGAATTTGGGGACAGAATTTGGGGACAGAATTTGGGGACACAATTTGGGGACACAATTTGGGGACAGAATTTGGGATTAGAATTTGGGGACAGAATTTGGGGACAGAATTTGGGGATAGAATTTGGGGACAGAATTTGGGGACAGAATTTGGGGACAGAATTTGGGGACAGAATGTGGGGACAGAATTTTGGGGACAGAATTTGGGGACAGAATTTGGGGACAGAATTTGGGGACAGAATTTGGGGACACAATTTGGGGACAGAATTTGGGGACACAATTTGGGGACAGAATTTGAGGACACAATTTGGGGACTGAATTTGGGGACAGAATTTGGGGAAAGAATTTGGGGACAGAATTTGGGGACAGAATTTGGGGACAGAATGTGGGGACAGAATTTGGGGACACAATTTGGGGACAGAATTTGGGGACACAATTTGGGGACAGAATTTGGGGACAGAATTTGGGGACACAATTTGGGGACACAATTTGGAGACACAATTTGGGGACAGAATTTGGGGACACAATTTGGGGACAGAATTTGGGGACAGAATTTGGGGACAGAATTTGGGGACAGAATTTGGGGACACAATTTGGAGACAGAATTTGGGGACAGAATTTGGGGACAGAATTTGGGGACAGAATTTGGGGACAGAATTTGGGGACAGAATTTGGGGACAGAATTTGGGGACAGAATTTGGGGACACAATTTGGGGACACAATTTGGAGACAGAATTTGGGGACAGAATTTGGGGACAGAATTTGGGGACAGAATGTGGGGACAGAATTTGGGGACAGAATTTGGGGACAGAATTTGGGGACAGAATTTGGGGACAGAATTTGGGGACACAATTTGGGGACAGAATTTGGGGACAGAATTTGGGGACAGAATTTGGGGACAGAATTTGGGGACAGAATTTGGGGACAGAATTTGGGGACACAATTTGGGGACAGAATTTGGGGACAGAATTTGGGGACACAATTTGGGGACACAATTTGGGGACACAATTTGGGGACAGAATTTGGGGACAGAATTTGGGGACAGAATTTGGGGACAGAATTTGGGGACAGAATTTGGGAACAGAATTTGGGGACAGAATTTGGGGACAGAATTTGGGGACAGAATTTTTGGACAGAATTTGGGGACAGAATTTGAGGACAGAATTTGGGGACAAAATTTGGGGACAGAATTTAAGGACAGAATTTGGGGACAAAATTTGGGGACAGAATTTGGGGATACAATTTGGGGACAGAATTTGGGGACACAATTTGGGGACAGAATTTGGGGACAGAATTTGGGGACAGAATTTGGGGACAGAATTTGGGGACAGAATTTGGGGACAGAATTTGGGGACAGAATTTGCGGACAGAATTTGGGGACAGAATTTGGGGACAGAATTTGGGGACAGAATTTGGGGACAGAATTTGGGGACAAAATGTGGGGACAGAATTTTTGGACAGAATTTGGGGACAGAATTTGGGGACAGAATTTGGGGACAGAATTTGGGGACAAAATTTGGGGACAGAATTTGGGGACAGAATTTGGGGACAAAATTTGGGGACACAATTTGGGGATACAATTTGGGGACACAATTTGGGGACACAATTTGGGGACAGAATTTGGGGACAGAATTTGGGGACAGAATTTGGGGACAGAATTTGGGGACAGAATTTGGGGACACAATTTGGGGACAGAATTTGGGGACAGAATTTTTGGACAGAATTTGACGACAGAATTTGGGGACAGAATTTGGGGACAAAATTTGGGGACAGAATTTGGGGACAAAATTTGGGGACAAAATTTGGGGACAGAATTTGGGGATACAATTTGGGGACAGAATTTGGGGACACAATTTGGGGACAGAATTTGGTGACAGAATTTGGGGACAGAATTTGGGGACAGAATTTGGGGACAGAATTTGGGGACAGAATTTGGGGACAGAACGTGGGGACAGAATTTGGGGACACAATTTGGGGACACAATTTGGGGACAGAATTTGGGGACAGAATTTGGGGACAGAATTTGGGGACAGAATGTGGGGACAGAATTTGGGGACAGAATTTGGGGACAGAATTTGGGGACAGAATTTGGGGACAGAATTTGGGGACAGAATTTGGTGACAGAATTTGGGGACAGCATTTGGGGACACAATTTGGGGACAGAATTTGGGGATACAATTTAGGGACAGAATTTGGGGACAGAATTTGGGGACACAATTTGGGGACAGAATTTGGGGACAGAATTTGGGGACAGAATTTGGGGACAGAATTTGGGGACAGAATGTGGGGACAGAATTTGGGGACAGAATTTGGGGACAGAATTTGGGGACAGAATTTGGGGACAGAATTTGGAAACACAATTTGGGGACAGAATTTGGGGACAGAATGTGGGGACAGAATTTGGGGACACAATTTGGGGACAGAATTTGGGGACAGAATTTGGGGACAGAATTTGGGGACAGAATTTGGGGACAGAATTTGGGGACACAATTTGGGGACACAATTTGGGGACAGAATTTGGGGACAGAATTTGGGGACAGAATTTGGGGACAGAATTTGGGGACAGAATTTGGGAACAGAATTTGGGGACAGAATTTGGGGACAGAATTTGGGGACAGAATTTGGGGACAGAATTTGGGGACAGAATTTGGGGACAGAATTTGGGGACAGAATTTGGGGACACAATTTGGGGACAGAATTTGGGCACAGAATTTGAGGACAGAATTTGGGGACAGAATTTGGGGACAGAATTTGGGGACAGAATTTGGGGACAGAATTTGGGGACAGAATTTGGGGACAGAATTTGGGGACACAATTTGGGGACAGAATTTGGGGACAGAATTTGAGACAGAATTTGGTGACACAATTTGGGGACAGAATTTGGGGACACAATTTGGGGACACAATTTGGGGACAGAATTTGGGGACAGAATTTGGGGACAGAATTTGGGGACACAATTTGGGGACACAATTTGGGGACAGAATTTGGGATTAGAATTTGGGGACAGAATTTGGGGACAGAATTTGGGGACAGAATTTGGGGACAGAATTTGGGGACAGAATTTGGGGACAGAATTTGGGGACAGAATGTGGGGACAGAATTTGGGGACAGAATTTGGGGACAGAATTTGGGGACAGAATTTGGGGACAGAATTTGGGGACACAATTTGGGGACAGAATTTGGGGACACAATTTGGGGACAGAATTTGAGGACACAATTTGGGGACTGAATTTGGGGACAGAATTTGGGGACAGAATTTGGGGACAGAATTTGGGGACAGAATGTGGGGACAGAATTTGGGGACACAATTTGGGGACAGAATTTGGGGACACAATTTGGGGACAGAATTTGGGGACAGAATTTGGGGACACAATTTGGGGACACAATTTGGAGACAGAATTTGGGGACAGAATTTGGGGACAGAATTTGGGGACAGAATTTGGGGACAGAATTTGGGGACACAATTTGGAGACAGAATTTGGGGACAGAATTTGGGGACAGAATTTGGGGACAGAATTTGGGGACAGAATTTGGGGACAGAATTTGGGGACAGAATTTGGGGACAGAATTTGGGGACACAATTTGGGGACACAATTTGGAGACAGAATTTGGGGACAGAATTTGGGGACAGAATTTGGGGACAGAATGTGGGGACAGAATTTGGGGACAGAATTTGGGGACAGAATTTGGGGACAGAATTTGGGGACAGAATTTGGGGACACAATTTGGGGACAGAATTTGGGGACAGAATTTGGGGACAGAATTTGGGGACAGAATTTGGGGACAGAATTTGGGGACAGAATTTGGGGACACAATTTGGGGACAGAATTTGGGGACAGAATTTGGGGACACAATTTGGGGACACAATTTGGGGACACAATTTGGGGACAGAATTTGGGGACAGAATTTTTGGACAGAATTTGGGGACAGAATTTGGGGACAGAATTTGGGAACAGAATTTGGGGACAGAATTTGGGGACAGAATTTGGGGACAGAATTTTGGGACAGAATTTGGGGACAGAATTTGAGGACAGAATTTGGGGACAAAATTTGGGGACAGAATTTAAGGACAGAATTTGGGGACAAAATTTGGGGACAGAATTTGGGGATACAATTTGGGGACAGAATTTGGGGACACAATTTGGGGACAGAATTTGGGGACAGAATTTGGGGACAGAATTTGGGGACAGAATTTGGGGACAGAATTTGGGGACAGAATTTGGGGACAGAATTTGGGGACAGAATTTGCGGACAGAATTTGGGGACAGAATTTGGGGACAGAATTTGGGGACAGAATTTGGGGACAGAATTTGGGGACAAAATGTGGGGACAGAATTTTTGGACAGAATTTGGGGACAGAATTTGGGGACAGAATTTGGGGACAGAATTTGGGGACAAAATTTGGGGACAGAATTTGGGGACAGAATTTGGGGACAAAATTTGGGGACACAATTTGGGGATACAATTTGGGGACACAATTTGGGGACACAATTTGGGGACAGAATTTGGGGACAGAATTTGGGGACAGAATTTGGGGACAGAATTTGGGGACAGAATTTGGGGACACAATTTGGGGACAGAATTTGGGGACAGAATTTTTGGACAGAATTTGACGACAGAATTTGGGGACAGAATTTGGGGACAAAATTTGGGGACAGAATTTGGGGACAAAATTTGGGGACAAAATTTGGGGACAGAATTTGGGGATACAATTTGGGGACAGAATTTGGGGACACAATTTGGGGACAGAATTTGGGGACAGAATTTGGGGACAGAATTTGGGGACAGAATTTGGGGACAGAATTTGGGGACAGAATTTGGGGACAGAACGTGGGGACAGAATTTGGGGACACAATTTGGGGACACAATTTGGGGACAGAATTTGGGGACAGAATTTGGGGACAGAATTTGGGGACAGAATGTGGGGACAGAATTTGGGGACAGAATTTGGGGACAGAATTTGGGGACAGAATTTGGGGACAGAATTTGGGGACAGAATTTGGTGACAGAATTTGGGGACAGCATTTGGGGACACAATTTGGGGACAGAATTTGGGGATACAATTTAGGGACAGAATTTGGGGACAGAATTTGGGGACACAATTTGGGGACAGAATTTGGGGACAGAATTTGGGGACAGAATTTGGGGACAGAATTTGGGGACAGAATGTGGGGACAGAATTTGGGGACAGAATTTGGGGACAGAATTTGGGGACAGAATTTGGGGACAGAATTTGGAAACACAATTTGGGGACAGAATTTGGGGACAGAATGTGGGGACAGAATTTGGGGACACAATTTGGGGACAGAATTTGGGGACAGAATTTGGGGACAGAATTTGGGGACAGAATTTGGGGACAGAATTTGGGGACACAATTTGGGGACACAATTTGGGGACAGAATTTGGGGACAGAATTTGGGGACAGAATTTGGGGACAGAATTTGGGGACAGAATTTGGGAACAGAATTTGGGGACAGAATTTGGGGACAGAATTTGGGGACAGAATTTGGGGACAGAATTTGGGGACAGAATTTGGGGACAGAATTTGGGGACAGAATTTGGGGACACAATTTGGGGACAGAATTTGGGCACAGAATTTGAGGACAGAATTTGGGGACAGAATTTGGGGACAGAATTTGGGGACAGAATTTGGGGACAGAATTTGGGGACAGAATTTGGGGACAGAATTTGGGGACACAATTTGGGGACAGAATTTGGGGACAGAATTTGAGACAGAATTTGGTGACACAATTTGGGGACAGAATTTGGGGACACAATTTGGGGACACAATTTGGGGACAGAATTTGGGGACAGAATTTGGGGACAGAATTTGGGGACACAATTTGGGGACACAATTTGGGGACAGAATTTGGGATTAGAATTTGGGGACAGAATTTGGGGACAGAATTTGGGGACAGAATTTGGGGACAGAATTTGGGGACAGAATTTGGGGACAGAATGTGGGGACAGAATTTGGGGACAGAATTTGGGGACAGAATTTGGGGACAGAATTTGGGGACAGAATTTGGGGACACAATTTGGGGACAGAATTTGGGGACACAATTTGGGGACAGAATTTGAGGACACAATTTGGGGACTGAATTTGGGGACAGAATTTGGGGACAGAATTTGGGGACAGAATTTGGGGACAGAATGTGGGGACAGAATTTGGGGACACAATTTGGGGACAGAATTTGGGGACACAATTTGGGGACAGAATTTGGGGACAGAATTTGGGGACACAATTTGGGGACACAATTTGGAGACAGAATTTGGGGACAGAATTTGGGGACAGAATTTGGGGACAGAATTTGGGGACAGAATTTGGGGACAGAATTTGGGGACAGAATTTGGGGACAGAATTTGGGGACAGAATTTGGGGACACAATTTGGGGACAGAATTTGGGGACAGAATTTGGGGACAGAATTTGGGGACAGAATTTGGGGACAGAATTTGGGAACAGAATTTGGGGACAGAATTTGGGGACAGAATTTGGGGACAGAATTTGGGGACACAATTTGGGGACACAATTTGGGGACAGAATTTGGGGACAGAATTTGGGGACACAATTTGGGGACAGAATTTGGGCACAGAATTTGAGGACAGAATTTGGGGACAGAATTTGGGGACAGAATTTGGGGACAGAATTTGGGGACAGAATTTGGGGACAGAATTTGGGGACACAATTTGGGGACACAATTTGGGGACACAATTTGGGGACAGAATTTGGGGACAGAATTTGGGGACAGAATTTGGGGACAGAATTTGGGGACACAATTTGGGGACAGAATTTGGGGACAGAATTTGGGGACACAATTTGGGGACACAATTTGGAGACAGAATTTGGGGACAGAATTTGGGGACAGAATTTGGGGACAGAATGTGGGGACAGAATTTGGGGACAGAATTTGGGGACAGAATTTGGGGACAGAATTTGGGGACAGAATTTGGGGACACAATTTGGGGACAGAATTTGGGGACAGAATTTGGGGACAGAATTTGGGGACAGAATTTGGGGACAGAATTTGGGGACAGAATTTGGGGACAGAATTTGGGGACAGAATTTGGGGTTAGAATTTGGGGACAGAATTTGGGGACAGAATTTGGGGACAGAATTTGGGGACACAATTTGGGGACACAATTTGGGGACAGAATTTGGGGACAGAATTTGGGGACAGAATTTGGGGACAGAATTTGGGGACAGAATTTGGGGACAGAATTTGGGGACAGAATTTGGGGACAGAATTTGGGGACACAATTTGGGGACACAATTTGGGGACACAATTTGGGGACAGAATTTGGGGACAGAATTTGGGGACAGAATTTGGGGACAGAATTTGGGAACAGAATTTGGGGACAGAATTTGGGGACAGAATTTTTGGACAGAATTTGGGGACAGAATTTGGGGACAGAATTTGGGGACAAAATTTGGGGACAGAATTTGGGGACAGAATTTGGGGACAAAATTTGGGGACAGAATTTGGGGATACAATTTGGGGACAGAATTTGGGGACACAATTTGGGGACAGAATTTGGGGACAGAATTTGGGGACAGAATTTGGGGACAGAATTTGGGGACAGAATTTGGGGACAGAATGTGGGGACAGAATTTGGGGACACAATTTGGGGACACAATTTGGGGACAGAATTTGGGGACAGAATTTGGGGACAGAATTTGGGGACAGAATGTGGGGACAGAATTTGGGGACAGAATTTGGGGACAGAATTTGGGGACAGAATTTGGGGACAGAATTTGGGGACAGAATTTGGGGACAGAATTTGGGGACAGCATTTGGGGACACAATTTGGGGACAGAATTTGGGGATACAATTTAGGGACACAATTTGGGGACAGAATTTGGGGACAGAATTTGGGGACAGAATTTGGGGACAGAATTTGGGGACAGAATTTGGGGACAGAATGTGGGGACAGAATTTGGGGACAGAATTTGGGGACAGAATTTGGGGACAGAATTTGGGGACAGAATTTGGGGACAGAATTTGGGGACAGAAGTTTGGGACACAATTTGGGGGCAAAATTTGGGGATAGAATTTGGGGACAGAATTTGGGGACAGAATTTGGGGACATAATTTGGGGACACAATTTGGGGACAGAATTTGGGGACAGAATTTGGGGACAGAATTTGGGGACAGAATTTGGGGACAGAATTTGGGGACAGAATTTGGGGACAGAATTTGGGGACAGAATTTGGGGACATAGTTTGTGGACAGAATTTGGGGACAGAATTTGGGGACAGAATTTGGGGACAGAATTTGGGGACAGAATTTGGGGACAGAATTTGGGGACAGAATTTGGGGACAGAATTTGGGGACAGAATTTGGGGACAGAATTTGGGGACAGAATTTGGGGACAGAATTTTGGGACAGAATTTGGGGACAGAATTTGGGGACAGAATTTGGGGACAAAATTTGGGGACAGAATTTGGGGACAGAATTTGGGGACAAAATTTGGGGACAGAATTTGGGGATACAATTTGGGGACAGAATTTGGGGACACAATTTGGGGACAGAATTTGGGGACAGAATTTGGGGACAGAATTTGGGGACAGAATTTGGGGACAGAATTTGGGGACAGAATGTGGGGACAGAATTTGGGGACACAATTTGGGGACACAATTTGGGGACAGAATTTGGGGACAGAATTTGGGGACAGAATTTGGGGACAGAATTTGGGGACAGAATGTGGGGACAGAATTTGGGGACAGAATTTGGGGACAGAATTTGGGGACAGAATTTGGGGACAGAATTTGGGGACAGAATTTGGTGACAGAATTTGGGGACAGCAATTTGGGACACAATTTGGGGACAGAATTTGGGGATACAATTTAGGGACAGAATTTGGGGACAGAATTTGGGGACACAATTTGGGGACAGAATTTGGGGACAGAATTTGGGGACAGAATTTGGGGACAGAATTTGGGGACAGAATGTGGGGACAGAATTTGGGGACAGAATTTGGGGACAGAATTTGGGGACAGAATTTGGGGACAGAATTTGGGGACAGAATTTGGAAACACAATTTGGGGACAGAATTTGGGGACAGAATGTGGGGACAGAATTTGGGGACACAATTTGGGGACAGAATTTGGGGACAGAATTTGGGGACAGAATTTGGGGACAGAATTTGGGGACAGAATTTGGGGACAGAATTTGGGGACAGAATTTGGGGACAGAATTTGGGGACACAATTTGGGGACACAATTTGGGGACACAATTTGGGGACAGAATTTGGGGACACAATTTGGGGACACAATTTGGGGACACAATTTGGAGACAGAATTTGGGGACAGAATTTGGGGACAGAATTTGGGGACAGAATTTGGGGACAGAATTTGGGGACAGAATTTGGGGACAGAATTTGGGGACAGAATTTGGGGACAGAATTTGGGGACACAATTTGGGGACACAATTTGGAGACAGAATTTGGGGACAGAATTTGGGGACAGAATTTGGGGACAGAATGTGGGGACAGAATTTGGGGACAGAATTTGGGGACAGAATTTGGGGACAGAATTTGGGGACAGAATTTGGGGACACAATTTGGGGACAGAATTTGGGGACAGAATTTGGGGACAGAATTTGGGGACAGAATTTGGGGACAGAATTTGGGGACAGAATTTGGGGACAGAATTTGGGGACAGAATTTGGGAACACAATTTGTGGACACAATTTAGGGACACAATTTGGGGACAGAATTTGGGGACAGAATTTGGGGACAGAATTTGGGGACAGAATTTGGGGACAGAATTTGGGAACAGAATTTGGGGACAGAATTTGGGGACAGAATTTGGGGACAGAATTTGGGCACAGAATTTGGGGACAGAATTTGGGGACAGAATTTGGGGACAAAATTTGGGGACAGAATTTGGGGACAGAATTTGGGGACAAAATTTGGGGACAGAATTTGGGGATACAATTTGGGGACAGAATTTGGGGACACAATTTGGGGACAGAATTTGGGGACAGAATTTGGGGACAGAATTTGGGGACAGAATTTGGGGACAGAATTTGGGGACAGAATTTGGGGACAGAATGTGGGGACAGAATTTGGGGACACAATTTGGGGACACAATTTGGGGACAGAATTTGGGGACAGAATTTGGGGACAGAATTTGGGGACAGAATGTGGGGACAGAATTTGGGGACAGAATTTGGGGACAGAATTTGGGGACAGAATTTGGGGACAGAATTTGGGGACAGAATTTGGTGACAGAATTTGGGGACAGCATTTGGGGACAAAATTTGGGGACAGAATTTGGGGATACAATTTAGGGACAGAATTTGGGGACAGAATTTGGGGACACAATTTGGGGACAGAATTTGGGGACAGAATTTGGGGACAGAATTTGGGGACAGAATTTGGGGACAGAATGTGGGGACAGAATTTGGGGACAGAATTTGGGGACAGAATTTGGGGACAGAATTTGGGGACAGAAGTTTGAGACACAATTTGGGGGCAAAATTTGGGGACAGAATTTGGGGACAGAATTTGGGGACAGAATTTGGGGACATAATTTGGGGACACAATTTGGGGACAGAATTTGGGGACAGAATGTGGGGACAGAATTTGGGGACAGAATTTGGGGACAGAATTTGGGGACAGAATTTGGGGACAGAATTTGGGGACAGAATTTGGTGACAGAATTTGGGGACAGCATTTGGGGACAAAATTTGGGGACAGAATTTGGGGATACAATTTTGGGACACAATTTGGGGACAGAATTTGGGGACACAATTTGGGGACAGAATTTGGGGACAGAATTTGGGGACAGAATTTGGGGACAGAATTTGGGGACAGAATGTGGGGACAGAATTTGGGGACAGAATTTGGGGACAGAATTTGGGGACAGAATTTGGGGACAGAATTTGGGGACAGAATTTGGAAACACAATTTGGGGACAGAATTTGGGGACAGAATGTGGGGACAGAATTTGGGGACACAATTTGGGGACAGAATTTGGGGACAGAATTTGGGGACAGAATTTGGGGACAGAATTTGGGGACAGAATTTGGGGACACAATTTGGGGACACAATTTGGGGACACAATTTGGGGACAGAATTTGGGGACAGAATTTGGGGACAGAATTTGGGGACAGAATTTGGGGACACAATTTGGGGACAGAATTTGGGCACAGAATTTGAGGACAGAATTTGGGGACAGAATTTGGGGACAGAATTTGGGGACAGAATTTGGGGACAGAATTTGGGGACAGAATTTGGGGACAGAATTTGGGGACAGAATTTGGGGACAGAATTTGGGGACAGAATTTGGGGACAGAATTTGGGGACACAATTTGGGGACAGAATTTGGGGACACAATTTGGGGACACAATTTGGGGACAGAATTTGGGGACAGAATTTGGGGACAGAATTTGGGGACACAATTTGGGGACACAATTTGGGGACAGAATTTGGGATTAGAATTTGGGGACAGAATTTGGGGACAGAATTTGGGGATAGAATTTGGGGACAGAATTTGGGGACAGAATTTGGGGACAGAATTTGGGGACAGAATGTGGGGACAGAATTTGGGGACAGAATTTGGGGACAGAATTTGGGGACAGAATTTGGGGACAAAATTTGGGGACACAATTTGGGGACAGAATTTGGGGACACAATTTGGGGACAGAATTTGAGGACACAATTTGGGGACTGAATTTGGGGACAGAATTTGGGGACAGAATTTGGGGACAGAATTTGGGGACAGAATGTGGGGACAGAATTTGGGGACACAATTTGGGGACAGAATTTGGGGACAGAATTTGGGGACAGAATTTGGGGACAGAATTTGGGGACACAATTTGGGGACACAATTTGGAGACAGAATTTGGGGACAGAATTTGGGGACAGAATTTGGGGACAGAATTTGGGGACAGAATTTGGGGACAGAATTTGGGGACAGAATTTGGGGACAGAATTTGGGGACAGAATTTGGGGACAGAATTTGGGGACACAATTTGGGGACAGAATTTGGGGACAGAATTTGGGGACACAATTTGGGGACACAATTTGGGGACAGAATTTGGGAACAGAATTTGGGGACAGAATTTGGGGACAGAATTTGGGGACAGAATTTGGGGACAGAATTTGGGGACAGAATTTGGGGACAGAATTTGAGGACAGAATTTGGGGACACAATTTGGGGACAGAATTTGGGCACAGAATTTGAGGACAGAATTTGGGGACAGAATTTGGGGACAGAATTTGGGGACAGAATTTGGGGACAGAATTTGGGGACAGAATTTGGGGACAGAATTTGGGGACAGAATTTGGGGACAGAATTTGGGGACAGAATTTGGGGACAGAATTTGGGGACAGAATTTGGGGACACAATTTGGGGACAGAATTTGGGGACACAATTTGGGGACACAATTTGGGGACAGAATTTGGGGACAGAATTTGGGGACAGAATTTGGGGACACAATTTGGGGACACAATTTGGGGACAGAATTTGGGATTAGAATTTGGGGACGGAATTTGGGGACAGAATTTGGGGATAGAATTTGGGGACAGAATTTGGGGACAGAATTTGGGGACAGAATTTGGGGACAGAATGTGGGGACAGAATTTGGGGACAGAATTTGGGGACAGAATTTGGGGACACAATTTGGGGACAGAATTTGGGGACACAATTTCGGGACAGAATTTGAGGACACAATTTGGGGACTGAATTTGGAGACAGAATTTGGGGACAGAATTTGGGGACAGAATTTGGGGACAGAATGTGGGGACAGAATTTGGGGACACAATTTGGGGACAGAATTTGGGGACAAAATTTGGGGACAGAATTTGGGGACAGAATTTGGGGACAAAATTTGGGGACAGAATTTGGGGATACAATTTGGGGACAGAATTTGGGGACACAATTTGGGGACAGAATTTGGGGACAGAATTTGGGGACAGAATTTGGGGACAGAATTTGGGGACAGAATTTGGGGACAGAATTTGGGGACAGAATTTGGGGACAGAATGTGGGGACAGAATTTGGGGACACAATTTGGGGACACAATTTGGGGACAAAATTTGGGGACAGAATTTGGGGACAGAATTTGGGGACAGAATGTGGGGACAGAATTTGGGGACAGAATTTGGGGACAGAATTTGGGGACAGAATTTGGGGACAGAATTTGGGGACAGAATTTGGTGACAGAATTTGGGGACAGCATTTGGGGACACAATTTGGGGACAGAATTTGGGGATACAATTTAGGGACAGAATTTGGGGACAGAATTTGGGGACACAATTTGGGGACAGAATTTGGGGACAGAATTTGGGGACAGAATTTGGGGACAGAATTTGGGGACAGAATGTGGGGACAGAATTTGGGGACAGAATTTGGGGACAGAATTTGGGGACAGAATGTGGGGACAAAATTTGGGGACAGAATTTGGAAACACAATTTGGGGACAGAATTTGGGGACAGAATTTGGGAACAGAATTTGGGGACACAATTTGGGGACAGAATTTGGGGACAGAATTTGGGGACAGAATTTGGGGACAGAATTTGGGGACAGAATTTGGGGACACAATTTGGGGACACAATTTGGGGACACAATTTGGGGACAGAATTTGGGGACAGAATTTGGGGACAGAATTTGGGGACAGAATTTGGGGACAGAATTTGGGAACAGAATTTGGGGACAGAATTTGGGGACAGAATTTGGGGACACAATTTGGGGACAGAATTTGGGGACAGAATTTGGGGACAGAATTTGGGGACAGAATTTGGGGACAGAATTTGGGGACAGAATTTGGGGACAGAATTTGGGGACAGAATTTGGGGACAGAATTTGTCGACAGAATTTGGGGACAGAATTTGGGGACAGAATTTGGGGACAGAATTTGGGGACAGAATTTGGGGACAGAATTTGGGGACAGAATTTGGGGACAGAATTTGGGGACAGAAGTTTGGGACACAATTTGGGGGCAAAATTTGGGGACAGAATTTGGGGACAGAATTTGGGGACAGAATTTGGGGACATAATTTGGGGACACAATTTGGGGACAGAATTTGGGGACAGAATTTGGGAACAGAATTTGGGGACAGAATTTGGGGACAGAATTTGGGGACAGAATTTGGGGACAGAATTTGGGGACATAGTTTGTGGACAGAATTTGGGGACAGAATTTGGGGACAGAATTTGGGGACAGAATTTGCGGACAGAATTTGGGGACAGAATTTGGGGACAGAATTTGGGGACAGAATTTGGGGACAGAATTTGGGGACAGAATTTGGGGACAGAATTTTTGGACAGAATTTGGGGACAGAATTTGGGGACAGAATTTGGGGACAAAATTTGGGGACAGAATTTGGGGACAGAATTTGGGGACAAAATTTGGGGACAGAATTTGGGGATACAATTTGGGGACAGAATTTGGGACACAATTTGGGGACAGAATTTTGGGACAGAATTTGGGGACAGAATTTGGGGACAGAATTTGGGGACAGAATTTGGGGACAGAATGTGGGGACAGAATTTAGGGACACAATTTGGGGACACAATTTGGGGACAGAATTTGGGGACAGAATTTGGGGACAGAATGTGGGGACAGAATTTGGGGACAGAATTTGGGGACAGAATTTGGGGACAGAATTTGGGGACAGAATTTGGGGACAGAATTTGGGGACAGAATTTGGGGACAGCATTTGGGGACACAATTTGGGGACAGAATTTGGGGATACAATTTAGGGACAGAATTTGGGGACAGAATTTGGGGACACAATTTGGGGACAGAATTTGGGGACAGAATTTGGGGACAGAATTTGGGGACAGAATTTGGGGACAGAATGTGGGGACAGAATTTGGGGACAGAATTTGGGGACAGAATTTGGGGACAGAATTTGGGGACAGAATTTGGGGACAGAATTTGGAAACACAATTTGGGGACAGAATTTGGGGACAGAATGTGGGGACAGAATTTGGGGACACAATTTGGGGACAGAATTTGGGGACACAATTTGGGGACAGAATTTGGGGACAGAATTTGGGGACAGAATTTGGGGACACAATTTGGGGACACAATTTGGGGACAGAATTTGGGGACAGAATTTGGGGACAGAATTTGGGGACAGAATTTGGGGACAGAATTTGGGAACAGAATTTGGGGACAGAATTTGGGGACAGAATTTGGGGACACAATTTGGGGACAGAATTTGGGGACAGAATTTGGGGACAGAATTTGGGGACAGAATTTGGGGACACAATTTGGGGACAGAATTTGGGCACAGAATTTGAGGACAGAATTTGGGGACAGAATTTGGGGACAGAATTTGGGGACAGAATTTGGGGACAGAATTTGGGGACAGAATTTGGGGACAGAATTTGGGGACAGAATTTGGGGACAGAATTTGGGGACAGAATTTGGGGACACAATTTGGGGACAGAATTTGGGGACACAATTTGGGGACAGAATTTGGGGACAGAATTTGGGGACAGAATTTGGGGACAGAATTTGGGGACAAAATTTGGGGACACAATTTGGGGACAGAATTTGGGATTAGAATTTGGGGACAGAATTTGGGGACAGAATTTGGGGATAGAATTTGTGTTTGTAAAGATGAGGATGATTGATGATGGTGATGTTCCAATAAAAATGTGTTGAAAAAAAACTATTGCTCCAATTAGTCGAAATGAGAAGATGATGATGTTGAAAATTTAATTAAAGGTGATTCAGGAAATAAAAGCCACACTATTGAACTACTTGAATTATAAAAGCCAAATTTATTTATTTTAATAAACGAACTAAGTTAACACACTGTATATTTAATTTTAATTTTTAATCTTAATTTGTCGCTGGTTTGTAATCGAATGAATATGATTTAATTATACAATAAATATTTTACATATTATACGTTAATATATAGCTGTCACGTTTGAATTGTATAATTAATGTAGAATGTAATTTTGAATATAAAAATGTACTAATATTAAATAAAGTACTAGTACGATATACTACGTAACTAATTATATTATAGAACGCACCCATCGTGCTACTATTCTAGTACTACAACATGACATAATGGAAATAATGACAGTTAAGTCGACAATTTGTGTTTACACAGTGAATTTTACAAGAATGTCAAAAGTAAGTATAAATTATAAAAAATAAATGTTTAACAATATAAAATTATTAATTAGTTTCTTAATTTTAGATATACATATTATTTGGTTTAATTTTACAAAGTTGGTAAGTATGTGAATATAAGTAATTTTCTTGTTTTGGTTTAATTTTAGGTACAGCTGAGGATGATACCGTAGCACTTGGAGTTGCAAATAACTGTGTGTTGGTTTGTTTACAAACATTTAATAAATCTTTGAGTAAACCAGCTGTTATTTGTTTGTTTTATTTTAGAGTTTCGCTAACAATTTGGGGACAGAATTTGGGGACAGAATTTGGGGACAGAATTTGGGGACAGAATGTGGGGACAGAATTTGGGGACAGAATTTGGGGACAGAATTTGGGGACAGAATTTGGGGACAGAATTTGGGGACACAATTTGGGGATAGAATTTGGGGACACAATTTAGGGACAGAATTTGAGGACACAACTTGGGGACTGAATTTGGGGACAGAATTTGGGGACAGAATTTGGGGACAGAATTTGGGGACAGAATGTGGGGACACAATTTGGGGACACAATTTGGGGACAGAATTTGGGGACAAAATTTGGGGACAGAATTTTGGGACAGAATTTGGGGACAAAATTTGGGGACAGAATTTGGGGATACAATTTGGGGACAGAATTTGGGGACACAATTTGGGGACAGAATTTGGGGACAGAATTTGGGGACAGAATTTGGGGACAGAATTTGGGGACAGAATTTGGGGACAGAATTTGGGGACATAGTTTGTGGACAGAATTTGGGGACAGAATTTGGGGACAGAATTTGGGGACAGAATTTTCGGACAGAATTTGGGGACAGAATTTGGGGACAGAATTTGGGGACAGAATTTGGGGACAGAATTTGGGGACAGAATTTGGGGACAGAATTTTTGGACAGAATTTGGGGACAGAATTTGGGGACAGAATTTGGGGACAAAATTTGGGGACAGAATTTGGGGACAGAATTTGGGGACAAAATTTGGGGACAGAATTTGGGGATACAATTTGGGGACAGAATTTGGGGATACAATTTGGGGACAGAATTTGGGGACAGAATTTGGGGACAGAATTTGGGGACAGAATTTGGGGACAGAATTTGGGGACAGAATTTGGGGACAGAATTTGGGGACAGAATTTGGGGACAGAATGTGGGGACAGAATTTGGGGACACAATTTGGGGACACAATTTGGGGACAGAATTTGGGGACAGAATTTGGGGACAGAATTTGCGGACAGAATTTGGGGACAGAATTTGGGGACAGAATTTGGGGACAGAATTTGGGGACAGAATTTGGGGACAGAATTTTTGGACAGAATTTGGGGACAGAATTTGGGGACGGAATTTGGGGACAAAATTTGGGGACAGAATTTGGGGACAGAATTTGGGGAGAAAATTTATGGACAGAATTTGGGGATACAATTTGGGGACAGAATTTGGGGACACAATTTGGGGACAGAATTTGGGGACAGAATTTGGGGACAGAATTTGGGGACAGAATTTGGGGACAGAATTTGGGGACAGAATTTGGGGACAGAATGTGGGGACAGAATTTGGGGACACAATTTGGGGACAGAATTTGGGGACAGAATTTGGGGACAGAATTTGGGGACAGAATTTGGGAACAGAATTTGGGGACAGAATTTGGGGACAGAATTTGGGGACACAATTTGGGGACAGAATTTGGGGACGGAATTTGGGGACAGAATTTGGGGACAGAATTTGGGGACAGAATTTGGGGACAGAATTTGGGGACAGAATTTGGGGACAGAATTTGTTGACAGAATTTGGGGACAGAATTTGGGGACAGAATTTGGGGACAGAATTTGGGGACAGAATTTGGGGACAGAATTTGGGGACAGAATTTGGGGACAGAATTTGGGGACAGAAGTTTGGGACACAATTTGGGGGCAAAATTTGGGGACAGAATTTGGGGACAGAATTTGGGGACAGAATTTGGGGACATAATTTGGGGACACAATTTGGGGACAGAATTTGGGGACAGAATTTGGGGACAGAATTTGGGGACTGAATTTGGGGACAGAATTTGGGGACAGAATTTGGGGACATAGTTTGTGGACAGAATTTGGGGACAGAATTTGGGGACAGAATTTGGGGACAGAATTTGGGGACAGAATTTGGGGACAGAATTTGTTGACAGAATTTGGGGACAGAATTTGGGGACAGAATTTGGGGACAGAATTTGGGGACAGAATTTGGGGACAGAATTTGGGGACAGAATTTGGGGACAGAATTTGGGGACAGAAGTTTGGGACACAATTTGGGGGCAAAATTTGGGGACAGAATTTGGGGACAGAATTTGGGGACAGAATTTGGGGACATAATTTGGGGACACAATTTGGGGACAGAATTTGGGGACAGAATTTGGGGACAGAATTTGGGGACAGAATTTGGGGACAGAATTTGGGGACAGAATTTGGGGACAGAATTTGGGGACATAGTTTGTGGACAGAATTTGGGGACAGAATTTGGGGACAGAATTTGGGGACAGAATTTGCGGACAGAATTTGGGGACAGAATTTGGGGACAGAATTTGGGGACAGAATTTGGGGACAGAATTTGGGGACAGAATTTGGGGACAGAATTTTTGGACAGAATTTGGGGACAGAATTTGGGGACAGAATTTGGGGACAAAATTTGGGGACAGAATTTGGGGACAGAATTTGGGGACAAAATTTGGGGACAGAATTTGGGGATACAATTTGGGGACAGAATTTGGGGACACAATTTGGGGACAGAATTTGGGGACAGAATTTGGGGACAGAATTTGGGGACAGAATTTGGGGACAGAATTTGGGGACAGAATTTGGGGACAGAATGTGGGGACAGAATTTGGGGACACAATTTGGGGACACAATTTGGGGACAGAATTTGGGGACAGAATTTGGGGACAGAATTTGGGGACAGAATGTGGGGACAGAATTTGGGGACAGAATTTGGGGACAGAATTTGGGGACAGAATTTGGGGACAGAATTTGGGGACAGAATTTGGTGACAGAATTTGGGGATACAATTTAGGGACAGAATTTGGGGACAGAATTTGGGGACAGAATTTGGGGACAGAATTTGGGGACAGAATTTGGGGACACAATTTGGGGACAGAATTTGGGGACAGAATTTGGGGACAGAATTTGGAAACACAATTTGGGGACAGAATTTGGGGACAGAATGTGGGGACAGAATTTGGGGACACAATTTGGGGACAGAATTTGGGGACAGAATTTGGGGACAGAATTTGGGGACAGAATTTGGGGACAGAATTTGGGGACACAATTTGGGGACACAATTTGGGGACAGAATTTGGGGACAGAATTTGGGGACAGAATTTGGGGACAGAATTTGGGGACAGAATTTGGGGACAGAATTTGGGAACAGAATTTGGGGACAGAATTTGGGGACAGAATTTGGGGACAGAATTTGGGGACAGAATTTGGGGACAGAATTTGGGGACAGAATTTGGGGACAGAATTTGGGGACACAATTTGGGGACAGAATTTGGGCACAGAATTTGAGGACAAAATTTGGGGACAGAATTTGGGGACAGAATTTGGGGACAGAATTTGGGGACAGAATTTGGGGACAGAATTTGGGGACAGAATTTGGGGACAGAATTTGGGGACAGAATTTGGGGACACAATTTGGGGACAGAATTTGGGGACACAATTTGGGGACACAATTTGGGGACACAATTTGGGGACAGAATTTGGGGACAGAATTTGGGGACACAATTTGGGGACACAATTTGGGGACAGAATTTGGGGACAAAATTTGGGGCAGAATTTGGGGACAGAATTTGGGGACAAAATTTGGGGACAGAATTTGGGGATACAATTTGGGGACAGAATTTGGGGACAGAATGTGGGGACAGAATTTGGGGACAGAATTTGGGGACAGAATTTGGGGACAGAATTTGGGGACAGAATTTGGGGACAGAATTTGGGGACACAATTTGGGGACAGAATTTGGGGACACAATTTGGGGACAGAATTTGAGGACACAATTTGGGGACTGAATTTGGGGACAGAATTTGGGGACAGAATTTGGGGACAGAATTTGGGGACAGAATGTGGGGACAGAATTTGGGGACACAATTTGGGGACAGAATTTGGGGACAGAATTTTGGGACAGAATTTGGGGACAGAATTTGGGGACACAATTTGGGGACACAATTTGGAGACAGAATTTGGGGACAGAATTTGGGGACACAATTTGGGGACAGAATTTGGGGACACAATTTGGGGACAGAATTTGGGGACAGAATTTGGGGACACAATTTGGGGACACAATTTGGAGACAGAATTTGGGGACAGAATTAGGGGACAGAATTTGGGGACAGAATTTGGGGACAGAATTTGGGGACAGAATTTGGGGACAGAATTTGGGGACAGAATTTGGGGACACAATTTGGGGACACAATTTGGAGACAGAATTTGGGGACAGAATTTGGGGACAGAATTTGGGGACAGAATTTGGGGACAGAATTTGGGGACAGAATTTGGGGACAGAATTTGGGGACACAATTTGGGGACAGAATTTGGGGACAGAATTTGGGGACAGAATTTGGGGACAGAATTTTGGGACAGAATTTGGGGACAGAATTTGGGGACAGAATTTGGGGACAGAATTTGGGGACAGAATTTGGGGACACAATTTGGGGACACAATTTGGGGACACAATTTGGGGACACAATTTGGGGACAGAATTTGGGGACAGAATTTGGGGACAGAATTTGGGGACAGAATTTGGGGACAGAATTTGGGAACAGAATTTGGGGACAGAATTTGGGGACAGAATTTGGGGACAGAATTTTTGGACAGAATTTGGGGACAGAATTTGGGGACAGAATTTGGGGACAAAATTTGGGGACAGAATTTGGGGACAGAATGTGGGGACAAAATTTGGGGACAGAATTTGGGGATACAATTTGGGGACAGAATTTGGGGACAGCATTTGGGGACACAATTTGGGGACAGAATTTGGGGATACAAATTCTGTCCCCAAATTCTGTCCCCAAATTCTGTCCCCAAATTCTGTCCCCAAATTCTGTCCCCAAATTCTGACTCCAAATTCTGTCCCCAAATTCTGTCCTCAAATATTGTGCCCAAATTCTGTCCCCAAATTCTGTCCCCAAATTCTGTCCCCAAATTCTGTCCCCAAATTCTGTCCCCAAATTCTGTCCCCAAATTCTGTCCCCAAATTCTGTCCCCAAATTCTGTTCCCAAATTCTGTCCCCAAATTCTGTCCCCAAATTCTGTCCCCAAATTATGTCCCCAAATTCTGTCCCCAAATTATGTCCCCAAATTGTGTCCCCAAATTGTGTCCCCAAATTCTGTCCCCAAATTCTGTCCCCAAATTCTGTCCCCAAATTCTGTCCCCAAATTCTGTCCCCAAATTCTGTCCCCAAATTGTGTCCCCAAATTCTGTCCCCACATTCTGTCCCCAAATTCTGTCCCCAAATTGTGTTTCCAAATTGTGTCCCCAAATTCTGTCCCCAAATTCTGTCCCCAAATTCTGTCCCCAAATTCTGTCCCCAAATTCTGTCCCCACATTCTGTCCCCAAATTCTGTCCCCAAATTCTGTCCCCAAATTCTGTCCCCAGAATTTGGAGACAGAATTTGGGGACACAATTTGGGGACAGAATTTGGGGACAGAATTTGGGGACACAATTTGGGGACACAATTTGGAGACAGAATTTGGGGACAGAATTTGGGGACAGAATTTGGTGACAGAATTTGGGGACAGAATTTTGGGACAGAATTTGGGGACAGAATTTGGGGACACAATTTGGAGACAGAATTTGGGGACAGAATTTGGGGACAGAATTTGGGGACAGAATGTGGGGACAGAATTTGGGGACAGAATTTGGGGACAGAATTTGGGGACAGAATTTGGGGACAGAATTTGGGGACACAAAATCTGTCCCCAAATTCTGTCCCCAAATTGTGTCCCCAAATTCTGTCCCCACATTCTGTCCCAAAATTCTGTCCCCAAATTGTGTTTCCAAATTCTGTCCCCAAATTCTGTCCCCAAATTCTGTCCCCAAATTCTGTCCCCAAATTCTGTCCCCACATTCTGTCCCCAAATTCTGTCCCCAAATTCTGTCCCCAAATTCTGTCCCCAAATTCTGTCCCCAGAATTTGGGGACAGAATTTGGGGACACAATTTGGGGACAGAATTTGGAGACAGAATTTGGGGACAGAATTTGGGGACAGAATTTGGGGACAGAATTTGGGGACAGAATTTGGGGACAGAATTTGGGGACAGAATTTGGGGACAGAATTTGGGGACAGAATTTGGGGACAGAATTTGGGGACACAATTTGGAGACAGAATTTGGGGACAGAATTTGGGGACAGAATTTGGGGACAGAATGTGGGGACAGAATTTGGGGACAGAATTTGGGGACAGAATTTGGGGACAGAATTTGGGGACACAATTTGGGGACACAATTTGGGGACAGAATTTGGGGACAGAATTTGGGGACAGAATTTGGGGACAGAATTTGGGGACAGAATTTGGGGACAGAATTTGGGGACAGAATTTGGGGACAGAATTTGGGGACAGAATTTGGGGACAGAATTTGGGGACAGAATTTGGGGACACAATTTGGGGACACAATTTGGGGACAGAATTTGGGGACAGAATTTGGGGACAGAATTTGGGGACAGAATTTGGGGACAGAATTTGGGAACAGAATTTGGGGACGGAATTTGGGGACACAATTTGGGGACACAATTTGGGGACAGAATTTGGGGACCGAATTTGGGGACAGAATTTGGGGACAGAATTTGGGGACACAATTTGGGGACAGAATTTGGGCACAGAATTTGAGGACAGAATTTGGGGACAGAATTTGGGGACAGAATTTGGGGACAGAATTTGGGGACAGAATTTGGGGACAGAATTTGGGGACAGAATTTGGACAGAATTTGGACAGAATTTGGACAGAAATTGTGTCCCCAAATTGTGTCCCCAAATTCTGTACCCAAATTCTGTCCCCAAATTCTGTCCCCAAATTCTGTCCCCAAATTGTGTCCCCAAATTGTGTCCCCAAATTCTGTCCCCACATTTTGTCCCCAAATTCTGTCTTCAAATTGTGTTTTCTGTCCCTAAATTCTGTCCCCAAATTCTGTCCCCAAATTCTGTCCCCAAATTCTGTCCCCAAATTCTGTCCCCAAATTCTGTCCCCAAATTCTGTCCTCAAATTCTGTGCCCAAATTCTGTCCCCAAATTGTGTCCCCAAATTCTGTCCCCAAATTCTGTCCCCAAATTCTGTCTGCAAATTCTGTCCCCAAATTCTGTCCCCAAATTCTGTCCCCAAATTCTGTTCCCAAATTCTGTCCACAAATTCTGTCCCCAAATTCTGTCCCCAAATTCTGTCCCCAAATTCTGTCCCTAAATTGTGTCCCCAAATTCTGTCCCCAAATTCTGTCCCCAAATTGTGTCCCCAAATTCTGTCCCCAAATTCTGTCCCCAAATTCTGTCCCCAAATTCTGTCCCCAAATTCTGTCCCCAAATTCTGTCCCCAAATTCTGTCCCCAAATTCTGTCCCCAAATTGTGTCCCCAAATTCTGTCCCCAAATTCTGTCCCCAAATTGTGTCCCCAAATTCTGTCCCCAAATTCTGTCCCCACATTCTGTCCCCAAATTCTGTCCCCAAATTGTGTCCCCAAATTCTGTCCCCAAATTCTGTCCCCAAATTGTGTCCCCAAATTCTGTCCCCACATTCTGTCCCCAAATTCTGTCCCCAAATTGTGTTTCCAAATTCTGTCCCCAAATTCTGTCCCCAAATTCTGTCCCCAAATTCTGTCCCCAAATTCTGTCCCCAAATTCTGTCCCCAAATTGTGTCCCCAAATTCTGTCCCCAAATTCTGTCCCCAAATTCTGTCCCCAAATTCTGTCCCCAAATTCTGTCCCCAAATTGTGTCCCCAAATTCTGTCCCCAAATTCTGTCCTTAAATTGTATCCCCAAATTCTGTCCCCAAATTGTGTCCCCAAATGCTGTCCCCAAATTCTGTCACCAAATTCTGTCCCCAAATTCTGTCCCCAAATTCTGTCCCCAAATTCTGTCCCCAAATTCTGTCCCCAAATTCTGTCCCCACATTCTGTCCCCAAATTCTGTCCCCAAATTCTGTCCCCAAATTCTGTCCCCAAATTGTGTCCCCAAATTGTGTCCCCAAATTCTGTCCCCACATTCTGTCCCCAAATTCTGTCCCCAAATTCTGTCCCCAAATTCTGTCCCCAAATTCTGTCCCCAAATTCTGTCCCCAAATTCTGTCCCCAAATTGTGTCCCCAAATTCTGTCCCCAAATTGTATCCCCAAATTCTGTCCCCAAATTTTGTCCCCAAATTCTGTCCCCAAATTCTGTCCCCAAATTTTGTCCCCAAATTCTGTCCCCAAATTCTGTCCCCAAATTCTGTCCAAAAATTCTGTCCCCAAATTCTGTCCCCAAATTCTGTCCCCAAATTCTGTCCCCAAATTCTGTCCCCAAATTCTGTCCCCAAATTCTGTCCCCAAATTCTGTCCGCAAATTCTGTCCCCAAATTCTGTCCCCAAATTCTGTCCCCAAATTCTGTCCACAAACTATGTCCCCAAATTCTGTCCCCAAATTCTGTCCCCAAATTCTGTCCCCAAATTCTGTCAACAAATTCTGTCCCCAAATTCTGTCCCCAAATTGTGTCCCCAAATTATGTCCCCAAATTCTGTCCCCAAATTCTGTCCCCAAATTCTGTCCCCAAATTTTGCCCCCAAATTGTGTCCCAAACTTCTGTCCCCAAATTCTGTCCCCAAATTCTGTCCCCAAATTCTGTCCCCAAATTGTGTCCCCAAATTCTGTCCCCAAATTCTGTCCCCAAATTCTGTCAACAAATTCTGTCCCCAAATTCTGTCCCCAAATTCTGTCCCCAAATTCTGTCCCCAAATTCTGTCCCCAAATTCTGTCCCCAAATTCTGTCCCCAAATTCTGTCCCCAAATTGTGTCCCCAAATTGTGTCCCCAAATTGTGTCCCCAAATTCTGTCCCCAAATTGTGTCCCCAAATTCTGTCCCCAAATTGTGTCCCCAAATTCTGTCCCCAAATTGTGTCCCCAAATTGTGTCCCCAAATTCTGTCCCCAAATTCTGTAACCAAATTCTGTCCCCAAATTCTGTCCCCAAATTCTGTCCCCAAATTCTGTCCCCACATTCTGTCCCCAAATTCTGGCCCCAAATTTTGTCCCCAAATTCTGTCTCCAAATTGTGTCCCCAAATTGTGTCCCCAAATTGTGTCCCCAAATTCTGTCCCCAAATTCTGTCCCCAAATTCTGTCCCCAAATTCTGTCCCCACATTCTGTCCCCAAATTCTGTCGCCAAATTCTGTCCCCAAATTCTGTCCCCAAATTCTGTCCCCAAATTGTGTCCCCAAATTCTGTCCCCACATTCTGTCCCCAAATTCTGTCCCCAAATTCTGTCCCCAAATTGTGTTTCCAAATTGTGTCCCCAAATTCTGTCCCCAAATTCTGTCCCCAAATTGTGTCCCCAAATTTTGTCCCCAAATTCTGTCCCCAAATTCTGTCCCTAAATTGTGTCCCCACATTCTGTCCCCAAATTCTGTCCCTAAATTGTATCCCCAAATTCTGTCCCCAAATTCTGTCCCCAAATGCTGTCCCCAAATTCTGTCACCATATTCTGTCCCCAAATTCTGTCCCCAAATTCTGTCCCCAAATTGTGTCCCCAAATTCTGTCCCCACATTCTGTCCCCAAATTCTGTCCCCAAATTCTGTCCCCAAATTCTGTCCCCAAATTGTGTCCCCAAATTGTGTCCCCAAATTCTGTCCCCACATTCTGTCCCCAAATTCTGTCCCCAAATTGTGTCCCTAAATTCTGTCCCCAAATTCTGTCCCCAAATTCTGTCCCCAAATTCTGTCCCCAAATTGTGTCCCCAAATTCTGTCCCCAAATTGTATCCCCAAATTCTGTCCTCAAATTTTGTCCCCAAATTCTGTCCCCAAATTCTGTCCCCAAATTTTGTCTCCAAATTCTGTCCCCAAATTCTGTCCCCAAATTCTGTCCAAAAATTCTGTCCCCAAATTCTGTCCCCAAATTCTGTCCCCAAATTCTGTCCCCAAATTCTGTTCCCAAATTCTGTCCCCAAATTCTGTCCCCAAATTCTGTCCCCAAATTGTGTCCCCAAATTCTGTCCCAAAATTCTTTCCCCAAATTCTGTCCCCAAATTCTGTCCCCAAATTCTGTCCCCACATTCTGTCCCCAAATTCTGTCCCCAAATTCTGTCCCCAAATTCTGTCCCCAAATTCTGTCCCCAAATTGTGTCCCCAAATTCTGTCCCCACATTCTGTCCCCAAATTCTGTCACCAAATTGTGTCCCCAAATTCTGTCCCCAAATTTTGTCCCCAAATTGTGTCCCCAAATTCTGTCCCCAAATTGTATCCCCAAATTCTGTCCCCAAATTCTGTCCCCAAATTCTGTCCCCAAATTCTGTCCCCAAATTCTGTCCCCAAATTCTGTCCCCAAATTCTGTCCCCAAATTCTGTCCCCAAATTCTGTCCCCAAATTCTAATCCCAATTTCTGTCCCCAAATTGTGTCCCCAAATTGTGTCCCCAAATTCTGTCCCCAAATTCTGTCCCCAAATTCTGTAACCAAATTGTGTCCCCAAATTGTGTCCCCAAATTCTGTCCCCAAATTGTGTCTCCAAATTGTGTCCCCAAATTGTGTCCCCAAATTCTGTCCCCAAATTGTGTCCCCAAATTCTGTCCCCAAATTCTGTCCCCAAATTCTGTCCCCAAATTCTGTCCCCAAATTCTGTCCCCAAATTCTGTCCCCAAATTCTGTCCCCAAATTCTGTCCCCACATTCTGTCCCCAAATTCTGTCCCCAAATTCTGTCCCCAAATTGTGTCCCCAAATTGTGTCCCCAAATTGTGTCCCGAAATTCTGTCCCCACATTCGGTCCCCAAATTCTGTCCCCAAATTCTGTCCCCAAAATCTGTCCCCAAATTCCGTCCCCAAATTCTGTCCCCAAATTCTTTCCCCAAATTCTGTCCCCACATTCTGTCCCCAAATTCTGTCCCCAAATTCTGTCCCCAAATTCTGTCCCCAAATTGTGTCCCCAAATTCTGTCCCCAAATTCTGTCCCCAAATTCTGTCCCCAGATTTTGCCCCCAAATTGTGTCCCCAACTTCTGTCCCCAAATTCTGTCCCCAAATTCTGTCCCCAAATTCTGTCCCCAAATTCTGTCCCCAAATTCTGTCCCCAAATTCTTTCCCCAAATTGTGTCCCCAAATTGTGTCCCCAAATTGTGTCCCCAAATTCTGTCCCCAAATTCTGTCCCCAAATTCTGTCCCCAAATTGTGTCCCCAAAATGTGTCCCCAAATTCTGTCCCCAAATTCTGTCCCCAAATTCTGTCCCCAAATTCTGTCCCCAAATTCTGTCCCCAAATTGTGTCCCCAAATTGTGTCCCCAAATTCTGTCCCCAAATTCTGTCCCCAAATTCTGTCCCCATATTCTGTCCCCAAATTGTGTCTCCAAATTCTGTCCCTAAATTCTGTCCCCAAATTGTGTCCCCAAATTGTGTCCCCAAATTGTGTCCCCAAATTCTGTCCCCAAATTCTGTCCCCAAAATCTGTCCCCAAATTCTGTCCCCAAATTCTGTCCCCAAATTCTGTCCCCAAATTCTGTCCCCAAATTCTGTCCCCAAATTCTGTCCCCAAATTCTGTCCCCAAATTCTGTCCCCAAATTCTGTCCCCAAATTCTGTCCCCAAATTCTGTCCCCACATTCTGTCCCCAAATTCTGTCCCCAAATTCTGTCCCCAAATTCTGTCCCCAAATTGTGTCCCCAAATTGTGTCCCCAAATTCTGTCCCCAAATTCTGTCCCCAAATTCTGTCCCCAAATTCTGTCCCCAAATTCTGTCCCCAAATTCAGTCCCCAAATTGTGTCCTCAAATTCTATCCCCAAATTGTGTCCCCAAATTCTGTCCCCAAATTGTGTCCCCAAATTCTGTCCCCAAATTCTATCCCCAAATTCTGTCCCCAAATTCTGTCCCCAAATTCTGTCCCCAAATTCTGTCCCCACATTCTGTCCCCAAATTCTGTCCCCAAATTCTGTCCCCAAATTCTGTCCCCAAATTCTATCCCCAAATTCTGTCCCCAAATTCTGTCCCCAAATTCTAATCCCAAATTCTGTCCCCAAATTGTGTCCCCAAATTCTGTCCCCAAATTCTGTCCCCAAATTCTGTCCCCAAATTGTGTCCCCAAATTGTGTCCCCAAATTCTGTCCCCAAATTGTGTCACCAAATTCTGTCCCCAAATTCTGTCCCCAAATTGTGTCCCCAAATTCTGTCCCCAAATTCTGTCCCCAAATTCTGTCCCCAAATTCTGTCCCCAAATTCTGTCCTCAAATTCTGTCCCCAAATTCTGTCCCCAAATTGTGTCCCCAAATTGTGTCCCCAAATTCTGTCCCCAAATTCTGTCCCCAAATTGTGTCCCCAAATTGTGTCCCCAAATTGTGTCCCCAAATTCTGTCCCCAAATTCTGTCCCCAAACTCTGTCCCCAAATTTTGTCCCCAAATTCTGTCCCCAAATTCTGTCCCCACATTCTGTCCCCAAATTCTGTCCCCAAATTCTGTACCCAAATTCTGTCCCCAAATTGTGTCCCCAAATTGTGTCCCCAAATTATGTCCCCAAATTCTGTCCCCAAATTCTGTCCCCAAATTCTGTCCCCAAATTTTGTCCCCAAATTGTGTCCCCAACTTCTGTCCCCAAATTCTGTCTCCAAATTCTGTCCCCAAATTCTGTCCCCAAATTCTGTCCCCAAATTCTGTCCCCAAATTGTGTCCCCAAATTGTGTCCCCAAATTCTGTCCCTAAATTCTGTCCCCAAATTCTGTCCCCAAATTCTGTCCTCAAATTCTGTCCCCAAATTGTGTCCCCAAATTGTGTCCCCAAATTGTGTCCCCAAATTCTGTCCCCAAATTCTGTCCCCAAATTTTGTCCCCAAATTCTGTCTCCAAATTGTGTCCCCAAATTGTGTCCCCAAATTCTGTCCCCAAATTCTGTCCCCAAATTCTGTCCCCAAATTGTGTCCCCAAATTGTGTCCCCAAATTGTGTCCCCAAATTGTGTCCCCAAATTCTGTCCCCAAATTCTGTCCCCAAATTCTGTCCCCGCATTCTGTCCCCAAATTCTGTCCCCAAATTTTGTCCCCAAATTCTGTCTCCAAATTGTGTCCCCAAATTGTGTCCCCAAATTCTGTCCCCAAATTCTGTCCCCAAATTCTGTCCCCAAATTCTGTCCCCAAATTCTGTCCCCAAATTGTGTCCCCAAATTGTGTCCCCAAATTGTGTCCCCAAATTCTGTCCCCAAATTCTGTCCCCAAATTCTGTCCCCAAATTCTGTCCCCAAATTCTGTCCCCAAATTCTCTCTCTCCCCAGATTTTGCCCCCAAATTGTGTCCCCAACTTCTGTCCCCAAATTCTGTCCCCAAATTCTGTCCCCAAATTCTGTCCCCAAATTGTGTCCCCAAATTCTGTCCCCAAATTGTGTCCCCAAATTGTGTCCCCAAATTGTGTCCCCAAATTGTGTCCCCAAATTGTGTCCCCAAATTCTGTCCCCAAATTCTGTCCCCAAATTCTGTCCCCACATTCTGTCCCCAAATTCTGTCCCCAAATTCTGTCCCCAAATTCTGTCCCCAAATTGTGTCCCCAAATTCTGTCCCCAAATTCTGTCCCCAAATTCTGTCCCCAAATTCTGTCCCCAAATTCTGTCCCCAAATTGTGTCCCCAAATTCTGTCCCCAAATTCTGTCCTTAAATTGTATCCCCAAATTCTGTCCCCAAATTGTGTCCCCAAATGCTGTCCCCAAATTCTGTCACCAAATTCTGTCCCCAAATTCTGTCCCCAAATTCTGTCCCCAAATTCTGTCCCCAAATTCTGTCCCCAAATTCTGTCCCCACATTCTGTCCCCAAATTCTGTCCCCAAATTCTGTCCCCAAATTCTGTCCCCAAATTGTGTCCCCAAATTGTGTCCCCAAATTCTGTCCCCACATTCTGTCCCCAAATTCTGTCCCCAAATTCTGTCCCCAAATTCTGTCCCCAAATTCTGTCCCCAAATTCTGTCCCCAAATTGTGTCCCCAAATTCTGTCCCCAAATTGTATCCCCAAATTCTGTCCCCAAATTTTGTCCCCAAATTCTGTCCCCAAATTCTGTCCCCAAATTTTGTCCCCAAATTCTGTCCCCAAATTCTGTCCCCAAATTCTGTCCAAAAATTCTGTCCCCAAATTCTGTCCCCAAATTCTGTCCCCAAATTCTGTCCCCAAATTCTGTCCCCAAATTCTGTCCCCAAATTCTGTCCCCAAATTCTGTCCGCAAATTCTGTCCCCAAATTCTGTCCCCAAATTCTGTCCCCAAATTCTGTCCACAAACTATGTCCCCAAATTCTGTCCCCAAATTCTGTCCCCAAATTCTGTCCCCAAATTCTGTCCCCAAATTCTGTCAACAAATTCTGTCCCCAAATTCTGTCCCCAAATTGTGTCCCCAAATTATGTCCCCAAATTCTGTCCCCAAATTCTGTCCCCAAATTCTGTCCCCAAATTTTGCCCCCAAATTGTGTCCCAAACTTCTGTCCCCAAATTCTGTCCCCAAATTCTGTCCCCAAATTCTGTCCCCAAATTGTGTCCCCAAATTCTGTCCCCAAATTCTGTCCCCAAATTCTGTCAACAAATTCTGTCCCCAAATTCTGTCCCCAAATTCTGTTCCCAAATTCTGTCCCCAAATTCTGTCCCCAAATTCTGTCCCCAAATTCTGTCCCCAAATTCTGTCCCCAAATTTTGTCCCCAAATTGTGTCCCCAAATTGTGTCCCCAAATTCTGTCCCCAAATTGTGTCCCCAAATTCTGTCCCCAAATTGTGTCCCCAAATTCTGTCCCCAAATTGTGTCCCCAAATTGTGTCCCCAAATTCTGTCCCCAAATTCTGTCCCCAAATTCTGTCCCCAAATTCTGTCCCCAAATTCTGTCCCCAAATTCTGTCCCCACATTCTGTCCCCAAATTCTGGCCCCAAATTTTGTCCCCAAATTCTGTCTCCAAATTGTGTCCCCAAATTCTGTCCCCAAATTGTGTCCCCAAATTCTGTCCCCAAATTATGTCCCCAAATTCTGTCCCCAAATTCTGTCCCCACATTCTGTCCCCAAATTCTGTCGCCAAATTCTGTCCCCAAATTCTGTCCCCAAATTCTGTCCCCAAATTGTGTCCCCACATTCTGTCCCCACATTCTGTCCCCAAATTCTGTCCCCAAATTCTGTCCCCAAATTGTGTTTCCAAATTGTGTCCCCAAATTCTGTCCCCAAATTCTGTCCCCAAATTCTGTCCCCAAATTCTGTCCCTAAATTGTGTCCCCACATTCTGTCCCCAAATTCTGTCCCTAAATTGTATCCCCAAATTCTGTCCCCAAATTCTGTCCCCAAATGCTGTCCCCAAATTCTGTCACCATATTCTGTCCCCAAATTCTGTCCCCAAATTCTGTCCCCAAATTGTGTCCCCAAATTCTGTCCCCACATTCTGTCCCCAAATTCTGTCCCCAAATTCTGTCCCCAAATTCTGTCCCCAAATTGTGTCCCCAAATTGTGTCCCCAAATTCCGTCCCCACATTCTGTCCCCAAATTCTGTCCCCAAATTGTGTCCCTAAATTCTGTCCCCAAATTCTGTCCCCAAATTCTGTCCCCAAATTCTGTCCCCAAATTGTGTCCCCAAATTCTGTCCCCAAATTGTATCCCCAAATTCTGTCCTCAAATTTTGTCCCCAAATTCTGTCCCCAAATTCTGTCCCCAAATTTTGTCCCCAAATTCTGTCCCCAAATTCTGTCCCCAAATTCTGTCCAAAAATTCTGTCCCCAAATTCTGTCCCCAAATTCTGTCCCCAAATTCTGTCCCCAAATTCTGTTCCCAAATTCTGTCCCCAAATTCTGTCCCCAAATTCTGTCCCCAAATTCTGTCCCCAAATTCTGTCCCAAAATTCTTTCCCCAAATTCTGTCCCCAAATTCTGTCCCCAAATTCTGTCCCCACATTCTGTCCCCAAATTCTGTCCCCAAATTCTGTCCCCAAATTCTGTCCCCAAATTCTGTCCCCAAATTCTGTCCCCACATTCTGTCCCCAAATTCTGTCCCCAAATTCTGTCCCCAAATTGTGTCCCCAAATTGTGTCCCCAAATTCTGTCCCCAAATTCTGTCCCCAAATTCTGTCCCCAAATTCTGTCCCCAAATTCTGTCCCCAAATTCTGTCCCCACATTCTGTCCCCAAATTCTGTCACCAAATTGTGTCCCCAAATTCTGTCCCCAAATTTTGTCCCCAAATTGTGTCCCCAAATTCTGTCCCCAAATTGTATCCCCAAATTCTGTCCCCAAATTCTGTCCCCAAATTCTGTCCCCAAATTCTGTCCCCAAATTCTGTCCCCAAATTCTGTCCCCAAATTCTGTCCCCAAATTCTGTCCCCAAATTCTGTCCCCAAATTCTGTCCCCAAATTCTGTCCCCAAATTCTAATCCCAATTTCTGTCCCCAAATTGTGTCCCCAAATTGTGTCCCCAAATTCTGTCCCCAAATTCTGTCCCCAAATTCTGTAACCAAATTGTGTCCCCAAATTGTGTCCCCAAATTCTGTCCCCAAATTGTGTCTCCAAATTGTGTCCCCAAATTGTGTCCCCAAATTCTGTCCCCAAATTCTGTCCCCAAATTGTGTCCCCAAATTCTGTCCCCAAATTCTGTCCCCAAATTCTGTCCCCAAATTCTTTCCCCAAATTGTGTCCCCAAATTGTGTCCCCAAATTCTGTCCCCACATTCTGTCCCCAAATTCTGTCCCCAAATTCTGTCCCCAAATTGTGTCCCCAAATTGTGTCCCCAAATTGTGTCCCGAAATTCTGTCCCCACATTCGGTCCCCAAATTCTGTCCCCAAATTCTGTCCCCAAAATCTGTCCCCAAATTCCGTCCCCAAATTCTGTCCCCAAATTCTGTCCCCAAATTCTGTCCCCACATTCTGTCCCCAAATTCTGTCCCCAAATTCTGTCCCCAAATTCTGTCCCCAAATTGTGTCCCCAAATTGTGTCCCCAAATTCTGTCCCCAAATTCTGTCCCCAGATTTTGCCCCCAAATTGTGTCCCCAACTTCTGTCCCCAAATTCTGTCCCCAAATTCTGTCCCCAAATTCTGTCCCCAAATTCTGTCCCCAAATTCTGTCCCCAAATTCTGTCCCCAAATTGTGTCCCCAAATTCTGTCCCCAAATTCTGTCCCCAAATTCTGTCCCCAAATTCTGTCCCCAAATTGTGTCCCCAAAATGTGTCCCCAAATTCTGTCCCCAAATTCTGTCCCCAAATTCTGTCCCCAAATTGTGTCCCCAAATTCTGTCCCCAAATTGTGTCCCCAAATTGTGTCCCCAAATTCTGTCCCCAAATTCTGTCCCCAAATTCTGTCCCCATATTCTGTCCCCAAATTGTGTCTCCAAATTCTGTCCCTAAATTCTGTCCCCAAATTGTGTCCCCAAATTGTGTCCCCAAATTCTGTCCCCAAATTCTGTCCCCAAAATCTGTCCCCAAATTCTGTCCCCAAATTCTGTCCCCAAATTCTGTCCCCAAATTCTGTCCCCAAATTCTGTCCCCAAATTCTGTCCCCAAATTCTGTCCCCAAATTCTGTCCCCAAATTCTGTCCCCAAATTCTGTCCCCAAATTCTGTCCCCAAATTGTGTCCCCAAATTGTGTCCCCAAATTCTGTCCCCAAATTCTGTCCCCAAATTCTGTCCCCAAATTCTGTCCCCAAATTCTGTCCCCAAATTCAGTCCCCAAATTGTGTCCTCAAATTCTATCCCCAAATTGTGTCCCCAAATTCTGTCCCCAAATTGTGTCCCCAAATTCTGTCCCCAAATTCTATCCCCAAATTCTGTCCCCAAATTCTGTCCCCAAATTCTGTCCCCAAATTCTGTCTCCACATTCTGTCCCCAAATTCTGTCCCCAAATTCTGTCCCCAAATTCTGTCCCCAAATTCTATCCCCAAATTCTGTCCCCAAATTCTGTCCCCAAATTCTAATCCCAAATTCTGTCCCCAAATTGTGTCCCCAAATTCTGTCCCCAAATTCTGTCCCCAAATTCTGTCCCCAAATTGTGTCCCCAAATTGTGTCCCCAAATTGTGTCCCCAAATTCTGTCCCCAAATTCTGTCCCCAAATTCTGTCCCCAAATTGTGTCCCCAAATTCTGTCCCCAAATTGTGTCCCCAAATTCTGTCCCCAAATTCTGTCCCCAAATTCTGTCCCCAAATTCTGTCCCCAAATTGTGTCCCCAAATTCTGTCCCCAAATTGTGTCCCCAAATTCTGTCCCCAAATTCTGTCCCCAAATTCTGTCCCCAAATTGTGTCCCCAAATTGTGTCCCCAAATTCTGTCCCCAAATTCTGTCCCCAAACTCTGTCCCCAAATTGTGTCCCCAAATTCTGTCCCCAAATTCTGTCCCCACATTCTGTCCCCAAATTCTGTCCCCAAATTCTGTACCCAAATTCTGTCCCCAAATTGTGTCCCCAAATTGTGTCCCCAAATTATGTCCCCAAATTCTGTCCCCAAATTCTGTCCCCAAATTCTGTCCCCAAATTTTGTCCCCAAATTGTGTCCCCAACTTCTGTCCCCAAATTCTGTCTCCAAATTCTGTCCCCAAATTCTGTCCCCAAATTCTGTCCCCAAATTCTGTCCCCAAATTGTGTCCCCAAATTGTGTCCCCAAATTCTGTCCCCAAATTCTGTCCCCAAATTCTGTCCCCAAATTGTGTCCTCAAATTCTGTCCCCAAATTGTGTCCCCAAATTGTGTCCCCAAATTGTGTCCCCAAATTCTGTCCCCAAATTGTGTCCCCAAATTGTGTCCCCAAATTCTGTCCCCAAATTCTGTCCCCAAATTCTGTCCCCAAATTCTGTCCCCAAATTCGGTCCCCACATTCTGTCCCCAAATTCTGTCCCCAAATTCTGTCCCCAAATTCTGTCAACAAATTCTGTCCCCAAATTCTGTCCCCAAATTCTGTCCCCAAATTCTGTCCCCAAATTCTGTCCCCAAATTCTAATCCCAAATTCTGTCCCCAAATTGTGTCCCCAAATTGTGTCCCCAAATTCTGTCCCCAAATTCTGTCCCCAAATTCTGTCCCCAAATTGTGTCCCCAAATTGTGTCCCCAAATTGTGTCCCCAAATTCTGTCCCTAAATTGTGTCCCCAAATTCTGTCCCCAAATTCTGTCCCCAAATTCTGTCCCCAAATTCTGTCCTCAAATTCTGTCCTCAAATTCTGTCCCCAAATTCTGTCCCCAAATTCTGTCCCCAAATTGTGTCCCCAAATTCTGTCCCCAAATTGTGTCCCCAAATTGTGTCCCCAAATTCTGTCCCCAAATTCTGTCCCCAAATTCTGTCCCCAAATTGTGTCCCCAAATTCTGTCCCCAAACTCTGTCCCCACATTCTGTCCCCAAATTCTGTCCCCAAATTTTGTCCCCAAATTCTGTCCCCAAATTCTGTCCCCAAATTTTGTCTCCAAATTGTGTCCCCAAATTGTGTCCCCAAATTCTGTCCCCAAATTCTGTCCCCAAATTCTGTCCCCAAATTCCGTCCCCAAATTCTGTCCCCAAATTCGGTCCCCAAATTGTGTCCCCAAATTGTGTCCCCAAATTGTGTCTCCAAATTCTGTCCCCAAATTCTGTCCCTAAATTCTGTCCCCAAATTCTGTCCCCAAATTCTGTCCCCAAATTCTGTCCCCAAATTCTGTCCCCAAATTCTGTCCCCAAATTCTGTCCCCAAATTCTGTCCCCAAATTCTGTCCCCACATTCTGTCCCCAAATTCTGTCCCCAAATTCTGTCCCCAAATTCTGTCCCCAAATTCTGTCCCCAAATTCTGTCCCCAAATTCTGTCCCCAAATTGTGTCTCCAAATTCTGTCCCTAAATTCTGTCTCCAAATTGTGTCCCCAAATTGTGTCCCCAAACTCTGTCCCCAAATTCTGTCCCCAAAATCTGTCCCCAAATTCTGTCCCCAAATTCTGTCCCCAAATTCTGTCCCCAAATTCTGTCCCCAAATTCTGTCCCCAAATTCTGTCCCCAAATTCTGTCCCCAAATTCTGTCCCCAAATTCTGTCCCCAAATTCTGTCCCCACATTCTGTCCCCAAATTCTGTCCCCAAATTCTGTCCCCAAATTCTGTCCCCAAATTGTGTCCCCAAATTGTGTCCCCAAATTCTGTCCCCAAATTCTGTCCCCAAATTCTGTCCCCAAATTCTGTCCCCAAATTCTGTCCCCAAATTGTGTCCCCAAATTGTGTCCTCAAATTCTATCCCCAAATTGTGTCCCCAAATTCTGTCCCCAAATTGTGTCCCCAAATTCTGTCCCCAAATTCTATCCCCAAATTCTGTCCCCAAATTCTGTCCCCAAATTCTGTCCCCAAATTCTGTCCCCACATTCTGTCCCCAAATTCTGTCCCCAAATTCTGTCCCCAAATTCTGTCCCCAAATTCTATCCCCAAATTCTGTCCCCAAATTCTGTCCCCAAATTCTAATCCCAAATTCTGTCCCCAAATTGTGTCCCCAAATTCTGTCCCCAAATTCTGTCCCCAAATTCTGTCCCCAAATTGTGTCCCCAAATTGTGTCCCCAAATTCTGTCCCCAAATTCTGTCCCCAAATTCTGTCCCCAAATTCTGTCCCCAAATTCTGTCCCCAAATTCTGTCCCCAAATTCTGTCCCCAAATTCTGTCCCCAAATTCTGTCCCCAAATTCTGTCCCCAAATTGTGTCCCCAAATTCTGTCCCCAAATTGTGTCCCCAAATTGTGTCCCCAAATTCTGTCCCCAAATTGTGTCCCCAAATTCTGTCCCCAAATTCTGTCCCCAAATTCTGTCCTCAAATTCTGTCCTCAAATTCTGTCCCCAAATTCTGTCCCCAAATTCTGTCCCCAAATTGTGTCCCCAAATTCTGTCCCCAAATTGTGTCCCCAAATTGTGTCCCCAAATTGTGTCCCCAAATTCTGTCCCCAAATTCTGTCCCCAAATTGTGTCCCCAAATTCTGTCCCCAAACTCTGTCCCCACATTCTGTCCCCAAATTCTGTCCCCAAATTTTGTCCCCAAATTCTGTCCCCAAATTCTGTCCCCAAATTTTGTCTCCAAATTGTGTCCCCAAATTGTGTCCCCAAATTCTGTCCCCAAATTCTGTCCCCAAATTCTGTCCCCAAATTCCGTCCCCAAATTCTGTCCCCAAATTCGGTCCCCAAATTGTGTCCCCAAATTGTGTCCCCAAATTGTGTCTCCAAATTCTGTCCCCAAATTCTGTCCCTAAATTCTGTCCCCAAATTCTGTCCCCAAATTCTGTCCCCAAATTCTGTCCCCAAATTCTGTCCCCAAATTCTGTCCCCAAATTCTGTCCCCAAATTCTGTCCTCACATTCTGTCCCCAAATTCTGTCCCCAAATTCTGTCCCCAAATTCTGTCCCCAAATTCTGTCCCCAAATTCTGTCCCCAAATTCTGTCCCCATATTCTGTCCCCAAATTGTGTCTCCAAATTCTGTCCCTAAATTCTGTCCCCAAATTGTGTCCCCAAATTGTGTCCCCAAATTGTGTCCCCAAATTCTGTCCCCAAAATCTGTCCCCAAATTCTGTCCCCAAATTCTGTCCCCAAATTCTGTCCCCAAATTCTGTCCCCAAATTCTGTCCCCAAATTCTGTCCCCAAATTCTGTCCCCAAATTCTGTCCCCAAATTCTGTCCCCACATTCTGTCCCCAAATTCTGTCCCCAAATTCTGTCCCCAAATTCTGTCCCCAAATTGTGTCCCCAAATTGTGTCCCCAAATTGTGTCCCCAAATTGTGTCCCCAAATTCTGTCCCCAAATTCTGTCCCCAAATTCTGTCCCCAAATTGTGTCCCCAAATTGTGTCCTCAAATTCTATCCCCAAATTGTGTCCCCAAATTCTGTCCCCAAATTGTGTCCCCAAATTCTGTCCCCAAATTCTATCCCCAAATTCTGTCCCCAAATTCTGTCCCCAAATTCTGTCCCCAAATTCTGTCCCCACATTCTGTCCCCAAATTCTGTCCCCAAATTCTGTCCCCAAATTCTGTCCCCAAATTGTGTCCCCAGATTCTGTCCCCAAATTCTGTCCCCAAATTCTAATCCCAAATTCTGTCCCCAAATTGTGTCCCCAAATTCTGTCCCCAAATTCTGTCCCCAAATTCTGTCCCCAAATTGTGTCCCCAAATTGTGTCCCCAAATTCTGTCCCCAAATTGTGTTCCCAAATTCTGTCCCCAAATTCTGTCCCCAAATTGTGTCCCCAAATTCTGTCCCCAAATTCTGTCCCCAAATTCTGTCCCCAAATTCTGTCCCCAAATTCTGTCCCCAAATTCTGTCCTCAAATTCTGTCCCCAAATTCTGTCCCCAAATTGTGTCCCAAAATTGTGTCCCCAAATTCTGTCCCCAAATTCTGTCCCCAAATTCTGTCCCCAAATTGTGTCCCCAAATTGTGTCCCCAAATTCTGTCCCCAAATTCTGTCCCCAAACTCTGTCCCCAAATTGTGTCCCCAAATTCTGTCCCCAAATTCTGTCCCCACATTCTGTCCCCAAATTCTGTCCCCAAATTCTGTACCCAAATTCTGTCCCCAAATTGTGTCCCCAAATTGTGTCCCCAAATTATGTCCCCAAATTCTGTCCCCAAATTCTGTCCCCAAATTCTGTCCCCAAATTTTGTCCCCAAATTGTGTCCCCAACTTCTGTCCCCAAATTCTGTCCCCAAATTGTGTCCCCAAATTCTGTCCCCAAATTCTGTCCCCAAATTCTGTCCCCAAATTGTGTCCCCAAATTGTGTCCCCAAATTCTGTCCCCAAATTCTGTCCCCAAATTCTGTCCCCAAATTCTGTCCTCAAATTCTGTCCCCAAATTGTGTCCCCAAATTGTGTCCCCAAATTGTGTCCCCAAATTCTGTCCCCAAATTCTGTCCCCACATTCTGTCCCCAAATTCTGTCCCCAAATTTTGTCCCCAAATTCTGTCTCCAAATTGTGTCCCCAAATTGTGTCCCCAAATTCTGTCCCCAAATTCTGTCCCCAAATTCTGTCCCCAAATTGTGTCCCCAAATTGTGTCCCCAAATTGTGTCCCCAAATTGTGTCCCCAAATTGTGTCCCCAAATTCTGTCCCCAAATTCTGTCCCCACATTCTGTCCCCAAATTCTGTCCCCAAATTTTGTCCCCAAATTCTGTCTCCAAATTGTGTCCCCAAATTGTGTCCCCAAATTGTGTCCCCAAATTCTGTCCCCAAATTCTGTCCCCAAATTCTGTCCCCAAATTCTGTCCCCAAATTGTGTCCCCAAATTGTGTCCCCAAATTGTGTCCCCAAATTCTGTCCCCAAATTCTGTCCCCAAATTCTGTCCCCAAATTCTGTCCCCAAATTCTCTCCCCAAATTCTGTCCCCAAATTCTGTCCCCAAATTCTGTCCCCAAATTCTGTCCCCAAATTGTGTTTCCAAATTCTGTCCCCAAATTCTGTCCCCAAATTCTGTCCCCAAATTCTGTCCCCAAATTGTGTCCTCAAATTCTGTCCCCAAATTCTGTCCCCACATTCTGTCCCCAAATTCTGTCCCCAAATTCTGTCCCCAAATGCTGTCCCCAAATTCTGTCACCAAATTCTGTCCCCAAATTCTGTCCCCAAATTCTGTCCCCAAATTCTGTCCCCAAATTCTGTCCCCAAATTCTGTCCCCAAATTCTGTCCCCACATTCTGTCCCCAAATTCTGTCCCCAAATTCTGTCCCCAAATTGTGTCCCCAAATTCTGTCCCCAAATTCTGTCCCCACATTCTGTCCCCAAATTCTGTCCCCAAATTCTGTCCCCAAATTCTGTCCCCAAATTCTGTTTCCAAATTCTGTCCCCAAATTCTGTCCCCAAATTCTGTCCCCAAATTCTGTCCCCAAATTGTATCCCCAAATTGTGTCCCCAAATTTTGTCCCCAAATTCTGTCCCCAAATTCTGTCCCCAAATTTTGTCCCCAAATTCTGTCCCCAAATTCTGTCCATAAATTCTGTCCAAAAATTCTGTCCCCAAATTCTGTCCCCAAATTCTGTCCCCAAATTCTGTCCCCAAATTCTGTCCCCAAATTCTGTCCCCAAATTCTGTCCCCAAATTCTGTCCCAAAATTCTGTCCCCAAATTCTGTCCCCAAATTCTGTCCCCAAATTCTGTCCCCACATTCTGTCCCCAAATTCTGTCCCCAAATTCTGTCCCCAAATTCTGTCCCCAAATTCTATCCCCAAATTCTGTCCCCAAATTCTGTCCCCAAATTCTAATCCCAAATTCTGTCCCCAAATTGTGTCCCCAAATTCTGTCCCCAAATTCTGTCCCCAAATTCTGTCCCCAAATTGTGTCCCCAAATTGTGTCCCCAAATTCTATCCCCAAATTGTGTTCCCAAATTCTGTCCCCAAATTCTGTCCCCAAATTGTGTCCCCAAATTCTGTCCCCAAATTCTGTCCCCAAATTCTGTCCCCAAATTCTGTCCCCAAATTCTGTCCCCAAATTCTGTCCCCAAATTCTGTCCCCAAATTCTGTCCCCAAATTCTGTCCCCACATCCTGTCCCCAAATTCTGTCCCCAAATTCTGTCCCCAAATTGTGTCCCCAAATTCTGTCCCCAAATTCTGTCCCCAAATTTTGTCCTCAAATTCTGTCTCCAAATTGTGTCCCCAAATTGTGTCCCCAAATTCTGTCCCCAAATTCTGTCCCCAAATTCTGTCCCCAAATTCTGTCCCCAAATTCTGTCCCCAAATTGTGTCCCCAAATTGTGTCCCCAAATTCTGTCCCCAAATTCTGTCCCCACATTCTGTCCCCAAATTCTGTCCCCAAATTCTGTCCCCAAATGCTGTCCCCAAATTCTGTCACCAAATTCTGTCCCCAAATTCTGTCCCCAAATTCTGTCCCCAAATTCTGTCCCCAAATTCTGTCCCCAAATTCTGTCCCCAAATTCTGTCCCCACATTCTGTCCCCAAATTCTGTCCCCAAATTCTGTCCCCAAATTCTGTCCCCAAATTGTGTCCCCAAATTCTGTCCCCAAATTCTGTCCCCACATTCTGTCCCCAAATTCTGTCCCCAAATTCTGTCCCCAAATTCTGTCCCCAAATTCTGTCCCCAAATTCTGTCCCCAAATTCTGTCCCCAAATTCTGTCCCCAAATTCTGTCCCCAAATTGTGTCCCCAAATTCTGTCCCCAAATTGTATCCCCAAATTCTGTCCCCAAATTCTGTCCCCAAATTCTGTCCCCAAATTTTGTCCCCAAATTCTGTCCCCAAATTCTGTCCAAAAATTCTGTCCCCAAATTCTGTCCCCAAATTCTGTCCCCAAATTCTGTCCCCAAATTCTGTCCCCAAATTCTGTCCCCAAATTCTGTCCCCAAATTCTGTCCCCAAATTCTGTCCCAAAATTCTGTCCCCAAATTCTGTCCCCAAATTCTGTCCCCAAATTCTGTCCCCAAATTCTGTCCCCAAATTCTGTCCCCACATTCTGTCCCCAAATTCTGTCCCCAAATTCTGTCCCCAAATTCTGTCCCCAAATTCTGTCCCCAAATTCTGTCCCCAAATTCTGTCCCCACATCCTGTCCCCAAATTCTGTCCCCAAATTCTGTCCCCAAATTGTGTCCCCAAATTCTGTCCCCAAATTCTGTCCCCAAATTCTGTCCCCAAATTCTGTCCCCAAATTCTGTCCCCAAATTTTGTCCCCAAATTCTGCCCCCACATACTGTCCCCAAATTCTGTCACCAAATTCTGTCCCCAAATTGTGTCCCCAAATTGTGTCCCCAAATTGTGTCCCCAAATTCTGTCCCTAAATTGTATCCCCAAATTCTGTCCCCAAATTCTGTCCCCAAATTCTGTCCCCAAATTCTGTCCCCAAATTCTGTCCCCAAATTCTGTCCCCACATTCTGTCCCCAAATTCTGTCCCCAAATTTTGTCCCCAAATTCTGTCCCCAAATTGTGTCCCCAAATTGTGTCCCCAAATTCTGTCCCCAAATTCTGTCCCCAAATTCTGTCCCCAAATTCTGTCCCCAAATTCTGTCCCCAAATTCTGTCCCCAAATTCTGTCCCCACATTCTGTCCCCAAATTCTGTCCCCAAATTCTGTCCCCAAATTCTGTCCCCAAATTCTGTCCCCAAATTGTGTCCCCAAATTCTGTCCCCACATTCTGTCCCCAAATTCTGTCCCCAAATTCTGTCCCCAAATTCTGTCCCCACATTCTGTCCCAAAATTCTGTCCCCAAATTCTGTCCCCAAATGCTGTCCCCAAATTCTGTCACCAAATTCTGTCCCCAAATTCTGTCCCCAAATTCTGTCCCCAAATTCTGTCCCCAAATTCTGTCCCCAAATTCTGTCCCCACATTCTGTCCCCAAATTCTGTCCCCAAATTCTGTCCCCAAATTCTGTCCCCAAATTCTGTCCCCAAATTGTGTCCCCAAATTGTGTTCCCAAATTCTGTCTCCACGTTCTGTCCCCAAATTCTGTCCCCAAATTCTGTCCCCATATTCTGTCCCCAAATTTTGTCCCCAAATTCTGTCCCCAAATTGTGTCCCCAAATTCTGTCCCCAAATTGTATCCCCAAATTCTGTCCCCAAATTTTGTCCCCAAATTCTGTCCCCAAATTCTGTCCCCAAATTTTGTCCCCAAATTCTGTCCCCAAATTCTGTCCCCAAATTCTGTCCAAAAATTCTGTCCCCAAATTCTATCCCCAAATTCTGTCCCCAAATTCTGTCCCCAAATTCTGTCCCCAAATTCTGTCCCCAAATTCTGTCCCCAAATTCTGTCCCCAAATTCTGTCCCCAAATTCTGTCCCCAAATTCTGTCCCCAAATTCTGTCCCCAAATTCTGTCCCCAAATTCTGTCCCCACATTCTGTCCCCAAATTCTGTCCCCAAATTCTGTCCCCAAATTCTGTCCCCAAATTCTGTCCCCAAATTCTGTCCCCAAATTCTGTCCCCACATTCTGTCCCCAAATTCTGTCCCCAAATTCTGTCCCCAAATTCTGTCCCCAAATTGTGTCCCCAAATTCTGTCCCCAAATTCTGTCCCCAAATTCTGTCCCCAAATTCTGTCCCCAAATTCTGTCCCCAAATTCTGTCCCCACATACTGTCCTCAAATTCTGTCCCCAAATTCTGTCCCCAAAAATTGTCCCCAAATTGTGTCCCCAAATTCTGTCCCTAAATTGTATCCCCAAATTCTGTCCCCAAATTCTGTCCCCAAATTCTGTCCCCAAATTCTGTCCCCAAATTCTGTCCCCAAATTCTGTCCCCAAATTCTGTCCCCAAATTCTGTCCCCAAATTCTAATCCCAAATTCTGTCCCCAAATTGTGTCCCCAAATTCTGTCCCCAAATTGTGTCCCCAAATTCTGTCCCCAAATTCTGTCCCCAAATTGTGTCCCCAAATTCTGTCCCCAAATTCTGTCCCCAAATTCTGTCCCCAAATTCTGTCCCCAAATTCTGTCCCCAAATTCTGTCCTCAAATTCTGTCCCCAAATTCTGTCCCCAAATTCTGTCCCCAAATTCTGTCCCCAAATTCTGTCCCCAAATTCTGTCCCCAAATTCTGTCCCCAAATTGTGTCCCCAAATTCTGTCCCCAAATTGTGTCCCCAAATTCTGTCCACAAACTCTGTCCCCAAATTGTGTCCCCAAATTGTGTCCCCAAATTCGGTCCCCAAATTCTGTCCCCAAATTCTGTCCCCAAATTCTGTCCCCAAATTGTGTCCCCAAATTATGTCCCCAAATTCTGTCCCCAAATTCTGTCCCCAAATTTTGCCCCCAAATTGTGTCCCCAACTTCTGTCCCCAAATTCTTACCCCAAATTCTGTCCCAAAATTCTGTCCCCAAATTCTGTCCCCAAATTCTGTTCCCAAATTCTGTCCCCAAATTCTGTCCCCAAATTCTGTCCCCAAATTCTGTCCCCAAATTCTGTCCCCAAATTCTGTCTCCAAATTCTGTCCCCAAATTCTGTCCCCAAATTCTGTCCCCAAATTGTGTCCCCAAATTGTGTCCCCAAATTGTGTCCCCAAATTCTGTCCCCAAATTGTGTCCCCAAATTGTGTCCCCAAATTGTGTCCCCAAATTGTGTCCCCAAATTGTGTCCCCAAATTCTGTCCCCAAATTCTGTCCCCAAATTCTGTCCCCAAATTCTGTCCCCAAATTCTGTCCCCACATTCTGTCCCCAAATTCTGGCCCCAAATTTTGTCCCCAAATTCTGTCCCCAAATTCTGTCCCCAAATTCTGTCCCCAAATTCTGTCCCCAAATTCTGTCCCCAAATTCTGTCCCCAAATTCTGTCCCCACATTCTGTCCCCAAATTCTGTCCCCAAATTCTGTCCCCAAATTCTGTCCCCAAATTCTGTCCCCAAATTGTGTCCCCAAATTCTGTCCCCACATTCTGTCCCCAAATTCTGTCCCCAAATTCTGTCCCCAAATTGTGTTTCCAAATTGTGTCCCCAAATTCTGTCCCCAAATTCTGTCCCCAAATTCTGTCCCCAAATTCTGTCCCCAAATTCTGTCCCCACATTCTGTCCCCAAATTCTGTCCCCAAATTCTGTCCCCAAATTCTGTCCCCAAATTCTGTCCCCAAATTCTGTCCCCAAATTCTGTCCCCAAATTGTGTCCCCAAATTCTGTCCCCAAATTCTGTCCCCAAATTCTGTCCCCAAATTCTGTCCTCAAATTCTGTCCCCAAATTGTGTCCCCAAATTGTGTCCCCAAATTGTGTCCCCAAATTCTGTCCCCAAATTCTGTCCCCAAATTCTGTCCCCACATTCTGTCCCCAAATTCTGTCCCCAAATTTTGTCCCCAAATTCTGTCTCCAAATTGTGTCCCCAAATTGTGTCCCCAAATTCTGTCCCCAAATTCTGTCCCCAAATTCTGTCCCCAAATTGTGTCCCCAAATTGTGTCCCCAAATTGTGTCCCCAAATTGTGTCCCCAAATTCTGTCCCCAAATTCTGTCCCCAAATTCTGTCCCCAAATTCTGTCCCCAAATTCTGTCATCACATTCTGTCCCCAAATTCTGTCCCCAAATTTTGTCCCCAAATTCTGTCTCCAAATTGTGTCCCCAAATTGTGTCCCCAAATTCTGTCCCCAAATTCTGTCCCCAAATTCTGTCCCCAGATTCTGTCCCCAAATTGTGTCCCCAAATTCTGTCCCCAAATTCTGTCCCCACATTCTGTCCCCAAATTCTGTCCCCAAATTCTGTCCCCAAATTCTGTCCCCAAATTCTGTCCCCAAATTCTGTCCTCAAATTCTCTCCCCAAATTCTGTCCCCACATTCTGTCCCCAAATTCTGTCCCCAAATTCTGTCCCCAAATTGTGTTTCCAAATTCTGTCCCCAAATTCTGTCCCCAAATTCTGTCCCCAAATTCTGTCCCCAAATTGTGTCCCCAAATTCTGTCCCCAAATTCTGTCCCCACATTCTGTCCCCAAATTCTGTCCCCAAATTCTGTCCCCAAATGCTGTCCCCAAATTCTGTCACCAAATTCTGTCCCCAAATTCTGTCCCCAAATTCTGTCCCCAAATTCTGTCCCCAAATTCTGTCCCCACATTCTGTCCCCAAATTCTGTCCCCAAATTCTGTCCCCAAATTCTGTCCCCAAATTCTGTCCCCAAATTGTGTCCCCAAATTCTGTCCCCAAATTCTGTCCCCACATTCTGTCCCCAAATTCTGTCCCCAAATTCTGTCCCCAAATTCTGTCCCCAAATTCTGTCCCCAAATTGTGTCCCCAAATTCTGTCCCCAAATTGTATCCCCAAATTCTGTCCCCAAATTTTGTCCCCAAATTCTGTCCCCAAATTCTGTCCCCAAATTTTGTCCCCAAATTCTGTCCCCAAATTCTGTCCCCAAATTCTGTCCAAAAATTCTGTCCCCAAATTCTGTCCCCAAATTCTGTCCCCAAATTTTGTCCCCAAATTCTGTCCCCAAATTCTGTCCCCAAATTCTGTCCCCAAATTCTGTCCCCAAACTCTGTCCCAAAATTCTGTCCCCAAATTCTGTCCCCAAATTCTGTCCCCAAATTCTGTCCCCAAATTCTGTCCCCAAATTCTGTCCCCACATTCTGTCCCCAAATTCTGTCCCCAAATTCTGTCCCCAAATTCTGTCCCCAAATTCTGTCCCCAAATTCTGTCCCCAAATTCTGTCCCCACATACTGTCCCCAAATTCTGTCACCAAATTCTGTCCCCAAATTGTGTCCCCAAATTGTGTCCCCAAATTGTGTCCCCAAATTCTGTCCCTAAATTGTATCCCCAAATTCTGTCCCCAAATTCTGTCCCCAAATTCTGTCCCCAAATTCTGTCCCCAAATTCTGTCCCCAAATTCTGTCCCCACATTCTGTCCCCAAATTCTGTCCCCAAATTTTGTCCCCAAATTCTGTCTCCAAATTGTGTCCCCAAATTGTGTCCCCAAATTCTGTCCCCAAATTCTGTCCCCAAATTCTGTCCCCAAATTCTGTCCCCAAATTCTGTCCCCAAATTCTGTCCCCACATTCTGTCCCCAAATTCTGTCCCCAAATTCTGTCCCCAAATTCTGTCCCCAAATTCTGCCCCCAAATTCTGTCCCCAAATTCTGTCCCCACATTCTGTCCCCAAATTCTGTCCCCAAATTCTGTCCCCAAATTGTGTTTCCAAATTCTGTCCCCAAATTCTGTCCCCAAATTCTGTCCCCAAATTCTGTCCCCAAATTCTGTCCCCAAATTCTGTCCCCAAATTCTGTCCCCACATTCTGTCCCAAAATTCTGTCCCCAAATTCTGTCCCCAAATTCTGTCCCCAAATTCTGTCACCAAATTCTGTCCCCAAATTCTGTCCCCAAATTCTGTCCCCAAATTCTGTCCCCAAATTCTGTCCCCAAATTCTGTCCCCACATTCTGTCCCCAAATTCTGTCCCCAAATTCTGTCCCCAAATTCTGTCCCCAAATTCTGTCCCCAAATTTTGCCCCCAAATTGTGTCCCCAACTTCTGTCCCCAAATTCTTACCCTAAATTCTGTCCCCAAATTCTGTCCCCAAATTCTGTCCCCAAATTCTGTCCCCAAATTCTGTCCCCAAATTCTGTCCCCAAATTCTGTCCCCAAATTCTGTCCCCAAATTCTGTCCCCAAATTCTGTCCCCAAATTCTGTCCCCAAATTCTGTCCCCAAATTCTGTCCCCAAATTCTGTCCCCAAATTCTGTCCCCAAATTCTGTCCCCAAATTCTGTCCCCAAATTCTGTCCCCAAATTGTGTCCCCAAATTGTGTCCCCAAATTGTGTCCCCAAATTGTGTCCCCAAATTGTGTCCCCAAATTGTGTCCCCAAATTGTGTCCCCAAATTGTGTCCCCAAATTCTGTCCCCAAATTCTGTCCCCAAATTCTGTCCCCAAATTCTGTCCCCACATTCTGTCCCCAAATTCTGGCCCCAAATTTTGTCCCCAAATTCTGTCCCCAAATTCTGTCCCCAAATTCTGTCCCCAAATTCTGTCCCCAAATTCTGTCCCCAAATTCTGTCCCCAAATTCTGTCCCCAAATTCTGTCCCCACATTCTGTCCCCAAATTCTGTCCCCAAATTGTGTCCCCAAATTCTGTCCCCAAATTCTGTCCCCAAATTGTGTCCCCAAATTCTGTCCCCACATTCTGTCCCCAAATTCTGTCCCCAAATTCTGTCCCCAAATTGTGTTTCCAAATTGTGTCCCCAAATTCTGTCCCCAAATTGTGTCCCCAAATTCTGTCCCCAAATTCTGTCCCCAAATTCTGTCCCCAAATTCTGTCCCCAAATTCTGTCCCCAAATTCTGTCCCCAAATTCTGTCCCCAAATTCTGTCCCCAAATTCTGTCCCCAAATTCTGTCCCCAAATTGTGTCCCCAAATTATGTCCCCAAATTCTGTTCCCAAATTCTGTCCCCAAATTCTGTCCCCAAATTCTGTCCCCACATTCTGTCCCCAAATTCTGTCCCCAAATTCTGTCCCCAAATTCTGTCCCCAAATTCTGTCCCCAAATTGTGTCCCCAAATTCTGTTCCCAAATTCTGTCTCCACATTCTGTCCCCAAATTCTGTCCCCAAATTTTGTCCCCAAATTCTGTCCCCAAATTCTGTCCCCAAATTTTGTCCCCAAATTCTGTCCCCAAATTCTGTCCCCAAATTCTGTCCAAAAATTCTGTCCCCAAATTCTGTCCCCAAATTCTGTCCCCAAATTCTGTCCCCAAATTCTGTCCCCAAATTCTGTCCCCAAATTGTGTCCCCAAATTGTGTCCCCAAATTCTGTCCCCAAATTCTGTCCCCAAATTCTGTCCCCAAATTCTGTCCCCAAATTCTGTCCCCAAATTCTGTCCCCAAATTCTGTCCCCAAATTCTGTCCCCAAATTCTGTCCTCAAATTCTGTCCCCAAATTCTGTCCCCAAATTCTGTCCCCAAATTCTGTCCCCAAATTCTGTCCCCAAATTCTGTCCCCAAATTCTGTCCCCAAATTGTGTCCCCAAATTCTGTCCCCAAATTCTGTCCCCAAATTCTGTCCCCAACTTCCGTCCCCAAATTCTTACCCTAAATTCTGTCCCCAAATTCTGTCCCCAAATTCTGTCCCCAAATTCTGTCCCCAAATTCTGTCCCCAAATTCTGTCCCCAAATTCTGTCCCCAAATTCTGTCCCCAAATTCTGTCCCCAAATTCTGTCCCCAAATTCTGTCCCCAAATTCTGTCCCCAAATTCTGTCCCCAAATTCTGTCCCCAAATTCTGTCCCCAAATTCTGTCCCCAAATTCTGTCCCCAAATTGTGTCCCCAAATTGTGTCCCCAAATTCTGTCCCCAAATTGTGTCCCCAAATTGTGTCCCCAAATTGTGTCCCCAAATTGTGTCCCCAAATTCTGTCCCCAAATTCTGTCCCCAAATTCTGTCCCCAAATTCTGTCCCCAAATTCTGTCCCCAAATTCTGTCCCCACATTCTGTCCCCAAATTCTGGCCCCAAATTTTGTCCCCAAATTCTGTCCCCAAATTCTGTCCCCAAATTCTGTCCCCAAATTCTGTCCCCAAATTCTGTCCCCAAATTCTGTCCCCAAATTCTGTCCCCAAATTCTGTCCCCACATTCTGTCCCCAAATTCTGTCCCCAAATTGTGTCCCCAAATTCTGTCCCAAAATTCTGTCCCCAAATTGTGTCCCCAAATTCTGTCCCCACATTCTGTCCCCAAATTCTGTCCCCAAATTGTGTTTCCAAATTGTGTCCCCAAATTCTGTCCCCAAATTCTGTCCCCAAATTCTGTCCCCAAATTCTGTCCCCAAATTCTGTCCCCAAATTCTGTCCCCACATTCTGTCCCCAAATTCTGTCCCCAAATTCTGTCCCCAAATTCTGTCCCCAAATTCTGTCCCCAAATTCTGTCCCCAAATTGTGTCCCCAAATTCTGTCCCCAAATTCTGTCCCTAAATTGTATCCCCAAATTCTGTCCCCAAATTCTGTCCCCAAATGGTGTCCCCAAATTCTGTCACCAAATTCTGTCCCCAAATTCTGTCCCCAAATTCTGTCCCCAAATTCTGTCCCCAAATTCTGTCCCCAAATTGTGTCCCCAAATTCTGTCCCCACATTCTGTCCCCAAATTCTGTCCCCAAATTCTGTCCCCAAATTCTGTCCCCAAATTCTGTCCCCAAATTGTGTCCCCAAATTCTGTCCCCACATTCTGTCCCCAAATTCTGTCCCCAAATTGTGTCCCCAAATTGTGTCCCCAAATTCTGTCTCCAAATTCTGTCCCCAAATTCTGTCCCCAAATTCTGTCCCCAAATTGTGTCCCTAAATTCTGTCCCCAAATTCAGCCCCCAAATTCTGTCCCCAAATTCTGTCCCCACATTCTGTCCCCAAATTCTGTCCCCAAATTCTGTCCCCAAATTCTGTCCCCAAATTCTGTCCCCAAATTGTGTCCCCAAATTCGGTCCCCACATTCTGTCCCCAAATTCTGTCCCCAAATTGTGTCCCCAAATTGTGTCCCCAAATTCTGTCCCCAAATTCTGTCCCCAAATTCTGTCCCCAAATTCTGTCCCCAAATTCTGTCCCCAAATTCTGTCCCCATATTCTGTCCCCAAATTCTGTCACCAAATTGTGTCCCCAAATTCTGTCCCCAAATTTTGTCCCCAAATTGTGTCCCCAAATTCTGTCCCTAAATTGTATCCCCAAATTCTGTCCCCAAATTCTGTCCCCAAATTCTGTCCCCAAATTCTGTCCCCAAATTCTGTCCCCAAATTGTGTCCCCAAATTCTGTCCCCAAATTCTGTCCCCAAATTCCGTCCCCAAATTCTGTCCCCAAATTCTGTCCCCAAATTCTGTCCCCAAATTGTGTCCCCAAATTGTGTCCCCAAATTCTGTCCCCAAATTCTGTAACCAAATTGTGTCCCCAAATTGTGTCCCCAAATTCTGTCCCCAAATTCTGTCCCCAAATTGTGTCCCCAAATTCTGTCCCCAAATTCTGTCCCCAAATTCTGTCCCCAAATTCTGTCCCCAAATTCTGTCCCCAAATTCTGTCCCCAAATTCTGTCCCCAAATTCTGTCCCCAAATTCTGTCCCCAAATTCTGTCCCCAAATTCTGTCCCCACATTCTGTCCCCAAATTCTGTCCCCAAATTCTGTCCCCAAATTCTGTCCCCAAATTGTGTCCCCAAATTGTGTCCCGAAATTCTGTCCCCACATTCTGTCAACAAATTCTGTCCCCAAATTCTGTCCCCAAATTGTGTCCCCAAATTCTGTCCCCAAATTCTGTCCCCAAATTCTGTCCCCAAATTCTGTCCCCACATTCTGTCCCCAAATTCTGTCCCCAAATTTTGTCCCCAAATTGTGTCCCCAAATTCTGTCCCCAAATTCTGTCCCCAGATTTTGCCCCCAAATTGTGTCCCCAACTTCTGTCCCCAAATTCTGTCCCCAAATTCTGTCCCCAAATTCTGTCCCCAAATTCTGTCCCCAAATTCTGTCCCCAAATTCTGTCCCCAAATTCTGTCCCCAAATTCTGTCCCCAAATTCTGTCCCCAAATTCTGTCCCCAAATTCTGTCCCCAAATTGTGTCCCCAAAATGTGTCCCCAAATTCTGTCCCCAAATTCTGTCCCCAAATTGTGTCCCCAAATTCCGTCCCCAAATTGTGTCCCCAAATTGTGTCCCCAAATTCTGTCCCCACATTCTGTCCCCAAATTCTGTCCCCAAATTTTGTCCCCAAATTCTGTCCCCAAATTCTGTCCCCAAATTTTGTCCCCAAATTCTGTCCCCAAATTGTGTCCCCAAATTGTGTCCCCAAATTATGTCCCCAAATTGTGTCCCCAAATTCCGTCCCCAAATTCTGTCCCCAAATTGTGTCCCCAAATTGTGTCCCCAAATTCTGTCCCCAAATTCTGTCCCCAAATTCTGTCCCCAAATTTTGTCCCCAAATTGTGTCCCCAAATTCTGTCCCCAAATTTTGTCCCCAAATTGTGTCCCCAAATTGTGTCCCCAAATTCTGTCCCCAAATTCTGTCCCCAAATTCCGTCCCCAAATTCTGTCCCCAAATTCTGTCCCCAAATTGTGTCCCCAAATTGTGTCCCCAAATTGTGTCTCCAAATTCTGTCCCCAAATTCTGTCCCTAAATTCTGTCCCCAAATTCTGTCCCCAAATTCTGTCCCCAAATTCTGTCCTCACATTCTGTCCCCAAATTCTGTCCCCAAATTCTGTCCCCAAATTCTGTCCCCAAATTGTGTCCCCATATTCTGTCCCCAAATTGTGTCCCCAAATTCTGTCCCCAAATTCTGTCCCCAAATTGTGTCCCCAAATTCTGTCCCCAAATTCTGTCCCCAAATTCTGTCCCCAAATTCTGTCCTCAAATTCTGTCCCCAAATTGTGTCCCCAAATTGTGTCCCCAAATTGTGTCCCCAAATTCTGTCCCCAAATTCTGTCCCCAAATTCTGTCCCCACATTCTGTTCCCAAATTCTGTCCCCAAATTTTGTCCCCAAATTCTGTCTCCAAATTGTGTCCCCAAATTGTGTCCCCAAATTCTGTCCCCAAATTCTGTCCCCAAATTCTGTCCCCAAATTGTGTCCCCAAATTGTGTCCCCAAATTGTGTCCCCAAATTGTGTCCCCAAATTCTGTCCCCAAATTCTGTCCCCAAATTCTGTCCCCAAATTCTGTCCCCAAATTCTGTCCCCAAATTCTGTCCCCAAATTCTGTCCCCAAATTCTGTCCCCACATTCTGTCCCCAAATTCTGTCCCCAAATTCTGTCCCCAAATTCTGTCCCCAAATTGTGTCCCCAAATTCTGTCCCCAAATTCTGTCCCCACATTCTGTCCCCAAATTCTGTCCCCAAATTCTGTCCCCAAATTCTGTCCCCAAATTCTGTCCCCAAATTCTGTCCCCAAATTCTGTCCCCAAATTCTGTCCCCAAATTCTGTCCCCAAATTGTGTCCCCAAATTCTGTCCCCAAATTGTATCCCCAAATTCTGTCCCCAAATTGTGTCCCCAAATTCTGTCCCCAAATTCTGTCCCCAAATTTTGTCCCCAAATTCTGTCCCCAAATTCTGTCCCCAAATTCTGTCCAAAAATTCTGTCCCCAAATTCTGTCCCCAAATTCTGTCCCCAAATTCTGTCCCCAAATTCTGTCCCCAAATTCTGTCCCCAAATTCTGTCCCCAAATTCTGTCCCCAAATTCTGTCCCAAAATTCTGTCCCCAAATTCTGTCCCCAAATTCTGTCCCCAAATTCTGTCCCCAAATTCTGTCCCCAAATTCTGTCCCCACATTCTGTCCCCAAATTCTGTCCCCAAATTCTGTCCCCAAATTCTGTCCCCAAATTCTGTCCCCAAATTCTGTCCCCAAATTCTGTCCCCACATCCTGTCCCCAAATTCTGTCCCCAAATTCTGTCCCCAAATTGTGTCCCCAAATTCTGTCCCCAAATTCTGTCCCCAAATTCTGTCCCCAAATTCTGTCCCCAAATTCTGTCCCCAAATTTTGTCCCCAAATTCTGTCAACACATACTGTCCCCAAATTCTGTCACCAAATTCTGTCCCCAAATTGTGTCCCCAAATTGTGTCCCCAAATTGTGTCCCCAAATTCTGTCCCTAAATTGTATCCCCAAATTCTGGCCCCAAATTCTGTCCCCAAATTCTGTCCCCAAATTCTGTCCCCAAATTCTGTCCCCAAATTCTGTCCCCACATTCTGTCCCCAAATTCTGTCCCCAAATTTTGTCCCCAAATTCTGTCTCCAAATTGTGTCCCCAAATTGTGTCCCCAAATTGTGTCCCCAAATTCTGTCCCCAAATTCTGTCCCCAAATTCTGTCCCCAAATTCTGTCCCCAAATTCTGTCCCCACATTCTGTCCCCAAATTCTGTCCCCAAATTCTGTCCCCAAATTCTGTCCCCAAATTCTGTCCCCAAATTGTGTCCCCAAATTCTGTCCCCACATTCTGTCCCCAAATTCTGTCCCCAAATTCTGTCCCCAAATTCTGTCCCCACATTCTGTCCCAAAATTCTGTCCCCAAATTCTGTCCCCAAATGCTGTCCCCAAATTCTGTCACCAAATTCTGTCCCCAAATTCTGTCCCCAAATTCTGTCCCCAAATTCTGTCCCCAAATTCTGTCCCCAAATTCTGTCCCCACATTCTGTCCCCAAATTCTGTCCCCAAATTCTGTCCCCAAATTCTGTCCCCAAATTCTGTCCCCAAATTGTGTCCCCAAATTGTGTTCCCAAATTCTGTCTCCACATTCTGTCCCCAAATTCTGTCCCCAAATTCTGTCCCCATATTCTGTCCCCAAATTTTGTCCCCAAATTCTGTCCCCAAATTGTGTCCCCAAATTCTGTCCCCAAATTGTATCCCCAAATTCTGTCCCCAAATTTTGTCCCCAAATTCTGTCCCCAAATTCTGTCCCCAAATTTTGTCCCCAAATTCTGTCCCCAAATTCTGTCCCCAAATTCTGTCCAAAAATTCTGTCCCCAAATTCTGTCCCCAAATTCTGTCCCCAAATTCTGTCCCCAAATTCTGTCCCCAAATTCTGTCCCCAAATTCTGTCCCCAAATTCTGTCCCCAAATTCTGTCCCCAAATTCTGTCCCCAAATTCTGTCCCCAAATTCTGTCCCCACATTCTGTCCCCAAATTCTGTCCCCAAATTCTGTCCCCAAATTCTGTCCCCAAATTCTGTCCCCAAATTCTGTCCCCAAATTCTGTCCCCACATTCTGTCCCCAAATTCTGTCCCCAAATTCTGTCCCCAAATTCTGTCCCCAAATTGTGTCCCCAAATTCTGTCCCCAAATTCTGTCCCCAAATTCTGTCCCCAAATTCTGTCCCCAAATTCTGTCCCCAAATTCTGTCCCCACATACTGTCCTCAAATTCTGTCACCAAATTCTGTCCCCAAAAATTGTCCCCAAATTGTGTCCCCAAATTCTGTCCCCACATTCTGTCCCCAAATTCTGTCCCCAAATACTGTCCCCAAATTCTGTCCCCAAATTCTGTCCCCAAATTCTGTCCCCAAATTCTGTCCCCAAATTGTGTCCCCAAATTCTGTCCCCAAATTCTAATCCCAAATTCTGTCCCCAAATTGTCTCCCCAAATTGTGTCCCCAAATTGTGTCCCCAAATTCTGTCCCCAAATTCTGTCCCCAAATTCTGTCCCCAAATTCTGTCCCCAAATTCTGTCCCCAAATTCTGTCCCCAAATTCTGTCCCCAAATTCTGTCCCCAAATTCTGTCCTCAAATTCTGTCCCCAAATTCTGTCCCCAAATTCTGTCCCCAAATTCTGTCCCCAAATTCTGTCCCCAAATTCTGTCCCCAAATTCTGTCCCCAAATTGTGTCCCCAAATTCTGTCCCCAAATTCTGTCCTCAAATTCTGTCCACAAACTCTGTCCCCAAATTGTGTCCCCAAATTGTGTCCCCAAATTCGGTCCCCAAATTCTGTCCCCAAATTCTGTCCCCAAATTCTGTCCCCAAATTGTGTCCCCAAATTATGTCCCCAAATTCTGTCCCCAAATTCTGTCCCCAAATTTTGCCCCTAAATTGTGTCCCCAACTTCTGTCCCCAAATTCTTACCCCAAATTCTGTCCCAAAATTCTGTCCCCAAATTCTGTCCCCAAATTCTGTCCCCAAATTCTGTCCCCAAATTCTGTCCCCAAATTCTGTCCCCAAATTCTGTCCCCAAATTCTGTCCCCAAATTCTGTCCCCAAATTCTGTCCCCAAATTCTGTCCCCAAATTCTGTCCCAAAATTGTGTCCCCAAATTGTGTCCCCAAATTGTGTCCCCAAATTCTGTCCCCAAATTGTGTCCCCAAATTGTGTCCCCAAATTGTGTCCCCAAATTGTGTCCCCAAATTGTGTCCCCAAATTCTGTCCCCAAATTCTGTCCCCAAATTCTGTCCCCAAATTCTGTCCCCAAATTCTGTCCCCACATTCTGTCCCCAAATTCTGGCCCAAAATTTTGTCCCCAAATTCTGTCCCCAAATTCTGTCCCCAAATTCTGTCCCCAAATTCTGTCCCCAAATTCTGTCCCCAAATTCTGTCCCCAAATTCTGTCCACACATTCTGTCCCCAAATTCTGTCCCCAAATTCTGTCCCCAAATTCTGTCCCCAAATTCTGTCCCCAAATTGTGTCCCCAAATTCTGTCCCCACATTCTGTCCCCAAATTCTGTCCCCAAATTCTGTCCCCAAATTGTGTTTCCAAATTGTGTCCCCAAATTCTGTCCCCAAATTCTGTCCCCAAATTCTGTCCCCAAATTCTGTCCCCAAATTCTGTCCCCAAATTCTGTCCCCAAATTCTGTCCCCAAATTCTGTCCCCAAATTCTGTCCCCAAATTCTGTCCCCAAATTGTGTCCCCAAATTCTGTCCCCAAATTCTGTCCCCAAATTCTGTCCACAAACTCTGTCCCCAAATTGTGTCCCCAAATTGTGTCCCCAAATTCTGTCCCCAAATTCTGTCCCCAAATTCTGTCCCCAAATTCTGTCCCCAAATTCTGTCCCCAAATTGTGTCCCCAAATTATGTCCCCAAATTCTGTCCCCAAATTCGGTCCCCAAATTTTGCCCCCAAATTGTGTCCCCAACTTCCGTCCCCAAATTCTTACCCTAAATTCTGTCCCCAAATTGTGTCCCCAAATTCTGTCCCCAAATTCTGTCCCCAAATTCTGTCCCCAAATTCTGTCCCCAAATTCTGTCCCCAAATTCTGTCCCCAAATTCTGTCCCCAAATTCTGTCCCCAAATTCTGTCCCCAAATTCTGTCCCCAAATTCTGTCCCCAAATTCTGTCCCCAAATTCTGTCCCCAAATTCTGTCCCCAAATTGTGTCCCCAAATTGTGTCCCCAAATTCTGTCCCCAAATTGTGTCCCCAAATTGTGTCCCCAAATTGTGTCCCCAAATTGTGTCCCCAAATTGTGTCCCCAAATTCTGTCCCCAAATTCTGTCCCCAAATTCTGTCCCCAAATTCTGTCCCCAAATTCTGTCCCCACATTCTGTCCCCAAATTCTGGCCCCAAATTTTGTCCCCAAATTCTGTCCCCAAATTCTGTCCCCAAATTCTGTCCCCAAATTCTGTCCCCAAATTCTGTCCCCAAATTCTGTCCCCAAATTCTGTCCCCAAATTCTGTCCCCACATTCTGTCCCCAAATTCTGTCCCCAAATTGTGTCCCCAAATTCTGTCCCCAAATTCTGTCCCCAAATTGTGTCCCCGAATTCTGTCCCCACATTCTGTCCCCAAATTCTGTCCCCAAATTCTGTCCCCAAATTGTGTTTCCAAATTGTGTCCCCAAATTCTGTCCCCAAATTCTGTCCCCAAATTCTGTCCCCAAATTGTGTCCCCAAATTCTGTCCCCAAATTCTGTCCCCACATTCTGTCCCCAAATTCTGTCCCCAAATTCTGTCCCCAAATTCTGTCCCCAAATTCTGTCCCCAAATTCTGTCCCCAAATTGTGTCCCCAAATTCTGTCCCCAAATTCTGTCCCTAAATTGTATCCCCAAATTCTGTCCCCAAATTCTGTCCCCAAATGGTGTCCCCAAATTCTGTCACCAAATTCTGTCCCCAAATTCTGTCCCCAAATTCTGTCCCCAAATTCTGTCCCCAAATTCTGTCCCCAAATTGTGTCCCCAAATTCTGTCCCCACATTCTGTCCCCAAATTCTGTCCCCAAATTCTGTCCCCAAATTCTGTCCCCAAATTGTGTCCCCAAATTCTGTCCCCACATTCTGTCCCCAAATTCTGTCCCCAAATTGTGTCCCCAAATTGTGTCCCCAAATTCTGTCTCCAAATTCTGTCCCCAAATTCTGTCCCCAAATTCTGTCCCCAAATTGTGTCCCTAAATTCTGTCCCCAAATTCAGCCCCCAAATTCTGTCCCCAAATTCTGTCCCCACATTCTGTCCCCAAATTCTGTCCCCAAATTCTGTCCCCAAATTCTGTCCCCAAATTCTGTCCCCAAATTGTGTCCCCAAATTCAGTCCCCACATTCTGTCCCCAAATTCTGTCCCCAAATTGTGTCCCCAAATTGTGTCCCCAAATTCTGTCCCCAAATTCTGTCCCCAAATTCTGTCCCCAAATTCTGTCCCCAAATTCTGTCCCCAAATTCTGTCCCCATATTCTGTCCCCAAATTCTGTCCCTAAATTGTGTCCCCAAATTCTGTCCCCAAATTTTGTCCTCAAATTGTGTCCCCAAATTGTGTCCCTAAATTGTATCCCCAAATTCTGTCCCCAAATTCTGTCCCCAAATTCTGTCCCCAAATTCTGTCCCCAAATTCTGTCCCCAAATTGTGTCCCCAAATTCTGTCCCCAAATTCTGTCCCCAAATTCCGTCCCCAAATTCTGTCCCCAAATTCTGTCCCCAAATTCTGTCCCCAAATTGTGTCCCCAAATTGTGTCCCCAAATTCTGTCCCCAAATTCTGTAACCAAATTGTGTCCCCAAATTGTGTCCCCAAATTCTGTCCCCAAATTCTGTCCTTAAATTGTGTCCCCAAATTCTGTCCCCAAATTCTGTCCCCAAATTCTGTCCCCAAATTCTGTCCCCAAATTCTGTCCCCAAATTCTGTCCCCAAATTCTGTCCCCAAATTCTGTCCCCAAATTCTGTCCCCAAATTCTGTCCCCACATTCTGTCCCCAAATTCTGTCCCCAAATTCTGTCCCCAAATTCTGTCCCCAAATTGTGTCCCCAAATTGTGTCCCGAAATTCTGTCCCCACATTCTGTCAACAAATTCTGTCCCCAAATTCTGTCCCCAAATTGTGTCCCCAAATTCTGTCCCCAAATTCTGTCCCCAAATTCTGTCCCCAAATTCTGTCCCCACATTCTGTCCCCAAATTCTGTCCCCAAATTTTGTCCCCAAATTGTGTCCCCAAATTCTGTCCCCAAATTCTGTCCCCAGATTTTGCCCCCAAATTGTGTCCCCAACTTCTGTCCCCAAATTCTGTCCCCAAATTCTGTCCCCAAATTCTGTCCCCAAATTCTGTCCCCAAATTCTGTCCCCAAATTCTGTCCCCAAATTCTGTCCCCAAATTCTGTCCCCAAATTCTGTCCCCAAATTCTGTCCCCAAATTCTGTCCCCAAAATGTGTCCCCAAATTCTGTCCCCAAATTCTGTCCCCAAATTGTGTCCCCAAATTCCGTCCCCAAATTGTGTCCCCAAATTGTGTCCCCAAATTCTGTCCCCACATTCTGTCCCCAAATTCTGTCCCCAAATTTTGTCCCCAAATTCTGTCCCCAAATTCTGTCCCCAAATTTTGTCCCCAAATTCTGTCCCCAAATTGTGTCCCCAAATTGTGTCCCCAAATTATGTCCCCAAATTGTGTCCCCAAATTCCGTCCCCAAATTCTGTCCCCAAATTGTGTCCCCAAATTGTGTCCCCAAATTCTGTCCCCAAATTCTGTCCCCAAATTCTGTCCCCAAATTTTGTCCCCAAATTGTGTCCCCAAATTCTGTCCCCAAATTTTGTCCCCAAATTGTGTCCCCAAATTGTGTCCCCAAATTCTGTCCCCAAATTCTGTCCCCAAATTCCGTCCCCAAATTCTGTCCCCAAATTCTGTCCCCAAATTGTGTCCCCAAATTGTGTCCCCAAATTGTGTCTCCAAATTCTGTCCCCAAATTCTGTCCCTAAATTCTGTCCCCAAATTCTGTCCCCAAATTCTGTCCCCAAATTCTGTCCTCACATTCTGTCCCCAAATTCTGTCCCCAAATTCTGTCCCCAAATTCTGTCCCCAAATTGTGTCCCCATATTCTGTCCCCAAATTGTGTCCCCAAATTCTGTCCCTAAATTCTGTCCCCAAATTGTGTCCCCAAATTGTGTCCCCAAATTCTGTCCCCAAATTCTGTCACCAAATTCTGTCCCCACATTCTGTCCCCAAATTCTGTCCCCAAATTCTGTCCCCAAATTCTGTCCCCAAATTCTGTCCCCAAATTCTGTCCCCAAATTCTGTCCCCACATTCTGTCCCCAAATTCTGTCCCCAAATTCTGTCCCCAAATTCTGTCCCCACATTCAGTCCCCAAATTCTGTCCTCAAATTCTGTCCCCAAATTGTGTCCCCAAATTCTGTCCCCAAATTCTGTCCCCAAATTCTGTCCCCAAATTCTGTCCCCAAATTCTGTCCCCAAATTCTGTCCCCACATTCTGTCCCCAAATTCTGTCCCCAAATTTTGTCCCCAAATTCTGTCCCCAAATTCTATCCCCAAATTCTGTCCCCAAATTCTGTCCCCAAATTCTAATCCCAAATTCTGTCCCCAAATTGTGTCCCTAAATTGTGTCCCCAAATTCTGTCCCCAAATTGTGTCCCCAAATTCTGTCCCCAAATTCTGTCCCCAAATTCTGTCCCTAAAATCTGTCCCCAAATTCTGTCCCCAAATTCTGTCCCCAAATTCTGTCCCCAAATTCTGTCCCCAAATTCTGTCCCCAAATTCTGTCCTCAAATTCTGTCCCCGAATTCTGTCCCCAAATTGTGTCCCCAAATTCTGTCCCCAAATTCTGTCCTCAAATTCTGTCCCCAAATTCTGTCCCCAAATTCTGTCCCCAAATTCTGTCCCCAAATTCTGTCCCCAAATTCTGTCCCCAAATTGTGTCCCCAAATTGTGTCCCCAAATTCTGTCCCCAAATTCTGTCCCCAAATTCTGTCCCCAAATTCTGTCCCCAAATTCTGTCCCCAAATTCTGTCCCCAAATTCTGTCCCCAAATTGTGTCCCCAAATTATGTCCCCAAATTCTGTCCCCAAATTCTGTCCCTAAAATCTGTCCCCAAATTCTGTCCCCAAATTCTGTCCCCAAATTCTGTCCCCAAATTCTGTCCCCAAATTCTGTCCCCAAATTCTGTCCTCAAATTCTGTCCCCGAATTCTGTCCCCAAATTGTGTCCCCAAATTCTGTCCCCAAATTCTGTCCTCAAATTCTGTCCCCAAATTCTGTCCCCAAATTCTGTCCCCAAATTCTGTCCCCAAATTCTGTCCCCAAATTCTGTCCCCAAATTCTGTCCCCAAATTCTGTCCCCAAATTCTGTCCCCAAATTCTGTCCCCAAATTCTGTCCCCAAATTCTGTCCCCAAATTGTGTCCCTAAATTCTGTCCCCAAATTCTGTCCCCAAATTGTGTCCCCAAATTATGTCCCCAAATTCTGTCCCCAAATTCTGTCCCCAAATTCTGTCCCCAAATTCTGTCCCCAAATTCTGTCCCCAAATTCTGTCCCCAAATTCTGTCCCCAAATTCTGTCCCCAAATTCTGTCCCCAAATTGTGTCCCCAAATTGTGTCCCCAAATTCTGTCCCCAAATTGTGTCCCCAAATTCTGTCCCCAAATTGTGTCCCCAAATTCTGTCCCCACATTCTGTCCCCAAATTCTGTCCCCAAATTCTGTCCCCAAATTCTGTCCCCAAATTCTGTCCCCAAATTCTGTCCCCAAATTCTGTCCCCACATTCTGTCCCCAAATTCTGTCCCCAAATTTTGTCCCCAAATTCTGTCTCCAAATTGTGTCCCCAAATTCTGTCCCCAAATTCTGTCCCCAAATTCTGTCCCCAAATTCTGTCCCCACATTCTGTCCCCAAATTCTGTCAACAAATCCTGTCCCCAAATTCTGTCCCCACATTCTGTCCCCAAATTCTGTCCCCAAATTCTGTCCCCAAATTGTGTCCCCAAATTCAGTCCCCACATTCTGTCCCCAAATTCTGTCCCCAAATTCTGTCCCCAAATTGTGTTTCCAAATTGTGTCCCCAAATTCTGTCCCCAAATTCTGTCCCCAAATTCTGTCCCCAAATTCTGTCCCCACATTCTGTCCCCAAATTCTGTCCCCAAATTCTGTCCCCAAATTGTGTCCCCAAATTCTGTCCCCAAATTCTGTCCCCAAATTCTGTCCCTAAATTGTATCCCCAAATTCTGTCCCCAAATTCTGTCCCCAAATGCTGTCCCCAAATTCTGTAACCAAATTCTGTCCCCAAATTCTGTCCCCAAATTCTGTCCCCAAATTCTGTCCCCAAATTCTGTCCCCAAATTCTGTCCCCAAATTCTGTCCCCACATTCTGTCCCCAAATTCTGTCCCCAAATTCTGTACCCAAATTGTGTTTCCAAATTGTGTCCCCAAATTGTGTCCCCAAATTCTGTCCCCACATTCTGTTCCCAAATTCTGTCCCCAAATTGTGTCCCCAAATTCTGTCCCCAAATTCTGTCCCCAAATTCTGTCCCCAAATTCTGTCCCCAAATTGTGTCCCCAAATTCTGTCCCCAAATTGTATCCCCAAAATCTGTCCCCAAATTTTGTCCCCAAATTCTGTCCCCAAATTCTGTCCCCAAATTTTGTCCCCAAATTCTGTCCCCAAATTCTGTCCCCAAATTCTGTCCAAAAATTCTGTCCCCAAATTCTGTTCCTAAATTCTGTCCCCAAATTCTGTCCCCAAATTCTGTCCCCAAATTCTGTCCCCAAATTCTGCCCCCAAATTCTGTCCCCAAATTCTGTCCCCAAATTCTGTCACCAAATTCTGTCCCCAAATTCTGTCCCCAAATTCTGTCCCCAAATTCTGTCCCCAAATTCTGTCCCCAAATTCTGTCCCCAAATTCTGTCCCCAAATTCTGTCCCCACATTCTGTCCCCAAATTCTGTCCCCAAATTCTGTCCCCAAATTCTGTCCCCAAATTCTGTCCCCAAATTGTGTCCCCAAATTGTGTCCCCAAATTCTGTCCCCACATTCTGTCCCCAAATTCTGTCCCCAAATTCTGTCCCCAAATTGTGTCCCCAAATTCTGTCCCCAAATTGTGTCCCCAAATTGTGTCCCCAAATGCTGTCCCCAAATTCTGTCCCCAAATTCTGTCCCCAAATTCTGTCCCCACATTCTGTCCCCAAATTCTGTCCCCAAATTCAGTCCCCAAATTCTGTCCCCAAATTGTGTCCCCAAATTGTGTCCCCAAATTCTGTCCCCAAATTCTGTCCCCAAATTCTGTCCCCAAATTGTGTCCCTAAATTGTGTCCCCAAATTCTGTCCCCAAATTCTGTCCCCAAATTCTGTCCCCAAATTCTGTCCCCAAATTCTGTCCCCAAATTCTGTCCCCAAATTCTGTCCCCAAATTCTGTCCCCAAATTCTGTCCCCAAATTCTGTCCCCAAATTCTGTTCCCAAATTCTGTCCTCAAATTCTGTCCCCGAATTCTGTCCCCAAATTGTGTCCCCAAATTCTGTCCCCAAATTCTGTCCTCAAATTCTGTCCCCAAATTGTGTCCCCAAATTCTGTCCCCAAATTCTGTCCCCAAATTCTGTCCCCAAATTCTGTCCCCAAATTCTGTCCCCAAATTGTGTCCCCAAATTCTGTCCCCAAATTCTGTCCCCAAATTCTGTCCCCAAATTCTGTCCCCAAATTCTGTCCCCAAATTCTGTCCCCAAATTGTGTCCCCAAATTATGTCCCCAAATTCTGTCCCCAAATTCTGTCCCCAAATTCTGTCCCCAAATTCTGTACCCAAATTCTGTCCCCAAATTCTGTCCCCAAATTCTGTCCCCAAATTCTGTCCCCAAATTGTGTCCCCAAATTGTGTCCCCAAATTGTGTCCCCAAATTGTGTCCCCAAATTCTGTCCCTAAATTGTGTCCCCAAATTCTGTCCCCAAATTGTGTCCCCAAATTGTGTCCCCAAATTCTGTCCCCAAATTCTGTCCCCAAATTCTGTCTCCAAATTCTGTCCCCACATTCTGTCCCCAAATTCTGTCCCCAAATTTTGTCCCCAAATTCTGTCTCCAAATTGTGTCCCCAAATTGTGTCCCCAAATTCTGTCCCCAAATTCTGTCCCCAAATTCTGTCCCCAAATTGTGTCCCCACATTCTGTCCCCAAATTCTGTCAAACACATTCTGTCCCCAAATTCTGTCCCCAAATTCTGTCCCCAAATTGTGTCCCCAAATTCTGTCCCCACATTCTGTCCCCAAATTCTGTCCCCAAATTCTGTCCCCAAATTGTGTTTCCAAATTGTGTCCCCAAATTTTGTCCCCAAATTCTGTCCCCAAATTCTGTCCCCAAATTCTGTCCCCAAATTCTGTCCCCAAATTCTGTCCCCAAATTCTGTCCCCAAATTCTGTCCCTAAATTGTATCCCCAAATTCTGTCCCCAAATTCTGTCCCCAAATGCTGTCCCCAAATTCTGTCACCAAATTCTGTCCCCAAATTCTGTCCCCAAATTCTGTCCCCAAATTCTGTCCCCAAATTCTGTCCCCAAATTCTGTCCCCAAATTCTGTCCCCAAATTCTGTCCCCACATTCTGTCTCCAAATTCTGTCCCCAAATTCTGTCCCTAAATTGTGTCCCCAAATTGTGTCCCCAAATTGTGTCCCCAAATTCTGTCCCCACATTCTGTCCCCAAATTCTGTCCCCAAATTCTGTCCCCAAATTCTGTCCCCAAATTCTGTCCCCAAATTCTGTCCCCAAATTCTGTCCCCAAATTCTGTCCCCAAATTCTGTCCCCAAATTGTGTCCCCAAATTCTGTCCCCAAATTGTATCCCCAAAATCGGTCCCCAAATTTTGTCCCCAAATTCTGTCCCCAAATTCTGTCCCCAAATTTTGTCCCCAAATTCTGTCCCCAAATTCTGTCCCCAAATTCTGTCCAAAAATTCTGTCCCCAAATTCTGTCCCTAAATTCTGTCCCCAAATTCTGTCCCCAAATTCTGTCCCCAAATTCTGTCCCCAAATTCTGTCCCCAAATTCTGTCCCCAAATTCTGTCCCCAAATTCTGTCCCCAAATTCTGTCCCCAAATTCTGTCCCCAAACTCTGTCCCCAAATTCTGTCCCCAAATTCTGTCCCCAAATTCTGTCCCCAAATTCTGTCCCCAAATTCTGTCCCCAAATTCTGTCCCCAAATTCTGTCCCCACATTCTGTCCCCAAATTCTGTCCCCAAATTCTGTCCCCAAATTCTGTCCCCAAATTGTGTCCCCAAATTGTGTCCCCAAATTCTGTCCCCACATTCTGTCCCCAAATTCTGTCCCCAAATTCTGTCCCCAAATTCTGTCCCCAAATTCTGTCCCCAAATTCTGTCCCCAAATTCTGTCCCCAAATTCTGTCCCCAAATTCTATCCCCAAATTCTGTCCCCAAATTCTGTCCCCAAATTCTGTCCCCACATTCTGTCCCCAAATTCTGTCCCCAAATTCAGTCCCCAAATTCTGTCCCCAAATTGTGTCCCCAAATTGTGTCCCCAAATTCTGTCCCTAAATTGTATCCCCAAATTCTGTCCCCAAATTCTGTCCCCAAATTCTGTCCCCAAATTCTATCCCCAAATTCTGTCCCCAAATTCTGTCCCCAAATTCTGTCCCCAAATTCTGTTCCCAAATTCTAATCCCAAATTTTGTCCCCAAATTCTGTCCCCAAATTCTGTCCCCAAATTCTGTCCCCAAATTCTGTAACCAAATTGTGTCCCCAAATTGTGTCCCCAAATTGTGTCCCCAAATTGTGTCCCCAAATTGTGTCCCCAAATTGTGTCCCCAAATTGTGTCCCCAAATTGTGTCCCCAAATTGTGTCCCCAAATTCTGTCCCCAAATTGTGTCCCCAAATTCTGTCCCCAAATTCTGTCCCCAAATTCTGTCCCCAAATTCTGTCCCCAAATTGTGTCCCCAAATTCTGTCCCCAAATTGTATCCCCAAAATCTGTCCCCAAATTTTGTCCCCAAATTCTGTCGACAAATTCTGTCCCCAAATTTTGTCCCCAAATTCTGTCCCCAAATTCTGTCCAAAAATTCTGTCCCCAAATTCTGTTCCTAAATTCTGTCCCCAAATTCTGTCCCCAAATTCTGTCCCCAAATTCTGTCCCCAAATTCTGTCCCCAAATTCTGTCCCCAAATTCTGTCACCAAATTCTGTCCCCAAATTCTGTCCCCAAATTCTGTCCCCAAATTCTGTCCCCACATTCTGTCCCCAAATTCTGTCCCTAAATTCTGTCCCCAAATTCTGTCCCCAAATTCTGTCCCCAAATTGTGTCCCCAAATTGTGTCCCCAAATTCTGTCCCCACATTCTGTCCCCAAATTCTGTCCCCAAATTCTGTCCCCAAATTGTGTCCCCAAATTGTGTCCCCAAATTCTGTCCCCAAATTCTGTCCCCAAATTCTGTCCCCAAATTCTGTCCCCAAATTCTGTCCCCAAATTCTGTCCCCACATTCTGTCCCCAAATTCTGTCCCCAAATTCAGTCCCCAAATTCTGTCCCCAAATTGTGTCCCCAAATTGTGTCCCCAAATTCTGTCCCTAAATTGTATCCCCAAATTCTGTCCCCAAATTGTGTCCCTAAATTGTGTCCCCAAATTCTGTCCCCAAATTGTGTCCCCAAATTCTGTCCCCAAATTCTGTCCCCAAATTCTGTCCCCAAATTCTGTCCCCAAATTCTGTCCCCAAATTCTGTCCCCAAATTCTGTCCCCAAATTCTGTCCTCAAATTCTGTCCCCGAATTCTGTCCCCAAATTGTGTCCCCAAATTCTGTCCCCAAATTCTGTCCTCAAATTCTGTCCCCAAATTCTGTCCCCAAATTCTGTCCCCAAATTCTGTCCCCAAATTCTGTCCCCAAATTCTGTCCACAAATTCTGTCCCCAAATTGTGTCCCCAAATTCTGTCCCCAAATTCGGTCCCCAAATTCTGTCCCCAAATTCTGTCCCCAAATTCTGTCCCCAAATTCTGTCCCCAAATTGTGTCCCCAAATTATGTCCCCAAATTCTGTCCCCAAATTGTGTCCCCAAATTCTGTCCCCAAATTCTGTCCCCAAATTCTGTCCCCAAATTCTGTCCCCAAATTCTGCCCCCAAATTGTGTCCCCAAATTCTGTCCCCAAATTCTGTCCCCAAATTGTGTCCCCAAATTCTGTCCCTAAACTGTGTCCCCAAATTCAGTCCCCAAATTGTGTCCCCAAATTCTGTCCCCAAATTCTGTCCCCAAATTCTGTCCCCAAATTCTGTCTCCAAATTCTATCCCCACATTCTGTCCCCAAATTCTGTCCCCAAATTTTGTCCCCAAATTCTGTCTCCAAATTGTGTCCCCAAATTGTGTCCCCAAATTCTGTCCCCAAATTCTGTCCCCAAATTCTGTCCCCAAATTGTGTCCCCACATTCTGTCCCCAAATTCTGTCCCCACATTCTGTCCCCAAATTCTGTCCCCAAATTCTGTCCCCAAATTGTGTCCCCAAATTCTGTCCCCACATTCTGTCCCCAAATTCTGTCCCCAAATTCTGTCCCCAAATTGTGTTTCCAAATTGTGTCCCCAAATTTTGTCCCCAAATTCTGTCCCCAAATTCTGTCCCCAAATTCTGTCCCCAAATTCTGTCCCCACATTCTGTCCCCAAATTCTGTCCCCAAATTCTGTCCCCAAATTGTGTCCCCAAATTGTGTCCCCAAATTCTGTCCCCAAATTCTGTCCCTAAATTGTATCCCCAAATTCTGTCCCCAAATTCTGTCCCCAAATTCTGTCCCCAAATTCTGTCACCAAATTCTGTCACCAAATTCTGTCCCCAAATTCTGTCCCCAAATTCTGTCCCCAAATTCTGTCCCCAAATTCTGTCCCCAAATTCTGTCCCCACATTCTGTACCCAAATTCTGTCCCCAAATTCTGTCCCCAAATTGTGTCCCCAAATTGTGTCCCCAAATTGTGTCCCCAAATTCTGTCCCCACATTCTGTCCCCAAATTCTGTCCCCAAATTCTGTCCCCAAATTCTGTCCCCAAATTCTGTCCCCAAATTCTGTCCCCAAATTCTGTCCCCAAATTCTGTCCCCAAATTCTGTCCCCACATTCTGTCCCCAAATTCTGTCCCCAAATTCTGTCCCCAAATTCTGTCCCCAAATTGTGTCCCCAAATTGTGTCCCCAAATTCTGTCCCCACATTCTGTCCCCAAATTCTGTCCCCAAATTCTGTCCCCAAATTCTGTCCCCAAATTCTGTCCCCAAATTCTGTCCCCAAATTCTGTCCCCAAATTCTGTCCCCAAATTCTGTCCCCAAATTCTGTCCCCAAATTGTGTCCCCAAATTCTGTCCCCACATTCTGTCCCCAAATTCTGTCCCCAAATTCAGTCCCCAAATTCTGTCCCCAAATTGTGTCCCCAAATTGTGTCCCCAAATTCTGTCCCTAAATTGTATCCCCAAATTCTGTCCCCAAATTCTGTCCCCAAATTCTGTCCCCAAATTCTGTCCCCAAATTCTGTCCCCAAATTCTATCCCCAAATTCTGTCCCCAAATTCTGTCCCCAAATTCTGTCCCCAAATTCTGTCCCCAAATTCTAATCCCAAATTTTGTGCCAAATTGTGTCCCCAAATTCTGTCCCCAAATTCTGTCCCCAAATTCTGTCCCCAAATTCTGTAACCAAATTGTGTCCCCAAATTGTGTCCCCAAATTGTGTCCTCAAATTGTGTCCCCAAATTGTGTCCCCAAATTGTGTCCCCAAATTCTGTCCCCAAATTGTGTCCCCAAATTCTGTCCCCAAATTGTGTCCCCAAATTGTGTCCCCAAATTCTGTCCCCAAATTCTGTCCCCAAATTCTGTCCCCAAATTCTGTCCCCAAATTCTGTCCCCAAATTCTGTCCCCAAATTCTGTCCCCACATTCTGTCCCCAAATTCTGTCCCCAAATTCTGTCCCCAAATTCTGTCCCCAAATTGTGTCCCCAAATTGTGTCCCGAAATTCTCTCCCCACATTCTGTCCCCAAATTCTGTCCCCAAATTCTGTCCCCAAATTCTGTCCCCAAATTCTGTCCCAAAATTCTGTCCCCAAATTCTGTCCCCAAATTCTGTCCCCAAATTCTGTCCCCAAATTCTGTCCCCACATTCTGTCCTCAAATTCTGTCCCCAAATTTTGTCCCCAAATTCTGTCCCCAAATTGTGTCCCCAAATTGTGTCCCCAAATTCTGTCCCCAAATTCTGTCCCCAGATTTTGCCCCCAAATTGTGTCCCCAACTTCTGTCCCCAAATTGTGTCCCCAAATTCTGTCCCCAAATTCTGTCCCCAAATTCTGTCCCCAAATTCTGTCCCCAAATTCTGTCCCCAAATTCTGTCCCCAAATTCTGTCCCCAAATTCTGTCCCCAAATTCTGTCCCCAAATTCTGTCGCCAAATTGTGTCCCCAAATTCTGTCCCCAAATTCTGTCCCCAAATTCTGTCCCCAAATTCTGTCCCCAAATTGTGTCCCCAAATTGTGTCCCCAAATTCTGTCCCCAAATTGTGTCCCCAAATTCTGTCCCCAAATTGTGTCCCCAAATATTGTCCCCAAATTGTGTCCCCAAATTGTGTCTCCAAATTCTGTCCCCACATTCTGTCCCCAAATTCTGTCCCCAAATTTTGTCCCCAAATTCTGTCCCCAAATTCTGTCCCCAAATTTTGTCCCCAAATTCTGTCCCCAAATTGTGTCCCCAAATTCTGTCCCCAAATTCTGTCCCCACATTCTGTCCCCAAATTCCGTCCCCAAATTCTGTCCCCAAATTCTGTCCCCAAATTGTGTCCCCAAATTCTGTCCCCAAATTCTGTCCCCAAATTCTGTCCCCAAATTCTGTCCCCAAATTCTGTCCCCAAATTCTGTCCCCAAATTCTGTCCCCAAATTCTGTCCCCAAATTCTGTCCCCAAATTCAGTCCCCAAATTCTGTCGCCAAATTCTGTCCCCAAATTCTGTCCCCACATTCTGTCCCCAAATTGTGTCCCCAAATTCTGTCCCCAAATTCTGTCCCCAAATTCTGTCCCCAAATTCTGTCCCCAAATTCTGTCCCTAAATTCTGTCCCCAAATTGTGTCCCCAAATTGTGTCCCCAAATTGTGTCCCCACATTCTGTCCCCAAATTCTGTCCCCAAATTCTGTCCCCAAATTGTGTCCCCAAATTCTGTCCCCAAATTCTGTCCACAAATTCTGTCCCCAAATTCTGTCCCCAAATTGTGTCCCCAAATTGTGTCCCCAAATTCTGTCCCCAAATTCTGTCCCCAAATTCTGTCCCCAAATTCTGTCCCCACATTCTGTCCCCAAATTCTGTCCCCAAATTGTGTCCCCAAATTCTGTCCCCAAATTCTGTCCCCAAATTGTGTCCCAAAATTCTGTCCCCACATTCTGTCCCCAAATTCTGTCCCCAAATACTGTCCCCAAATTCTGTCCCCAAATTCTGTCCCCAAATTGTGTCCTCAAATTCTGTCCCCAAATTGTGTCCCCAAATTGTGTCCCAGAATTGTGTCCCCAAATTCTGTCCCCAAATTCTGTCCCCAAATTCTGTCCCCAAATTCTGTCCCCAAATTCTGTCCCCAAATTCTGTCCCCACATTCTGTCCCCAAATTCTGTCCCCAAATTCTGTCCCCAAATTGTGTCCCCAAATTCTGTCCCCAAATTGTGTCCCCAAATTCTGTCCCCAAATTCTGTCCCCAAATTCTGTCCCCAAATTCTGTCCCCAAATTCTGTCCCCAAATTGTGTCCCCAAATTATGTCCCCAAATTCTGTTCCCAAATTCTGTCGCCAAATTCTGTCCCTAAATTCTGTCCCCAAATTCTGTCCCCAAATTCTGTCCCCAAATTCTGTCCCCAAATTCTGTCCCCACATTCTGTCCCCAAATTCTGTCCCCACATTCTGTCCCCAAATTCTGTCCCAACATTCTGTCCCCAAATTCTGTCCCCAAATTCTGTCCCCAAATTCTGTCCCCAAATTCTGTCCCCAAATTGTGTCCCCAAATTCTGTCCCCACATTCCGTCCCCAAATTCTGTCCCCAAATTCTGTCCCCAAATTCTGTACCCAAATTCTGTCCCCAAATTCTGTCCCCAAATTCTGTCCCCAAATTCTGTCCCCAAATTCTGTCCCCAAATTCTGTCCCCAAATTCTGTCCCCACATTCTGTCCCCAAATTCTGTCCCCAAATTCTGTCCCCAAATTGTGTCCCCAAATTGTGTCCCCAAATTCTGTCCCCAAATTCTGTCCCCAAATTGTGTCCCCACTTTCTGTCCCCAAATTCTGTCCCCAAATTCTGTCCCCACATTCTGTCCCCAAATTCTGTCCCCAAATTCTGTCCCCAAATTGTGTCCCCAAATTGTGTCCCCAAATTCTGTCCCCACATTCTGTCCCCAAATTCTGTCCCCAAATTCTGTCCCCAAATTGTGTCCCCAAATTGTGTCCCCAAATTGTGTCCCCAAATTCTGTCCCCAAATTGTGTCCCCAAATTGTGTCCCCAAATTCTGTCCCCAAATTCTGTCCCCAAATTCTGTCCCCACATTCTGTCCCCAAATTTTGTCCCCAAATTCTGTCCCCAAATTCTGTCCCCAAATTGTGTCCCCAAATTCTGTCCCCAAATTCTGTCCCTAAATTGTATCCCCAAATTCTGTCCCCAAATTCTGTCCCCAAATTCTGTCCCCAAATTCTGTCCCCAAATTCTGTCCCCAAATTCTGTCACCAAATTGTGTCCCCAAATTCTGTCCCCAAATTCTGTCCCCAAATTCTGTCCTTAAATTCTGTCCCCAAATTCTGTCCCCACATTCTGTCCCCAAATTCTGTCCCCAAATTCTGTCCCCAAATTCTGTCCCCAAATTCTGTCCCCAAATTGTGTCCCCAAATTCTGTCCCCACATTCTGTCCCCAAATTCTGACCCCAAATTCTGTCCCCAAATTCTGTCCTCAAATTCTGTCCCCAAATTCTGTCCCCAAATTCTATCCCCAAATTCTGTCCCCAAATTCTGTCCCCAAATTCTGTCCCCAAATTCTGTCCCCACATTCTGTCCCAAAATTCTGTCCCCAAATTGTGTCCCCAAATTGTGTCCCCAAATTCTGTCCCCAAATTCTGTCCCCAAATTTTGTCCCCAAATTGTGTCCCCAAATTGTGTCCCCAAATTGTGTCCCCAAATTCTGTCCCAAAATTCTGTCCCCAAATTCTGTCCCCAAATTCTGTCCCCAAATTCTGTCCCCAAATTCTGTCCCCAAATTCTGTCCCCAAATTCTGTCCCCAAATTCTGTCCCCAAATTGTGTCCCCAAATTGTGTCCCAAAATTCTGTCCCCAAATTCTGTCCCTAAATTCTGTCCCCAAATTCTGTCCCCAAATTCTGTCCCCAAATTCTGTCCCCAAATTCTGTCCCCAAATTCAGTCCCCAAATTCTGTCCCCAAATTCTGTCCCCAAATTCTGTCCCCACATTCTGTTCCCAAATTCTGTCCCCAAATTCTGTCCCCAAATTCTGTTCCCATATTCTGTCCCCAAATTCTGTCCCCAAATTCTGTCCCTAAATTCTGTCCCCAAATTCTGTCCCCAAATTGTGTCCCCAAATTCTGTCCCCACATTCTGTCCCCAAATTCTGTCCCCAAATTCTGTCCCCAAATTCTGTCCCCAAATTGTGTCCCCAAATTGTGTCCCCAAATTCTTCCCCAAATTCTGTCCCCAAATTCTGTCCCCAAATTCTGTCCCCAAATTCTCCCCCCACATTCTGTCATCCAACTCTGTCCCCAAATTCTGTCCCCAAATTCTGTCCCCAAATTCTGTCCCAAAATTCTGTCCCCAAATTGTGTCCTCAAATTCTGTCCCCAAATTGTGTCCCCAAATTGTGTCCCCAAATTGTGTCCCCAAATTCTGTCCCCAAATTCTGTCCCCACATTCTGTCCCCAAATTCTGTCCCCAAATTCTGTCCCCAAATTCTGTCCCCACATTCTGTCCCCAAATTCTGTCCCCAAATTCTGTCCCCAAATTCTGTCCCCAAATTCTGTCCCCAAATTCTGTCCCCAAATTCTGTCCCCAAATTCTAATCCCAAATTCTGTCTCCAAATTGTGTCCCCAAATTGTGTCCCCAAATTGTGTCCCCAAATTCTGTCCCCAAATTCTGTCCCCAAATTGTGTCCCCAAATTGTGTCCCCAAATTGTGTCCCCAAATTGTGTCCCCAAATTGTGTCCCCAAATTCTGTCCCCAAATTCTGTCCCCAAATTCTGTCCCCAAATTCTGTCCCCAAATTCTGTCCCCAAATTCTGTCCCCAAATTCTGTCCCCAAATTCTGTCCCCAAATTCTGTCCCCAAATTCTGTCCCCAAATTCTGTCCCCAAATTCTGTCCCCAAATTCTGTCCCCAAATTCTGTCCCCAAATTCTGTCCCCAAATTCTGTCCCCAAATTTTGCCCCCAAATTGTGTCCCCAAATTCTGTCCCCAAATTCTGTCCCCAAATTCTGTCCCCAAATTCTGTCCCCAAATTCTGTCCCCAAATGCTGTCCCCAAATTCTGTCACCAAATTCTGTCCCCAAATTCTGTCCCCAAATTCTGTCCCCAAATTCTGTCCCCAAATTCTGTCCCCAAATTCTGTCCCCAAATTCTGTCCCCAAATTCTGTCCCCAAATTCTGTCCCCAAATTGTGTCCCCAAATTGTGTCCCGAAATTGTGTCCCCAAATTGTGTCCCCACATTCTGTCCCCAAATTCTGTCCCCAAATTGTGTCCCCAAATTCTGTCCCCAAATTCTGTCCCCAAATTCTGTCCCCAAATTCTGTCCCCAAATTCTGTCCCCAAATTCTGTCCCCAAATTCTGTCCCCAAATTCTGTCCCCAAATTCTGTCCCCAAATTCTGTCCCCAAATTCTGTCCCCAAATTCTGTCCCCAAATTCTGTCCCCAAATTCTGTCCCCAAATTCTGTCCCCAAATTCTGTCCCCAAATTCTGTCCCCAAATTCTGTCCCATAATTCTGTCCCCACATTCTGTCCCCAAATTCTGTCCCCAAATTCTGTCCCCAAATTCTGTCCCCAAATTCTGTCCCCAAATTGTGTCCCCAAATTCTGTCCCCACATTCTGTCCCCAAATTCTGTCCCCAAATTCTGTCCCCAAATTGTGTCCCCAAATTGTGTCCCCAAATTCTGTCCCCAAATTCCATCCCCAAATTCTGTCCCCAAATTCTGTCCCCAAATTCTGTCCCCAAATTCTGTCCCCAAATTCTGTCCCCACATTCTGTCCCCAAATTCTGTCCCCAAATTCTGTCCCCAAATTCTGTCCCCAAATTCTGTCTCCAAATTGTGTCCCCAAATTGTGTCCCCAAATTCTGTCCCTAAAGTGTATCCCTAAATTCTGTCCCCAAATTCTGTCCCCAAATTCTGTCCCCAAATTCTGTCCCCAAATTCTATCCCCAAATTCTGTCCCCAAATTCTGTCCCCAAATTCTGTCCCCAAATTCTAATCCCAAATTCTGTCCCCAAATTGTGTCCCCAAATTCTGTCTCCAAATTCTGTCCCCAAATTCTGTCCCCAAATTCTGTCCCCAAATTCTGTAACCAAATTGTGTCCCCAAATTGTGTCCCCAAATTGTGTCCCCAAATTGTGTCCCCAAATTGTGTCCCCAAATTGTGTCCCCAAATTGTGTCCCCAAATTGTGTCCCCAAATTCTGTCCCCAAATTCTGTCCCCAAATTGTGTCCCCAAATTCTGTCCCCAAATTCTGTCCCCAAATTCTGTCCCCAAATTCTGTCCCCAAATTCTGTCCCCAAATTCTGTCCCCAAATTCTGTCCCCACATTCTGTCCCCAAATTCTGTCCCCAAATTCTGTCCCCAAATTCTGTCCCCAAATTGTGTCCCCAAATTGTGTCCCGAAATTCTGTCCCCACATTCTGTCCCCAAATTCTGTCCCCAAATTCTGTCCCCAAATTCTGTCCCCAAATTCTGTCCCCAAATTCTGTCCCCAAATTCTGTCCCCAAATTCTGTCCCCACATTCTGTCCCCAAATTCTGTCCCCAAATTCTGTCCCCAAATTCTGTCCCCAAATTGTGTCCCCAAATTCTGTCCCCAAATTCTGTCCCCAGATTTTGCCCCCAAATTGTGTCCCCAACTTCTGTCCCCAAATTCTGCCCCCAAATTCTGTCCCCAAATTCTGTCCCCAAATTCTGTCCCCAAATTCTGTCCCCAAATTGTGTCCCCAAATTGTGTCCCCAAATTGTGTCCCCAAATTGTGTCCCCAAATTGTGTCCCCAAATTCTGTCCCCAAATTCTGTCCCCAAATTCTGTCCCCAAATTGTGTCCCCAAATTGTGTCCCCAAATTCTGTCCCCAAATTCTGTCCCCAAATTCTGTCCCCAAATTCTGTCCCCAAATTGTGTCCCCAAATTCTGTCCCCAAATTGTGTCCCCAAATTGTGTCCCCAAATTCTGTCCCCACATTCTGTCCCCAAATTCCGTCCCCAAATTTTGTCCCCAAATTCTGTCCCCAAATTCTGTCCCCAAATTTTGTCCCCAAATTGTGTCCCCAAATTGTGTCCCCAAATTGTGTCCCCAAATTATGTCCCCAAATTCTGTCCCCAAATTCCGTCCCCAAATTCTGTCCCAAAATTCTGTCCCCAAATTGTGTCCCCAAATTCTGTCCCCAAATTCTGTCCCCAAATTCTGTCCCCAAATTCTGTCCCTAAATTCTGTCCCCAAATTCTGTCCCCAAATTCTGTTCCCAAATTCTGTCCCCAAATTGTGTCCCCAAATTCAGTCCCCAAATTCTGTCCCCAAATTCTGTCCCCAAATTCTGTCCCCACATTCTGTCCCCAAATTGTGTCCCCAAATTCTGTCCCCAAATTCTGTTCCCAAATTCTGTCCCCAAATTGTGTCCCCAAATTCAGTCCCCAAATTCTGTCCCCAAATTCTGTCCCCAAATTCTGTCCCCAAATTGTGTCCCCAAATTCCGTCCCCAAATTCTGTCCCCAAATTTTGTCCCCAAATTCTGTCCCCAAATTCTGTCCCCAAATTCTGTCCCCAAATTCTGTCCCCAAATTCTGTTCCCAAATTCTGTCCCCAAATTGTGTCCCCAAATTCTGTCCCCAAATTCTGTCCCCAAATTCTGTCCCCAAATTCTGTCCCCAAATTCTGTCCCCAAATTCTGTCACCAAATTCTGTCCCCAAATTGTGTCCCCAAATTGTGTCCCCAAATTGTGTCCCCACATTCTGTCCCCAAATTCTGTCCCCAAATTCTGTCCCCAAATTGTGTCCCCAAATTCTGTCCCCAAATTTTGTCCCCAAATTCTGTCCCCAAATTCTGTCCCCAAATTCTGTCCCCAAATTCTGTCCCCAAATTCTGTCCCCAAATTCTGTCCCCAAATTCTGTCCCCAAATTCTGTCCCCACATTCTGTCCCCAAATTCTGTCCCCAAATTCTGTCCCCAAATTCTGTCCCCAAATTGTGTCCCCAAATTGTGTCCCCAAATTCTGTCCCCACATTCTGTCCCCAAATTCTGTCCCCAAATACTGTCCCCAAATTCTGTCCCCAAATTCTGTCCCCAAATTTTGTCCTCAAATTCTGTCCCCAAATTGTGTCCCCAAATTGTGTCCCCAAATTGTGTCCCCAAATTGTGTCCCCAAATTGTGTCCCCAAATTCTGTCCCCAAATTCTGTCCCCAAATTGTGTCCCCAAATTGTGTCCCCAAATTCTGTCCCCAAATTCTGTCCCCAAATTCTGTCCCCAAATTCTGTCCCCAAATTGTGTCCCCAAATTCTGTCCCCAAATTCTGTCCCCAAATTCTGTCCCCAAATTCTGTCCCCAAATTGTGTCCCCAAATTCTGTCCCCAAATTGTGTCCCCAAATTGTGTCCCCAAATTCTGTCCCCACATTCTGTCCCCAAATTCCGTCCCCAAATTTTGTCCCCAAATTCTGTCCCCAAATTCTGTCCCCAAATTTTGTCCCCAAATTGTGTCCCCAAATTGTGTCCCCAAATTGTGTCCCCAAATTATGTCCCCAAATTCTGTCCCCAAATTCCGTCCCCAAATTCTGTCCCAAAATTCTGTCCCCAAATTGTGTCCCCAAATTCTGTCCCCAAATTCTGTCCCCAAATTCTGTCCCCAAATTCTGTCCCTAAATTCTGTCCCCAAATTCTGTCCCCAAATTCTGTTCCCAAATTCTGTCCCCAAATTGTGTCCCCAAATTCAGTCCCCAAATTCTGTCCCCAAATTCTGTCCCCAAATTCTGTCCCCACATTCTGTCCCCAAATTGTGTCCCCAAATTCTGTCCCCAAATTCTGTTCCCAAATTCTGTCCCCAAATTGTGTCCCCAAATTCAGTCCCCAAATTCTGTCCCCAAATTCTGTCCCCAAATTCTGTCCCCAAATTGTGTCCCCAAATTCCGTCCCCAAATTCTGTCCCCAAATTCTGTCCCCAAATTCTGTCCCCAAATTCTGTCCCCAAATTCTGTCCCCAAATTCTGTCCCCAAATTCTGTTCCCAAATTCTGTCCCCAAATTGTGTCCCCAAATTCTGTCCCCAAATTCTGTCCCCAAATTCTGTCCCCAAATTCTGTCCCCAAATTCTGTCCCCAAATTCTGTCCCCAAATTCTGTCACCAAATTCTGTCCCCAAATTGTGTCCCCAAATTGTGTCCCCAAATTGTGTCCCCACATTCTGTCCCCAAATTCTGTCCCCAAATTCTGTCCCCAAATTGTGTCCCCAAATTCTGTCCCCAAATTTTGTCCCCAAATTCTGTCCCCAAATTCTGTCCCCAAATTCTGTCCCCAAATTCTGTCCCCAAATTCTGTCCCCAAATTCTGTCCCCAAATTCTGTCCCCAAATTCTGTCCCCACATTCTGTCCCCAAATTCTGTCCCCAAATTCTGTCCCCAAATTGTGTCCCCAAATTGTGTCCCCAAATTGTGTCCCCAAATTCTGTCCCCACATTCTGTCCCCAAATTCTGTCCCCAAATACTGTCCCCAAATTCTGTCCCCAAATTCTGTCCCCAAATTTTGTCCTCAAATTCTGTCCCCAAATTGTGTCCCCAAATTGTGTCCCCAAATTGTGTCCCCAAATTGTGTCCCCAAATTCTGTCCCCAAATTGTGTCCCCAAATTCTGTCCCCAAATTCTGTCCCCAAATTGTGTCCCCAAATTGTGTCCCCAAATTCTGTCCCCAAATTCTGTCCCCAAATTGTGTCCCCAAATTCTGTCCCCAAATTCTGTCCCCAAATTCTGTCCCCAAATTCTGTCCCCAAATTGTGTCCCCAAATTGTGTCTCCAAATTGTGTCCCCAAATTCTGTCCCCAAATTGTGTCCCCAAATTCTGTCCCCAAATTCTGTCCCCAAATTCTGTCCCCAAATTCTGTCCCCAAATTCTGTCCCCAAATTGTGTCCCCAAATTGTGTCCCCAAATTCTGTCCCCAAATTCTGTCCCCAAATTCTGTCCCCACATTCTGTCCCCAAATTCTGTCCCCAAATTCTGTCCCCACATTCTGTCCCCAAATTCTGTCCCCAAATTCTGTCCCCAAATTCTGTCCCCAAATTGTGTCCCCAAATTGTGTCCCGAAATTCTGTCCCCACATTCTGTCCCCAAATTCTGTCCCCAAATTCTGTCCCCAAATTCTGTCCCCAAATTCTGTCCCCAAATTCTGTCCCCAAATTCTGTCCCCAAATTCTGTCCCCAAATTCTGTCCCCACATTCTGTCCCCAAATTCTGTCCCCAAATTCTGTCCCCAAATTCTTTCCCTAAATTGTGTCCACAAATTGTGTCCCCAAATTCTGTCCCCAAATTCTGTCCCCAAATTCTGTTCCCAAATTTTGCCCCCAAATTGTGTCCCCAACTTCTGTCCCCAAATTCTGTCCCCAAATTCTGTCCCCAAATTCTGTCCCCAAATTCTGTCCCCAAATTCTGTCCCCAAATTCTGTCCCCAAATTCTGTCCCCAAATTCTGTCCCCAAATTCTCTCCTCAAATTCTGTCCCCAAATTCTGTCCCCAAATTCTGTCCCCAAATTGTGTCCCCAAATTCTGTCCCCAAATTGTGTCCCCAAATTCTGTCCCCAAATTCTGTCCCCAAATTCTGTCCCCAAATTGTGTCCCCAAATTGTGTCCCCAAATTCTGTCCCCACATTCTGTCCCCAAATTCTGTCCCCAAATTTTGTCCCCAAATTCTGTCCCCAAATTCTGTCCCCAAATTTTGTTCCCAAATTGTGTCCCCAAATTCTGTCCCCAAATTCTGTCCCCAAATTCTGTCCCCAAATTCCGTCCCCAAATTCTGTCCCCAAATTCTGTCCCCAAATTGTGTCCAAAAAATTGTGTCCCCAAATTGTGTCTCCAAATTCTGTCCCCAAATTCTGTCAACAAATTCTGTCCCCAAATTCTGTCCCCAAATTCTGTCCCCAAATTCTGTCCCCAAATTCTGTCCTCAAATTCTGTCCCCAAATTCTGTCCCCAAATTCTGTCCCCAAATTCTGTCCCCAAATTCGGTCCCCACATTCTGTCCCCAAATTCTGTCCCCAAATTCTGTCCCCAAATTCTGTCCCCAAATTCTGTCCCCATATTCTGTCCCCAAATTGTGTCCCCAAATTCTGTCCCTAAATTCTGTCCTCAAATTGTGTCCCCAAATTCTGTCCCCAAATTCTGTCCCCAAATTCTGTCCCCAAATTCTGTCCCCAAATTCTGTCCCCAAATTCTGTCCCCAAATTGTGTCCCCAAATTCTGTCCCCAAATTCTGTCCCCAAATTCTGTCCCCAAATTCTGTCCCCAAATTCTGTCCCCAAATTCTGTCCCCAAATTCTGTCCCCAAATTCTGTCCCCACATTCTGTCCCCAAATTCTGTCCCCAAATTCTGTCCCCAAATTCTGTCCCCAAATTCTGTCCCTAAATTCTGTCCCCAAATTCTGTCCCCAAATTCTGTCCCCAAATTCTGTCCCCAAATTCTGTCCCCAAATTCAGTCCCCAAATTCTGTCCCCAAATTCTGTCCCATAATTCTGTCCCCACATTCTGTCCCCAAATTCTGTCCCCAAATTCTGTCTCCAAATTCTGTCCCCACATTCTGTCCCCAAATTCTGTCCCCAAATTCTGTCCCCAAATTCTGTCCCCAAATTGTGTCCCCAAATTCTGTCCCCAAATTCTGTCCCCAAATTCTGTCCCCAAATTCTGTCCCCATATTCTGTCCCCAAATTCTGTCCCCAAATTCTGTCCCCAAATTCTGTCCCCAAATTCTGTCCCCACATTCTGTCCCCAAATTCTGTCCCCACATTCTGTCCCCAAATTCTGTCCCCAAATTGTGTCCCCAAATTGTGTCCCCAAATTCTGTCCCCAAATTTTGTCCTCAAATTCTGTCCCCAAATTGTGTCCCCAAATTGTGTCCCCAAATTGTGTCCCCAAATTGTGTCCCCAAATTCTGTCCCCAAATTGTGTCCCCAAATTCTGTCCCCAAATTCTGTCCCCAAATTCTGTCCCCAAATTGTGTCCCCAAATTCTGTCCCCAAATTCTGTCCCCAAATTGTGTCCCCAAATTCTGTCCCCAAATTCTGTCCCCAAATTCTGTCCCCAAATTCTGTCCCCAAATTGTGTCCCCAAATTGTGTCTCCAAATTGTGTCCCCAAATTCTGTCCCCAAATTGTGTCCCCAAATTCTGTCCCCAAATTCTGTCCCCAAATTCTGTCCCCAAATTCTGTCCCCAAATTCTGTCCCCAAATTGTGTCCCCAAATTGTGTCCCCAAATTGTGTCCCCAAATTCTGTCCCCAAATTCTGTCCCCAAATTCTGTCCCCACATTCTGTCCCCAAATTCTGTCCCCAAATTCTGTCCCCACATTCTGTCCCCAAATTCTGTCCCCAAATTCTGTCCCCAAATTCTGTCCCCAAATTGTGTCCCCAAATTGTGTCCCGAAATTCTGTCCCCACATTCTGTCCCCAAATTCTGTCCCCAAATTCTGTCCCCAAATTCTGTCCCCAAATTCTGTCCCCAAATTCTGTCCCCAAATTCTGTCCCCAAATTCTGTCCCCAAATTCTGTCCCCACATTCTGTCCCCAAATTCTGTCCCCAAATTCTGTCCCCAAATTCTGTCCCTAAATTGTGTCCCCAAATTGTGTCCCCAAATTCTGTCCCCAAATTCTGTCCCCAAATTCTGTTCCCAAATTTTGCCCCCAAATTGTGTCCCCAACTTCTGTCCCCAAATTCTGTCCCCAAATTCTGTCCCCAAATTCTGTCCCCAAATTCTGTCCCCAAATTCTGTCCCCAAATTCTGTCCCCAAATTCTGTCCCCAAATTGTGTCCCCAAATTCTCTCCTCAAATTCTGTCCCCAAATTCTGTCCCCAAATTCTGTCCCCAAATTGTGTCCCCAAATTCTGTCCCCAAATTGTGTCCCCAAATTCTGTCCCCAAATTCTGTCCCCAAATTCTGTCCCCAAATTCTGTCCCCAAATTGTGTCCCCAAATTGTGTCCCCAAATTCTGTCCCCACATTCTGTCCCCAAATTCTGTCCCCAAATTTTGTCCCCAAATTCTGTCCCCAAATTCTGTCCCCAAATTTTGTTCCCAAATTGTGTCCCCAAATTCTGTCCCCAAATTCTGTCCCCAAATTCTGTCCCCAAATTCCGTCCCCAAATTCTGTCCCCAAATTCTGTCCCCAAATTGTGTCCCCAAATTGTGTCCCCAAATTGTGTCTCCAAATTCTGTCCCCAAATTCTGTCAACAAATTCTGTCCCCAAATTCTGTCCCCAAATTCTGTCCCCAAATTCTGTCCCCAAATTCTGTCCTCAAATTCTGTCCCCAAATTCTGTCCCCAAATTCTGTCCCCAAATTCTGTCCCCAAATTCGGTCCCCACATTCTGTCCCCAAATTCTGTCCCCAAATTCTGTCCCCAAATTCTGTCCCCAAATTCTGTCCCCATATTCTGTCCCCAAATTGTGTCCCCAAATTCTGTCCCTAAATTCTGTCCTCAAATTGTGTCCCCAAATTGTGTCCCCAAATTCTGTCCCCAAATTCTGTCCCCAAATTCTGTCCCCAAATTCTGTCCCCAAATTCTGTCCCCAAATTCTGTCCCCAAATTGTGTCCCCAAATTCTGTCCCCAAATTCTGTCCCCAAATTCTGTCCCCAAATTCTGTTCCCAAATTCTGTCCCCAAATTCTGTCCCCACATTCTGTCCCCAAATTCTGTCCCCAAATTCTGTCCCCAAATTCTGTCCCCAAATTGTGTCCCCAAATTGTGTCCCCAAATTCTGTCCCCACATTCTGTCCCCAAATTCTGTCCCCAAATTCTGTCCCCAAATTCTGTCCCCAAATTCAGTCCCCAAATTGTGTCCTCAAATTCTGTCCCCAAATTGTGTCCCCAAATTCTGTCCCCAAATTGTGTCCCCAAATTCTGTCCCCAAATTCTGTCTCCATATTGTGTCCCCAAATTCTGTCCCCAAATTCTTTCCCCACATTCTGTCCCCAAATTCTGTCCCCAAATTCTGTCCCCAAATTCTGTCCCCAAATTCTGTCCCCAAATTCTGTCCCCAAATTGTGTCCCCAAATTCTGTCCCCACATTCTGTCCCCAAATTCTGTCCCCAAATTCTGTCCCCAAATTGTGTTTCCAAATTGTGTCCCCAAATTCTGTCCCCAAATTCTGTCCCCAAATTCTGTCCCCAAATTCTGTCCCCAAATTCTGTCCCCAAATTCTGTCCCCAAATTCTGTCCCCAAATTCTGTCCCCACATTCTGTCCCCAAATTCTGTCCCCAAATTCTGTCCCCAAATTCTGTCCCCAAATTCTGTCCCCAAATTCTGTCCCCAAATTGTGTCCCCAAATTCTGTCCCTAAATTGTATCCCCAAATTCTGTCCCCAAATTCTGTCCCCAAATGCTGTCCCCAAATTCTGTCACCAAATTCTGTCCCCAAATTCTGTCCCCAAATTCTGTCCCCAAATTCTGTCCCCAAATTCTGTCCCCAAATTCTGTCCCCAAATTCTGTCCCCACATTCTGTCCCCAAATTCTGTCCCCAAATTCTGTCCCCAAATTCTGTCCCCAAATTCTGTCCCCAAATTCTGTCCCCAAATTGTGTCCCCAAATTCTGTCCCCACATTCTGTCCCCAAATTGTGTCCGAAAAATTGTGTCCCCAAATTGTGTCCCCAAATTCTGTCCCCAAATTCTGTCCCCAAATTCTGTCCCCAAATTCTGTCCCCAAATTCTGTCCCCAAATTCTGTCCCCAAATTGTATCCCCAAATTCTGTCCCCCAATTTTGTCCCCAAATTCTGTCCCCAAATTCTGTCCCCAAATTCTGTCCCCAAATTTTGTCCCCAAATTCTGTCCCCAAATTCTGTCCCCAAATTCTGTCCAAAAATTCTGTCCCCAAATTCTGTCCCCACATTCTGTCCCCAAATTCTGTCCCCAAATTCTGTCCCCAAATTCTGTCCCCAAATTCTGTCCCCAAATTCTGTTCCCAAATTCTGTCCCCAAATTCTGTCCCCAAATTCTGTCCCCAAATTCTGTCCCCAAATTCTGTCCCCACATTCTGTCCCCAAATTCTGTCCCCAAATTCTGTCTCCAAATTCTGTCCCCAAAATTCTGTCCCCAAATTGTGTAACCAAATTCTGTCCCCACATTCTGTCCCCAAATTCTGTCCCCAAATTCTGTCCCCAAATTCTGTCCCCAAATTCTGTCCCCAAATTCTGTCCCCAAATTCTGTCCCCAAATTCTGTCCCCAAATTCTGTCCCCAAATTCTGTCCCCAAATTCTGTCCCCAAATTCTGTCCCCACATTCTGTCCCCAAATTCTGTCCCCAAATTCTGTCCCCAAATTCTGTCCACAAATTGTGTCCCCAAATTGTGTCCCCAAATTCTGTCCCTAAATTGTATCCCCAAATTCTGTCCCCAAATTCTGTCCCCAAATTCTGTCCCCAAATTCAGTCCCCAAATTCTGTCCCCAAATTCTGTCCCCAAATTCTGTCCCCAAATTATAATCCCAAATTCTGTCCCCAAATTCTGTCCCCAAATTCTGTCCCCAAATTCTGTCCCCAAATTCTGTCCCCAAATTCTGTCCCCAAATTCTGTCCCCAAATTCTGTCCCCAAATTGTGTCCCCAAATTCTCTCCTCAAATTCTGTCTCCAAATTCTGTCCCCAAATTCTGTCCCCAAATTGTGTCCCCAAATTCTGTCCCCAAATTGTGTCCCCAAATTCTGTCCCCAAATTCTGTCCCCAAATTCTGTCCCCAAATTCTGTCCCCAAATTGTGTCCCCAAATTGTGTCCCCAAATTCTGTCCCCACATTCTGTCCCCAAATTCTGTCCCCAAATTTTGTCCCCAAATTCTGTCCCCAAATTCTGTCCCCAAATTTTGTTCCCAAATTGTGTCCCTAAATTCTGTCCCCAAATTCTGTCCCCAAATTCTGTCCCCAAATTCCGTCCCCAAATTCTATCCCCAAATTCTGTCCCCAAATTGTGTCCCCAAATTGTGTCCCCAAATTGTGTCTCCAAATTCTGTCCCCAAATTCTGTCAACAAATTCTGTCCCCAAATTCTGTCCCCAAATTCTGTCCCCAAATTCTGTCCCCAAATTCTGTCCTCAAATTCTGTCCCCAAATTCTGTCCCCAAATTCTGTCCCCAAATTCTGTCCCCAAATTCGGTCCCCACATTCTGTCCCCAAATTCTGTCCCCAAATTCTGTCCCCAAATTCTGTCCCCAAATTCTGTCCCCATATTCTGTCCCCAAATTGTGTCTCCAAATTCTGTCCCTAAATTCTGTCCTCAAATTGTGTCCCCAAATTCTGTCCCCAAATTCTGTCCCCAAATTCTGTCCCCAAATTCTGTCCCCAAATTCTGTCCCCAAATTGTGTCCCCAAATTGTGTCCCCAAATTCTGTCCCCAAATTCTGTCCCCAAATTCTGTCCCCAAATTCTGTCCCCAAATTCTGTCCCCAAATTCTGTCCCCACATTCTGTCCCCAAATTCTGTCCCCAAATTCTGTCCCCAAATTCTGTCCCCAAATTCTGTCCCTAAATTCTGTCCCCAAATTCTGTCCCCAAATTCTGTCCCCAAATTCTGTCCCCAAATTCTGTCCCCAAATTCAGTCCCCAAATTCTGTCCCCAAATTCTGTCCCATAATTCTGTCCCCACATTCTGTCCCCAAATTCTGTCCCCAAATTCTGTCTCCAAATTCTGTCCCCACATTCTGTCCCCAAATTCTGTCCCCAAATTCTGTCCCCAAATTCTGTCCCCAAATTGTGTCCCCAAATTCTGTCCCCAAATTCTGTCCCCAAATTCTGTCCCCAAATTCTGTCCCCAAATTCTGTCCCCAAATTCTGTCCCCAAATTCTGTCCCCACATTCTGTCCCCAAATTCTGTCCCCACATTCTGTCCCCAAATTCTGTCCCCAAATTGTGTCCCCAAATTGTGTCCCCAAATTCTGTCCCCAAATTTTGTCCTCAAATTCTGTCCCCAAATTGTGTCCCCAAATTGTGTCCCCAAATTGTGTCCCCAAATTGTGTCCCCAAATTCTGTCCCCAAATTGTGTCCCCAAATTCTGTCCCCAAATTCTGTCCTCAAATTGTGTCCCCAAATTGTGTCCCCAAATTCTGTCCCCAAATTCTGTCCCCAAATTGTGTCCCCAAATTCTGTCCCCAAATTCTGTCCCCAAATTCTGTCCCCAAATTCTGTCCCCAAATTGTGTCCCCAAATTGTGTCTCCAAATTGTGTCCCCAAATTCTGTCCCCAAATTGTGTCCCCAAATTCTGTCCCCAAATTCTGTCCCCAAATTCTGTCCCCAAATTCTGTCCCCAAATTCTGTCCCCAAATTGTGTCCCCAAATTGTGTCCCCAAATTCTGTCCCCAAATTCTGTCCCCAAATTCTGTCCCCACATTCTGTCCCCAAATTCTGTCCCCAAATTCTGTCCCCACATTCTGTCCCCAAATTCTGTCCCCAAATTCTGTCCCCAAATTCTGTCCCCAAATTGTGTCCCCAAATTGTGTCCCGAAATTCTGTCCCCACATTCTGTCCCCAAATTCTGTCCCCAAATTCTGTCCCCAAATTCTGTCCCCAAATTCTGTCCCCAAATTCTGTCCCCAAATTCTGTCCCCAAATTCTGTCCCCAAATTCTGTCCCCACATTCTGTCCCCAAATTCTGTCCCCAAATTCTGTCCCCAAATTCTGTCCCTAAATTGTGTCCCCAAATTGTGTCCCCAAATTCTGTCCCCAAATTCTGTCCCCAAATTCTGTTCCCAAATTTTGCCCCCAAATTGTGTCCCCAACTTCTGTCCCCAAATTCTGTCCCCAAATTCTGTCCCCAAATTCTGTCCCCAAATTCTGTCCCCAAATTCTGTCCCCAAATTCTGTCCCCAAATTCTGTCCCCAAATTGTGTCCCCAAATTCTCTCCTCAAATTCTGTCCCCAAATTCTGTCCCCAAATTCTGTCCCCAAATTGTGTCCCCAAATTCTGTCCCCAAATTCTGTCCCCAAATTCTGTCCCCAAATTCTGTCCCCAAATTCTGTCCCCAAATTCTGTCCCCAAATTGTGTCCCCAAATTGTGTCCCCAAATTCTGTCCCCACATTCTGTCCCCAAATTCTGTCCCCAAATTTTGTCCCCAAATTCTGTCCCCAAATTCTGTCCCCAAATTTTGTTCCCAAATTGTGTCCCCAAATTCTGTCCCCAAATTCTGTCCCCAAATTCTGTCCCCAAATTCCGTCCCCAAATTCTGTCCCCAAATTCTGTCCCCAAATTGTGTCCCCAAATTGTGTCCCCAAATTGTGTCTCCAAATTCTGTCCCCAAATTCTGTCAACAAATTCTGTCCCCAAATTCTGTCCCCAAATTCTGTCCCCAAATTCTGTCCCCAAATTCTGTCCTCAAATTCTGTCCCCAAATTCTGTCCCCAAATTCTGTCCCCAAATTCTGTCCCCAAATTCGGTCCCCACATTCTGTCCCCAAATTCTGTCCCCAAATTCTGTCCCCAAATTCTGTCCCCAAATTCTGTCCCCATATTCTGTCCCCAAATTGTGTCCCCAAATTCTGTCCCTAAATTCTGTCCTCAAATTGTGTCCCCAAATTGTGTCCCCAAATCCTGTCCCCAAATTCTGTCCCCAAATTCTGTCCCCAAATTCTGTCCCCAAATTCTGTCCCCAAATTGTGTCCCCAAATTGTGTCCCCAAATTCTGTCCCCAAATTCTGTCCCCAAATTCTGTCCCCAAATTCTGTCCCCAAATTCTGTCCCCAAATTCTGTCCCCACATTCTGTCCCCAAATTCTGTCCCCAAATTGTGTCCCCAAATTCTGTCCCCAAATTGTGTCCCCAAATTGTGTCCCCAAATTCTGTCCCCACATTCTGTCCCCAAATTCTGTCCCCAAATTCTGTCCCCAAATTCTGTCCCCAAATTCAGTCCCCAAATTGTATCCTCAAATTCTGTCCCCAAATTGTGTCCCCAAATTCTGTCCCCAAATTGTGTCCCCAAATTCTGTCCCCAAATTCTGTCTCCATATTGTGTCCCCAAATTCTGTCCCCAAATTCTTTCCCCACATTCTGTCCCCAAATTCTGTCCCCAAATTCTGTCCCCAAATTCTGTCCCCAAATTCTGTCCCCAAATTCTGTCCCCAAATTGTGTCCCCAAATTCTGTCCCCACATTCTGTCCCCAAATTCTGTCCCCAAATTCTGTCCCCAAATTGTGTTTCCAAATTGTGTCCCCAAATTCTGTCCCCAAATTCTGTCCCCAAATTCTGTCCCCAAATTCTGTCCCCAAATTCTGTCCCCAAATTCTGTCCCCAAATTCTGTCCCCAAATTCTGTCCCCAAATTCTGTCCCCACATTCTGTCCCCAAATTCTGTCCCCAAATTCTGTCCCCAAATTCTGTCCCCAAATTCTGTCCCCAAATTCTGTCCCCAAATTCTGTCCCCAAATTCTGTCCCTAAATTGTATCCCCAAATTCTGTCCCCAAATTCTGTCCCCAAATGCTGTCCCCAAATTCTGTCACCAAATTCTGTCCCCAAATTCTGTCCCCAAATTCTGTCCCCAAATTCTGTCCCCAAATTCTGTCCCCAAATTCTGTCCCCACATTCTGTCCCCAAATTCTGTCCCCAAATTCTGTCCCCAAATTCTGTCCCCAAATTCTGTCCCCAAATTCTGTCCCCAAATTGTGTCCCCAAATTCTGTCCCCACATTCTGTCCCCAAATTCTGTCCGAAAAATTGTGTCCCCAAATTGTGTCCCCAAATTCTGTCCCCAAATTCTGTCCCCAAATTCTGTCCCCAAATTCTGTCCCCAAATTCTGTCCCCAAATTGTATCCCCAAATTCTGTCCCCAAATTTTGTCCCCAAATTCTGTCCCCAAATTCTGTCCCCAAATTCTGTCCCCAAATTTTGTCCCCAAATTCTGTCCCCAAATTCTGTCCCCAAATTCTGTCCAAAAATTCTGTCCCCAAATTCTGTCCCCACATTCTGTTCCCAAATTCTGTCCCCAAATTCTGTCCCCAAATTCTGTCCCCAAATTCTGTCCCCAAATTCTGTTCCCAAATTCTGTCCCCAAATTCTGTCCCCAAATTCTGTCCCCAAATTCTGTCCCCAAATTCTGTCCCCACATTCTGTCCCCAAATTCTGTCCCCAAATTCTGTCTCCAAATTCTGTCCCCAAAATTCTGTCCCCAAATTGTGTAACCAAATTCTGTCCCCACATTCTGTCCCCAAATTCTGTCCCCAAATTCTGTCCCCAAATTCTGTCCCCAAATTCTGTCCCCAAATTCTGTCCCCAAATTCTGTCCCCAAATTCTGTCCCCACATTCTGTCCCCAAATTCTGTCCCCAAATTCTGTCCCCAAATTCTGTCCACAAATTGTGTCCCCAAATTGTGTCCCCAAATTCTGTCCCTAAATTGTATCCCCAAATTCTGTCCCCAAATTCTGTCCCCAAATTCTGTCCCCAAATTCAGTCCCCAAATTCTGTCCCCAAATTCTGTCCCCAAATTCTGTCCCCAAATTATAATCCCAAATTGTGTCCCCAAATTGTGTCCCCAAATTCTGTCCCCAAATTCTGTCCCCAAATTCTGTCCCCAAATTCTGTCCCCAAATTCTGTAACCAAATTGTGTCCCCAAATTGTGTCCCCAAATTGTGTCCCCAAATTGTGTCCCCAAATTGTGTCCCCAAATTGTGTCCCCAAATTGTGTCCCCAAATTGTGTCCCCAAATTCTGTCCCCAAATTCTGTCCCCAAATTCTGTCCCCAAATTCTGTCCCCAAATTCTGTCCCCAAATTCTGTCCCCAAATTCTGTCTCCAAATTCTGTCCCCACATTCTGTCCCCAAATTCTGTCCCCAAATTCTGTCCCCAAATTCTGTCCCCAAATTGTGTCCCCAAATTGTGTCCCGAAATTCTGTCCCCACATTCTGTCCCCAAATTCTGTCCCCAAATTCTGTCCCCAAATTCTGTCCCCAAATTCTGTCCCCAAATTCTGTCCCCAAATTCTGTCCCCACATTCTGTCCCCAAATTGTGTCCCCAAATTCTGTCCCCAAATTCTGTCCCCAAATTGTGTCCCCAAATTCTGTCCCCAAATTCTGTCCCCAGATTTTGCTCCCAAATTGTGTCCCGAACTTCTGTCCCCAAATTCTGTCCCCAAATTCTGTCCCCAAATTCTGTCCCCAAATTCTGTCCCCAAATTCTGTCCCCAAATTCTGTCCCAAAATTCTGTCCCCAAATTCTGTCCCCAAATTGTGTCCCCAAATTCTGTCCCCAAATTCTGTCCCCAAATTCTGTCCCCAAATTCTGTCCCCAAATTGTTTCCCCAAATTCTGTCCCCAAATTCTGTCCCCAAATTCTGTCCCCAAATTGTGTCCCCAAATTCTGTCCCCAAATTGTGTCCCCAAATTGTGTCCCCAAATTCTGTCCCCACATTCTGTCCCCAAATTCTGTCCCCAAATTTTGTCCCCATATTCTGTCCCCAAATTCTGTCCCCAAATTTTGTCCCCAAATTCTGTCCCCAAATTGTGTCCCCAAATTGTGTTCCCAAATTATGTCCCCAAATTCTGTCCCCAAAATCCGTCCCCAAATTCTGTCCCCAAATTCTGTCCCCAAATTCTGTCCCCAAATTCTGTCCTCAAATTCTGTCCCCAAATTCTGTCCCCAAATTCTGTCCCTAAATTCTGTCCCCAAATTCTGTCCCCAAATTCTGTCCCCAAATTCTGTCCCCAAATTCTGTCCCCAAATTCAGTCCCCAAATTCTGTCCCTTAATTCTGTCCCATAATTCTGTCCCCACATTCTGTCCCCAAATTCTGTCCCCAAATTCTGTCTCCAAATTCTGTCCCCACATTCTGTCCCCAAATTCTGTACCCAAATTCTGTCCCCAAATTCTGTCCCCAAATTGTGTCCCCAAATTGTGTCCCCAAATTCTGTCCCCAAATTCTGTCCCCAAATTCTGTCCCCAAATTCTGTCCCCAAATTCTGTCCCCAAATTCTGTCCCCAAATTCTGTCCCCACATTCTGTCCCCAAATTCTGTCCCCACATTCTGTCCCCAAATTCTGTCCCCAAATTGTGTCCCCAAATTGTGTCCCCAAATTCTGTCCCCAAATTCTGTCCCCAGATTTTGCCCCCAAATTGTGTCCCCAACTTCTGTCCCCAAATTCTGTCCCCAAATTCTGTCCCCAAATTCTGTCCCCAAATTCTGTCCCCAAATTCTGTCCCCAAATTCTGTCCCCAAATTCTGTCCCCAAATTCTGTCCCCAAATTCTGTCCCCAAATTCTGTCCCCAAATTCTGTCCCCAAATTCTGTCCCCAAATTCTGTCCCCAAATTGTGTCCCCAAATTCTGTCCCCACATTCTGTCCCCAAATTCTGTCCCCAAATTCTGTCCCCAAATTGTGTTTCCAAATTGTGTTTACAAATTCTGTCCCCAAATTCTGTCCCCAAATTCTGTCCCCAAATTCTGTCCCCAAATTCTGTCCCCAAATTCTGTCCCCAAATTCTGTCCCCAAATTCTGTCCCCACATTCTGTCCCCAAATTCTGTCCCCAAATTCTGTCCCCAAATTCTGTCCCCAAATTCTGTCCCCAAATTCTGTCCCCAAATTCTGTCCCCAAATTCTGTCCCTAAATTGTATCCCCAAATTCTGTCCCCAAATTCTGTCCCCAAATGCTGTCCCCAAATTCTGTCACCAAATTCTGTCCCCAAATTTTTTTTTTTTTTTTTTTACTTCATTTATTTGTATAACTATACATATTAATTTACTGTTTAATTCTCTTTTATATACATACACTAACTAATGTGTTTCAATTGCACGAACCACAAAGGGTTGTAGAGCAATTGCTAAAATTATACATAGTATAATACATTCATACTTTTGTTTTGCGTTATTTGATTTTATATAATATAATGAAATTAATTAATTTTGTAATTTATTACATTTAAAATTTATTACAATATAATTTATATTTAAAAAAAAACAAAATATTTAATACTTTTCATTTAATTTTAACTAGTTCTTTCCAAATATTTCAATAGTTTAGTTTTAAATATATTTACATTTGTGTGAAGTTTGATTTCAGATGGAAGTTCATTATATAATCGGATCCCTCGATACAAAACATTATTATTACTCGTGGTTACTTTAAAGAAAAAATCTATTTGAAATTCACTTACACGTCGAGTATCGTATTGATGCCTTTCGGCAATTGTGACTAATTGAAATCTATGCTTAATAAGATTATTAACAATTTTAAAAATGAGCAAAATAAGTTCTCTTTTAATAATAAACGATAAAGAGTGGAATTCTTTAAAAAGCTTCATGGTCGGATAATACACAGATACGTTCAAAATATATTTAAGAGCTCTCTTTTGTAAAACTTCTAGCTCACGAAGTTTGTAATTTGCTGTCCCACTCCAAATGGGGTTTAAATAAATCATTCGAGATTGTACATATGCATAATATATTAGCATTAAATGTGTTTTTGGAATAATATGCCTTATACGTTTAATCACAAATATATACGGTATTATTGACTTTTTAACTATTTCAACATGATCAAACCAGTTCAAATTTTGGTCCAGATTAAGCCCAAGATAATTATACACATTAACTTTCTCGATATTTTTCGAATCATAGTGAAGTACTTCATTATTATATTTATTATTCAAATTTCCAAAAAGCATGAATTTAGTTTTTTCGGCGTTTAAAATTAAATGATTCTTATCAAACCATAACTTTAAAAGATTTAAGTCACTTTGCATTTGCCGAAACATATCGTCTTTACTCTTTGAGGAATATATAAGTATACCGTCATCAGCATATAATTGCAACTCACCATTAAGCCTTAACTGGAATAAATCATTAATAAAAAATAGAAATAAAAGAGGACCTAAAATGGACCCTTGTGGTACACCTTTTTTCATTTTTCCTAGGCTACTATTTATTCCGTTAACAGATACTAAATGCTGTCTGTTCGCCATATAGGATGTAATTAGCCGCTTCTGTGATAGAGTAAGACAGAGTTTTTCAATTTTATACAGCAAAACATCATGATCAACCGAATCGAAAGCTTTTTTAATATCTAAAAACAAACATCCACACAGCTGTTTTCTATCCATTTCTCTACTTAAGTAATCTGTTAATTTTAAACAAGCTGCCGTTAAAAAAAAATTCTGTCCCCAAATTGTGTCCCCAAATTCTGTCCCCAAATTCTGTCCCCAAATTCTGTCCCCAAATTCTGTCCCCACATTCTGTCCCCAAATTCTGTCCCCAAATTCTGTCCCCAAATTCTGTCCCCAAATTGTGTCCCCAAATTATGTCCCCAAATTCTGTCCCCACATTCTGTCCCCAAATTCTGTCCCCAAATTGTGTCCCCAAATTCTGTCCCCAAATTGTGTCCCCAAATTCTGTCCCCAAATTCTGTCCCCAAATTCTGTCCCCAAATTATGTCCCCAAATTCTGTCCCCAAATTCTGTCCCCAAATTCTGTCCCCAAATTTTGTCCCCAAATTCTGTCCCCAAATTCTGTCCCCAAATTTTGTCCCCAAATTCTGTCCCAAAATTCTGTCCCCAAATTCTGTCCAAAAATTCTGTCCCCAAATTCTGTCCCCAAATTCTGTCCCCAAATTCTGTCCCCAAATTCTGTCCCCAAATTCTGTCCCCAAATTCTGTCCCCACATTCTGTCCCCAAATTCTGTCCCCAAATTCTGTCCCCAAATTCTGTCCCCAAAATTCTGTCCCCAAATTGTGTCCCCAAATTGTGTCCCCAAATTCTGTCCCCACATTCTGTCCCCAAATTCTGTCCCCAAATACTGTCCCCAAATTCTGTCCACAAATTCTGTCCCCAAATTGTGTCCTCAAATTCTGTCCCCAAATTGTGTCCCCAAATTGTGTCCCCAAATTGTGTCCCCAAATTCTGTCCCCAAATTCGGTCCCCAAATTCTGTCCCCAAATTCTGTCCCCAAATTCTGTCCCCAAATTCTGTCCCCAAATTCTGTCCCCACATTCTGTCCCCAAATTCTGTCCCCAAATTCTGTCCCCAAATTCTGTCCCCAAATTCTGTCCCCAAATTCTAATCCCAAATTCTGTCCCCAAATTGTGTCCCCAAATTGTGTCCCCAAATTGTGTCCCCAAATTCTGTCCCCAAATTCTGTCCCCAAATTCTGTCCCCAAATTCTGTCCCCAAATTCTGTCCCCAAATTGTGTCCCCAAATTGTGTCCAAAAATTCTGTTCCCAAATTCTGTCCCCAAATTCTGTCCCCAAATTCTGTCCCCAAATTCTGTCCTCAAATTCTGTCCCCAAATTCTGTCCCCAAATTCTGTCCCCAAATTCTGTCCCCAAATTCTGTCCCCAAATTCTGTCCCCAAATTCTGTCCCCAAATTCTGTCCCCAAATTCTGTCCCCACATTCTGTCCCCAAATTCTGTCCCCAAATTCTGTCCCCAAATTGTGTCCCCAAATTGTGTCCCCAAATTGTGTCCCCAAATTGTGTCCCCAAATTGTGTCCCCAAATTGTGTCCCCAAATTCTGTCCCCAAATTCTGTCCTCAAATTCGGTCCCCAAATTCTGTCCCCAAATTCTGTCCCCAAATTCTGTCCCCGAATTCTGTCCCCAAATTCTGTCCCCAAATTCTGTCCCCAAATTCTGTCCCCAAATTCTGTCCCCACATTCTGTCCCCAAATTCTGTCCCCAAATTCTGTCCCCAAATTCTGTCCCCACATTCTGTCCCCAAATTCTGTCCCCAAATTCTGTCCCCAAATTCTGTCCCCAAATTCTGTCCCCAAATTCTGTCCCCAAATTCTGTCCCCAAATTCTGTCCCTAAATTGTATCCCCAAATTCTGTCCCCAAATTCTGTCCCCAAATGCTGTCCCCAAATTCTGTCACCAAATTCTGTCCCCAAATTCTGTCCCCAAATTGTGTCCCCAAATTCTGTCCCCAAATTCTGTCCCCAAATTCTGTCCCCAAATTCTGTCCCCAAATTGTGTCCCCAAATTATGTCCCCAAATTCTGTCCCCACATTCTGTCCCCAAATTCTGTCCCCAAATTGTGTCCCCAAATTCTGTCCCCAAATTGTGTCCCCAAATTCTGTCCCCAAATTCTGTCCCCAAATTATGTCCCCAAATTCTGTCCCCAAATTCTGTCCCCAAATTCTGTCCCCAAATTTTGTCCCCAAATTCTGTCCCCAAATTCTGTCCCCAAATTTTGTCCCCAAATTCTGTCCCAAAATTCTGTCCCCAAATTCTGTCCAAAAATTCTGTCCCCAAATTCTGTCCCCAAATTCTGTCCCCAAATTCTGTCCCCAAATTCTGTCCCCAAATTCTGTCCCCAAATTCTGTCCCCACATTCTGTCCCCAAATTCTGTCCCCAAATTCTGTCCCCAAATTCTGTCCCCAAAATTCTGTCCCCAAATTGTGTCCCCAAATTGTGTCCCCAAATTCTGTCCCCACATTCTGTCCCCAAATTCTGTCCCCAAATACTGTCCCCAAATTCTGTCCACAAATTCTGTCCCCAAATTGTGTCCTCAAATTCTGTCCCCAAATTGTGTCCCCAAATTGTGTCCCCAAATTGTGTCCCCAAATTCTGTCCCCAAATTCGGTCCCCAAATTCTGTCCCCAAATTCTGTCCCCAAATTCTGTCCCCAAATTCTGTCCCCAAATTCTGTCCCCACATTCTGTCCCCAAATTCTGTCCCCAAATTCTGTCCCCAAATTCTGTCCCCAAATTCTGTCCCCAAATTCTGTCCCCAAATTCTAATCCCAAATTCTGTCCCCAAATTGTGTCCCCAAATTGTGTCCCCAAATTGTGTCCCCAAATTCTGTCCCCAAATTCTGTCCCCAAATTCTGTCCCCAAATTCTGTCCCCAAATTCTGTCCCCAAATTGTGTCCCCAAATTGTGTCCAAAAATTCTGTTCCCAAATTCTGTCCCCAAATTCTGTCCCCAAATTCTGTCCCCAAATTCTGTCCTCAAATTCTGTCCCCAAATTCTGTCCCCAAATTCTGTCCCCAAATTCTGTCCCCAAATTCTGTCCCCAAATTCTGTCCCCAAATTCTGTCCCCAAATTCTGTCCCCAAATTCTGTCCCCACATTCTGTCCCCAAATTCTGTCCCCAAATTCTGTCCCCAAATTGTGTCCCCAAATTGTGTCCCCAAATTGTGTCCCCAAATTGTGTCCCCAAATTGTGTCCCCAAATTGTGTCCCCAAATTCTGTCCCCAAATTCTGTCCTCAAATTCGGTCCCCAAATTCTGTCCCCAAATTCTGTCCCCAAATTCTGTCCCCGAATTCTGTCCCCAAATTCTGTCCCCAAATTCTGTCCCCAAATTCTGTCCCCAAATTCTGTCCCCACATTCTGTCCCCAAATTCTGTCCCCAAATTCTGTCCCCAAATTCTGTCCCCAAATTCTGTCCCCAAATTTTGTCCCCAAATTGTGTCCCCAAATTGTTTCCCCAAATTCTGTCCCCAAATTCTGTCCCCAAATTCTGTCCCCAAATTCTGTCCCCAAATTGTGTCCCCAAATTGTGTCCCCAAATTCTGTCCCCAAATTGTGCCCCCAAATTCTGTCCCCAAATTCTGTCCCCAAATTCTGTCCCCAAATTCTGTCCCCAAATTCTGTCCCCAAATTTTGCCCCCAAATTGTGTCCCCAACTTCTGTCCCCAAATTCTGTCCCCAAATTCTGTCCCCAAATTCTGTCCCCAAATTCTGTCCCCAAATTCTGTCCCCAAATTTTGCCCCCAAATTGTGTCCCCAACTTCTGTCCCCAAATTCTGTCCACAAATTCTGTCCCCAAATTCTGTCCCCAAATTCTGTCCCCAAATTCTGTCCCCAAATTCTGTCCCCAAATTGTGTCCCCAAATTGTGTCCCCAAATTGTGTCCCCAAATTCTGTCCCCAAATTGTGTCCCCAAATTGTGTCCCCAAATTGTGTCCCCAAATTGTGTCCCCAAATTGTGTCCCCAAATTGTGTCCCCAAATTGTGTCCCCAAATTCTGTCCCCAAATTCTGTCCCCAAATTGTGTCCCCAAATTGTGTCCCCACATTCTGTCACCAAATTCTGTCCCCAAATTCTGTCCCCAAATTCTGTCCCCACATTCTGTCCCCAAATTCTGTCCCCAAATTCTGTCCCCAAATTCTGTCCCCAAATTCTGTCCCCAAATTGTGTCCCCAAATTCTGTCCCCACATTCTGTCCCCAATTTCTGTCCCCAAATTCTGTTCCCAAATTCTGTCCCCAAATTCTGTCCCCAAATTCTGTCCCCAAATTCTGTCCCCAAATTCTGTCCCCAAATTCTGTCCCCAAATTGTGTCCCCAAATTCTGTCCCCAAATTGTGTCCCCACATTCTGTCCCCAAATTCTGTCCCCAAATTCTGTCCCCAAATTCTGTCCCCAAATTGTGTCCCCAAATTGTGTCCCGAAATTCTGTCCCCAAATTCTGTCCCCAAATTCTGTCCCCAAATTCTGTCCCCAAATTCTGTCCACAAATTCTGTCCCCAAATTCTGTCCCCAAATTCTGTCCCCACATTCTGTCCCCAAATTCTGTCCCCAAATTCTGTCCCTAAATTCTGTCCCCAAATTCTGTCCCCAAATTCTGTCCCCAAATTCTGTCCCCAAATTCTGTCCCCAAATTCTGTCCCCAAATTCTGTCCCCAAATTCTGTCCCCAAATTCTGTCCCCAAATTCTGTCCCCAAATTGTGTCCCCAAATTGTGTCCCCAAATTGTGTCCCCAAATTGTGTCCCCAAATTCTGTCCCCAAATTCTGTCCCCAAATTCTGTCCCCAAATTGTGTCCCCAAATTATGTCCCCAAATTCTGTCCCCAAATTTTGTCCCCAAATTCTGTCCCCAAATTCTGTCCCCAAATTGTGTCCCCAAATTCTGTCCCCAAATTCTGTCCCCAAATTCTGTCCCCAAATTCTGTCCCCAAATTCTGTCCCCACATTCTGTCCCCAAATTCTGTCCCCAAATTCTGTCCCCAAATTCTGTCCCCAAATTCTGTCCCCAAATTCTGTCCCCAAATTCTGTCCCCAAATCGTGTCCCCAAATTCTGTCCCCAAATTCTGTCCCCAAATTCTGTCCCTAAATTTTGCCCCCAAATTGTGTCCCCAACTTCTGTCCCCAAATTCTGTCCCCAAATTCTGTCCCCAAATTCTGTCCCCAAATTCTGTCCCCAAATTCTGTCCCCAAATTCTGTCCCTAAATTCTGTCCCCAAATTCTGTCCCCAAATTCTGTCCCCAAATTCTGTCCCCAAATTCTGTCCCCAAATTCTGTCCCCAAATTCTGTCCCCAAATTCTGTCCCCAAATTCTGTCCCCAAATTGTGTCCCCAAATTGCGTCCCCAAATTGTGTCCCCAAATTCTGTCCCCAAATTCTGTCCCCAAATTCTGTCCCCAAATTCTGTCCCCACATTCTGTCCCCAAATTCTGTCCCCAAATTTTGTCCCCAAATTCTGTCTCCATATTGTGTCCCCAAATTGTGTCCCCAAATTCTGTCCCCAAATTCTGTCCCCAAATTCTGTCCCCAAATTCTGTCCCCAAATTCTGTCCCCAAATTCTGTCCCCAAATTCTGTCCCCAAATTCTGTCCCCAAATTCTGTCCCCAAATTCTGTCCCCAAATTGTGTCCCCAAATTCTGTCCCCAAATTGTGTCCCCAAATTCTGTCCCCAAATTCTGTCCCCAAATTCTGTCCCCAAATTCTGTCCCCAAATTCTGTCCCCAAATTCTGTCCCCAAATTCTATCCCCAAATTCTGTCCCCAAATTCTGTCCCCAAATTCTGTCCCCAAATTCTAATCCCAAATTCTGTCCCCAAATTGTGTCCCCAAATTCTGTCCCCAAATTCTGTCCCCAAATTCTGTCCCCAAATTCTGTCCCCAAATAATGTACCCAAATTGTGTCCCCAAATTGTGTCCCCAAATTGTGTCCCCAAATTGTGTCCCCAAATTGTGTCCCCAAATTGTGTCCCCAAATTGTGTCCCCAAATTCTGTCCCCAAATTGTGTCCCCAAATTCTGTCCCCACATTCTGTCCCCAAATTCTGTCCACAAATTGTGTCCCCAAATTCTGTCCCCAAATTCTGTCCCCAAATTCTGTCCCCAAATTGTGTCCCCAAATTGTGTCCCCAAATTCTGTCCCCAAATTCTGTCCCCACATTCTGTCCCCAAATTCTGTCCCCAAATTCTGTCCCCAGATTTTGCCCCCAAATTGTGTCCCCAACTTCTGTCCCCAAATTCTGTCCCCAAATTCTGTCCCCAAATTCTGTCCCCAAATTCTGTCCCCAAATTCTGTCCCCAAATTCTGTCCCCAAATTCTGTCCCCAAATTCTGTCCCCAAATTGTGTCCCCAAATTGTGTCCCCAAATTCTGTCCCCAAATTCTGTCCCCAAATTCTGTCCCCAAATTGTGTCCCCAAATTGTGTCCCCAAATTGTGTCCCCAAATTGTGTCCCCAAATTCTGTCCCCAAATTGTGTCCCCAAATTCTGTCCACAAATTGTGTCCCCAAATTGTGTCCCCAAATTCTGTCCCCACATTCTGTCCCCAAATTCTGTCCCCAAATTGTGTTTCCAAATTCTGTCCCCAAATTCTGTCCCCAAATTTTGTCCCCAAATTGTGTCCCCAAATTGTGTCCCCAAATTGTGTCCCCAAATTCTGTCCCCAAATTCTGTCCCCAAATTCCGTCCCCAAATTCTGTCCCCAAATTCTGTCCCCAAATTGTGTCCCCAAATTCTGTCCCCAAATTCTGTCCCCAAATTCTGTTCCCAAATTCTGTCCCTAAATTCTGTCCCCAAATTCTGTCCCCAAATTCTGTTCCCAAATTCTGTCCCCAAATTCTGTCCCCAAATTCTGTCCCCAAATTCTGTCCCCAAATTCTGTCCACAAATTGTGTCCCCAAATTGTGTCCCCAAATTCTGTCCCCAAATTCTGTCCCCAAATTCTGTCCCCAAATTCTGTCCCTAAATTCTGTCCCCAAATTCTGTCCCCAAATTCTGTCCCCAAATTGTGCCCCCAAATTGTGTCCAAAATTCTGTCCCCAAATTCTGTCCCCAAGTTCTGTCCCCAAATTCTGTCCCCAAATTCTGTCCCCAAATTCTGTCCCCAAATTCTGTCCCCAAATTCTGTCCCCAAATTCTGTCCCCAAATTCTGTCCCCAAATTCTGTCCCCAAATTCTGTCCCCAAATTCTGTCCCCAAATTGTGTCCCCAAATTGTGTCCCCAAATTGTGTCCCCAAATTCTGTCCCCAAATTCTGTCCCCAAATTCTGTCCCCAAATTCTGTCCCCAAATTGTGTCCCCAAATTATGTCCCCAAATTCTGTCCCCAAATTTTGTCCCCAAATTCTGTCCCCAAATTCTGTCCCCAAATTGTGTCCCCAAATTCTGTCCCCAAATTCTGTCCCCAAATTCTGTCCCCAAATTCTGTCCCCAAATTCTGTCCCCACATTCTGTCCCCAAATTCTGTCCCCAAATTCTGTCCCCAAATTCTGTCCCCAAATTCTGTCCCCAAATTCTGTCCCCAAATCGTGTCCCCAAATTCTGTCCCCAAATTCTGTCCCCAAATTCTGTCCCTATATTTTGCCCCCAAATTGTGTCCCCAACTTCTGTCCCCAAATTCTGTCCCCAAATTCTGTCCCCAAATTCTGTCCCCAAATTGTGTCCCCAAATTCTGTCCCCAAATTCTGTCCCTAAATTCTGTCCCCAAATTCTGTCCCCAAATTCTGTCCCCAAATTCTGTCCCCAAATTCTGTCCCCAAATTCTGTCCCCAAATTCTGTCCCCAAATTCTGTCCCCAAATTGTGTCCCCAAATTGTGTCCCCAAATTCTGTCCCCAAATTCTGTCCCCAAATTCTGTCCCCAAATTCTGTCCCCACATTCTGTCCCCAAATTCTGTCCCCAAATTTTGTCCCCAAATTCTGTCTCCATATTGTGTCCCCAAATTGTGTCCCCAAATTCTGTCCCCAAATTCTGTCCCCAAATTCTGTCCCCAAATTCTGTCCCCAAATTCTGTCCCCAAATTCTGTCCCCAAATTCTGTCCCCAAATTCTGTCCCCAAATTCTGTCCCCAAATTCTGTCCCCAAATTGTGTCCCCAAATTCTGTCCCCAAATTGTGTCCCCAAATTCTGTCCCCAAATTCTGTCCCCAAATTCTGTCCCCAAATTCTGTCCCCAAATTCTGTCCCCAAATTCTGTCCCCAAATTCTATCCCCAAATTCTGTCCCCAAATTCTGTCCCCAAATTCTGTCCCCAAATTCTAATCCCAAATTCTGTCCCCAAATTGTGTCCCCAAATTCTGTCCCCAAATTCTGTCCCCAAATTCTGTCCCCAAATTCTGTCCCCAAATTCTGTCCCCAAATAATGTACCCAAATTGTGTCCCCAAATTGTGTCCCCAAATTGTGTCCCCAAATTGTGTCCCCAAATTGTGTCCCCAAATTGTGTCCCCAAATTGTGTCCCCAAATTCTGTTCCCAAATTGTGTCCCCAAATTCTGTCCCCAAATTCTGTCCTCAAATTGTGTCCACAAATTGTGTCCCCAAATTCTGTCCCCAAATTCTGTCCCCAAATTCTGTCCCCAAATTGTGTCCCCAAATTCTGTCCCCAAATTGTGTCCCCAAATTCTGTCCCCAAATTCTGTCCCCACATTCTGTCCCCAAATTCTGTCCCCAAATTCTGTCCCCAGATTTTGCCCCCAAATTGTGTCCCCAACTTCTGTCCCCAAATTCTGTCCCCAAATTCTGTCCCCAAATTCTGTCCCCAAATTCTGTCCCCAAATTCTGTCCCCAAATTCTGTCCCCAAATTCTGTCCCCAAATTCTGTCCCCAAATTGTGTCCCCAAATTGTGTCCCCAAATTGTGTCCCCAAATTCTGTCCCCAAATTCTGTCCCCAAATTCTGTCCCCAAATTGTGTCCCCAAATTGTGTCCCCAAATTGTGTCCCCAAATTCTGTGCCCAAATTCTGTCCCCAAATTGTGTCCCCAAATTCTGTCCCCAAATTGTGTCCCCAAATTGTGTCCCCAAATTCTGTCCCCACATTCTGTCCCCAAATTCTGTCCCCAAATTGTGTTTCCAAATTCTGTCCCCAAATTCTGTCCCCAAATTTTGTCCCCAAATTGTGTCCCCAAATTGTGTCCCCAAATTGTGTCCCCAAATTATGTCCCCAAATTCTGTCCCCAAATTCCGTCCCCAAATTCTGTCCCCAAATTCTGTCCCCAAATTGTGTCCCCAAATTCTGTCCCCAAATTCTGTCCCCAAATTCTGTTCCCAAATTCTGTCCCTAAATTCTGTCCCCAAATTCTGTCCCCAAATTCTGTTCCCAAATTCTGTCCCCAAATTCTGTCCCCAAATTCAGTCCCCAAATTCTGTCCCCAAATTCTGTCCCCAAATTCTGTCCCCAAATTCTGTCCCCACATTCTGTCCCCAAATTCTGTCCCCAAATTCTGTCCCCAAATTCTGTCCCCAAATTCTGTCCCCAAATTCTGTCCCCAAATTCTGTCCCTAAATTCTGTCCCCAAATTGTGTCCCCAAATTGTGTCCCCAAATTGTGTCCCCACATTCTGTCCCCAAATTCTGTCCCCAAATTCTGTCCCCAAATTGTGTCCCCAAATTCTGTCCCCAAATTTTGTCCCCAAATTCTGTCCCCAAATTCTGTCCCCAAATTTTGTCCCCAAATTCTGTCCCCAAATTCTGTCCCCAAATTCTGTCCCCAAATTCTGTCCCCAAATTCTGTCCCCAAATTCTGTCCCCACATTCTGTCCCCAAATTCTGTCCCCAAATTGTGTCCCCAAGTTCTGTCCCCAAATTCTGTCCCCAAATTGTGTCCCCAAATTCTGTCCCCACATTCTGTCCCCAAATTCTGTCCCCAAATACTGTCCCCAAATTCTGTCCCCAAATTCTGTCCCCAAATTGTGTCCTCAAATTCTGTCCCCAAATTGTGTCCCCAAATTGTGTCCCCAAATTGTGTCCCCAAATTCTGTCCCCAAATTCTGTCCCCAAATTCTGTCCCCAAATTCTGTCCCCAAATTCTGTCCCCAAATTCTGTCCCCAAATTCTGTCCCCAAATTCTAATCCCAAATTCTGTCCCCAAATTGTGTCCCCAAATTCTGTCCCCAAATTCTGTCCCCAAATTCTGTCCCCAAATTCTGTCCCCAAATTGTGTCCCCAAATTCTGTCCCCAAATTGTGTCCCCAAATTCTGTCCCCAAATTCTGTCCCCAAATTCTGTCCCCAAATTCTGTCCCCAAATTTTGTCCCCAAATTCTGTCCCCAAATTCTGTCCCCAAATTCTGTCCCCAAATTCTGTCCCCAAATTGTGTCCCCAAATTTTGTCCCCAAATTCTGTCCCCACATTCTGTCCCCAAATTCTGTCCCCAAATTCTGTCCCCACATTCTGTCCCCAAATTCTGTCCCCAAATTCTGTCCCCAAATTCTGTCCCCAAATTCTGTCCACAAATTCTGTCCCCAAATTGTGTCCCTAAATTGTGTCCCGAAATTCTGTCCCCACATTCTGTCCCCAAATTCTGTCCCCAAATTCTGTCCCCAAATTCTGTCCCCAAATTCTGTCCCCAAATTCTGTCCCCAAATTCTGTCCCCAAATTCTGTCCCCACATTCTGTCCCCAAATTCTGTCCCCAAATTCTGTCCCCAAATTCTGTCCCCAAATTCTGTCCCCAAATTGTGTCCCCAAATTGTGTCCCCAAATTCTGTCCCCAAATTCTGTCCCCAAATTCTGTCCCCAAATTTTGCCCCCAAATTGTGTCCCCAACTTCTGTCCCCAAATTCTGTCCCCAAATTCTGTCCCCAAATTCTGTCCCCAAATTCTGTCCCCAAATTCTGTCCCCAAATTCTGTCCCCAAATTGTGTCCCCAAATTCTCTCCTCAAATTCTGTCCCCAAATTCTGTCCCCAAATTCTGTCCCCAAATTGTGTCCCCAAATTCTGTCCCCAAATTGTGTACCCAAATTCTGTCAACAAATTCTGTCCCCAAATTCTGTCCCCAAATTCTGTCCCCAAATTGTGTCCCCAAATTGTGTCCCCAAATTCTGTCCCCACATTCTGTCCCCAAATTCTGTCCCCAAATTTTGTCCCCAAATTCTGTCCCCAAATTCTGTCCCCAAATTTTGTTCCCAAATTGTGTCCCCAAATTCTGTCCCCAAATTCTGTCCCCAAATTCTGTCCCCAAATTCCGTCCCCAAATTCTGTCCCCAAATTCTGTCCCCAAATTGTGTCCCCAAATTCTATCCCCAAATTCTGTCCCCAAATTCTGTCCCTAAATTCTGTCCTCAAATTCTGTCCCCAAATTCTGTCCCCAAATTCTGTCCCCAAATTCTGTCCTCAAATTCTGTCAAAATTCTGTCCCCAAATTCTGTCCCCAAATTCTGTCCCCAAATTCTGTCCTCACATTCTGTCCCCAAATTCTGTCCCCAAATTCTGTCCCCAAATTCTGTCCCCAAATTCTGTCCCCAAATTCTGTCCCCAAATTCTGTCCCCAAATTCTGTCCCCATATTCTGTCCCCAAATTGTGTCCCCAAATTCTGTCCCTAAATTCTGTCCCCAAATTGTGTCCCCAAATTGTGTCCCCAACCTCTGTCCCCAAATTGTGTCCCCAAATTCTGTCCTCAAATTCTGTCCCCAAATTCTGTCCCCAAATTGTGTCCCCAAATTCTGTCCCCAAATTCTGTCCCCAAATTCTGTCCCCAAATTCTGTCCCCAAATTCTGTCCCCAAATTCTGTCCCCAAATTCTGTCCCCACATTCTGTCCCCAAATTCTGTCCCCAAATTCTGTCCCCAAATTCTGTCCCCAAATTCTGTCCCAAAATTGTGTCCCCAAATTCTGTCCCCACATTCTGTCCCCAAATTCTGTCCCCAAATTCTGTCCCCAAATTCAGTCCCCAAACTGTGTCCTCAAATTCTGTCCCCAAATTGTGTCCCCAAATTCTGTCCCCAAATTCTGTCCCCAAATTCTGTCCCCAAATTCTGTCCCCAAATTCTGTCCCCAAATTCTGTCCCCAAATTCTGTCCCCAAATTCTGTCCCCAAATTCTGTCCCCAAATTCTGTCCCCAAATTCTATCCCCAAATTCTGTCCCCAAATTCTGTCACCAAATTCTAATCCCAAATTCTGTCCCCAAATTCTGTCCCCAAATTCAGTCCCCAAACTGTGTCCTCAAATTCTGTCCCCAAATTGTGTCCCCAAATTCTGTCCCCAAGTTGTGTCCCCAAATTCTGTCCCCAAATTCTGTCCCCAAATTCTGTCCCCAAATTCTGTCCCCAAATTCTGTCCCCAAATTCTGTCCCCAAATTCTGTCCCCAAATTCTGTCCCCAAATTCTGTCCCCAAATTCTGCCCCCAAATTCTATCCCCAAATTCTGTCCCCAAATTCTGTCACCAAATTCTAATCCCAAATTCTGTCCCCAAATTGTGTCCCCAAATTGTGTCCCCAAATTCTGTCCCCAAATTCTGTCCCCAAATTCTGTCCCCAAATTCTGTCCCCAAATTGTGTCCCCAAATTGTGTCCCCAAGTTCTGTCCCCAAATTGTGTCCCCAAATTCTGTCCCCTAATTCTGTCCCCAAATTCTGTCCCCAAATTCTGTCCCCAAATTCTGTCCCCAAATTCTGTCCCCAAATTCTGTCCCCAAATTCTGTCCCCAAATTCTGTCCCCAAATTCTGTCCCCAAATTCTGTCCTCAAATTCTGTCCCCAAATTCTGTCCCCAAATTGTGTCCCCAAATTCTGTCCCCAAATTCTGTCCCCAAATTCTGTCCCCAAATTCTGTCCCCAAATTCTGTCCCCAAATTCTGTCCCCAAATTCTGTCCCCAAATTCTGTCCCCAAATTCTGTCCCCAAATTCTGTCCCCAAATTCTGTCCCCAAATTCTGTCCCAAAATTGTGTCCCCAAATTCTGTCCCCAAATTCTGTCCCCAAATTCTGTCCCCAAATTGTGTCCCCAAATTCTGTCCCCACATTCTGTCCCCAAATTCTGTCCCCAAATTGTGTCCCCAAATTATGTCCCCAAATTCTGTCCCCAAATTGTGTCCCCAAATTTTGCCCCCAAATTGTGTCCCCAACTTCTGTCCCCAAATTCAGTCCCCAAATTCTGTCCCCAAATTCTGTCCCCAAATTCTGTCCCCAAATTCTGTCCCCAAATTCTGTCCCCAAGTTCTGTCCCCAAATTCTGTCCCCAAATTCTGTCCCCAAATTCTGTCCCCAAATTCTGTCCCCAAATTCTGTCCCCAAATTCTGTCCCCAAATTCTGTCCCCAAATTCTGTCCCCAAATTCTGTCCCCAAATTCTGTCCCCAAATTCTGTCCCCAAATTCTGTCCCCAAATTCTGTCCCCAAATTCTGTCCCCAAATTCTGTCCCCAAATTGTGTCCCCAAATTGTGTCCCCAAATTGTGTCCCCAAATTGTGTCCCCAAATTCTGTCCCCAAATTCTGTCCCCAAATTCTGTCCCCAAATTCTGTCCCCACATTCTGTCCCCAAATTCTGTCCCCAAATTTTGTCCCCAAATTCTGTCTCCATATTGTGTCCCCAAATTGTGTCCCCAAATTCTGTCCCCAAATTCTGTCCCCAAATTCTGTCCCCAAATTTTGTCCCCAAATTCTGTCTCCATATTGTGTCCCCAAATTGTGTCCCCAAATTCTGTCCCCAAATTCTGTCCCCAAATTCTGTCCCCAAATTCTGTCCCCAAATTCTGTCCCCAAATTCTGTCCCCAAATTGTGTCCCCAAATTCTGTCCCCACATTCTGTCCCCAAATTCTGTCCCCAAATTCTGTCCCCAAATTGTGTTTCCAAATTGTGTCCCCAAATTCTGTCCCCAAATTCTGTCCCCAAATTCTGTCCCCAAATTCTGTCCCAAATTCTGTCCCCAAATTCTGTCCCCAAATTCTGTCCCCAAATTCTGTCCCCACATTCTGTCCCCAAATTCTGTCCCCAAATTCTGTCCCCAAATTCTGTCCCCAAATTCTGTCCCCAAATTGTGTCCCCAAATTCTGTCCCTAAATTGTATCCCCAAATTCTGTCCCCAAATTTTGTCCCCAAATGCTGTCCCCAAATTCTGTCACCAAATTCTGTCCCCAAATTCTGTCCCCAAATTCTGTCCCCAAATTCTGTCCCCAAATTCTGTCCCCAAATTCTGTCCCCAAATTCTGTCCCCAAATTCTGTCCCCACATTCTGTCCCCAAATTCTGTCCCCAAATTCTGTCCCCAAATTCTGTCCCCAAATTCTGTCCCCAAATTGTGTCCCCTAATTGTGTCCCCAAATTCTGTCCCCACATTCTGTCCCCAAATTCTGTCCCCAAATTGTGTCCCCAAATTCTGTCCCCAAATTCTGTCCCCAAATTCTGTCCCCAAATTCTCTCCCCAAATTCTGTCCCCAAATTGTGTCCCCAAATTCTGTCCCCAAATTGTATCCCCAAATTCTGTCCCCAAATTTTGTCCTCAAATTCTGTCCCCAAATTCTGTCCCCAAATTTTGTCCCCAAATTCTGTCCCCAAATTCTGTCCCCAAATTCTGTCCAAAAATTCTGTCTCCAAATTCTGTCCCCACATTCTGTCCTTAAATTCTGTCCCCAAATTCTGTCCCCAAATTCTGTCCCCAAATTCTGTCCCCAAATTCTGTCCCCAAATTCTGTCCCCAAATTCTGTCCCCAAATTCTGTCCCCAAATTCTGTCCCCAAATTCTGTCCCCAAATTCTGTCCCCAAATTCTGTCCCCACATTCTGTCCCCAAATTCTGTCCCCAAATTCTGTCCCCAAATTCTGTCCCCAAAATTCTGTCCCCAAATTGTGTAACCAAATTCTGTCCCCACATTCTGTCCCCAAATTCTGTCCCCAAATTCTGTCCCCAAATTCTGTCCCCAAATTCTGTCCCCAAATTCTGTCCCCAAATTCTGTCCCCAAATTCTGTCCCCAAATTCTGTCCCCAATTTCTGTCCCCAAATTCTGTCCCCAAATTCCGTCCCCACATTCTGTCCCCAAATTCTGTCCCCAAATTCTGTCCCCAAATTGTGTCCCCAAATTGTGTCCCCAAATTGTGTCCCCAAATTGTGTCCCCAAATTCTGTCCCTAAATTGTATCCCCAAATTCTGTCCCCAAATTCTGTCCCCAAATTCTGTCCCCAAATTCAGTCCCCAAATTCTGTCCCCAAATTCTGTCCCCAAATTCTGTCCCCAAATTATAATCCCAAATTCTGTCCCCAAATTCTGTCCCCAAATTCTGTCCCCAAATTCTGTCCCCAAATTCTGTAACCAAATTGTGTCCCCAAATTGTGTCCCCAAATTGTGTCCCCAAATTGTGTCCCCAAATTGTGTCCCCAAATTGTGTCCCCAAATTCTGTCCCCAAATTGTGTCCCCAAATTCTGTCCCCAAATTTTGCCCCAAATTCTGTCCCCAAATTCTGTCCCCAAATTCTGTCCCCAAATTCTGTCCCCAAATTGTGTCCCCAAATTCTGTCTCCAAATTCTGTCCCCAAATTCTGTCCCCAAATTCTGTCCCCAAATTCTGTCCCCAAATTCTGTCCCCAAATTCTGTCCCCAAATTCTGTCCCCAAATTCTGTCCCGAAATTCTGTCCCCACATTCTGTCTCCAAATTCTGTCCCCAAATTCTGTCCCCAAATTCTGTCCCCAAATTCTGTCCCCAAATTCTGTCCCCAAATTCTGTCCCCACATTCTGTCCCCAAATTCTGTCCCCAAATTCTGTCCCCAAATTCTGTCCCCAAATTGTGTCCCCAAATTGTGTCCCCAAATTCTGTCCCCAAATTCTGTCCCCAGATTTTGCCCCCAAATTGTGTCCCCAACTTCTTTCCCCAAATTCTGTCCCCAAATTCTGTCCCCAAATTCTGTCCCCAAATTCTGTCCCCAAATTCTGTCCCCAAATTCTGTCCCCAAATTCTGTCCCCAAATTCTGTCCCCAAATTCTGTCCCCAAATTGTGTCCCCAAATTCTGTCCCCAAATTCTGTCCCCAAATTCTGTCCCCAAATTGTGTCCCCAAATTGTTTCCCCAAATTCTGTCCCCAAATTCTGTCCCCAAATTCTGTCCCCAAATTGTGTCCCCAAATTGTGTCCCCAAATTGTGTCCCCAAATTGTGTCCCCAAATTCTGTCCCCACATTCTGTCCCCAAATTCTGTCCCCAAATTTTGTCCCCAAATTCTGTCCCCAAATTCTATCCCCAAATTTTGTCCCCAAATTCTGTCCCCAAATTCTGTCCCCAAATTCTGTCCCCAAATTCTGTCCCCAAATTGTGTCCCCAAATTCTGTCCCCAAATTGTGTCCCCAAATTGTGTCCCCAAATTCTGTCCCCACATTCTGTCCCCAAATTCTGTCCCCAAATTTTGTCCCCAAATTCTGTCCCCAAATTCTGTCCCCAAATTTTGTCCCCAAATTCTGTCCCCAAATTGTGTCCCCAAATTGTGTTCCCAAATTATGTCCCCAAATTCTGTCCCCAAATTCCGTCCCCAAATTCTGTCCCCAAATTCTGTCCCCAAATTCTGTCCCCAAATTCTGTCCTCAAATTCTGTCCCCAAATTCTGTCCCCAAATTCTGTCCCTAAATTCTGTCACCAAATTCTGTCCCCAAATTCTGTCCCCAAATTCTGTCCCCAAATTCTGTCCCCAAATTCAGTCCCCAAATTCTGTCCCCAAATTCTGTCCCATAATTCTGTCCCCACATTCTGTCCCCAAATTCTGTCCCCAAATTCTGTCTCCAAATTCTGTCCCCACATTCTGTCCCCAAATTCTGTCCCCAAATTCTGTCCCCAAATTCTGTCCCCAAATTGTGTCCCCAAATTCTGTCCCGAAATTCTGTCCCCACATTCTGTCCCCAAATTCTGTCCCCAAATTGTGTCCCCAAATTCTGTCCCCAAATTCTGTCCCCAAATTCTGTCCCCAAATTCTGTCCCCACATTCTGTCCCCAAATTCTGTCCCCACATTCTGTCCCCAAATTCTGTCCCCAAATTGGGTCCCCAAATTGTGTCCCCAAATTCTGTCCGCAAATTCTGTCCCCAGATTTTGCCCCCAAATTGTGTCCCCAACTTCTGTCCCCAAATTCTGTCCCCAAATTCTGTCCCCAAATTCTGTCCCCAAATTGTGTCCCCAAATTCTGTCCCCAAATTCTGTCCCCAAATTCTGTCCCCAAATTCTGGCCCCAAATTCTGTCCCCAAATTCTGTCCCCAAATTCTGTCCCCAAATTCTGTCCCCAAATTGTGTCCCCAAATTCTGTCCCCACATTCTGTCCCCAAATTCTGTCCCCAAATTCTGTCCCCAAATTGTGTTTCCAAATTGTGTTTACAAATTGTGTTTACAAATTCTGTCCCCAAATTCTGTCCCCAAATTCTGTCCCCAAATTCTGTCCCCAAATTCTGTCCCCAAATTCTGTCCCCAAATTCTGTCCCCACATTCTGTCCCCAAATTCTGTCCCCAAATTCTGTCCCCCAAATTCTGTCCCCAAATTCTGTCCCCAAATTGTGTCCCCAAATTGTGTCCCCAAATTCTGTCCCTAAATTGTATTCCCAAATTCTGTCCCCAAATTCTGTCCCCAAATGCTGTCCCCAAATTCTGTCACCAAATTCTGTCCCCAAATTCTGTCCCCAAATTCTGTCCCCAAATTCTGTCCCCAAATTCTGTCCCCAAATTCTGTCCCCAAATTCTGTCCCCACATTCTGTCCCCAAATTCTGTCCCCAAATTCTGTCCCCAAATTCTGTCCCCAAATTGTGTCCCCAAATTCTGTCCCCACATTCTGTCCCCAAATTCTGTCCCCAAATTGTGTCCTCAAATTCTGTCCCCAAATTCTGTCCCCAAATTCTGTCCCCAAATTCTGTCCCCAAATTCTGTCCCCAAATTGTGTCCCCAAATTGTGTCCCCAAATTCTGTCCCCAAATTCTGTCCCCAAATTTTGTCCCCAAATTCTGTCCCCAAATTCTGTCCCCAAATTTTGTCCCCAAATTCTGTCCCCAAATTCTGTCCCCAAATTCTGTCCAAAAATTCTGTCCCCTAATTCTGTCCCCAAATTCTGTCCCCAAATTCTGTCCCCAAATTCTGTCCCCAAATTCTGTCCCCAAATTCTGTCCCCAAATTCTGTCCCCAAATTCTGTCCCCAAATTCTGTCCCCAAATTCTGTCCCCAAATTCTGTCCCCAAATTCTGTCCCCAAATTCTGTCCCCAAATTCTGTCCCCAAATTCTGTCCCCACATTCTGTCCCCAAATTCTGTCCCCAAATTCTGTCCCCAAATTCTGTCCCCAAAATTCTGTCCCCAAATTGTGTCCCCAAATTGTGTCCCCAAATTCTGTCCCCACATTCTGTCCCCAAATTCTGTCCCCAAATACTGTCCCCAAATTCTGTCCACAAATTCTGTCCCCAAATTCTGTCCCCAAATTCTGTCCCCAAATTCTGTCCCCAAATTGTGTCCCCAAATTGTGTCCCCAAATTGTGTCCCCAAATTTTGTCCAAAAATTCTGTCCCCAAATTCTGTCCCCAAATTCTGTCCCCAAATTCTGTCCCCAAATTCTGTCCCCAAATTCTGTCCCCAAATTCTGTCCCCAAATTCTGTCCCCAAATTCTGTCCCCAAATTCTGTCCCCAAATTCTGTCCCCAAATTCTGTCCCCACATTCTGTCCCCAAATTCTGTCCCCACATTCTGTCCCCAAATTCTGTCCCCAAATTCTGTCCCCAAATTCTGTCCCCAAATTCTGTCCCCAAATTGTATCCCCAAATTGTGTCCCCAAATTCTGTCCCCAAATTCTGTCCCCAAATTCTTTCCTCAAATTCTGTCCCCAAATTCTGTCCCCAAATTCTGTCCCCAAATTCTGTCAACGAATTCTGTCCCCAAATTCTGTCCCCAAATTCTGTCCCCAAATTCTGTCCCCAAATTCTGTCCCCAAATTCTGTCCCCACATTCTGTCCCCAAATTCTGTCCCCAAATTCTGTCCCCAAATTGTGTCCCCAAATTGTGTCCCCAAATTGTTTCCCCAAATTGTTTCCCCAAATTCTGTCCCCAAATTCTGTCCCCAAATTCTGTCCCCAAAATCTGTCCCCAAATTCTGTCCCCAAATTCTGTCCCCAAATTGTGTCCCCAAATTGTGTCCCCAAATTGTTTCCCCAAATTGTTTCCCCAAATTCTGTCCCCAAATTCTGTCCCCAAATTCTGTCCCCAAAATCTGTCCCCAAATTCTGTCCCCAAATTCTGTCCCCAAATTCTGTCCCCAAATTGTGCCCCCAAATTGTGTCCCCAAATTCTGTCCCCAAATTCTGTCCCCAAATTCTGTCCCCAAATTTTGCCCCCAAATTGTGTCCCCAACTTCTGTCCCCAAATTCTGTCCCCAAATTCTGTCCCCAAATTCTGTCCCCAAATTCTGTCCCCAAATTCTGTCCCCAAATTGTGTCCCCAAATTGTGTCCCCAAATTGTGTCCCCAAATTGTGTCCCCAAATTGTGTCCCCAAATTGTGTCCCCAAATTCTGTCCCCAAATTGGGTCCCCAAATTGTGTCCCCAAATTGTGTCCCCAAATTGTGTCCCCAAATTGTGTCCCCAAATTGTGTCCCCAAATTCTGTCCCCAAATTCTGTCCCCACATTCTGTCCCCAAATTCTGTCCCCAAATTTTGTCCCCAAATTCTGTCTCCAAATTGTGTCCCCAAATTGTGTCCCCACATTCTGTCCCCAAATTCTGTCCCCAAATTCTGTCCCCACATTCTGTCCCCAAATTCTGTCCCCAAATTCTGTCCCCAAATTCTGTCCCCAAATTCTGTCCCCAAATTCTGTCCCCAAATTGTGTCCCCAAATTCTGTCCCCACATTCTGTCCCCAAATTCTGTCCCCAAATTCTGTCCCCAAATTCTGTCCCCAAATTCTGTCCCCAAATTATGTCCCCAAATTCTGTCCCCAAATTGTGTCCCCAAATTCTGTCCCCAAATTCTGTCCCCAAATTCTGTCCCCAAATTCTGTCCCCAAATTGTGTCCCCACATTCTGTCCCCAAATTCTGTCCCCAAATTCTGTCCCCAAATTGTGTCCCCAAATTGTGTCCCCAAATTGTGTCCCGAAATTCTGTCCCCAAATTCTGTCCCCAAATTCTGTCCCAAAATTCTGTCCCCAAATTCTGTCCCCAAATTCTGTCCCCAAATTCTGTCCCCAAATTCTGTCCCCAAATTCTGTCCCCACATTCTGTCCCCAAATTCTGTCCCCAAATTCTGTCCCCAAATTCTGTCCCAAATTCTGTCCCCAAATTTTGCCCCCAAATTGTGTCCAAAATTCTGTCCCCAAATTCTGTCCCCAAGTTCTGTCCCCAAATTCTGTCCCCAAATTCTGTCCCCAAATTCTGTCCCCAAATTGTGTCCCCAAATTCTGTCCCCAAATTGTGTCCCCAAATTCTGTCCCCAAATTCTGTCCCCAAATTCTGTCCCCTAATTCTGTCCCCAAATTGTGTCCCCAAATTGTGTCCCCAAATTGTGTCCCCAAATTCTGTCCCCAAATTCTGTCCCCAAATTCTGTCCCCAAATTCTGTCCCCAAATTGTGTCCCCAAATTATGTCCCCAAATTCTGTCCCCAAATTTTGTCCCCAAATTCTGTCCCCACATTCTGTCCCCAAATTCTGTCCCCAAATTCTGTCCCCAAAATCTGTCCCCAAATTGTGTCCCCAAATTCTGTCCCCACATTCTGTCCCCAAATTCTGTCCCCACATTCTGTCCCCAAATTCTGTCCCCAAATTCTGTCCCCAAATTCTGTCCCCAAATTCTGTCCCCAAATTGTATCCCCAAATTGTGTCCCCAAATTCTGTCCCCAAATTCTGTCCCCAAATTCTTTCCTCAAATTCTGTCCCCAAATTCTGTCCCCAAATTCTGTCCCCAAATTCTGTCAACGAATTCTGTCCCCAAATTCTGTCCCCAAATTCTGTCCCCAAATTCTGTCCCCAAATTCTGTCCCCAAATTCTGTCCCCACATTCTGTCCCCAAATTCTGTCCCCAAATTCTGTCCCCAAATTGTGTCCCCAAATTGTGTCCCCAAATTGTTTCCCCAAATTGTTTCCCCAAATTCTGTCCCCAAATTCTGTCCCCAAATTCTGTCCCCAAAATCTGTCCCCAAATTCTGTCCCCAAATTCTGTCCCCAAATTCTGTCCCCAAATTGTGCCCCCAAATTGTGTCCCCAAATTCTGTCCCCAAATTCTGTCCCCAAATTCTGTCCCCAAATTTTGCCCCCAAATTGTGTCCCCAACTTCTGTCCCCAAATTCTGTCCCCAAATTCTGTCCCCAAATTCTGTCCCCAAATTCTGTCCCCAAATTCTGTCCCCAAATTGTGTCCCCAAATTGTGTCCCCAAATTGTGTCCCCAAATTCTGTCCCCAAATTCTGTCCCCAAATTCTGTCCCCAAATTGTGCCCCCAAATTGTGTCCCCAAATTCTGTCCCCAAATTCTGTCCCCAAATTCTGTCCCCAAATTTTGCCCCCAAATTGTGTCCCCAACTTCTGTCCCCAAATTCTGTCCCCAAATTCTGTCCCCAAATTCTGTCCCCAAATTCTGTCCCCAAATTCTGTCCCCAAATTGTGTCCCCAAATTGTGTCCACAAATTGTGTCCCCAAATTGTGTCCCCAAATTGTGTCCCCAAATTGTGTCCCCAAATTCTGTCCCCAAATTGGGTCCCCAAATTCTGTCCCCAAATTCTGTCCCCAAATTGTGTCCCCACATTCTGTCCCCAAATTCTGTCCCCAAATTCTGTCCCCAAATTGTGTCCCCAAATTGTGTCCCCAAATTGTGTCCCGAAATTCTGTCCCCAAATTCTGTCCCCAAATTCTGTCCCAAAATTCTGTCCCCAAATTCTGTCCCCAAATTCTGTCCCCAAATTCTGTCCCCAAATTCTGTCCCCAAATTCTGTCCCCACATTCTGTCCCCAAATTCTGTCCCCAAATTCTGTCCCCAAATTCTGTCCCAAATTCTGTCCCCAAATTTTGCCCCCAAATTGTGTCCAAAATTCTGTCCCCAAATTCTGTCCCCAAGTTCTGTCCCCAAATTCTGTCCCCAAATTCTGTCCCCAAATTCTGTCCCCAAATTGTGTCCCCAAATTCTGTCCCCAAATTGTGTCCCCAAATTCTGTCCCCAAATTCTGTCCCCAAATTCTGTCCCCTAATTCTGTCCCCAAATTGTGTCCCCAAATTGTGTCCCCAAATTGTGTCCCCAAATTCTGTCCCCAAATTCTGTCCCCAAATTCTGTCCCCAAATTCTGTCCCCAAATTGTGTCCCCAAATTATGTCCCCAAATTCTGTCCCCAAATTTTGTCCCCAAATTCTGTCTCCAAATTGTGTCCCCAAATTGTGTCCCCAAATTCTGTCCCCAAATTCTGTCCCCAAATTCTGTCCCCAAATTCTGTCCCCAAATTCTGTCCCCACATTCTGTCCCCAAATTCTGTCCCCAAATTCTGTCCCCAAATTCTGTCCCCAAATTCTGTCCCCAAATCGTGTCCCCAAATTCTGTCCCCAAATTCTGTCCCCAAATTCTGTCCCCAAATTCTGTCCCTAAATTTTGCCCCCAAATTGTGTCCCCAACTTCTGTCCCCAAATTCTGTCCCCAAATTCGGTCCCCAAATTCTGTCCCCAAATTCTGTCCCCAAATTCTGTCCCCAAATTCTGTCCCTAAATTCTGTCCCCAAATTCTGTCCCCAAATTCTGTCCCCAAATTCTGTCCCCAAATTGTGTCCCCAAATTGTGTCCCCAAATTCTGTCCCCAAATTCTGTCCCCAAATTCTGTCCCCAAATTCTGTCCCCAAATTCTGTCCCCAAATTGTGTCCCCAAATTCTGTCCCCAAATTCTGTCCCCAAATTCTGTCCCCACATTCTGTCACCAAATTCTGTCCCCAAATTTTGTCCCCAAATTCTGTCTCCAAATTGTGTCCCCAAATTCTGTCCCCAAATTCTGTCCCCAAATTCTGTCCCCAAATTCTGTCCCCACATTCTGTGCCCAAATTCTGTCCCCAAATTCTGTCCCCAAATTCTGTCCCCAAATTCTGTCCCCAAATTGTGTCCCCAAATTCTGTCCCCACATTCTGTCCCTAAATTCTGTCCCCAAATTGTGTCCCTAAATTGTGTCCCCAAATTGTGTCCCCAAATTGTGTCCCCAAATTCTGTCCCCAAATTCTGTCCCCAAATTCTGTCCCCAAATTCTGTCCCCAAATTCTGTCCCCAAATTCTGTCCCCAAATTCTGTCCCCAAATTCTGTCCCCACATTCTGTCCCCAAATTCTGTCCCCAAATTCTGTCCCCAAAATCTGTCCCCAAATTGTGTCCCCAAATTCTGTCCCCGAATTCTGTCCTTAAATTGTATCCCCAAATTCTGTCCCCAAATTCTGTCCCCAAATTCTTTCCCCAAATTCTGTCCCCAAATTCTGTCCCCAAATTCTGTCCCCAAATTCTGTCCCCAAATTCTGTCCCCAAATTCTGTCCCCACATTCTGTCCCCAAATTCTGTCCCCAAGTTCTGTCCCCAAATTGTGTCCCCAAATTGTGTCCCCAAATTGTGTCCCCAAATTCTGTCCCCAAATTCTGTCCCCAAATTCTAACCCCAAATTGTGTTCCCAACTTCTGTCCCCAAATTCTGTCCCCAAATTCTGTCCCCAAATTGTGTCCCCAAATTCTGTCCCCAAATTCTGTCCCCAAATTCTGTCCCCAAATTCTGTCCCCAAATTCTGTCCCCAAATTCTGTCCCCAAATTCTGTCCCCACATTCTGTCCCCAAATTCTGTCCCCAAATTGTGTCCCCAAATTCTGTCCCCAAATTCTGTCCCCAAATTCTGTCCCCAAATTCTGTCCCCAAATTGTGTCCCCAAATTGTGTCCCCAAATTCTGTCCCCAAAATCTGTCCCCAAATTCTGTCCCAAAATTCTGTCCCCAAATTCTGTCCCCAAATTGTGTCCCTAAATTCTGTCCCCAAATTCTGTCCCCAAATTGTGTCCCCAAATTGTTTCCCCAAATTCTGTCCCCAAATTCTGTCCCCAAATTCTGTCCCCAAATTCTGTCCCCAAATTCTTTCCCCAAATTCTGTCCCCAAATTCTGTCCCCAAATTCTGTCCCCAAATTGTGTCCCCAAATTCTGTCCCCACATTCTGTCCCCGAATTCTGTCCCCAAATTCTGTCCCCAAATTCTGTCCCCAAATTCTGTCCCCAAATTCTGTCCCCAAATTCTGTCCCTAAATTCTGTCCCCAAATTGTGTCCCAAATTGTGTCCCCAAATTCTGTCCCCAAATTCTGTCCCCAAATTCTGTCCCCAAATTCTGTCCCTAAATTCTGTCCCCAAATTCTGTCCCCAAATCCCCAAATTCTGTCCCCAAATTCTGTCCCCACATGCTGTCCCCAAATTCTGTCCCCAAATTCTGTCCCCAAATTCTGTCCCCAAATTGTGTCCCCAAATTGTGTCCCCAAATTCTGTCCCCACATTCTGTCCCCAAATTCTGTCACCAAATTCTGTCCCCAAATTCTGTCTCCAAAATCTGTCCCCAAATTCTGTCCCCAAATTCTGTCCCCAAATTCTGTCCCCAAATTTTGCCCCTAAATTGTGTCCCCAACTTCTGTCCCCAAATTCTGTACCCAAGTTCTGTCCCCAAATTCTGTCCCCAAATTCTGTCCCCAAATTCTGTCCCCAAATTCTGTCCCCAAATTCTGTCCCCAAATTCTGTCCCCAAATTGTGTCCCCAAATTGTGTCCCCAAATTGTGTCCCCAAATTCTGTCCCCAAATTCTGTCCCCAAATTCTGTCCCCAAATTCTGTCCCCAAATTCTGTCCCCAAATTCTGTCCCCAAATTCTGTCCCCAAATTCTGTCCCCAAATTCTGTCCCCACATTCTGTCCCCAAATTCTGTCCCCAAATTTTGTCCCCAAATTCTGTCTCCAAATTGTGTCCCCAAATTGTGTCCCCAAATTGTGTCCCCATATTCTGTCCCCAAATTCTGTCCCCAAATTCTGTCCCCAAATTCTGTCCCCAAATTCTGTCCCCACATTCTGTCCCCAAATTCTGTCCCCAAATTCTGTCCCCAAATTCTGTCCCCAAATTCTGTCCCCAAATTGTGTCCCGAAATTCTGTCCCCAAATTCTGTCCCCAAATTGTGTCCCCAAATTCTGTCCCCAAATTTTGCCCCCAAATTGTGTCCCCAACTTCTGTCCCCAAATTCTGTCCCAAAATTCTGTCCCCAAATTCTGTCCCCAAATTCTGTCCCCAAATTCTGTCCCCAAATTCTGTCCCCAAATTCTGTCCCCAAATTCTGTCCCCAAATTCTGTCCCCAAATTGTGTCCCCAAATTCTGTCCCCAAATTCTGTCCCCAAATTCTGTCCCCAAATTCTGTCCCCAAATTCTGTCCCCAAATTATGTCCCCAAATTGTGTCCCCAAATTCTGTCCCCAAATTGTGTCCCCAAATTCTGTCCCCAAATTCTGTCCCCAAATTGTGTCCCCAAATTCTGTCCCCACATTCTGTCCCCAAACTCTGTCCCCAAATTTTGTCCCCAAATTTTGTCCCCAAATTCTGTCTCCAAATTGTGTCCCCAAATTGTGTCCCCAAATTCTGTCCCCAAATTGTGTCCCCAACTTCGGTCCCCAAATTGTGTCCCCAAATTGTGTCCCCAAATTCTGTCCCCAAATTCTGTCCCCAAATTCTGTCCCCAAATTCTGTCCCCAAATTCTGTCCCCAAATTGTGTCCCCACATTCTGTCCCCAAATTCTGTCCCCAAATTGTGTCCCCAAATTGTGTCCCCAAATTGTGTCCCTAAATTGTGTCCCCAAATTCTGTCCCCAAATTCTGTCCCCAAATTTTGCCCCCAAATTGTGTCCCCAAATTCTGTCCCCAAATTCTGTCCCCAAATTCTGTCCCCAAATTCTGTCTCCAAATTCTGTCCCCAAATTCTGTCTCCAAATTCTGTCCCCAAATTCTGTCCCCAAATTCTGTCCCCAAATTCTGTTGTCAAATTCTGTCCCCAAATTCTGTCCCCAAATTCTGTGCCCAAATTCTGTCCCCAAATTCTGTCCCCAAATTCTGTCCCCAAATTCTGTCCCCAAATTCTGTCCCCAAATTCTGTCCCCAAATTCTGTCCCCAAATTGTGTCCCCAAATTCTGTCCCCAAATTCTGTCCCCAAATTCTGTCCCCACATTCTGTCCCCAAATTCTGTTCCCAAATTTTGTCCCCAAATTCTGTCTCCAAATTCTGTCCCCACATTCTGTCCCCAAATTCTGTCCCCAAATTTTGTCCCCAAATTCTGTCTCCAAATTGTGTCCCCAAATTGTGTCCCCAAATTCTGTCCCCACATTCTGTCCCCAAATTCTGTCCCCAAATTCTGTCCCCAAATTCTGTCCCCAAATCCCCAAATTCTGTCCCCAAATTCTGTCCCCAAATTCTGTCCCCAAATTCTGTCCCCACATTCTGTCCCCAAATTCTGTCCCCAAATTCTGTCCCCAAATTCTGTCCCCAAATTGTGTCCCCAAATTGTGTCCCGAAATTCTGTCCCCACATTCTGTCCTCAAATTCTGTCACCAAATTCTGTCCCCAAATTCTGTCCCCAAATTCTGTCCCCAAATTCTGTCCCCAAATTCTGTCCCCAAATTCTGTCCCCAAATTCTGTCCCCAAATTCTGTCCCCAAATTCTGTCCCCAAATTCTGTCCCCAAATTCTGTCCCCAAATTCATTCCCAAATTCTGTCCCCAAATTCTGTCCCCAAATTCTGTCCCCAAATTCTGTCCCCAAATTTTGCCCCCAAATTGTGTCCCCAACTACTGTCCCCAAATTCTGTACCCAAGTTCTGTCCCCAAATTCTGTCTCCAAATTCTGTCCCCAAATTCTGTCCCCAAATTCTGTCCCCAAATTCTGTCCCCAAATTGTGTCCCCAAATTCTGTCCCCAAATTGTGTCCCCAAATTCTGTCCCCAAATTCTGTCCCCAAATTCTGTCCCCAAATTGTGTCCCCAAATTGTGTCCCCAAATTGTGTCCCCAAATTCTGTCCCCAAATTCTGTCCCCAAATTCTGTCCCCAAATTCTGTCCCCAAATTCTGTCCCCACATTCTGTCGCCAAATTCTGTCCCCAAATTTTGTCCCCAAATTCTGTCTCCAAATTGTGTCCCCAAATTGTGTCCCCAAATTCTGTCCCCAAATTCTGTCCCCAAATTGTGTCCCCAAATTCTGTCCCCAAATTCTGTCCCCACATTCTGTCCCCAAATTCTGTCCCCAAATTCTGTCCCCAAATTCTGTCCCCAAATTCTGTCCCCAAATTCTGTCCCCAAATTCTGTCGCCAAATTCTGTCCCCAAATTCTGTCCCCAAATTTTGCCCCCAAATTGTGTCCCCAACTTCTGTCCCCAAATTCTGTCCCAAAATTCTGTCCCCAAATTGTGTCCCCAAATTGTGTCCCCAAATTGTGTCCCCAAATTGTGTCCCCAAATTCTGTCCCCAAATTCTGTCCCCAAATTCTGTCCCCAAATTCTGTCCCCAAATTCTGTCCCCAAATTCTGTCCCCAAATTCTGTCCCCAAATTCTGTCCCCAAATTCTGTCCCCAAATTCTGTCCCAAAATTCTGTCCCCAAATTGTGTCCCCAAATTGTGTCCCCAAATTCTGTCCCCAAATTGTGTCCCCAAATTCTGTCCCCAAATTCTGTTACACATTCTGTCCCCAAATTCTGTCCCCAAATTGTGTCCCCAAATTCTGTCTCCAAATTGTGTCCCCAAATTCTGTCCCCAAATTCTGTCCCCAAATTCTGTCCCCAAATTCTGTCCCCAAATTCTGGCCCCACATTTTGTGCCCAAATTCTGTCCCCAAATTCTGTCCCCAAATTCTGTCCCCAAATTCTGTCCCCAAATTCTGTCCCCAAATTCTGTCCCCAAATTGTGTCCCCAAATTCCGTCCCCACATTCTGTCCCCAAATTCTGTCCCCAAATTGTGTCCCCAAATTGTGTCCCCAAATTTATCCCCAAATTCTGTCCCCAAATTCTGTCCCCAAATTCTGTCCCCAAATTCTGTCCCCAAATTCTGTCCCCAAATTCTGTCCCCACATTCTGTCCTCAAATTCTGTCCCCAAATTGTGTCCCCAAATTCTGTCCCCAAATTGTGTCCCAAAATTCTGTCCCTTAATTGTATCCCCAAATTCTGTCCTCAAATTCTGTCCCCAAATTCTGTCCCCAAATTCTGTCCCCAAATTCTGTCCTCAAATTCTGTCCCCAAATTCTGTCCCCAAATTCTGTCCCCAAATTTTGTCCCCACATTCTGTCCCCAAATTCTGTCCCCAAATTCTGTCCCCAAATTGTGTCCCCAAATTCTGTCCCCAAATTCTGTCCCCACATTCTGTCCCCAAATTCTGTCCCCAAATTCTGTCCCCAAATTCTGTCCCCAAATTCTATCCCCACATTCTGTCCCCAAATTCTGTCCCCAAATTCTGTCCCCAAATTTTGCCCCCAAATTGTGTCCCCAACTACTGTCCCCAAATTCTGTACCCAAGTTCTGTCCCCAAATTCTGTCTCCAAATTCTGTCCCCAAATTCTGTCCCCAAATTCTGTCCCCAAATTCTGTCCCCAAATTGTGTCCCCAAATTCTGTCCCCAAATTGTGTCCCCAAATTCTGTCCCCAAATTCTGTCCACAAATTCTGTCCCCAAATTGTGTCCCCAAATTCTGTCCCCAAATTCTGTCCCCAAATTCTGTCCCCAAATTCTGTCCCCAAATTCTGTCCCCAAATTCTGTCCCCAAATTCTGTCCCCACATTCTGTCGCCAAATTCTGTCCCCAAATTTTGTCCCCAAATTCTGTCTCCAAATTGTGTCCCCAAATTGTGTCCCCAAATTGTGTCCCCAAATTCTGTCCCCAAATTGTGTCCCCAAATTCTGTCCCCAAATTCTGTCCCCACATTCTGTCCCCAAATTCTGTCCCCAAATTCTGTCCCCAAATTCTGTCCCCAAATTCTGTCCCCAAATTCTGTCCCCAAATTCTGTCCCCAAATTCTGTCCCCAAATTCTGTCCCCAAATTTTGCCCCCAAATTGTGTCCCCAACTTCTGCCCCCAAATTCTGTCCCAAAATTCTGTCCCCAAATTGTGTCCCCAAATTCTGTCCCCAAATTCTGTCCCCAAATTCTGTCCCCAAATCCTGTCCCCAAATTCTGTCCCAAAATTCTGTCCCCAAATTGTGTCCCCAAATTGTGTCCCCAAATTCTGTCCCCAAATTGTGTCCCCAAATTCTGTCCCCAAATTCTGTCCACACATTCTGTCCCCAAATTCTGTCCCCAAATTGTGTCCCCAAATTCTGTCTCCAAATTGTGTCCCCAAATTCTGTCCCCAAATTCTGTCCCCAAATTCTGTCCCCAAATTCTGGCCCCACATTCTGTGCCCAAATTCTGTCCCCAAATTCTGTCCCCAAATTCTGTCCCCAAATTCTGTCCCCAAATTCTGTCCCCAAATTCTGTCCCCAAATTCCGTCCCCACATTCTGTCCCCAAATTCTGTCCCCAAATTGTGTCCCCAAATTGTGTCCCCAAATTGTGTCCCCAAATTCTGTCCCCAAATTCTGTCCCCAAATTCTGTCCCCAAATTCTGTCCCCAAATTCTGTCCCCAAATTCTGTCCCCACATTCTGTCCTCAAATTCTGTCCCCAAATTGTGTCCCCAAATTCTGTCCCCAAATTGTGTCCCAAAATTCTGTCCCTAAATTGTATCCCCAAATTCTGTCCCCAAATTCTGTCCCCAAATTCTGTCCCCAAATTCTGTCCCCAAATTCTGTCCCCAAATTCTGTCCCCACATTCTGTCCCCAAATTATGTCCCCAAATTCTGTCCCCAAATTCTGTCCCCAAATTGTGTCCCCAAATTGTGTCCCCAAATTCTGTCCCCAAATTCTGTCCCCAAATTTTGCCCCCAAATTGTGTCCCCAACTTAGATCCCCAAATTCTGGCCCCAAATTCTGTCCCCAAATTCTGTCCCCAAATTCTGTCCCCAAATTCTGTCCCCAAATTCTGTCCCCAAATTGTGTCCCCAAATTCTGTCCCCAAATTCTGTCCCCAAATTCTGTCCCCAAATTCTGTTGTCACATTCTGTCCCCAAATTCTGTCCCCAAATTCTGTCCCCAAATTCTGTCCCCAAATTCTGTCCCCAAATTCTGTCCCCAAATTCTGTCCCCAAATTGTGTCCCCAAATACTGTCCCCAAATTCTGTCCCCAAATTCTGTCCCCAAATTGTGTCCCCACATTCTGTCCCCAAATTCTGTCCCCAAATTCTGTCCCCAAATTCTGTCCCCAAATTGTGTCCCCAAATTGTGTCCCCAAATTGTGTCCCGAAATTCTGTCCCCACATTCTGTCCCCAAATTGTGTCCCCAAATTCTGTCCCCAAATTCTGTCCCCAAATTCTGTCCCCAAATTCTGTCCCCAAATTCTGTCCCCAAATTCTGTCCCCAAATTGTGTCCCCAAATTCTGTCCCGACATTCTGTCCCCAAATTCTGTCCCCAAATTGTGTCCTCAAATTGTGTCCCCAAATTGTGTCCCCAAATTCTGTCCCCAAATTCTGTCCCCAAATTCTGTCCCCAAATTTTGCCCCCAAATTGTGTCCCCAACTTCTGTCCCCAAATTCTGTCCCCAAATTCTGTCCCCAAATTCTGTCCCCAAATTCTGTCCCCAAATTCTGTCCCTAAATTCTGTCCCCAAATTCTGTCCCCAAATTCTGTCCCCAAATTCTGTCCCCAAATTCTGTCCCCAAATTCTGTCCCCAAATTCTGTCCCCAAATTCTGTCCCCAAATTCTGTCCCCAAATTGTGTCCCCAAATTGTGTCCCCAAATTGTGTCCCCAAATTGTGTCCCCAAATTCTGTCCCCAAATTCAGTCCCCAAATTCTGTCCTCAAATTCTGTCCCCACATTCTGTCCCCAAATTCTGTCCCCAAATTTTGTCCCCAAATTCTGTCTCCAAATTGTGTCCCCAAATTGTGTCCCCAAATTCTGTCCCCAAATTCTGTCCCCAAATTCTGTCCCCAAATTCTGTCCCCACATTCTGTCCCCAAATTCTGTCCCCAAATTCTGTCCCCAAATTCTGTCCCCAAATTGTGTCCCCAAATTGTGTCCCCAAATTCTGTCCCCACATTCTGTCCCCAAATTCTGTCCCCAAATTGTGTCCCCAAATTGTGTCCCCAAAATTTGTCCCCAAATTGTGTCCCCAAATTCTGCCCCCAAATTTTGTCCCCAAATTCTGTCTCCAAATTGTGTCCCCAAATTGTGTCCCCAAATTCTGTCCCCAAATTCTGTCCCCAAATTCTGTCCCCAAATTCTGTCCCCACATTCGGTCCCCAAATTGTGTCCCGAAATTCTGCCCCCAAATTCTGTCCCCAAATTCTGTCCCCAAATTCTGTCCTCAAATTGTGTCCCCAAATTGTGTCCCCAAATTGTGTCCTCACATTCTGTCCCCAAATTGTGTCCCCAAATTGTGTCCCCAAATTGTGTCCCCAAATTCTGTCCCCAAATTCTGTCCCCAAATTCTGTCCCCAAATTTTGCCCCCAAATTCTGTCCCCAAATTCTGTCCCCAAATTCTGTCCCCAAATTCTGTCCCCAAATTCTGTCCCCAAATTCTGTCCCCAAATTCTGTCCCCAAATTCTGTCCCCAAATTCTGTCCCCAAATTCTGTCCCCAAATTGTGTCCCCAAATTGTGTCCCCAAATTCTGTCCCCAAATTCTGTCCCCAAATTCTGTCCCCAAATTCTGTCCCCAAATTGTGTCCCCAAATTCTGTCCCCAAATTCTGTCCCCAAATTCTGTCCCCAAATTCTGTCCCCACATTCTGTCCCCAAATTCTGTTCCCAAATTTTGTCCCCAAATACTGTCTCCAAATTCTGTCCCCACATTCTGTCCCCAAATTCTGTCCCCAAATTCTGTCCCCAAATTCTGTCCCCAAATTTTGCCCCCAAATTGTGTCCCCAACTTCTGTCCCCAAATTCTGTCCCAAAATTCTGTCCCCAAATTCTGTCCCCAAATTCTGTCCCCAAATTGTGTCCCCACATTCTGTCCTCAAATTCTGTCCCCAAATTGTGTCCCCAAATTCTGTCCCCAAATTGTGTCCCAAAATTCTGTCCCTAAATTGTATCCCCAAATTCTGTCCCCAAATTCTGTCCCCAAATTCTGTCCCCAAATTCTGTCCCCAAATTCTGTCCCCACATTCTGTCCCCAAATTCTGTCCCCAAATTCTGTCCCCAAATTGTGTCCCCAAATTCTGTCCCCAAATTCTGTCCCCACATTCTGTCCCCAAATTCTGTCCCCAAATTCTGTCCCCAAATTCTGTCCCCAAATTCTGTCCCCACATTCTGTCCCCAAATTCTGTCCCCAAATTCTGTCCCCAAATTGTGTCCCCAACTACTGTCCCCAAATTCTGTACCCAAGTTCTGTAACCAAATTCTGTCTCCAAATTCTGTCCCCAAATTCTGTCCCCAAATTCTGTCCCCAAATTCTGTCCCCAAATTGTGTCCCCAAATTCTGTCCCCAAATTGTGTCCCCAAATTCTGTCCCCAAATTCTGTCCACAAATTCTGTCCCCAAATTGTGTCCCCAAATTGTGTCCCCAAATTCTGTCCCCAAATTCTGTCCCCAAATTCTGTCCCCAAATTCTGTCCCCAAATTCTGTCCCCACATTCTGTCGCCAAATTCTGTCCCCAAATTGTGTCCCCAAATTCTGTCTCCAAATTGTGTCCCCAAATTGTGTCCCCAAATTCTGTCCCCAAATTCTGTCCCCAAATTGTGTCCCCAAATTCTGTCCCCAAATTCTGTCCCCACATTCTGTCCCCAAATTCTGTCCCCAAATTCCGTCCCCACATTCTGTCCCCAAATTCTGTCCCCAAATTCTGTCCCCAAATTCTGTCCCCAAATTCTGTCCCCAAATTCTGTCCCCAAATTCTGTCCCCAAATTCTGTCCCCAAATTCTGTCCCCAAATTTTGCCCCCAAATTGTGTCCCCAACTTCTGTCCCCAAATTCTGTCCCAAAATTGTGTCCCCAAATTGTGTCCCCAAATTGTGTCCCCAAATTGTGTCCCCAAATTCTGTCCCCAAATTCTGTCCCCAAATTCTGTCCCCAAATTGTGTCCCCAAATTCTGTCCCCAAATTGTGTCCCCAAATTCTGTCCCCAAATTCTGTCCCCAAATTCTGTCCCCAAATTCTGTCCCAAAATTCTGTCCCCAAATTGTGTCCCCAAATTGTGTCCCCAAATTCTGTCCCCAAATTGTGTCCCCAAATTCTGTCCCCAAATTCTGTCCACACATTCTGTCCCCAAATTCTGTCCCAAAATTGTGTCCCCAAATTCTGTCTCCAAATTGTGTCCCCAAATTCTGTCCCCAAATTCTGTCCCCAAATTCTGTCCCCAAATTCTGGCCCCACATTCTGTGCCCAAATTCTGTCCCCAAATTCTGTCCCCAAATTCTGTCCCCAAATTCTGTCCCCAAATTCTGTCCCCAAATTGTGTCCCCAAATTCCGTCCCCACATTCTGTCCCCAAATTCTGTCCCCAAATTGTGTCCCCAAATTGTGTCCCCAAATTGTGTCCCCAAATTCTGTCCCCAAATTCTGTCCCCAAATTCTGTCCCCAAATTCTGTCCCCAAATTGTGTCCCCAAATTCTGTCCCCACATTCTGTCCTCAAATTCTGTCCCCAAATTGTGTCCCCAAATTCTGTCCCCAAATTGTGTCCCAAAATTCTGTCCCTAAATTGTATCCCCAAATTCTGTCCCCAAATTCTGTCCCCAAATTCTGTCCCCAAATTCTGTCCCCAAATTCTGTCCCCAAATTCTGTCCCCAAATTCTGTCCCCACATTCTGTCCCCAAATTCTGTCCCCAAATTCTGTCCCCAAATTGTGTCCCCAAATTGTGTCCCCAAATTCTGTCCCCAAATTCTGTCCCCAAATTTTGCCCCCAAATTGTGTCCCCAACTTATGTCCCCAAATTCTGTCCCCAAATTCTGTCCCCAAATTCTGTCCCCAAATTCTGTCCCCAAATTCTGTCCCCAAATTGTGTCCCCAAATTGTGTCCCCAAATTGTGTCCCCAAATTCTGTCCCCAAATTCTGTCCCCAAATTCTGTCCCCAAATTCTGTCCCCAAATTCTGTTGTCACATTCTGTCCCCAAATTCTGTCCCCAAATTGTGTCCCCAAATTCTGTCCCCAATTTCTGTCCCCAAATTCTGTCCCCAAATTCTGTCCCCAAATTCTGTCCCCAAATTCTGTCCCCAAATTCTGTCCCCAAATTCTGTCCCCAAATTCTGTCCCCACATTCTGTCCCCAAATTCTGTCCCCAAATTCTGTCCCCAAATTCTGTCCCCAAATTGTGTCCCCAAATTGTGTCCCCAAATTGTGTCCCGAAATTCTGTCCCCACATTCTGTCCCCAAATTGTGTCCCCAAATTCTGTCCCCAAATTCTGTCCCCAAATTCTGTCCCCAAATTCTGTCCCCAAATTCTGTCCCCAAATTGTGTCCCCAAATTCTGTCCCCACATTCTGTCCCCAAATTCTGTCCCCAAATTGTGTCCTCAAATTGTGTCCCCAAATTCTGTCCCCAAATTCTGTCCCCAAATTCTGTCCCCAAATTCTGTCCCCAAATTCTGCCCCCAAATTGTGTCCCCAACTTCTGTCCCCAAATTCTGTCCCCAAATTCTGTCCCCAAATTCTGTCCCCAAATTCTGTCCCCAAATTCTGTCCCTAAATTCTGTCCCCAAATTCTGTCCCCAAATTCTGTCCCCAAATTCTGTCCCCAAATTCTGTCCCCAAATTCTGTCCCCAAATTCTGTCCCCCAATTCTGTCCCCAAATTCTGTCCCCAAATTGTGTCCCCAAATTGTGTCCCCAAATTCTGTCCCCAAATTCTGTCCCCAAATTCTGTCCCCAAATTCTGTCCCCACATTCTGTCCCCAAATTCTGTCCCCAAATTTTGTCCCCAAATTCTGTCTCCAAATTGTGTCCCCAAATTGTGTCCCCAAATTCTGGCCCCAAATTCTGTCCCCAAATTCTGTCCCCAAATTCTGTCCCCACATTCTGTCCCCAAATTCTGTCCCCAAATTCTGTCCCCAAATTCTGTCCCCAAATTGTGTCCCCAAATTGTGTCCCCAAATTCTGTCCCCACATTCTGTCCCCAAATTCTGTCCCCAAATTGTGTCCTCAAATTGTGTCCCCAAATTGTGTCCCCAAATTCTGTCCCCAAATTCTGTCCCCAAATTCTGTCCCCAAATTCTGCCCCCAAATTGTGTCCCCAACTTCTGTCCCCAAATTCTGTCCCCAAATTCTGTCCCCAAATTCTGTCCCCAAATTCTGTCCCCAAATTCTGTCCCTAAATTCTGTCCCCAAATTCTGTCCCCAAATTCTGTCCCCAAATTGTGTCCCCAAATTCTGTCCCCAAATTCTGTCCCCAAATTCTGTCCCCAAATTCTGTCCCCAAATTCTGTCCCCAAATTGTGTCCCCAAATTGTGTCCCCAAATTCTGTCCCCAAATTCTGTCCCCAAATTCTGTCCCCAAATTCTGTCCCCACATTCTGTCCCCAAATTCTGTCCCCAAATTTTGTCCCCAAATTCTGTCTCCAAATTGTGTCCCCAAATTGTGTCCCCAAATTCTGTCCCCAAATTCTGTCCCCAAATTCTGTCCCCAAATTCTGTCCCCACATTCTGTCCCCAAATTCTGTCCCCAAATTCTGTCCCCAAATTCTGTCCCCAAATTGTGTCCCCAAATTCTGTCCCCAAATTCTGTCCCCACATTCTGTCCCCAAATTCTGTCCCCAAATTGTGTCCCCAAATTGTGTCCCCAAATTGTGTCCCCAAATTGTGTCCCCAAATTTTGCCCCCAAATTGTGTCCCCAAATTGTGTCCCCAAATTGTGTCTCCAAATTGTGTCCCCAAATTGTGTCCCCAAATTGTGTCCCCAAATTCTGTCCCCAAATTCTGTCCCCACATTCTGTCCCCAAATTGTGTCCCCAAATTTTGTCCCCAAATTCTGTCTCCAAATTGTGTCCCCAAATTGTGTCCCCAAATTGTGTCCCCAAATTCTGTCCCCAAATTCTGTCCCCAAATTCTGTCCCCAAATTCTGTCCCCAAATTCTGTCCCCAAATTCTGTCCCCAAATTCTGTCCCCAAATTCTGTCCCCAAATTCTGTCCCCAAATTCTGTCCCCAAATTCTGTCCCCAAATTCTGTCCCCAAATTCTGTCCCCAAATTCTGTCCCCAAATTCTGTCCCCAAATTGTGTCCCCAAATTCTGTCCCCAAATTGTGTCCCCAAATTCTGTCCCCAAATTGTGTCCCCAAATTGTGTCCCCAAATTCTGTCCCCAAATTCTGTCCCCAAATTCTGTCCCCAAATTCTGTCCCCACATTCTGTCCCTAAATTCTGTCCCCAAATTTTGTCCCCAAATTCTGTCTCCAAATTGTGTCCCCAAATTGTGTCCCCAAATTCTGTCCCCAAATTCTGTCCCCAAATTCTGTCCCCAAATTCTGTCCCCACATTCGGTCCCCAAATTGTGTCCCGAAATTCTGCCCCCAAATTCTGTCCCCAAATTCTGTCCCCAAATTCTTTCCCCAAATTGTGTCCCCAAATTGTGTCCCCACATTCTGTCCCCAAATTCTGTCCCCAAATTGTGTCCCCAAATTGTGTCCCCAAATTGTGTCCCCAAATTCTGTCCCCAAATTCTGTCCCCAAATTCTGTCCCCAAATTTTGCCCCCAAATTCTGTCCCCAAATTCTGTCCCCATATTCTGTCCCCAAATTCTGTCCCCAAATTCTGTCCCCAAATTCTGTCCCCAAATTCTGTCCCCAAATTCTGTCCCCAAATTCTGTCCCCAAATTCTGTCCCCAAATTGTGTCCCCAAATTCTGTCCCCAAATTCTGTCCCCAAATTCTGTCCCCAAATTCTGTCCCCAAATTGTGTCCCCAAATTGTGTCCCCAAATTCTGTCCCCAAATTCTGTCCCCAAATTCTGTCCCCACATTCTGTCCCCAAATTCTGTTCCCAAATTTTGTCCCCAAATTCTGTCTCCAAATTCTGTCCCCACATTCTGTCCCCAAATTCTGTCCCCAAATTCTGTCCCCAAATTTTGCCCTTGAAATTTTGCACCCAAATTGTGTCCCCAACTTCTGTCCCCAAATTCTGTCCCAAAATTCTGTCCCCAAATTCTGTCCCCAAATTCTGTCCCCAAATTGTGTCCCCAAATTCTGTCCCCAAATTCTGTCCCCAAATTCTGTCCCCAAATTCTGTCCCCAAATCCCCAAATTCTGTCCCCAAATTCTGTCCCCAAATTCTGTCCCCACATTCTGTCCCCAAATTCTGTCCCCAAATTCTGTCCCCAAATTCTGTCCCCAAATTGTGTCCCCAAATTCTGTCCCCAAATTCTGTCCCCACATTCTGTCCCCAAATTCTGTTCCCAAATTTTGTCCCCAAATTCTGTCTCCAAATTCTGTCCCCACATTCTGTCCCCAAATTCTGTCCATAAATTTTGTCCCCAAATTCTGTCTCCAAATTGTGTCCCCAAATTGTGTCCCCAAATTCTGTCCCCAAATTCTGTCCCCAAATTCTGTCCCCAAATTCTGTCCCCAAATTCTGTCCCTAAATTCTGTCCCCAAATTCTGTCCCCAAATTCTGTCCCCAAATTCTGTCCCCACATTCTGTCCCCAAATTCTGTCCCCAAATTCTGTCCCCAAATTCTGTCCCCAAATTCTGTCCCCAAATTCTGTCCCCAAATTCTGTCCCTAAATTCTGTCCCCAAATTTTGCCCCCAAATTGTGTCCCCAAATTCTGTCCCCAAATTGTGTCCCCAAATTGTGTCCCCAAATTCTGTCCCCAAATTGTGTCCCCAAATTCTGTCCCCAAATTCTGTCCCCAAATTCTGTCCCCACATTCTGTCCCCAAATTCTGTCCCCAAATTTTGTCCCCAAATTCTGTCTCCAAATTGTGTCCCCAAATTGTGTCCCCAAATTGTGTCCCCAAATTCTGTCCCCAAATTCTGTCCCCAAATTCTGTCCCCACATTCTGTCCCCAAATTCTGTCCCCAAATTCTGTCCCCAAATTCTGTCCCCAAATTCTGTCCCCAAATTCTGTCCCCAAATTCTGTCCCCAAATTCTGTCCCCAAATTTTGCCCCCAAATTGTGTCCCCAAATTCTGTCCCCAAATTCTGTCCCAAAATTCTGTCCCCAAATTCTGTCCCCAAATTCTGTCCCCAAATTGTGTCCCCAAATTCTGTCCCCAAATTCTGTCCCCAAATTCTGTCCCCAAATTCTGTCCCCAAATTCTGTCCCCAAATTCTGTCCCCAAATTCTGTCCCCAAATTGTGTCCCCAAATTGTGTCCCCAAATTCTGTCCCCAAATTCTGTCCCCAAATTCTGTCCCCAAATTGTGTCCCCAAATTGTGTCCCCAAATTCTGTCACCAAATTCTGTCCCCAAATTCTGTCCCCAAATTCTGTCCACACATTCTGTCACCAAATTCTGTCCCCAAATTCTGTCCCCAAATTCTGTCCCTAAATTCTGTCCCCAAATTCTGTCCCCAAATTCTGTCCCCAAATTCTGTCCCCACATTCTGTCCCCAAATTCTGTCCCCAAATTCTGTCCCCAAATTCTGTCCCCAAATTCTGTCCCCAAATTCTGTCCCCAAATTCTGTCCCCAAATTTTGCCCCCAAATTGTGTCCCCAAATTCTGTCCCCAAATTGTGTCCCCAAATTGTGTCCCCAAATTCTGTCCCCAAATTGTGTCCCCAAATTCTGTCCCCAAATTCTGTCCCCAAATTCTGTCCCCACATTCTGTCCCCAAATTCTGTCCCCAAATTTTGTCCCCAAATTCTGTCTCCAAATTGTGTCCCCAAATTGTGTCCCCAAATTGTGTCCCCAAATTCTGTCCCCAAATTCTGTCCCCAAATTCTGTCCCCACATTCTGTCCCCAAATTCTGTCCCCAAATTCTGTCCCCAAATTCTGTCCCCAAATTCTGTCCCCAAATTGTGTCCCCAAATTCTGTCCCCAAATTCTGTCCCCAAATTCTGTCCCCAAATTTTGCCCCCAAATTGTGTCCCCAAATTCTGTCCCCAAATTCTGTCCCAAAATTCTGTCCCCAAATTCTGTCCCCAAATTCTGTCCCCAAATTGTGTCCCCAAATTCTGTCCCCAAATTCTGTCCCCAAATTCTGTCCCCAAATTCTGTCCCCAAATTCTGTCCCCAAATTCTGTCCCCAAATTGTGTCCCCAAATTGTGTCCCCAAATTGTGTCCCCAAATTCTGTCCCCAAATTCTGTCCCCAAATTCTGTCCCCAAATTCTGTCCCCAAATTGTGTCCCCAAATTCTGTCACCAAATTCTGTCCCCAAATTCTGTCCCCAAATTCTGTCCACACATTCTGTCACCAAATTCTGTCCCCAAATTGTGTCCCCAAATTCTGTCTCCAAATAGTGTCCCCAAATTCTGTCCCCAAATTCTGTCCCCAAATTCTGTCCCCAAATTCTGGCCCCACATTCTGTGCCCAAATTCTGTCCCCAAATTCTGTCCCCAATTTCTGTCCCCAAATTCTGTCCCCTAATTGTGTCCCCAAATTGTGTCCCCAAATTCTGTCCCCAAATTCTGTCCCCAAATTCTGTACCCAAATTCTGTCCCCAAATTCTGTCCCCAAATTCTGTCCCCAAATTCTGTCCCCAAATTCTGTCCCCACATTCTGTCCCCAAATTCTGTCCCCAAATTCTGTCCCCAAATTCTGTCCCCAAATTCTGTCCCCAAATTCTGTCCCCAAATTGTGTCCCCAAATTTTGTCCCTAAATTCTATCCCCAAATTCTGTCCCCAAATTCTGTCAACAAATTCTGTCCCCAAATTCTGTCCCCAAATTCTGTCCCCAAATTATGTCCCCAAATTCTGTCCCCACATTCTGTCCCCAAATTCTGTCCCCAAATTCTGTCCCCAAATTGTGTCCCCAAATTGTGTCCCCAAATTGTGTCCCCAAATTCTGTCCCCAAATTCTGTCCCCAAATTCTGCCCCCAAATTGTGTCCCCAATTTCTGTCCCCAAATTCTGTCCCCAAATTCTGTCCCCAAATTCTGTCCCCAAATTCTGTCCCCAAATTCTGTCCCCAAATTCTGTCCCCAAATTCTGTCCCCAAATTCTGTCCCCAAATTCTGTCCCCAAATTCTGTCCCCAAATTCTGTCCCCAAATTCTGTCCCCAAATTCTGTCCCCAAATTCTGTCCCCAAATTCTGTCCCCACATTCTGTCCCCAAATTCTGTCCCCAAATTCTGTCCCCAAATTCTGTCCCCAAATTCTGTCCCCAAATTCTGTCCCCAAATTCTGTCCCCAAATTCTGTCCCCAAATTCTGTCCCCAAATTCTGTCCCCAAATTCTGTCCCCAAATTCTGTCCCCAAATTCTGTCCCCAAATTCTGTCCCCACATTCTGTCCCCAAATTCTGTCCCCAAATTCTGTCCCCAAATTCTGTCCCCAAATTGTGTCCCCAAATTCTGTCCCGAAATTCTGTCCCCACATTCAGTCCCCAAATTCTGTCCCCAAATTCTGTCCCCAAATTCTGTCCCCAAATTCTGTCCCCAAATTCTGTCCCCAAATTCTGTCCCCAAATTTTGTCCCCAAATTCTGTCCCCACATTCTGTCCCCAAATTCTGTCCCCAAATTGTGTCCCCAAATTGTGTCCCCAAATTGTGTCCCCAAATTGTGTCCCCAAATTCTGTCCCCAAATTTTGCCCCCAAATTGTGTCCCCAACTTCTGTCCCCAAATTCTGTCCCCAAATTCTGTTACTAAATTCTGTCCCCAAATTCTGTCCCCAAATTCTGTCCCCAAATTCTGTCCCCAAATTCTGTCCCCAAATTCTGTCCCCAAATTCTGTCCCCAAATTCTGTCCCCAAATTCTGTCCCCAAATTGTGTCCCCAAATTGTGTCCCCAAATTGTGTCCCCAAATTGTGTCCCCAAATTCTGTCCCCAAATTCTGTCCCCAAATTCTGTCCCCAAATTCTGTCCCCACATTCTGTCCCCAAATTCTGTCCCCAAATTTTGTCCCCAAATTCTGTCTCCAAATTGTGTCCCCAAATTGTGTCCCCAAATTCTGTCCCCAAATTCTGTCCCCAAATTCTGTCCCCAAATTCTGTCCCCACATTCTGTCCTCAAATTCTGTCCCCAAATTCTGTCCCCGAATTTTGTCCCCAAATTCTGTCCCCAAATTGTGTCCCCAAATTCTGTCCCCAAATTCTGTCCCCAATTTCTGTCCCCAAATTCTGTCCCCAAATTGTGTCCCCAAATTGTGTCCCCAAATTGTGTCCCCAAATTCTGTCCCCAAATTTTGCCCCCAAATTGTGTCCCCAAATTCTGTCCCCAAATTGTGTCCCCAAATTCTGTCCCCAAATTCTGTCCCCAAATTCTGTCCCCAAATTCTGTCCCCAAATTCTGTCCCCAAATTCTGTCCCCAAATTCTGTCCCCAAATTGTGTCCTCAAATTCTGTCCCCAAATTCTGTCCCCAAATTCTGTCCCCAAATTCTGTCCCCAAATTGTGTCCCCAAATTCTGTCCCCAAATTCTGTCCCCAAATTCTGTCCCGAAATTCTGTCCAAATATTCTGTCCCCAAATTCTGTCCCCAAATTCTGTCCCCAAATTCTGTCCCCAAATTCTGTCCCCAAATTCTGTCCCCAAATTCTGTCCCCAAATTCTGTCCCCAAATTCTGTCCCCAAATTCTGTCCCCAATTTCTGTCCCCAAATTGTGTCCCCAAATTCTGTCCCCAAATTCTGTCCCCAAATTGTGTCCCCAAATTGTGTCCCCAAATTCTGTCCCCAAATTATGTCCCCAAATTCTGTCCCCAAATTCTGTCCCCAAATTCTGCCCCCAATTCTGTCCCCAAATTTTGTCCCCAAATTCTGTCCCCAAATTGTGTCCCCAGATTCTGTCCCCAAATTCTGTCCCCAAATTCTGTCCCTAAATTGTGTCCCCAAATTCTGTCCCCAAATTGTATCCCCAAATTCTGTCCCCAAATTGTGTCCCCAAATTCTGTCCCCAAATTCTGTCCCCAAATTCTGTCCCCAAATTCTGTCCCCAAATTCTGTCCCCAAATTCTGTCCCCAAATTCTGTCCCCAAATTCTGTCCCCAAATTCTGTCCCCAAATTCTGTCCCCAAATTTTGTCCCCAAATTCTGTCCCCAAATTGTGTCCCCAGATTCTTTCCCCAAATTCTGTCCCCAAATTCTGTCCCCAAATTCTGTCCCCAAATTCTGTCCCCAAATTCTGTCCCCAAATTTTGTCCCCAAATTCTGTCCCCAAATTGTGTTCCCAAATTGTGTCCCCAAATTGTGTCCCCAAATTCGGTCCTCAAATTCTGTCCCCAAATTCTGTCCCCAAATTCTGTCCCCAAATTGTGTCCCCAAATTCTGTCCCCACATTCTGTCCCCAAATTCTGTCCCCAAATTCTGTCCCCAAATTCTGTCCCCAAATTCTGTCCCCAAATTCTGTCCCCAAATTCTGTCCCCAAATTCTGTCCCCAAATTCTGTCCCCAAATTCTGTCCCCAAATTCTGTCCCCGAATTCTGTCCCCAAATTCTGTCCCCAAATTCTGTCCCCAAATTCTGTCCCCAAATTCTGTCCCCAAATTCTGTCCCCAAATTGTGTCCCCAAATTCTGTCCCCAAATTGTGTCCCCAAATTCTGTCCCCAAATTCTGTCCCCAAATTCTGTCCCCCAATTCTGTCCCCAAATTTTGTCCCCAAATTCTGTCCCCAAATTGTGTCCCCAGATTCTGTCCCCAAATTCTGTCCCTAAATTGTGTCCCCAAATTCTGTCCCCAAATATTATCCCCAAATTCTGTCCCCAAATTGTGTCCCCAAATTGTGTCCCCAAATTGTGTCCCCAAATTGTGTCCCCAAATTCTGTCCCCAAATTCTGTCCCCAAATTCTGTCCCCAAATTCTGTCCCCAAATTCTGTCCCCAAATTGTGTCCCCAAATTCTGTCCCCAAATTCTGTCCCCAAATTCTGTCCCCAAATTCTGTCCCAAAATTTTGTCCCCAAATTCTGTCCCCAAATTGTGTCCCCAGATTCTTTCCCCAAATTCTGTCCCCAAATTCTGTCCCCAAATTCTGTCCCAAAATTCTGTCCCCAAATTCTGTCCCCAAATTCTGTCCCCAAATTCTGTCCCCAAATTCTGTCCCCAGATTGTGTCCCCAAATTGTGTCCCCACATTCTGTCCCCAAATTCTGTCCCCAAATTCTGTCCCCAAATTCTGTCCCCAAATTCTGTCCCCAAATTCTGTCCCCAAATTGTGTCCCCAAATTCTGTCCCCAGATTCTGTCCCCAAATTCTGTCCCCAAATTCTGCCACAAATTGTGTCCCCAAATTCTGTCCCCAAATTCTGTCCCCAAATTGCGTCCCCAAATTGTGTTCCCAAATTTTGTCCCCACATTCTATCCCCAAATTCTGTCCCCAAATTCTGTCCCCAAATTCTGACCCCAAATTCTGTCCCCAAATTCTGTCCCCAAATTCTGTCCTCAAATTCTGTCCCCAAATTCTGTCCCCAAATTCTGTCCCCAAATTCTGTCCCCAAATTCTGTCCCCAAATTCTGTCCCCAAATTCTGTCCCCAAATTCTGTCCCCAAATTCTGTCCCCAAATTCTGTCCCCACATTCTGTCCCCAAATTCTGTCCCCAAATTCTGTCCCCAAATACTGTCCCCAAATTGTGTCCCCAAATTCTGTCCCCAAATTCTGTCCCCAAATTCTGTCAACAAATTCTGTCCCCAAATTGTGTCCCCAAATTCTGTCCTCAAATTCTGTCCCCAAATTCTGTCCCCAAATTCTGTCCCCAAAAATCCTGTTACCAAATTCTGTCCCCAAATTCTGTCCCCAAATTCTGTCCCCACATTCTGTCCCCAAATTCTGTCCCCAAATTCTGTCCCCAAATTCTGTCCCCAAATTCTGTCCCCAAATTCTGTCCCCAAATTCTGTCCCCAAATTCTGTCCCCAAATTCTGTCCCCAAATTCTGTCCCCAAAGTCTGTCCCCAAATTCTGTCCCCAAATTCTGTCCCCAAATTCTGTCCCCAAATTCTGTCCCCAAATTGTGTCCCCAAATTCTGTCCCCAATTCTGTCCCCAAATTCTGTCCCCAAATTCTGTCTCCAAATTCTGTCCCCAAATTCTGTCCACAAATTCTGTCCCCAAATTCTGTCCCCAAATTCTGTCCCCAAATTCTGTCCCCAAATTCTGTCCCCAAATTCTGTCCCCAAATTCTGTCCCCAAATTCTGTCCCCACATTCTGTCCCCAAATTCTGTCCCCAAATTCTGTCCCCAAATACTGTCCCCAAATTCTGTCCCCAAATTCTGTCCCCAAATTCTGTCCCCAAATTCTGTCCCCAAATTTTGCCCCCAAATTGTGTCCCCAACTTCTGTCCTCAAATTCTGTCCCCAAATTCTGTCCCCAAATTCTGTCCCCAAATTCTGTCCCCAAATTCTGTCCCCAAATTCTGTCACCACATTCTGTCCCCAAATTCTGTCCCCAAATTCTGTCCCCAAATTCTGTCCCCAAATTCTGTCCCCAAATTCTGTCCCCAAATTCTGTCCCCAAATTCTGTCCCCAAATTGTGTCACCAAATTCTGTCCCCAAATTGTATCCCCAAATTCTGTCCCCAAATTTTGTCCCCAAATTCTGTCCCCAAATTCTGTCCCCAAATTTTGTCCCCAAATTCTGTCCCCAAATTCTGTTCCCAAATTCTGTCCCCAAATTATGTCCCCAAATTCTGTCCCCAAATTCTGTCCCCAAATTCTGTCCCCAAATTCTTTCCCCAAATTCTGTCCCCAAATTCTGTCCCCAAATTCTGTCCCCAAATTCTGTCCCCAAATTCTGTCCCCAAATTCTGTCCCCAAATTCTGTCCCCAAATTCTGTCCCCAAATTCTGTCCCCAAATTCTGTCCCCAAATTCTGTCCCCAAATTCTGTCCCCAAATTCTGTCCCCAAATTGTGTCCCCAAATTCTGTCCCCAAATTCTGTCCCCAAATTCTGTCCCCAAATTGTATCCCCAAATTCTGTCCCCAAATTTTGTCCCCAAATTCTGTCCCCAAATTTTGTCCCCAAATTCTGTCCCCAAATTCTGTCCCCAAATTCTGTCCCCAAATTCTGTTCCCAAATTCTGTCCCCAAATTCTGTCCCCAAATTCTGTCCCCAAATTCTGTCCCCAAATTCTGTCCCCAAATTCTGTCCCCAAATTCTGTCCCCAAATTCTGTCCACAACATCTGTCTCTAAATTGTGTCCCCAAATTCTGTCTCCAAATTCTGTCCCCAAATTCTGTCCCCAAATTCTGTCCCCAAATTCTGTCCCCAAATTCTGTCCCCAAATTCTGTCCCCAAATTCTGTCCCCAAATTCTGTCCCCAAATTCTGTCCCCAAATTCTGTCCCCAAATTCTGTCCCCAAATTCTGTCCCCAAATTGTGTCCCCAAATTCTGTCCCCAAATTGTGTCCCCAAATTGTGTCCCCAAATTCTGTCCCCAAATTCTGCCCCCAATTCTGTACCCAAATTTTGTCCCCAAATTCTGTCCCCAAAATGTGTCCCCAGATTCTGTCCCCAAATTCTGTCCCTAAATTGTGTCCCCAAATTCTGTCCCCAAATTGTATCCCCAAATTCTGTCCCTAAATTGTGTCTCCAAATTGTGTCCCCAAATTCTGTCCCCAAATTCTGTCCCCAAATTCTGTCCCCAAATTCTGTCCCCAAATTCTGTCCCCAAATTCTGTCCCCAAATTCTGTCCCCAAATTCTGTCCCCAAATTCTGTCCCCAAATTCTGTCCCCAAATTCTGTCCCCAAATTCTGTCCCCAAATTTTGTCCCCAAATTCTGTCCCCAAATTGTGTCCCCAGAATCTTTCCCCAAATTCTGTCCCCAAATTCTGTCCCCAAATTCTGTCCCAAAATTCTGTTCCCAAATTCTGCCCCAAAATTCTGTCCCCAAATTCTGTCCCCAAATTCTGTCCCCAAATTCTGTCCCCAAATTGTGTCCCCAAATTCTGTCCCCAAATTCTGTCCCCAAATTCTGTCCCCAAATTCTGTCCCCAAATTGTGTCCCCAAATTCTGTCCCCACATTCTGTCCCCAAATTCTGTCCCCAAATTCTGTCTCCAAATTCTGTCCCCAAATTCTGTCCCCGAATTCTGTCCCCAAATTCTGTCCCCAAATTCTGTCCCCAAATTCTGTCCGCAAATTCTGTCCCCAAATTCTGTCCCCAAATTCTGTCCCCAAATTCTGTCCCCAAATTCTGTCCCCAAATTCTGTCCCCAAATTCTGTCCCCAAATTCTGTCCCCAAATTCTGTCCCCACATTCTGTCCCCAAATTCTGTCCCCAAATTCTGTCCCCAAATTCTGTCCCCAAATTGTGTCCCCAAATTCTGTCCCCAAATTCTGTCCCCAAATTCTGTCCCCAAATTCTGTCCCCAAATTGTGTCCCCAACTTCTGTCCCCAAATTCTGTCCCCAAATTCTGTCCCCAAATTCTGTCCCCAAATTCTGTCCCCAAATTCTGTCCCCAAATTCTGTCCCCACATTCTGTCCCCAAATTCTGTCCCCAAATTCTGTCCCCAAATTCTGTCCCCAAATTCTGTCCCCAAATTCTGTCCCCAAATTCTGTCCCCAAATTCTGTCCCCAAATTCTGTCCCCAAATTGTGTCACCAAATTCTGTCCCCAAATTGTATCCCCAAATTCTGTCCCCAAATTTTGTCCCCAAATTCTGTCCCCAAATTCTGTCCCCAAATTTTGTCCCCAAATTCTGTCCCCAAATTCTGTCCCCAAATTGTGTCCCCAAATTGTGTCCCCAAATTGTGTCCCCAAATTCTGTCCCCAAATTCTGTCCCCAAATTCTGTCCCCAAATTCTTTCCCCAAATTCTGTCCCCAAATTCTGTCCCCAAATTCTGTCCCCAAATTCTGTCCCCAAATTCTGTCCCCAAATTCTGTCCCCAAATTCTGTCCCCAAATTCTGTCCCCAAATTCTGTCCCCAAATTCTGTCCCCAAATTCTGTCCCTAAATTGTGTCCCCAAATTCTGTCCCCAAATTCTGTCCCCAAATTCTGTCCCCAAATTGTATCCCCAAATTCTGTCCCCAAATTTTGTCCCCAAATTCTGTCCCCAAATTTTGTCCCCAAATTCTGTCCCCAAATTCTGTCCCTAAATTGTGTCCCCAAATTCTGTCCCCAAATTGTATCCCCAAATTCTGTCCCCAAATTGTGTCTCCAAATTGTGTCCCCAAATTCTGTCCCCAAATTCTGTCCCCAAATTCTGTCCCCAAATTCTGTCCCCAAATTCTGTCCCCAAATTCTGTCCCCAAATTCTGTCCCCAAATTCTGTCCCCAAATTGTGTCCCCAAATTCTGTCCCCACATTCTGTCCCCACATTCTGTCCCCAAATTCTGTCCCCAAATTCTGTCCCCAAATTCTGTCCCCGAATTCTGTCCCCAAATTCTGTCCCCAAATTCTGTCCCCAAATTCTGTCCGCAAATTCTGTCCCCAAATTCTGTCCCCAAATTCTGTCCCCGAATTCTGTCCCCAAATTCTGTCCCCAAATTCTGTCCCCAAATTCTGTCCCCAAATTGTGTCCCCAGATTCTGTCCCAAATTCTGTCCCCAAATTCTGCCCCAAATTGTGTCCCCAAATTCTGTCCCTAAATTCTGTCCCCAAATTGCGTCCCCAAATTCTGTCCAAAATTCTGTCCCCACATTTTGTCCCCAAATTCTGTCCCCAAATTCTGTCCCCAAATTCTGTCCCCAAATTCTGTCCCCAAATTCTGTCCCCAAATTCTGTCCCCAAATTGTGTCCCCAAATTCTGTCCCCAAATTGTGTCCCTAAATTGTGTCCCCAAATTGTGTCCCCAAATTCTGTCCCCAAATTCTGTCCCCAAATTCTGTCCCCAAATTCTGTCCCCAAATTGTGTCCCCAAATTCTGTCCCCAAATTGTGTCCCCAAATTCTGTCCCCAATTTGTGTCCCCAAATTCTGTCCCCAAATTCTGTCTCCAAATTGTGTCCCCAAATTCTGTCCCCAAATTCTGTCCCCAAATTGTGTCCCCAAATTCTGTCCCCAAATTCTGTCCCCAAATTCTGTCCCCAAATTCTGTCCCCACATTCTGTCCCCAAATTCTGTCCCCAAATTCTGTCCCCAAATTGTGTCCCCAAATTGTGTCCCCAAATTGTGTCCCCAAATTCTGTCCCCAAATTCTGTCCCCAAATTTTGCCCCCAAATTGTGTCCCCAACTTCTGTCCCCAACTTCTGTCCCCAAATTCTGTCCCCAAATTCTGTCCCCAAATTCTGTCCCCACATTCTGTCCCCAAATTCTGTCCCCACATTCTGTCCCCAAATTCTGTCTCCAAATTGTGTCCCCAAATTGTGTCCCCAAATTCTGTCCCCACATTCTGTCCCCAAATTCTGTCCCCAAATTCTGTCCCCAAATCCCCAAATTCTGTCCCCAAATTCTGTCCCCAAATTCAGTCCCCAAATTCTGTCCCCACATTCTGTCCCCAAATTCTGTCCCCAAATTCTGTCCCCAAATTCTGTCCCCAAATTGTGTCCCCAAATTGTGTCCCGAAATTCTGTCCCCACATTCTGTCCCCAAATTCTGTCACCAAATTCTGTCCCCAAATTCTGTCCCCAAATTCTGTCCCCAAATTCTGTCCCTAAATTCTGTCCCCAAATTCTGTTCCCAAATTCTGTCCCCAAATTCTGTCCCCACATTCTGTCCCCAAATTCTGTCCCCAAATTCTGTCCCCAAATTCTGTCCCCAAATTGTGTCCCCAAATTGTGTCCCCAAATTCTGTCCCCAAATTCTGTCCCCAAATTTTGCCCCCAAATTGTGTCCCCAACTTCTGTCCCCAAATTCTGTACCCAAGTTCTGTCCCCAAATTCTGTCCCCAAATTCTGTCCCCAAATTCTGTCCCCAAATTCTGTCCCCAAATTCTGTCCCCAAATTCTGTCCCCAAATTGTGTCCACAAATTCTGTCCCCAAATTGTGTCCCCAAATTCTGTCCCCAAATTCTGTCCCCAAATTCTGTCCCCAAATTGTGTCCCCAAATTGTGTCCCCAAATTCTGTCCCCAAATTCTGTCCCCAAATTATGTCCCCAAATTCTGTCCCCAAATTCTGTCCCCACATTCTGTCCCCAAATTCTGTCCCCAAATTTTGTCTCCAAATTCTGTCTCCAAATTGTGTCCCCAAATTGTGTCCCCAAATTGTGTCCCCAAATTCTGTCCCCAAATTCTGTCCCCAAATTCTGTCCCCAAATTCTGTCCCCACATTCTGTCCCCAAATTCTGTCCCCAAATTGTGTCCCCAAATTCTGTCCAAAATTATGTCCCCAAATTCTGCCCCCAATTCTGTCCAAAAATTTTGTCCCCAAATTCTGTCCCCAAATTGTGTCCCCAAATTGTGTCCCCAGATTCTGTCCCCAAATTCTGTCCATAAATTGTGTCCCCAAATTCTGTCCCCAAATTCTGTCCCCAAATTCTGTCCCCAAATTCTGTCCCCAAATTGTATCCCCAAATTCTGTCCCCAAATTTTGTCCCCAAATTCTGTCCCCAAATTTTGTCCCCAAATTCTGTCCCCAAATTCTGTCCCCAAATTCTGTCCCCAAATTCTGTCCCCAAATTCTGTCCCCAAATTCTGTCCCCAAATTGTGTCCCCAAATTCTGTCCCCAAATTCTGTCCCCAAATTCTTTCCCCAAATTCTGCCCCCAAATTCTGTCCCTAAATTCTGTCCCCAAATTCTGTCCCCAAATTCTGTCCCCAAATTCTGTCCCCAAATTCTGTCCCCAAATTCTGTCCCCAAATTCTGTCCCCAAATTGTGTCCCCAAATTCTGTCCCCAAATTCTGTCCCCAAATTCTGTCCCCAAATTCTGCCCCCAATTCTGTCCCCAAATTTTGTCCCCAAATTCTGTCCCCAAATTGTGTCCCCAAATTGTGTCCCCAGATTCTGTCCCCAAATTTTGTCCCTAAATTGTGTCCCCAAATTCTGTCCCCAAATTCTGTCCCCAAATTCTGTCCCCAAATTCTGTCCCCAAATTGTGTCCCCAAATTGTGTCCCTAAATTCTGTCCCCAAATTCTGTCCCCAAATTCTGTCCCCAAATTCTGTCCCCAAATTCTGTCCCCAAATTCTGTCCCCAAATTCTGTCCACACATTCTGTCCCCAAATTCTGTCCCCAAATTCTGTCCCCAAATTGTGTCCCCAAATTCTGTCCCCAAATTCTGTCCCCAAATTCTGTCCCCAAATTCTGTCCCCAAATTGTGTCCCCAAATTCTGTCCCCAAAATCTGTCCTCAAATTCTGTCCCCAAATTCTGTCCCCAAATTCTGTCCCCAAATTGTGTCCCCAAATTGTGTCCCCAAATTCTGTCCCCAAATTGTGTCCCAAAATTCTGTCCCCAAATTGTGTCCCCAAATTGTGTCCCCAAGTTCTGTCCCAAAATTCTGTCCCCAAATTCTGTCCCTAAATTCTGTCCCCAAATTGCGTCTCCAAATTAATTCTGTCCCCACATTCTGTCCCCAAATTCTGTCCCCAAATTGTGTCCCCAAATTGTGTCCCCAAATTGTGTCCCCAAATTGTGTTTCCAAATTCTGTCCCCAAATTCTGTCCTCAAATTCTGTCCCCAAATTCTGTCCCCACATTCTGTCCCCAAATTCTGTCCCCAAATTCTGTCCCCAAATTCTGTCCCCAAATTGTGTCCCCAAATTCTGTCCCCAAATTCTGTCCCCACAATCTGTCCCCAAATTCAGTCCCCAAATTGTGTCCCCAAATTGTGTCCCCAAATTGTGTCCCCAAATTCTGTCCCCAAATTCTGTCCCCAAATTCTGTCCCCAAATTCTGTCCCCAAATTCTGTCCCCAAATTCTGTCCCCAAATTCTGTCCCCACATTCTGTCCCCAAATTCTGTCAACAAATTCTGTCCCCAAATTCTGTCCCCAAATTCTGTCCCCAAATTGTGTCCCCAAATTGTGTCCCCACATTATGTCCCCAAATTCTATCCCCAAATTTTGTCTCCAAATTGTGTCCCCAAATTGTGTCCCCAAATTGTGTCCCCAAATTGTGTCCCCAAATTCTGTCCCCAAATTTTGTCCCCAAATTCTGTCCCCAAATTCTGTCCCCAAATTCTGTCCCCAAATTCTGTCCCCAAATTCTGTCCCCAAATTCTGTCCCCAAATTCTGTCCCCAAATTCTGTCCCCACATTCTGTCCCCAAATTTTGTCCCCAAATTCTGTCCCCAAATTCTGTCCCCAAATTTTGTCCCCAAATTCTGTCCCTAAATTCTGTCCCCAAATTCTGTCCCCAAATTCTGTCCCCAAATTCTGTCCCCAAATTCTGTCCCCAAATTCTGTCCCCAAATTGTGTCCCCAAATTCTGTCCCCAAATTCTGTCCCCAAATTTTGTCCCCAAATTGTGTCCCCAAATTCTGTCCCCAAATTCTGTCCCCAAATTCTGTCCCCAAATTCTGTCCCCAAATTCTGTCCCCACATTCTGTCCCCAAATTCTGTCCCCAAATTCTGTCCCCAAATTCTGTCTCCAAATTCTGTCCCCAAATTCTGTCCCCAAATTCTGTCCCCAAATTCTGTCCCCAAATTCTGTCCCCAAATTCTGTCCCCAAATTCTGTCCCCAAATTCTGTCCCCAAATTCTGTCCCCAAATTCTGTCCCCAAATTCTTCCCCAAATTCTGTCCCCAAATTTACTCCGTAAATTCTGTCCCCAAATTGTGTCCTCACATTGTGTTCCCAAATTCTGTCCCCAAATTCTGTCCCCAAATTCTGTCCCCAAATTCTGTCCCCAAATTCTGTCCCCAAATTCTGTCCCCATATTCTGTCCCCAAATTCTGTCTCCAAATTCTGTCCCCAAATTCTGTCCCCAAATTCTGTCTCCAAATTCTGTCCCCAAATTCTGTCCCCAAATTCTGTCCCCAAATTCTGTCCCCAAATTCTGTCCCCAAATTCTGTCCCCAAATTCTGTCCCCAAATTCTGTCCCCACATTCTGTCCTCAAATTCTGTCCCCAAATTCTGTCCCCAAATTGTGTCCCCAAATTGTGTCCCCAAATTGTGTTCCCAAATTCTGTCCCCAAATTCTGTCCCCAAATTCTGTCCCCAAATTCTGTCCCCAAATTCTGTCCCCAAATTGTGTCCCCAAATTCTGTCCCCAAATTCTGTCCCCCAATTCTGTCCCCAAATTCTGTCCCCAAATTCTGTCCCCAAATTCTGTCCCCAAATTTACTCCGTAAATTCTGTCCCCAAATTCTGTCCCCAAATTCTGTCCCCAAATTCTGTCCCCACATTCTGTCCCCAAATTCTGTCCCCAAATTTTGTCCCCAAATTCTGTCTCCAAATTGTGTCCCCAAATTGTGTCCCCAAATTCTGTCCCCAAATTCTGTCCCCAAATTCTGTCCCCAAATTCTGTCCCCAAATTCTGTCCCCACATTCTGTCCCCAAATTCTGTCCCCAAATTCTGTCCCCAAATTCTGTCCCCAAATTCTGTCCCCAAATTGTGTCCCCAAATTCTGCCCCCACATTCTGTCCCCAAATTCTGTCCCCAAATTGTGTCCCCAAATTGTGTCCCCAAATTGTGTCCCCAAAGTCTGTCCCCAAATTCTGTCCCCAAATTTTGCCCCCAAATTGTGTCCCCAAATTGTGTCCCCAAATTGTGTCCCCAAATTCTGTCCCCAAATTGTGTCCCCAAATTGTGTCCCCAAATTGTGTCCCCAAATTGTGTCCCCAAATTCTGTCCCCAAATTTTGTCCCCAAATTCTGTCCCCAAATTCTGTCCCCAAATTCTGTCTGCAAATTTTGCCCCCAAATTGTGTCCCCAAATTCTGTCCCCAAATTCTGTCCCCAAATTCTGTCCCCAAATTCTGTCCCCAAATTCTGTCCCCAAATTCTGTCCCCAAATTCTGTCCCCAAATTCTGTCCCCAAATTGTGTCCCCAAATTCTGTCCCCAAATTCTGTCCCCAAATTCTGTCCCCAAATTCTGTCCCCAAATTGTGTCCCCAAATTGTGTCCCCAAATTCTGTCCCCAAATTCTGTCCCCAAATTCTGTCCCCAAATTCTGTCCCCAAATTCTGTCCCCACATTCTGTCCCCAAATTCTGTCCCCAAATTTTGTCCCCAAATTCTGTCTCCAAATTCTGTCCCCAAATTGTGTCCCCAAATTGTGTCCCCAAATTCTGTCCCCAAATTCTGTCCCCAAATTCTGTCCCCACATTCTGTCCTCAAATTCTGTCCCCAAATTCTGTCCCCAAATTCTGTCCCCAAATTCTGTCCCCAAATTCTGTCCCCAAATTGTGTCCCCAAATTCTGTCCCCACATTCTGTCCCCAAATTCTGTCCCCAAATTGTGTCCCCAAATTGTGTCCCCAAATTCTGTCAACAAATTCTGTCCCCAAATTCTGTCCCCAAATTCTGTCCCCAAATTGTGTCCCCAAATTGTGTCCCCACATTATGTCCCCAAATTCTGTCCCCAAATTTTGTCTCCAAATTGTGTCCCCAAATTGTGTCCCCAAATTGTGTCCCCAAATTGTGTCCCCAAATTCTGTCCCCAAATTTTGTCCCCAAATTCTGTCCCCAAATTCTGTCCCCAAATTCTGTCCCCAAATTCTGTCCCCAAATTCTGTCCCCAAATTCTGTCCCCAAATTCTGTCCCCAAATTCTGTCCCCACATTCTGTCCCCAAATTTTGTCCCCAAATTCTGTCCCCAAATTCTGTCCCCAAATTTTGTCCCCAAATTCTGTCCCTAAATTCTGTCCCCAAATTCTGTCCCCAAATTCTGTCCCCAAATTCTGTCCCCAAATTCTGTCCCCAAATTGTGTCCCCAAATTGTGTCCCCAAATTCTGTCCCCAAATTCTGTCCCCAAATTTTGTCCCCAAATTGTGTCCCCAAATTCTGTCCCCAAATTCTGTCCCCAAATTCTGTCCCCAAATTCTGTCTCCAAATTCTGTCCCCAAATTCTGTCCCCAAATTCTGTCCCCAAATTCTGTCCCCAAATTCTGTCCCCAAATTCTGTCCCCAAATTCTGTCCCCAAATTCTGTCCCCAAATTCTGTCCCCAAATTCTTCCCCAAATTCTGTCCCCAAATTTACTCCGTAAATTCTGTCCCCAAATTGTGTCCTCACATTCTGTCCCCAAATTCTGTCCCCAAATTCTGTCCCCAAATTGTGTCCCCAAATTCTGTCCCCAAATTCTGTCCCCAAATTCTGTCCCCATATTCTGTCCCCAAATTCTGTCTCCAAATTCTGTCCCCAAATTCTGTCCCCAAATTCTGTCTCCAAATTCTGTCCCCAAATTCTGTCCCCAAATTCTGTCCCCAAATTCTGTCCCGATATTCTGTCCCCAAATTCTGTCCCCAAATTCTGTCCCCAAATTCTGTCCCCACATTCTGTCCTCAAATTCTGTCCCCAAATTCTGTCCCCAAATTGTGTCCCCAAATTGTGTCCCCAAATTGTGTTCCCAAATTCTGTCCCCAAATTCTGTCCCCAAATTCTGTCCCCAAATTCTGTCCCCAAATTCTGTCCCCAAATTCTGTCCCCAAATTCTGTCCCCCAATTCTGTCCCCAAATTCTGTCCCCAAATTCTGTCCCCAAATTCTGTCCCCAAATTCTGTCCCCAAATTCTGTCCCCAAATTCTGTCCCCAAATTCTGTCCCCACATTCTGTCCCCAAATTCTGTCCCCAAATTTTGTCCCCAAATTCTGTCTCCAAATTGTGTCCCCAAATTGTGTCCCCAAATTCTGTCCCCAAATTCTGTCCCCAAATTCTGTCCCCAAATTCTGTCCCCACATTCTGTCCCCAAATTCTGTCCCCAAATTCTGTCCCCAAATTCTGTCCCCAAATTCTGTCCCCAAATTCTGTCCCCAAATTCTGTCCCCACATTCTGTCCCCAAATTCTGTCCCCAAATTGTGTCCCCAAATTGTGTCCCCAAATTGTGTCCCCAAATTCTGTCCCCAAATTCTGTCCCCAAGTTTTGCCCCCAAATTGTGTCCCCAAATTGTGTCCCCAAATTGTGTCCCCAAATTCTGTCCCCAAATTGTGTCCCCAAATTGTGTCCCCAAATTGTGTCCCCAAATTGTGTCCCCAAATTCTGTCCCCAAATTTTGTCCCCAAATTCTGTCCCCAAATTCTGTCCCCAAATTCTGTCTGCAAATTTTGCCCCCAAATTGTGTCCCCAAATTCTGTCCCCAAATTCTGTCCCCAAATTCTGTCCCCAAATTCTGTCCCCAAATTCTGTCCCCAAATTCTGTCCTCAAATTCTGTCCCCAAATTGTGTCCCCAAATTCTGTCCCCAAATTCTGTCCCCAAATTCTGTCCCCAAATTCTGTCCCCAAATTGTGTCCCCAAATTGTGTCCCCAAATTCTGTCCCCAAATTCTGTCCCCAAATTCTGTCCCCAAATTCTGTCCCCAAATTCTGTCCCCACATTCTGTCCCCAAATTCTGTCCCCAAATTTTGTCCCCAAATTCTGTCTCCAAATTCTGTCCCCAAATTGTGTCCCCAAATTGTGTCCCCAAATTCTGTCCCCAAATTCTGTCCCCAAATTCTGTCCCCACATTCTGTCCTCAAATTCTGTCCCCAAATTCTGTCCCCAAATTCTGTCCCCAAATTCTGTCCCCAAATTCTGTCCCCAAATTGTGTCCCCAAATTCTGTCCCCACATTCTGTCCCCAAATTCTGTCCCCAAATTGTGTCCCCAAATTGTGTCCCCAAATTCTGTCCCCAAATTCTGTCCCCAAATTTTGCCCCCAAATTGTGTCCCCAAATTGTGTCCCCAAATTGTGTCCCCAAATTCTGTCCCCAAATTCTGTCCCCAAATTCTGTCCCCAAATCCTGTCCCCAAATTCTGTCCCCAAATTCTGTCCCCAAATTGTGTCCCCAAATTGTGTCCCCAAATTCTGTCCCCAAATTCTGTCCCCAAATTCTGTACCCAAATTCTGTCCCCAAATTGTGTCCCCAAATTGTGTCCCCAAATTCTGTCCCCAAACTCTGTCCCGAAATTCTGTCCCCAAATTGTGTCCCCAAATTCTGTCCCCAAATTCTGTCCCCAAATTCTGTCCCCAAATTCTGTCCCCAAATTCTGTCCCCAAATTCTGTCCTCAAATTCTGTCCCCAAATTCTGTCCCCAATTTCTGTCCCCAAATTCTGTCCCCAAATTCTGTCCCCAAATTCTGTCCCCAAATTCTGTCCCCAAATTCTGTCCCCAAATTCTGTCCCCAAATTCTGTCCCCAAATTCTGTCCCCAAATTCTGTCCCCAAATTCTGTCCCCAAATTCTGTCCCCAAATTCTGTCCCCAAATTCTGCCCCCAATTCTGTCCCCAAATTTTGTCCCCAAATTCTGTCCCCAAATTGTGCCCCCAGATTCTGTCCCCAAATTCTGTCCCTAAATTGTGTCCCCAAATTCTGTCCCCAAATTGTATCCTCAAATTCTGTCCCCAAATTGTGTCCCCAAATTGTGTCCCCAAATTGTGTCCCCAAATTGTGTCCCCAAATTCTGTCCCCAAATTCTGTCCCCAAATTCTGTCCCAAAATTGTGTCCCCAAATTCTGTCCCCAAATTCTGTCCCCAAATTCTGTCCCCAAATTTTGTCCCCAAATTCTGTCGCCAAATTGTGTCCCCAGATTCTGTCCCCAAATTCTGTCCCCAAATTCTGTCCCCAAATTCTGTCCCAAAATTCTGTCCCCAAATTCTGTCCCAAAATTTCGTCCCCAAATTCTGTCCCCAAATTGTGTTCCCAAATTGTGTCCCCAAATTGTGTCCCCAAATTCGGTCCCCAAATTCTGTCCGCAAATTCTGTCCCCGAATTCTGTCCCCAAATTGTGTCCCCAAATTCTGTCCCCACATTCTGTCCCCAAATTCTGTCCCCAAATTCTGTCCCCAAATTCTGTCCCCAAATTCTGTCCCCGAATTCTGTCCCCAAATTCTGTCCCCAAATTCTGTCCCCAAATTCTGTCCCCAAATTCTGTCCCCAAATTCTGTCCCCAAATTCTGTCCCCGAATTCTGTCCCCAAATTCTGTCCCCAAATTCTGTCCCCAAATTCTGTCCCCAAATTCTGTCCCCAAATTCTGTCCCCAAATTCTGTCCCCAAATTCTGTCCCCAAATTGTGTCCCCAAATTGTGTCCCCAAATTCTGTCCCCAAATTCTGCCCCCAATTCTGTCCCCAAATTTTGTCCCCAAATTCTGTCCCCAAATTGTGTCCCCAGATTCTGTCCCCAAATTGTGTCCCTAAATTGTGTCCCCAAATTCTGTCCCCAAATATTATCTCCAAATTCTGTCCCCAAATTGTGTCCCCAAATTGTGTCCCAAAATTCTGTCCCCAAATTCTGTCCCCAAATTCTGTCCCCAAATTCTGTCCCCAAATTCTGTCCCCAAATTCTGTCCCCAAATTCTGTCCCCAAATTCTGTCCCCAAATTCTGTCCCCAAATTTTCTCCCCAAATTCTGTCCCCAAATTGTGTCCCCTTTCCCCAAATTCTGTCCCCAAATTGTGTCCCCAAATTCTGTCCCAAAATTCTGTCCCCAAATTCTGTCCCAAAATTCTGTCCCCAAATTCTGTCCCCAAATTCTGTCCCCAAATTGTGTCCCCAAATTGTGTCCCCAAATTCGGTCCCCAAATTCTGTCCCCAAATTCTGTCCAAAAATTCTGTCCCCAAATTGTGTCCCCAAATTCTGTCCCCACATTCTGTCCCCAAATTCTGTCCCCAAATTCTGTCCCCAAATTCTGTCCCCAAATTCTGTCCCCGAATTCTGTCCCCAAATTGTGTCCCCAAATTCTGGCCCCAAATTCTGTCCCCAAATTCTGTCCCCAAATTCTGTCCCCAAATTCTGTCCCCGAATTCTGTCCCCAAATTCTGTCCCCAAATTCTGTCCCCAAATTGTTTCCCCAGATTCTGTCCCCAAATTCTGTCCCCAAATTCTGTCCCCAAATTCTGTCCCCAAATTCTGTCCCCAAATTGCGTCCCCAAATTGTGTTCCCAAATTCTGTCCCCACATTCTGTCCCCAAATTCTGTCCCCAAATTCTGTCCCCAAATTCTGTCCCCAAATTCTGTCCCCAAATTCTGTCCCCAAATTCTGTCCCCAAATTCTGTCCCCAAATTGTGTCCCCAAATTCTGTCCCCAAATTCTGTCCCCAAATTCTGTCCCCAAATTCTGTCCCCAAATTGTGTCCCCAAATTGTGTCCCCAAATTGTGTCCCCAAATTGTGTCCCCAAATTCTGTCCCCAAATTCTGTCCCCAAATTGTGTCTTCAAATTCTGTCCCCAAATTCTGTCCCCAAATTCTGTCCCCAAATTCTGTCCCCAAATTCTGTCCCCAAATTCTGTCCCCAAATTCTGTCCCCAAATTGTGTCCCCAAATTCTGTCCCCAAATTGTGTCCCCAAATTCTGTCCCCAAATTCTGTCTCCAAATTGTGTCCCCAAATTATGTATTCAAATTGTGTCCCCAAATTCTGTCCCCAAATTCTGTCCCCAAATTCTGTCCCCAAATTCTGTCCCCAAATTCTGTCCCCAAATTCTGTCCCCAAATTCTGTCCCCACATTCTGTCCCCAAATTCTGTCCCCAAATTCTGTCCCCAAATTCTGTCCCCAAATTGTGTCCCCAAATTCTGTCCCCAAATTCTGTCCCCAAATTCTGTCCCCAAATTTTGCCCCCAAATTGTGTCCCCAACTTCTGTCCCCAAATTCTGTCCCCAAATTCTGTCCCCAAATTCTGTTCCCAAATTCTGTCCCCAAATTCTGTCCCCAAATTCTGTCCCCACATTCTGTCCCCAAATTCTGTCCCCAAATTTTGTCCCCAAATTCTGTCCCCAAATTCTGTCCCCAAATTCTGTCCCCAAATTCTGTCCGCAAATTCTGTCCCCAAATTCTGTCCCCAAATTCTGTCCCCAAATTGTGTCACCAAATTCTGTCCCCAAATTGTATCCCCAAATTCTGTCCCCAAATTTTGTCCCCAAATTCTGTCCCCAAATTCTGTCCCCAAATTTTGTCCCCAAATTCTGTCCCCAAATTCTGTCCCCAAATTCTGTCCCCAAATTCTGTCCCCAAATTCTGTCCCCAAATTCTGTCCCCAAATTCTGTCCCCAAATTCTTTCCCCAAATTCTGTCCCCAAATTCTGTCCCCAAATTCTGTCCCCAAATTCTGTCCCCAAATTCTGTCCCCAAATTCTGTCCCCAAATTCTGTCCCCAAATTCTGTCCCCAAATTCTGTCCCCAAATTCTGTCCCCAAATTCTGTCCCCAAATTCTGTCCCTAAATTGTGTCCCCAAATTCTGTCCCCAAATTCTGTCCCCAAATTCTGTCCCCAAATTGTATCCCCAAATTCTGTCCCCAAATTTTGTCCCCAAATTCTGTCCCCAAATTTTGTCCCCAAATTCTGTCCCCAAATTCTGTCCCCAAATTCTGTCCCCAAATTCTGTCCCCAAATTCTGTCCCCAAATTCTGTCCCCAAATTCTGTCCCCAAATTCTGTCCCCAAATTCTGTCCCCAACATCTGTCTCTAAATTCTGTCCCCAAATTCTGTCTCCAAATTCTGTCCCCAAATTCTGTCCCCAAATTCTGTCCCCAAATTCTGTCCCCAAATTCTGTCCCCAAATTCTGTCCCCAAATTCTGTCCCCAAATTCTGTCCCCAAATTCTGTCCCCAAATTCTGTCCCCAAATTGTGTCCCCAAATTCTGTCCCCAAATTGTGTCCCCAAATTCTGTCCCCAAATTCTGTCCCCAAATTCTGCCCCCAATTCTGTCCCCAAATTTTGTCCCCAAATTCTGTCCCCAAATTGTGTCCCCAGATTCTGTCCCCAAATTCTGTCCCTAAATTGTGTCCCCAAATTCTGTCCCCAAATTGTATCCCCAAATTCTGTCCCCAAATTGTGTCTCCAAATTGTGTCCCCAAATTCTGTCCTAAAATTCTGTCCCCAAATTCTGTCCCCAAATTCTGTCCCCAAATTCTGTCCCCAAATTCTGTCCCCAAATTCTGTCCCCAAATTCTGTCCCCAAATTCTGTCCCCAAATTCTGTCCCCAAATTCTGTCCCCAAATTCTGTCCCCAAATTCTGTCCCCAAATTTTGTCCCCAAATTCTGTCCCCAAATTGTGTCCCCAAATTCTTTCCCCAGATTCTTTCCCCAAATTCTGTCCCCAAATTCTGTCCCCAAATTCTGTCCCAAAATTCTGTCCCCAAATTCTGTCCCAAAATTCTGTCCCCAAATTCTGTCCCCAAATTCTGTCCCCAAATTCTGTCCCCAAATTGTGTCCCCAAATTCTGTCCCCAAATTCTGTCCCCAAATTCTGTCCCCAAATTCTGTCCCCAAATTCTGTCCCCACATTCTGTCCCCAAATTCTGTCCCCAAATTCTGTCCCCAAATTCTGTCCCCAAATTCTGTCCCCGAATTCTGTCCCCAAATTCTGTCCCCAAATTCTGTCCCCAAATTCTGTCCGCAAATTCTGTCCCCAAATTCTGTCCCCAAATTCTGTCCCCAAATTCTGTCCCCAAATTGTGTCCCCAAATTCTGTCCCCAAATTCTGTCCCCAAATTCTGTCCCCAAATTCTGTCCCCACATTCTGTCTCCAAATTCTGTCCCCAAATTCTGTCCCCAAATTCTGTCCCCAAATTCTGTCCCCAAATTCTGTCCCCAAATTCTGTCCCCAAATTCTGTCCCCAAATTCTGCCCCAAATTTTGCCCCCAAATTGTGTCCCCAACTTCTGTCCCCAAATTCTGTCCCCAAATTCTGTCCCCAAATTCTGTCCCCAAATTCTGTCCCCAAATTCTGTCCCCAAATTCTGTCCCCACATTCTGTCCCCAAATTCTGTCCCCAAATTCTGTCCCCAAATTCTGTCCCCAAATTCTGTCCCCAAATTCTGTCCCCAAATTCTGTCCCCAAATTCTGTCCCCAAATTCTGTCCCCAAATTGTGTCACCAAATTCTGTCCCCAAATTGTATCCCCAAATTCTGTCCCCAAATTTTGTCCCCAAATTCTGTCCCCAAATTCTGTCCCCAAATTTTGTCCCCAAATTCTGTCCCCAAATTCTGTCCCCAAATTCTGTCCCCAAATTCTGTCCCCAAATTCTGTCCCCAAATTCTGTCCCCAAATTCTGTCCCCAAATTCTGTCCCCAAATTCTTTCCCCAAATTCTGTCCCCAAATTCTGTCCCCAAATTCTGTCCCCAAATTCTGTCCCCAAATTCTGTCCCCAAATTCTGTCCCCAAATTCTGTCCCCAAATTCTGTTCCCAAATTCTGTCCCCAAATTCTGTCCCCAAATTCTGTCCCTAAATTGTGTCCCCAAATTCTGTCCCCAAATCCTGTCCCCAAATTGTATCCCCAAATTCTGTCCCCAAATTTTGTCCCCAAATTCTGTCCCCAAATTTTGTCCCCAAATTCTGTCCCCAAATTCTGTCCCCAAATTCTGTCCCCAAATTCTGTCCCCAAATTCTGTCCCCGAATTCTGTCCCCAAATTCTGTCCCCAAATTCTGTCCCCAAATTCTGTCCCCAAATTCTGTCCCCAAATTCTGTCCCCAAATTCTGTCCCCAAATTCTGCCCCCAAATTCTGTCCCCAACATCTGTCTCTAAATTCTGTCCCCAAATTCTGTCCCCAAATTCTGTCCCCAAATTCTGTCCCCAAATTCTGTCCCCAAATTCTGTCCCCAAATTCTGTCCCCAAATTCTGTCCCCAAATTCTGTCCCCAAATTCTGTCCCCAAATTCTGTCCCCAAATTCTGTCCCCAAATTTTGTCCCCAAATTCTGTCCCCCAATTCTGTCCCCAAATTCTGTCCCCAAATTCTGTCCCCAAATTCTGTCCCCAAATTCTGTCCCCAAATTCTGTCCCCAAATTGTGTCCCCAAATTGTGTCCCCAAATTCTGTCCCCAAATTCTGTCCCCAAATTCTGTCCCCAAATTGTGTCCCCAGATTCTTTCCGCAAATTCTGTCCCCAAATTCTGTCCCCAAATTCTGTCCCAAAATTCTGTCCCCAAATTCTGTCCCAAAATTCTGTCCCCAAATTCTGTCCCCAAATTCTGTCCCCAACATCTGTCTCTAAATTCTGTCCCCAAATTCTGTCCCCAAATTCTGTCCCCAAATTCTGTCCCCAAATTCTGTCCCAAAATTCTGTCCCCAAATTCTGTCCCCAAATTCTGTCCCCAAATTCTGTCCCCAAATTCTGTCCCCAAATTCTGTCCCCAAATTGTGTCCCCAAACTCTGTCCCCAAATTCTGTCCCCAAATTCTGTCCCCAAATTCTGTCCCCAAATTCTGTCCCCAAATTCTGTCCCCAAATTCTGTCCCCAAATTTTGTCCCCAAATTCTGTCCCCAAATTTTGTCCCCAAATTCTGTCCCCAAATTGTGTCCCCAGATTCTTTCCCCAAATTCTGTCCCCAAATTCTGTCCCCAAATTCTGTCCCAAAATTCTGTCCCCAAATTCTGTCCCAAAATTCTGTCCCCAAATTCTGTCCCCAAATTCTGTCCCCAAATTCTGTCCCCAAATTCTGTCCCCAAATTCTGTCCCCAAATTCTGTCCCTAAATTGTGTCCCCAAATTCTGTCCCCAAATTCTGTCCCCAAATTCTGTCCCCAAATTGTATCCCCAAATTCTGTCCCCAAATTGTGTCACCAAATTCTGTCCCCAAATTGTATCCCCAAATTCTGTCCCCAAATTTTGTCCCCAAATTCTGTCCCCAAATTCTGTCCCCAAATTTTGTCCCCAAATTCTGTCCCCAAATTCTGTCCCCAAATTCTGTCCCCAAATTCTGTCCCCAAATTCTGTCCCCAAATTCTGTCCCCAAATTCTGTCCCCAAATTCTTTCCCCAAATTCTGTCCCCAAATTCTGTCCCCAAATTCTGTCCCCAAATTCTGTCCCCAAATTCTGTCCCCAAATTCTGTCCCCAAATTCTGTCCCCAAATTCTGTCCCCAAATTCTGTCCCCAAATTCTGTCCCCAAATTCTGTCCCCAAATTCTGTCCCTAAATTGTGTCCCCAAATTCTGTCCCCAAATTCTGTCCCCAAATTCTGTCCCCAAATTGTATCCCCAAATTCTGTCCCCAAATTTTGTCCCCAAATTCTGTCCCCAAATTTTGTCCCCAAATTCTGTCCCCAAATTCTGTCCCCAAATTCTGTCCCCAAATTCTGTCCCCAAATTCTGTCCCCAAATTCTGTCCCCAAATTCTGTCCCCAAATTCTGTCCCCAAATTCTGTCCCCAACATCTGTCTCTAAATTCTGTCCCCAAATTCTGTCTCCAAATTCTGTCCCCAAATTCTGTCCCCAAATTCTGTCCCCAAATTCTGTCCCCAAATTCTGTCCCCAAATTCTGTCCCCAAATTCTGTCCCCAAATTCTGTCCCCAAATTCTGTCCCCAAATTCTGTCCCCAAATTGTGTCCCCAAATTCTGTCCCCAAATTGTGTCCCCAAATTCTGTCCCCAAATTCTGTCCCCAAATTCTGCCCCCAATTCTGTCCCCAAATTTTGTCCCCAAATTCTGTCCCCAAATTGTGTCCCCAGATTCTGTCCCCAAATTCTGTCCCTAAATTGTGTCCCCAAATTCTGTCCCCAAATTGTATCCCCAAATTCTGTCCCCAAATTGTGTCTCCAAATTGTGTCCCCAAATTCTGTCCTAAAATTCTGTCCCCAAATTCTGTCCCCAAATTCTGTCCCCAAATTCTGTCCCCAAATTCTGTCCCCAAATTCTGTCCCCAAATTCTGTCCCCAAATTCTGTCCCCAAATTCTGTCCCCAAATTCTGTCCCCAAATTCTGTCCCCAAATTCTGTCCCCAAATTTTGTCCCCAAATTCTGTCCCCAAATTGTGTCCCCAAATTCTTTCCCCAGATTCTTTCCCCAAATTCTGTCCCCAAATTCTGTCCCCAAATTCTGTCCCAAAATTCTGTCCCCAAATTCTGTCCCAAAATTCTGTCCCCAAATTCTGTCCCCAAATTCTGTCCCCAAATTCTGTCCCCAAATTGTGTCCCCAAATTCTGTCCCCAAATTCTGTCCCCAAATTCTGTCCCCAAATTCTGTCCCCAAATTCTGTCCCCACATTCTGTCCCCAAATTCTGTCCCCAAATTCTGTCCCCAAATTCTGTCCCCAAATTCTGTCCCCGAATTCTGTCCCCAAATTCTGTCCCCAAATTCTGTCCCCAAATTCTGTCCGCAAATTCTGTCCCCAAATTCTGTCCCCAAATTCTGTCCCCAAATTCTGTCCCCAAATTGTGTCCCCAAATTCTGTCCCCAAATTCTGTCCCCAAATTCTGTCCCCAAATTCTGTCCCCACATTCTGTCTCCAAATTCTGTCCCCAAATTCTGTCCCCAAATTCTGTCCCCAAATTCTGTCCCCAAATTCTGTCCCCAAATTCTGTCCCCAAATTCTGTCCCCAAATTCTGCCCCAAATTTTGCCCCCAAATTGTGTCCCCAACTTCTGTCCCCAAATTCTGTCCCCAAATTCTGTCCCCAAATTCTGTCCCCAAATTCTGTCCCCAAATTCTGTCCCCAAATTCTGTCCCCACATTCTGTCCCCAAATTCTGTCCCCAAATTCTGTCCCCAAATTCTGTCCCCAAATTCTGTCCCCAAATTCTGTCCCCAAATTCTGTCCCCAAATTCTGTCCCCAAATTCTGTCCCCAAATTGTGTCACCAAATTCTGTCCCCAAATTGTATCCCCAAATTCTGTCCCCAAATTTTGTCCCCAAATTCTGTCCCCAAATTCTGTCCCCAAATTTTGTCCCCAAATTCTGTCCCCAAATTCTGTCCCCAAATTCTGTCCCCAAATTCTGTCCCCAAATTCTGTCCCCAAATTCTGTCCCCAAATTCTGTCCCCAAATTCTGTCCCCAAATTCTTTCCCCAAATTCTGTCCCCAAATTCTGTCCCCAAATTCTGTCCCCAAATTCTGTCCCCAAATTCTGTCCCCAAATTCTGTCCCCAAATTCTGTCCCCAAATTCTGTTCCCAAATTCTGTCCCCAAATTCTGTCCCCAAATTCTGTCCCTAAATTGTGTCCCCAAATTCTGTCCCCAAATCCTGTCCCCAAATTGTATCCCCAAATTCTGTCCCCAAATTTTGTCCCCAAATTCTGTCCCCAAATTTTGTCCCCAAATTCTGTCCCCAAATTCTGTCCCCAAATTCTGTCCCCAAATTCTGTCCCCAAATTCTGTCCCCGAATTCTGTCCCCAAATTCTGTCCCCAAATTCTGTCCCCAAATTCTGTCCCCAAATTCTGTCCCCAAATTCTGTCCCCAAATTCTGTCCCCAAATTCTGCCCCCAAATTCTGTCCCCAACATCTGTCTCTAAATTCTGTCCCCAAATTCTGTCCCCAAATTCTGTCCCCAAATTCTGTCCCCAAATTCTGTCCCCAAATTCTGTCCCCAAATTCTGTCCCCAAATTCTGTCCCCAAATTCTGTCCCCAAATTCTGTCCCCAAATTCTGTCCCCAAATTCTGTCCCCAAATTTTGTCCCCAAATTCTGTCCCCCAATTCTGTCCCCAAATTCTGTCCCCAAATTCTGTCCCCAAATTCTGTCCCCAAATTCTGTCCCCAAATTCTGTCCCCAAATTGTGTCCCCAAATTGTGTCCCCAAATTCTGTCCCCAAATTCTGTCCCCAAATTCTGTCCCCAAATTGTGTCCCCAGATTCTTTCCGCAAATTCTGTCCCCAAATTCTGTCCCCAAATTCTGTCCCAAAATTCTGTCCCCAAATTCTGTCCCAAAATTCTGTCCCCAAATTCTGTCCCCAAATTCTGTCCCCAACATCTGTCTCTAAATTCTGTCCCCAAATTCTGTCCCCAAATTCTGTCCCCAAATTCTGTCCCCAAATTCTGTCCCAAAATTCTGTCCCCAAATTCTGTCCCCAAATTCTGTCCCCAAATTCTGTCCCCAAATTCTGTCCCCAAATTCTGTCCCCAAATTGTGTCCCCAAACTCTGTCCCCAAATTCTGTCCCCAAATTCTGTCCCCAAATTCTGTCCCCAAATTCTGTCCCCAAATTCTGTCCCCAAATTCTGTCCCCAAATTTTGTCCCCAAATTCTGTCCCCAAATTTTGTCCCCAAATTCTGTCCCCAAATTGTGTCCCCAGATTCTTTCCCCAAATTCTGTCCCCAAATTCTGTCCCCAAATTCTGTCCCAAAATTCTGTCCCCAAATTCTGTCCCAAAATTCTGTCCCCAAATTCTGTCCCCAAATTCTGTCCCCAAATTCTGTCCCCAAATTCTGTCCCCAAATTCTGTCCCCAAATTCTGTCCCCAAATTCTGTCCCCAAATTCTGTCCCCAAATTGTGTCCCCAAATTCTGTCCCCACATTCTGTCCCCAAATTCTGTCCCCAAATTCTGTCCCCAAATTCTGTCCCCAAATTCTGTCCCCGAATTCTGTCCCCAAATTCTGTCCCCAAATTCTGTCCCCAAATTCTGTCCGCAAATTCTGTCCCCAAATTCTGTCCCCAAATTCTGTCCCCGAATTCTGTCCCCAAATTGTGTCCCCAAATTCTGTCCCCAAATTCTGTCCCCAAATTGTGTCCCCAGATTCTGTCCCCAAATTCTGTCCCCAAATTCTGCCCCAAATTGTGTCCCCAAATTCTGTCCCTAAATTCTGTCCCCAAATTGCGTCCCTAAATTCTGTCCCCAAATTCTGTCCCCACATTCTGTCCCCAAATTCTGTCCCCAAATTCTGTCCCCAAATTCTGTCCCCAAATTCTGTCCCCAAATTCTGTCCCCAAATTCTGTCCCCAAATTGTGTCCCCAAATTGTGTCCCCAAATTGTGTCCCCAAATTCTGTCCCCAAATTCTGTCCCCAAATTCTGTCCCCAAATTCTGTCCCCAAATTCTGTCCCCAAATTCTGTCCCCAAATTGTGTCCCCAAATTCTGTCCCCAAATTGTGTCCCCAAATTCTGTCCCCAAATTCTGTCTCCAAATTGTGTCCCCAAATTCTGTCCCCAAATTCTGTCCCCAAATTCTGTCCCCAAATTCTGTCCCCAAATTCTGTCCCCAAATTCTGTCCCCAAATTCTGTCCCCAAATTCTGTCCCCACATTCTGTCCCCAAATTCTGTCCCCAAATTCTGTCCCCAAATTGTGTCCCCAAATTGTGTCCCCAAATTGTGTCCCCAAATTCTGTCCCCAAATTCTGTCCCCAAATTTTGCCCCCAAATTGTGTCCCCAACTTCTGTCCCCAAATTCTGTCCCCAAATTCTGTCCCCAAATTCTGTCGTCAAATTCTGTCAGCAAATTCTGTCCCAAATTCTGTCCCCACATTCTGTCCCCAAATTCTGTCCCCAAATTCTGTCCCCAAATTCTGTCCCCAAATTCTGTCCCCAAATTCTATCCACAAATTCTGTCCCCAAATTCTGTCCCCAAATTCTGTCCCCAAATTCTGTCCCCAAATTGTGTCCCCAAATTCCGTCCCCAAATTCTGTCCCTAAATTGTGTCACCAAATTCTGTCCCCAAATTCTGTCCCCAAATTCTGTCCCCAAATTTTATCCCCAAATTCTGTCCCCAAATTCTGTCCCCAAATTTTGTTCCCAAATTCTGTCCCCAAATTCTGTCCCCAAATTCTGTCCCCAAATTCTGTCCCCAAATTCTGTCCCCAAATTCTGTCCCCAAATTCTGTCCCCAAATTCTGTCCCCAAATTCTGTCCCCAAATTCTGTCCCCAAATTCTGTCCCCAAATTCTGTCCCCAAATTGTGTCACCAAATTCTGTCCCCAAATTCTGTCCCCAAATTCTGTCCCCAAATTCTGTCCCCAAATTCTGTCCCCAAATTCTGTCCCCAAATTCTGTCCCCAAATTCTTTCCCCAAATTCTGTCCCCAAATTCTGTCCCCAAATTCTGTCCCCAAATTCTGTCCCCAAATTCTGTCCCCAAATTCTGTCCCCAAATTCTGTCCACAAATTCTGCCCCCAAATTCTGTCCCCAAATTTTGTCCCCAAATTGTGTCCCCAAATTGTGTCCCCAAATTGTGTCCCCAGATTCTGTCCCCAAATTCTGTCACTAAATTGTGTCCCCAAATTCTGTCCCCAAATTCTGTCCCCAAATTCTGTCCCCAAATTGTATCCCCAAATTCTGTCCCCAAATTTTGTCCCCAAATTCTGTCCCAAAATTTTGTCCCCAAATTCTGTCCCCAAATTCTGTCCCCAAATTGTGTCCCCAAATTCTGTCCCCAAATTCTGTCCCCAAATTCTGTCCCCAAATTCTGTCCCCAAATTCTGTCCCCAAATTCTGCCCCCAAATTCTGTCCCCAAATTCTGTCCCCAAATTCTGTCCCCAAATTCTGTCCCCAAATTCTGTCCCCAAATTCTGTCCCCAAATTGTGTCCCCAAATTGTGTCCCCAAATTCTGTCCCCAAATTCTGTCCCCAAATTCTGTCCCCAAATTCTGTCCCCAAATTCTGTCCCCAAATTCTGTCCCCAAATTCTGTCCCCAAATTCTTTCCCCAAATTCTGTCCCCAAATTCTGTCCCCAAATTCTGTCCCCAAATTCTGTCCCCAAATTCTGTCCCCAAATTCTGTCCACAAATTCTGCCCCCAATTCTGTCCCCAAATTTTGTCCCCAAATTCTGTCCCCAAATTGTGTCCCCAAATTGTGTCCCCAGATTCTGTCCCCAAATTCTGTCCCTAAATTGTGTCCCCAAATTCTGTCCCCAAATTCTGTCCCCAAATTCTGTCCCCAAATTCTGTCCCCAAATTGTATCCCCAAATTCTGTCCCCAAATTTTGTCCCCAAATTCTGTCCCCAAATTTTGTCCCCAAATTCTGTCCCCAAATTCTGTCCCCAAATTCTGTCCCCAAATTCTGTCCCCAAATTCTGTCCCCAAATTCTGTCCCCAAATTCTGTCCCCAAATTCTGCCCCCAAATTCTGTCCCCAAATTCTGTCCCCAAATTCTGTCCCCAAATTCTGTCCCCAAATTCTGTCCCCAAATTCTGTTCCCAAATTCTGTCCCCAAATTCTGTCCCCAAATTCTGTCCCCAAATTCTGTCCCCAAATTCTGTCCCCAAATTCTGTCCACAAATTCTGCCCCCAATTCTGTCCCCAAATTTTGTCCCCAAATTCTGTCCCCAAATTGTGTCCCCAAATTGTGTCCCCAGATTCTGTCCCCAAATTTTGTCCCTAAATTGTGTCCCCAAATTCTGTCCCCAAATTCTGTCCCCAAATTCTGTCCCCAAATTCTGTCCCCAAATTCTGTCCCCAAATTGTGTCCCCAAATTGTGTCCCTAAATTCTGTCCCCAAATTCTGTCCCCAAATTCTGTCCCCAAATTCTGTCCCCAAATTCTGTCCCCAAATTCTGTCCCCAAATTCTGTCCCCAAATTCTGTCCCCAAATTCTGTCCCCAAATTGTGTCCCCAAACTCTGTCCCCAAATTCTGTCCCCAAATTCTGTCCCCAAATTCTGTCCCCAAATTCTGTCCCCAAATTCTGTCCCCAAATTCTGTCCCCAAATTTTGTCCCCAAATTCTGTCCCCAAATTTTGTCCCCAAATTCTGTCCCCAAATTGTGTCCCCAGATTCTTTCCCCAAATTCTGTCCCCAAATTCTGTCCCCAAATTCTGTCCCAAAATTCTGTCCCCAAATTCTGTCCCAAAATTCTGTCCCCAAATTCTGTCCCAAAATTCTGTCCCCAAATTGTGTCCCCAAATTCTGTCCCCAAATTGTGTCCCCAAATTGTGTCCCCAAATTCTGTCCCCAAATTGTGTCCCCAAATTCTGTCCCCACATTCTGTCCCCAAATTCTGTCCCCAAATTCTGTCCCCAAATTCTGTCCCCAAATTCTGTCCCCGAATTCTGTCCCCAAATTCTGTCCCCAAATTCTGTCCCCAAATTCTGTCCCCAAATTCTGTCCGCAAATTCTGTCCCCAAATTCTGTCCCCAAATTCTGTCCCCAAATTCTGTCCCCAAATTCTGTCCCCAAATTCTGTCCCCAAATTCTGTCCCCAAATTGTGTCCCCAGATTCTGTCCCCAAATTCTGTCCCCAAATTCTGCCCCAAATTGTGTCCCCAAATTCTGTCCCTAAATTCTGTCCCCAAATTGCGTCCCTAAATTCTGTCCCCAAATTCTGTCCCCACATTCTGTCCCCAAATTCTGTCCCCAAATTCTGTCCCCAAATTCTGTCCCCAAATTCTGTCCCCAAATTCTGTCCCCAAATTCTGTCCCCAAATTGTGTCCCCAAATTGTGTCCCCAAATTGTGTCCCCAAATTGTGTCCCCAAATTGTGTCCCCAAATTCTGTCCCCAAATTCTGTCCCCAAATTCTGTCCCCAAATTCTGTCCCCAAATTCTGTCCCCAAATTCTGTCCCCAAATTCTGTCCCCAAATTGTGTCCCCAAATTCTGTCCCCAAATTGTGTCCCCAAATTCTGTCCCCAAATTCTGTCTCCAAATTGTGTCCCCAAATTCTGTCCCCAAATTCTGTCCCCAAATTCTGTCCCCAAATTCTGTCCCCAAATTCTGTCCCCAAATTCTGTCCCCAAATTCTGTCCCCAAATTGTGTCCCCAAATTCTGTCCCCACATTCTGTCCCCAAATTCTGTCCCCAAATTCTGTCCCCAAATTGTGTCCCCAAATTGTGTCCCCAAATTGTGTCCCCAAATTCTGTCCCCAAATTCTGTCCCCAAATTTTGCCCCCAAATTGTGTCCCCAACTTCTGTCCCCAAATTCTGTCCCCAAATTCTGTCCCCAAATTCTGTCCCCAAATTCTGTCCCCAAATTCTGTCAGCAAATTCTGTCCCAAATTCTGTCCCCACATTCTGTCCCCAAATTCTGTCCCCAAATTCTGTCCCCAAATTCTGTCCCCAAATTCTGTCCCCAAATTCTGTCCACAAATTCTGTCCCCAAATTCTGTCCCCAAATTCTGTCCCCAAATTCTGTCCCCAAATTGTGTCCCCAAATTCTGTCCCCAAATTCTGTCCCCAAATTGTGTCACCAAATTCTGTCCCCAAATTGTATCCCCAAATTCTGTCCCCAAATTTTGTCCCCAAATTCTGTCCCCAAATTCTGTCCCCAAATTTTGTCCCCAAATTCTGTCCCCAAATTCTGTCCCCAAATTCTGTCCCCAAATTCTGTCCCCAAATTCTGTCCCCAAATTCTGTCCCCAAATTCTGTCCCCAAATTCTGTCCCCAAATTCTGTCCCCAAATTCTGTCCCCAAATTGTGTCACCAAATTCTGTCCCCAAATTCTGTCCCCAAATTCTGTCCCCAAATTCTGTCCCAAAATTCTGTCCCCAAATTCTGTCCCCAAATTCTTTCCCCAAATTCTGTCCCCAAATTCTGTCCCCAAATTCTGTCCCCAAATTCTGTCCCCAAATTCTGTCCCCAAATTCTGTCCACAAATTCTGCCCCCAATTCTGTCCCCAAATTTTGTCCCCAAATTCTGTCCCCAAATTGTGTCCCCAAATTGTGTCCCCAGATTCTGTCCCCAAATTCTGTCACTAAATTGTGTCCCCAAATTCTGTCCCCAAATTCTGTCCCCAAATTCTGTCCCCAAATTGTATCCCCAAATTCTGTCCCCAAATTTTGTCCCCAAATTCTGTCCCCAAATTTTGTCCCCAAATTCTGTCCCCAAATTCTGTCCCCAAATTCTGTCCCCAAATTCTGTCCCCAAATTCTGTCCCCAAATTCTGTCCCCAAATTCTGTCCCCAAATTCTATCCCCAAATTCTGCCCCCAAATTCTGTCCCCAAATTCTGTCCCCAAATTCTGTCCCCAAATTCTGTCCCCAAATTCTGTCCCCAAATTCTGTCCCCAAATTGTGTCCCCAAATTGTGTCCCCAAATTCTGTCCCCAAATTCTGTCCCCAAATTCTGTCCCCAAATTCTGTGTCCAAATTCTGTCCCCAAATTCTGTCCCCAAATTCTTTCCCCAAATTCTGTCCCCAAATTCTGTCCCCAAATTCTGTCCCCAAATTCTGTCCCCAAATTCTGTCCCCAAATTCTGTGCACAAATTCTGCCCCCAATTCTGTCCCCAAATTTTGTCCCCAAATTCTGTCCCCAAATTGTGTCCCCAAATTGTGTCCCCAGATTCTGTCCCCAAATTCTGTCCCTAAATTGTGTCCCCAAATTCTGTCCCAAAATTCTGTCCCCAAATTCTGTCCCCAAATTCTGTCCCCAAATTGTATCCCCAAATTCTGTCCCCAAATTTTGTCCCCAAATTCTGTCCCCAAATTTTGTCCCCAAATTCTGTCCCCAAATTCTGTCCCCAAATTCTGTCCCCAAATTCTGTCCCCAAATTCTGTCCCCAAATTCTGTCCCCAAATTGTGTCCCCAAATTCTGTCCCCAAATTCTGCCCCCAAATTCTGTCCCCAAATTCTGTCCCCAAATTCTGTCCCCAAATTCTGTCCCCAAATTCTGTCCCCAAATTCTGTCCCCAAATTCTGTCCCCAAATTCTCTCCCCAAATTCTGTCCCCAAATTCTGTCCCCAAATTCTGTCCCCAAATTCTGTCCACAAATTCTGCCCCCAATTCTGTCCCCAAATTTTGTCCCCAAATTCTGTCCCCAAATTGTGTCCCCAAATTGTGTCCCCAGATTCTGTCCCCAAATTTTGTCCCTAAATTGTGTCCCCAAATTCTGTCCCCAAATTCTGTCCCCAAATTCTGTCCCCAAATTGTGTCCCCAAATTGTGTCCCTAAATTCTGTCCCCAAATTCTGTCCCCAAATTCTGTCCCCAAATTCTGTCCCCAAATTCTGTCCCCAAATTCTGTCCCCAAATTCTGTCCCCAAATTCTGTCCCCAAATTCTGTCCCCAAATTTTGTCCCCAAATTCTGTCCCCCAATTCTGTCCCCAAATTCTGTCCCCAAATTCTGTCCCCAAATTCTGTCCCCAAATTCTGTCCCCAAATTCTGTCCCCAAATTCTGTCCCCAAATTGTGTCCCCAAATTCTGTCCCCAAATTCTGTCCCCAAATTCTGTCCCCAAATTCTGTCCCCAAATTCTGTCCCCAAATTCTGTCCCCAAATTCTGTCCCCAAATTCTGTCCCCAAATTCTGTCCCCAAATTCTGTCCCCAAATTCTGTCCCCCAATTCTGTCCCCAAATTCTGTCCCCAAATTCTGTCCCCAAATTCTGTCCCCAAATTCTGTCCCCAAATTCTGTCCCCAAATTGTGTCCCCAAATTGTGTCCCCAAATTGTGTCCCCAAATTCTGTCCCCAAATTCTGTCCCCAAATTCTGTCCCCAAATTGTGTCCCCAGATTCTTTCCGCAAATTCTGTCCCCAAATTCTGTCCCCAAATTCTGTCCCAAAATTCTGTCCCCAAATTCTGTCCCCAAATTCTGTCCCCAAATTCTGTCCCCAAATTCTGTCCCCAACATCTGTCTCTAAATTCTGTCCCCAAATTCTGTCCCCAAATTCTGTCCCCAAATTCTGTCCCCAAATTCTGTCCCCAAATTCTGTCCCCAAATTCTGTCCCCAAATTCTGTCCCCAAATTCTGTCCCCAAATTCTGTCCCCAAATTCTGTCCCCAAATTCTGTCCCCAAATTCTGTCCCCAAATTCTGTCCCCAAATTCTGTCCCCAAATTGTGTCCCCAAATTCTGTCCCCAAATTGTGTCCCCAAATTCTGTCCCCAAATTCTGTCCCCAAATTCTGCCCCCAATTCTGTCCCCAAATTTTGTCCCCAAATTCTGTCCCCAAATTGTGTCCCCAAATTCTGTCCCCAAATTCTGTCCCGAAATTCTGTCCCCAAATTGTGTCCCCAAATTGTATCCCCAAATTCTGTCCCCAAATTGTGTCTCCAAATTGTGTCCCCAAATTCTGTCCCCAAATTCTGTCCCCAAATTCTGTCCCCAAATTCTGTCCCCAAATTGTGTCCCCAAACTCTGTCCCCAAATTCTGTCCCCAAATTCTGTCCCCAAATTCTGTCCCCAAATTCTGTCCCCAAATTCTGTCCCCAAATTCTGTCCCCAAATTTTGTCCCCAAATTCTGTCCCCAAATTTTGTCCCCAAATTCTGTCCCCAAATTGTGTCCCCAGATTCTTTCCCCAAATTCTGTCCCCAAATTCTGTCCCCAAATTCTGTCCCAAAATTCTGTCCCCAAATTCTGTCCCAAAATTCTGTCCCCAAATTCTGTCCCCAAATTCTGTCCCCAAATTCTGTCCCCAAATTGTGTCCCCAAATTCTGCCCCCAAATTCTGTCCCCAAATTCTGTTCCCAAATTCTGTCCCCAAATTGTGTCCCCAAATTCTGTCCCCACATTCTGTCCCCAAATTCTGTCCCCAAATTCTGTCCCCAAATTCTGTCCCCAAATTCTGTCCCCGAATTCTGTCCCCAAATTCTGTCCCCAAATTCTGTCCCCAAATTCTGTCCGCAAATTCTGTCCCCAAATTCTGTCCCCAAATTCTGTCCCCGAATTCTGTCCCCAAATTGTGTCCCCAAATTGTGTCCCCAAATTCTGTCCCCAAATTGTGTCCCCAGATTCTGTCCCCAAATTCTGTCCCCAAATTCTGCCCCAAATTGTGTCCCCAAATTCTGTCCCTAAATTCTGTCCCCAAATTGCGTCCCTAAATTCTGTCCCCAAATTCTGTCCCCACATTCTGTCCCCAAATTCTGTCCCCAAATTCTGTCCCCAAATTCTGTCCCCAAATTCTGTCCCCAAATTCTGTCCCCAAATTGTGTCCCCAAATTGTGTCCCCAAATTGTGTCCCCAAATTGTGTCCCCAAATTGTGTCCCCAAATTCTGTCCCCAAATTCTGTCCCCAAATTCTGTCCCCAAATTCTGTCCCCAAATTCTGTCCCCAAATTCTGTCCCCAAATTCTGTCCCCAAATTGTGTCCCCAAATTCTGTCCCCAAATTGTGTCCCCAAATTCTGTCCCCAAATTCTGTCTCCAAATTGTGTCCCCAAATTCTGTCCCCAAATTCTGTCCCCAAATTCTGTCCCCAAATTCTGTCCCCAAATTCTGTCCCCAAATTTTGTCCCCAAATTCTGTCCCCAAATTCTGTCCCCAAATTCTGTCCCCACATTCTGTCCCCAAATTCTGTCCCCAAATTCTGTCCCCAAATTGTGTCCCCAAATTGTGTCCCCAAATTGTGTCCTTAAATTGTGTCCCCAAATTCTGTCCCCAAATTTTGCCCCCAAATTGTGTCCCCAACTTCTGTCCCCAAATTCTGTCCCCAAATTCTGTCCCCAAATTCTGTCCCCAAATTCTGTCAGCAAATTCTGTCCCAAATTCTGTCCCCACATTCTGTCCCCAAATTCTGTCCCCAAATTCTGTCCCCAAATTCTGTCCCCAAATTCTGTCCCCAAATTCTGTCCAAAAATTCTGTCCCCAAATTCTGTCCCCAAATTCTGTCCCCAAATTCTGTCCCCAAATTGTGTCCCCAAATTCTGTCCCCAAATTCTGTCCCCAAATTGTGTCACCAAATTCTGTCCCCAAATTGTATCCCCAAATTCTGTCCCCAAATTTTGTCCCCAAATTCTGTCCCCAAATTCTGTCCCCAAATTTTGTCCCCAAATTCTGTCCCCAAATTCTGTCCCCAAATTCTGTCCCCAAATTCTGTCCCCAAATTCTGTCCCCAAATTCTGTCCCCAAATTCTGTCCCCAAATTCTGTCCCCAAATTCTGTCCCCAAATTGTGTCACCAAATTCTGTCCCCAAATTCTGTCCCCAAATTCTGTCCCCAAATTCTGTCCCCAAATTCTGTCCCCAAATTCTGTCCCCAAATTCTGTCCCCAAATTCTTTCCCCAAATTCTGTCCCCAAATTCTGTCCCCAAATTCTGTCCCCAAATTCTGTCCCCAAATTCTGTCCCCAAATTCTGTCCACAAATTCTGCCCCCAATTCTGTCCCCAAATTTTGTCCCCAAATTCTGTCCCCAAATTGTGTCCCCAAATTGTGTCCCCAAATTCTGTCCCCAAATTCTGTCACTAAATTGTGTCCCCAAATTCTGTCCCCAAATTCTGTCCCCAAATTCTGTCCCCAAATTGTATCCCCAAATTCTGTCCCCAAATTTTGTCCCCAAATTCTGTCCCCAAATTTTGTCCCCAAATTCTGTCCCCAAATTCTGTCCCCAAATTCTGTCCCCAAATTCTGTCCCCAAATTCTGTCCCCAAATTCTGTCCCCAAATTCTGCCCCCAAATTCTGTCCCCAAATTCTGTCCCCAAATTCTGTCCCCAAATTCTGTCCCCAAATTCTGTCCCCAAATTCTGTCCCCAAATTGTGTCCCCAAATTGTGTCCCCAAATTGTGTCCCCAAATTCTGTCCCCAAATTCTGTCCCCAAATTCTGTCCCCAAATTCTGTCCCCAAATTCTTTCCCCAAATTCTGTCCCCAAATTCTGTCCCCAAATTCTGTCCCCAAATTCTGTCCCCAAATTCTGTCCCCAAATTCTGTCCACAAATTCTGCCCCCAATTCTGTCCCCAAATTTTGTCCCCAAATTCTGTCCCCAAATTGTGTCCCCAAATTGTGTCCCCAGATTCTGTCCCCAAATTCTGTCCCTAAATTGTGTCCCCAAATTCTGTCCCCAAATTCTGTCCCCAAATTCTGTCCCCAAATTCTGTCCCCAAATTGTATCCCCAAATTCTGTCCCCAAATTTTGTCCCCAAATTCTGTCCCCAAATTTTGTCCCCAAATTCTGTCCCCAAATTCTGTCCCCAAATTCTGTCCCCAAATTCTGTCCCCAAATTCTGTCCCCAAATTGTGTCCCCAAATTCTGTCCCCAAATTCTGCCCCCAAATTCTGTCCCCAAATTCTGTCCCCAAATTCTGTCCCCAAATTCTGTCCCCAAATTCTGTCCCCAAATTCTGTCCCCAAATTCTGTCCCCAAATTCTGTCCCCAAATTCTGTCCCCAAATTCTGTCCCCAAATTCTGTCCCCAAATTCTGTCCACAAATTCTGCCCCAAATTCTGTCCCCAAATTTTGTCCCCAAATTCTGTCCCCAAATTGTGTCCCCAAATTGTGTCCCCAGATTCTGTCCCCAAATTTTGTCCCTAAATTGTGTCCCCAAATTCTGTCCCCAAATTCTGTCCCCAAATTCTGTCCCCAAATTCTGTCCCCAAATTGTGTCCCCAAATTGTGTCCCTAAATTCTGTCCCCAAATTCTGTCCCCAAATTCTGTCCCCAAATTCTGTCCCCAAATTCTGTCCCCAAATTCTGTCCCCAAATTCTGTCCCCACATTCTGTCCCCAAATTCTGTCCCCAAATTCTGTCCCCAAATTGTGTCCCCAAATTCTGTCCCCAAATTCTGTCCCCAAATTCTGTCCCCAAATTCTGTCCCCAAATTCTGTCCCCAAATTCTGTCCCCAAAATCTGTCCTCAAATTCTGTCCCCAAATTCTGTCCCCAAATTCTGTCCCCAAATTGTGTCCCCAAATTGTGTCCCCAAATTCTGTCCCCAAATTGTGTCCCCAAATTCTGTCCCAAAATTCTGTCCCCAAATTGTGTCCCCAAATTGTGTCCCCAAGTTCTGTCCCCAAATTCTGTCCCCAAATTCTGTCCCTAAATTCTGTCCCCAAATTGCGTCTCCAAATTAATTCTGTCCCCACATTCTGTCCCCAAATTCTGTCCCCAAATTCTGTCCCCAAATTGTGTCCCCCAATTCTGTCCCCAAATTGTGTTTCCAAATTCTGTCCCCAAATTCTGTCCCCAAATTCTGTCCCCAAATTCTGTCCCCACATTCTGTCCCCAAATTCTGTCCCCAAATTCTGTCCCCAAATTCTGTCCCCAAATTGTGTCCCCAAATTCTGTCCCCAAATTCTGTCCCCACATTCTGTCCCCAAATTCTGTCCCCAAATTGTGTCCCCAAATTGTGTCCCCAAATTGTGTCCCCAAATTCTGTCCCCAAATTCTGTCCCCAAATTCTGTCCCCAAATTCTGTCCCCAAATTCTGTCCCCAAATTCTGTCCCCAAATTCTGTCCCCAAATTCTGTCCCCACATTCTGTCCCCAAATTCTGTCCCCAAATTCTGTCCCCAAATTCTGTCCCCAAATTGTGTCCCCACATTATGTCCCCAAATTCTGTCCCCAAATTTTGTTTCCAAATTGTGTCCCCAAATTGTGTCCCCAAATTGTGTCCCCAAATTGTGTCCCCAAATTCTGTCCCCAAATTTTGTCCCCAAATTCTGTCCCCAAATTCTGTCCCCAAATTGTGTCCCCAAATTCTGTCCCCAAATTGTGTCCCCAAATTCTGTCCCAAAATTCTGTCCCCAAATTGTGTCCCCAAATTGTGTCCCCAAGTTCTGTCCCCAAATTCTGTCCCCAAATTCTGTCCCTAAATTCTGTCCCCAAATTGCGTCTCCAAATTAATTCTGTCCCCACATTCTGTCCCCAAATTCTGTCCCCAAATTCTGTCCCCAAATTGTGTCCCCAAATTCTGTCCCCAAATTGTGTTTCCAAATTCTGTCCCCAAATTCTGTCCCCAAATTCTGTCCCCAAATTCTGTCCCCACATTCTGTCCCCAAATTCTGTCCCCAAATTCTGTCCCCAAATTCTGTCCCCAAATTGTGTCCCCAAATTCTGTCCCCAAATTCTGTCCCCACATTCTGTCCCCAAATTCTGTCCCCAAATTGTGTCCCCAAATTGTGTCCCCAAATTGTATCCCCAAATTCTGTCCCCAAATTCTGTCCCCAAATTTTGTCCCCAAATTCTGTCCCCAAATTCTGTCCCCAAATTCTGTCCCCAAATTCTGTCCCCAAATTCTGTCCCCACATTCTGTCCCCAAATTCTGTCCCCAAATTCTGTCCCCAAATTCTGTCCCCAAATTGTGTCCCCAAATTGTGTCCCCACATTATGCCCCAAATTCTGTCCCCAAATTTTGTTTCCAAATTGTGTCCCCAAATTGTGTCCCCAAATTGTGTCCCCAAATTGTGTCCCCAAATTCTGTCCCCAAATTTTGTCCCCAAATTCTGTCCCCAAATTCTGTCCCCAAATTCTGTCCCCAAATTCTGTCCCCAAATTCTGTCCCCAAATTCTGTCCCCAAATTCTGTCCCCAAATTCTGTCCTTACATTCTGTCCCCAAATTTTGTCCCCAAATTCTGTCCCCAAATTCTGTCCCCAAATTTTGTCCCCAAATTCTGTCCCTAAATTCTGTCCCCAAATTCTGTCCCCAAATTCTGTCCCCAAATTCTGTCCCCAAATTCTGTCCCCAAATTGTGTCCCCAAATTCTGTCCCCAAATTCTGTCCCCAAATTTTGTCCCCAAATTGTGTCCCCAAATTCTGTCCCCAAATTCTGTCCCCAAATTTTGTCCCCAAATTCTGTCCCCAAATTCTGTCCCCAAATTCTGTCCCCACATTCTGTCCCCAAATTCTGTCCCCAAATTCTGTCCCCAAATTGTGTCTCCAAATTCTGTCCCCAAATTCTGTCCCCAAATTCTGTCCCCAAATTCTATCCCCAAATTCTGTCCCCAAATTGTGTCTCCAAATTCTGTCCCCAAATTCTGTCCCCAAATTCTGTCCCCAAATTCTGTCCCCAAATTCTTCCCCAAATTCTGTCCCCAAATTCTGTCCCCAAATTCTGTCCCCACATTCTGTCCCCAAATTCTGTCCCCAAATTCTGTCCCCAAATTCTGTCCCCAAATTCTGTCCCGAAATTCTGTCCCCACATTCTGTCCCCAAATTCTGTCCCCAAATTCTGTCCCCAAATTCTGTCCCCAAATTCTGTCCCCAAATTCTGTCCCCAAATTCTGTCCCCAAATTCTGTCCCCAAATTTTGTCCCCAAATTCTGTCCCCACATTCTGTCCCCAAATTCTGTCCCCAAATTGTGTCCCCAAATTGTGTCCCCAAATTGTGTCCCCAAATTGTGTCCCCAAATTGTGTCCCCAAATTCTGTCCCCAAATTCTGTCTGCAAATTTTGCCCCCAAATTGTGTCCCCAAATTCTGTCCCCAAATTCTGTCCCCAAATTCTGTCCCCAAATTCTGTCCCCAAATTCTGTCCCCAAATTCTGTCCCCAAATTGTGTCCCCAAATTCTGTCCCCAAATTCTGTCCCCAAATTCTGTCCCCAAATTGTGTCCCCAAATTCTGTCCCCAAATTCTGTCCCCAAATTCTGTCCCCAAATTCTGTCCCCAAATTCTGTCCCCAAATTGTGTCCCCAAATTGTGTCCCCAAATTGTGTCCCCAAATTCTGTCCCCAAATTCTGTCCCCAAATTCTGTCCCCAAATTCTGTCCCCACATTCTGTCCCCAAATTCTGTCCCCAAATTTTGTCCCCAAATTCTGTCTCCAAATTGTGTCCCCAAATTGTGTCCCCAAATTCTGTCCCCAAATTCTGTCCCCAAATTCTGTCCCCAAATTCTGTCCCCACATTCTGTCCTCAAATTCTGTCCCCAAATTCTGTCCCCAAATTCTGTCCCAAAATTGTGTCCCCAAATTGTGTCCCCAAATTTTGCCCCCAAATTGTGTCCCCAAATTGTGTTACCAAATTGTGTCCCCAAATTCTGTCCCCAAATTCTGTCCCCAAATTCTGTCCCCAAATTGTGTCCCCAAATTGTGTCCCCAAATTGTGTCCCCAAATTCTGTCCCCAAATTCTGTCCCCAAATTCTGTCCCTAAATTCTGTCCCCAAATTGTGTCCCCAAATTGTGTCCCCAAATTCTGTCCCCAAATTCTGTCCCGAAATTCTGTCCAAATATTCTGTCCCCAAATTCTGTCCCCAAATTCTGTCCCCAAATTCTGTCCCCAAATTCTGTCCCCAAATTCTGTCCCCAAATTATGTCCCCAAATTCTGTCCCCAAATTCTGTCCCCAATTTCTGTCCCCAAATTCTGTCCCCAAATTCTGTCCCCAAATTCTGTCCCCAAATTGTGTCCCCAAATTCTGTCCCCAAATTCTGTCCCCAAATTGTGTCCCCAAATTCTGTCCCCAAATTCTGTCCCCAAATTCTGCCCCCAATTCTGTCCCCAAATTTTGTCCCCAAATTCTGTCCCCAAATTGTGCCCCCAGATTCTGTCCCCAAATTCTGTCCCTAAATTGTGTCCCCAAATTCTGTCCCCAAATTGTATCCCCAAATTCTGTCCCCAAATTGTGTCCCCAAATTGTGTCCCCAAATTCTGTCCCCAAATTCTGTCCCCAAATTCTGTCCCCAAATTCTGTCCCCAAATTCTGTCCCCAAATTCTGTCCCCGAATTGTGTCCCCAAATTCTGTCCCCAAATTCTGTCCCCAAATTCTGTCCCCAAATTCTGTCCCCAAATTTTGTCCCCAAATTCTGTCGCCAAATTGTGTCCCCAGATTCTTTCCCCAAATTCTGTCCCCAAATTCTGTCCCCAAATTCTGTCCCAAAATTCTGTCCCCAAATTCTGTCCCAAAATTTCGTCCCCAAATTCTGTCCCCAAATTGCGTTCCCAAATTGTGTCCCCAAATTGTGTCCCCAAATTCGGTCCCCAAATTCTGTCCCCAAATTCTGTCCCCAAATTCTGTCCCCAAATTGTGTCCCCAAATTCTGTCCCCACATTCTGTCCCCAAATTCTGTCCCCAAATTCTGTCCCCAAATTCTGTCCCCAAATTCTGTCCCCGAATTCTGTCCCCAAATTCTGTCCCCAAATTCTGTCCCCAAATTCTGTCCCCAAATTCTGTCCCCAAATTCTGTCCCCAAATTCTGTCCCCAAATTCTGTCCCCGAATTCTGTCCCCAAATTCTGTCCCCAAATTCTGTCCCCAAATTCTGTCCCCAAATTCTGTCCCCAAATTCTGTCCCCAAATTCTGTCCCCAAATTCTGTCCCCAAATTGTGTCCCTAAATTGTGTCCCCAAATTGTGTCCCCAAATTCTGCCCCCAATTGTGTCCCCAAATTTTGTCCCCAAATTCTGTCCCCAAATTGTGTCCCCAGATTCTGTCCCCAAATTCTGTCCCTAAATTGTGTCCCCAAATTCTGTCCCCAAATATTATCCAAAATTCTGTCCCCAAATTGTGTCCCCAAATTGTGTCCCCAAATTCTGTCCCCAAATTCTGTCCCCAAATTCTGTCCCCAAATTCTGTCCCCTAATTCTGTCCCCAAATTGTGTCCCCAAATTCTGTCCCCAAATTCTGTCCCCAAATTCTGTCCCCAAATTCTGTCCCAAAATTTTGTCCCCAAATTCTGTCCCCAAATTGTGTCCCCAGATTCTTTCCCCAAATTCTGTCCCCAAATTCTGTCCCCAAATTCTGTCCCCAAATTCTGTCCCAAAATTCTGTCCCCAAATTCTGTTCCAAAATTCTGTCCCCAAATTCTGTCCCCAAATTCTGTCCCCAAATTCTGTCCCCAAATTCTGTCCCCGAATTCTGTTCCCAAATTCTGTCCCCAAATTCTGTCCAAAAATTCTGTCCCCAAATTGTGTCCCCAAATTCTGTCCCCACATTCTGTCCCCAAATTCTGTCCCCAAATTCTGTCCCCAAATTCTGTCCCCAAATTCTGTCCCCGAATTCTGTCCCCAAATTCTGTCCCCAAATTCTGGCCCCAAATTCTGTCCCCAAATTCTGTCCCCAAATTCTGTCCCCAAATTCTGTCCCCGAATTCTGTCCCCAAATTCTGTCCCCAAATTCTGTCCCCAAATTCTGTCCCAAAATTGTTTCCCCAGATTCTGTCCCCAAATTCTGTCCCCAAATTCTGCCCCAAATTGTGTCCCCAAATTCTGTCCCCAAATTCTGTCCCCAAATTGCGTCCCCAAATTGTGTTCCCAAATTCTGTCCCCACATTCTGTCCCCAAATTCTGTCCCCAAATTCTGTCCCCAAATTCTGTCCCCACATTATGTCCCCAAATTGTGTCCCCAAATTCTGTCCCCAAATTCTGTCCCCAAATTGTGTCCCCAAATTGTGTCCCCAAATTGTGTCCCCAAATTCTGTCCCCAAATTGTGTCCCCAAATTGTGTCCCCAAATTGTGTCCCCAAATTGTGTCCCCAAATTGTGTCCCCAAATTCTGTCCCCAAATTGTGTCTTCAAATTCTGTCCCCAAATTCTGTCCCCAAATTCTGTCCCCAAATTCTGTCCCCAAATTCTGTCCCCAAATTCTGTCCCAAAATTTTGTCCCCAAATTCTGTCCCTAAATTCTGTCCCCAAATTCTGTCCCCAAATTCTGTCCCCAAATTCTGTCCCCAAATTCTGTCCCCAAATTGTGTCCCCAAATTCTGTCCCCAAATTCTGTCCCCAAATTTTGTCCCCAAATTGTGTCCCCAAATTCTGTCCCCAAATTCTGCCCCAAATTTTGTCCCCAAATTCTGTCCCCAAATTCTGTCCCCAAATTCTGTCCCCACATTCTGTCCCCAAATTCTGTCCCCAAATTCTGTCCCCAAATTGTGTCCCCAAATTCTGTCCCCACATTCTGTCCCCAAATTCTGTCCCCAAATTGTGTCCCCAAATTGTGTCCCCAAATTGTGTCCCCAAATTCTGTCCCCAAATTCTGTCCCCAAATTTTGCCCCCAAATTGTGTCCCCAAATTGTGTCCCCAAATTGTGTCCCCAAATTCTGTCCCCAAATTGTGTCCCCAAATTGTTTCCCCAAATTCTGTCCCCAAATTGTGTCCCCAAATTCTGTCCCCAAATTTTGTCCCCAAATTCTGTCCGCAAATTCTGTCCCCAAATTCTGTCCCCAAATTCTGTCCCCAAATTCTGTCCCCAAATTGTGTCCCCAAATTGTGTCCCCAAATTGTGTCCCCAAATTGTGTCCCCAAATTGTGTCCCCAAATTCTGTCCCCACATTCTGTCCCCAAATTGTGTCCCCAAATTTTGTCCCCAAATTCTGTCTCCAAATTGTGTCCCCAAATTGTGTCCCCAAATTGTGTCCCCAAATTGTGTCCCCAAATTCTGTCCCCAAATTCTGTCCCCAAATTCTGTCCCCAAATTCTGTCCCCAAATTCTGTCCCCAAATTCTGTCCCCAAATTCTGTCCCCACATTCTGTCCCCAAATTCTGTCCCCAAATTCTGTCCCCAAATTCTGTCCCCAAATTCTGTCCCCAAATTCTGTCCCCAAATTCTGTCCCCAAATTGTGTCCCCAAATTCTGTCCCCAAATTGTGTCCCCAAATTGTGTCCCCAAATTCTGTCCCCAAATTCTGTCCCAAAATTCTGTCCCCAAATTCTGTCCCCACATTCTGTCCCCAAATTCTGTCCCCAAATTTTGTCCCCAAATTCTTTCTCCAAATTGTGTCCCCAAATTGTGTCCCCAAATTCTGTCCCCAAATTCTGTCCCCAAATTCTGTCCCCAAATTCTGTCCCCACATTCTGTCCCCAAATTCTGTCCCCAAATTCTGCCCCCAAATTCTGTCCCCAAATTCTGTCCCCAAATTGTGTCCCCAAATTGTGTCCCCACATTCTGTCCCCAAATTCTGTCCCCAAATTGTGTCCCCAAATTGTGTTCCCAAATTGTGTCCCCAAATTCTGTCCCCAAATTCTGTCCCCAAATTCTGTCCCCAAATTTTGCCCCCAAATTGTGTCCCCAAATTGTGTCCCCAAATTCTGTCCCCAAATTCTGTCCCCAAATTCTGTCCCCAAATTCTGTCCCCAAATTCTGTCCCCAAATTCTGTCCCCAAATTCTGTCCCCAAATTCTGTCCCCAAATTCTGTCCCCAAATTCTGTCCTCAAATTGTGTCCCCAAATTCTGTCCCCAAATTCTGTCCCCAAATTCTGTTCCCAAATTTTGTCCCCAAATTCTGTCTCCAAATTCTGTCCCCACATTCTGTCCCCAAATTCTGTCTCCAAATTTTGTCCCCAAATTCTGTCTCCAAATTGTGTCCCCAAATTCTGTCCCCAAATTCTGTCCCCAAATTCTGTCCCCAAATTCTGTCCCCAAATTCTGTCCCCAAATTCTGTCCCCAAATTCTGTCCCCAAATTCTGTCCCCAAATTCAGTCCCCAAATTCTGTCCCCACATTCTGTCCCCAAATTCTGTCCCCAAATTCTGTCCCCAAATTCTGTCCCCAAATTGTGTCCCCAAATTGTGTCCCGAAATTCTGTCCCCACATTCTGTCCCCAAATTCTGTCACCAAATTCTGTCCCCAAATTCTGTCCCCAAATTCTGTCCCCAAATTCTGTCCCTAAATTCTGTCCCCAAATTCTGTCCCCAAATTCTGTCCCCAAATTCTGTCCCCACATTCTGTCCCCAAATTCTGTCCCCAAATTCTGTCCCCAAATTCTGTCCCCAAATTGTGTCCCCAAATTCTGTCCCCAAATTCTGTCCCCAAATTCTGTCCCCAAATTTTGCCCCCAAATTGTGTCCCCAACTTCTGTCCCCAAATTCTGTACCCAAGTTCTGTCCCCAAATTCTGTCCCCAAATTCTGTCCCCAAATTCTGTCCCCAAATTCTGTCCCCAAATTCTGTCCCCAAATTGTGTCCACAAATTCTGTCCCCAAATTCTGTCCCCAAATTCTGTCCCCAAATTCTGTCCCCAAATTCTGTCCCCAAATTGTGTCCCCAAATTCTGTCCCCAAATTCTGTCCCCAAATTCTGTCCCCAAATTCTGTCCCCAAATTCTGTCCCCAAATTCTGTCCCCACATTCTGTCCCCAAATTCTGTCCCCAAATTTTGTCCCCAAATTCTGTCTCCAAATTGTGTCCCCAAATTGTGTCCCCAAATTGTGTCCCCAAATTCTGTCCCCAAATTGTGTCCCCAAATTCTGTCCCCAAATTCTGTCCCCACATTCTGTTCCCAAATTCTGTCCCCAAATTCTGTCCCCAAATTCTGTCCAAAATTATGTCCCCAAATTGTGTCCCCAAATTCTGTCCCCAAATTCTGTCCCCAAATTCTGTCCCCAAATTCTGTCCCCAAATTCTGTCCCCAAATTGTGTCCCCAACTTCTGTCCCCAAATTCTGTCCCAAAATTCTGTCCCCAAATTCTGTCCCCAAATTCTGTCCCCAAATTCTGTCCCCAAATTCTGTCCCCAAATTCTGTCCCCAAATTCTGTCCCGAAATTCTGTCCCCAAATTCTGTCCCCAAATTCTGTCCCCAAATTGTGCCCCCAAATTGTGTCCCCAAATTGTGTCCCCAAATTCTGTCCCCAAATGCTGTCCCCAAATTGTGTCCCCAAATTGTGTCCCCAAATTCTGTCCCCAAATTCTGTCCCCAAATTCTGTCCCCAAATTCTGTCCACACATTCTGTCACCAAATTGTGTCCCCAAATTGTGTCCCCAAATTCTGTCTCCAAATTGTGTCCCCAAATTCTGTCCCCAAATTCTGTCCCCAAATTCTGTCCCCAAATTCTGGCCCCACATTCTGTGCCCAAATTCTGTCCCCAAATTCTGTCCCCAAATTCTGTCCCCAAATTCTGTCCCCAAATTCTGTCCCCAAATTCTGTCCCCTAATTGTGTCCCCAAATTGTGTCCCCAAATTCTGTCCCCAAATTCTGTCCCCAAATTCTGTCCCCAAATTCTGTCCCCAAATTCTGTCCCCAAATTCTGTCCCCAAATTCTGTCCCCAAATTCTGTCCCCACATTCTGTCCCCAAATTCTGTCCCCAAATTCTGTCCCCAAATTCTGTCCCCAAATTCTGTCCCCAAATTCTGTCCCCAAATTCTGTCCCCAAATTCTGTCCCCAAATTCTGTCCCCAAATTTTGCCCCCAAATTGTGTCCCCAACTTCTGCCCCCAAATTCTGTCCCCAAATTCTGTCCCCAAATTCTGTCCCCAAATTCTGTCCCCAAATTCTGTCCCCAAATTCTGTCCCCAAATTCTGTCCCCAAATTGTGTCCCCACATTCTGTCCCCAAATTCTGTCCCCAAATTCTGTCCCCAAATTCTGTCCCCAAATTCTGTCCCCAAATTCTGTCCCCAAATTCTGTCCCCACATTCTGTCCCCAAATTCTGTCCCCAAATTCTGTCCCCAAATTCTGTCCCCAAATTCTGTCCCCACATTCTGTCCCCAAATTCTGTCCCCAAATTCTGTCCCCAAATTCTGTCCAAAATTATGTCCCCAAATTGTGTCCCCAAATTCTGTCCCCAAATTCTGTCCCCAAATTCTGTCCCCAAATTCTGTCCCCAAATTCTGTCCCCAAATTGTGTCCCCAACTTCTGTCCCCAAATTCTGTCCCAAAATTCTGTCTCCAAATTCTGTCCCCAAATTCTGTCCCCAAATTCTGTCCCCAAATTCTGTCCCCAAATTCTGTCCCCAAATTCTGTCCCCAAATTCTGTCCCCAAATTCTGTCCCCAAATTGTGCCCCCAAATTGTGTCCCCAAATTGTGTCCCCAAATTCTGTCCCCAAATGCTGTCCCCAAATTGTGTCCCCAAATTGTGTCCCCAAATTCTGTCCCCAAATTCTGTCCCCAAATTCTGTCCCCAAATTCTGTCCACACATTCTGTCACCAAATTGTGTCCCCAAATTGTGTCCCCAAATTCTGTCGCCAAATTGTGTCCCCAAATTCTGTCCCCAAATTCTGTCCCCAAATTCTGTCCCCAAATTCTGGCCCCACATTCTGTGCCCAAATTCTGTCCCCAAATTCTGTCCCCAAATTCTGTCCCCAAATTCTGTCCCCTAATTGTGTCCCCAAATTGTGTCCCCAAATTGTGTCCCCAAATTCTGTCCCCAAATTGTGTCCCCAAATTCTGTCCCCAAATTCTGTCCCCAAATTCTGTCCCCAAATTCTGTCCCCAAATTCTGTCCCCACATTCTGTCCCCAAATTCTGTCCCCAAATTCTGTCCCCAAATTCTGTCCCCAAATTCTGTCCCCAAATTGTGTCCCCAAATTCTGTCCCCAAATTCTGTCCCCAAATTCTGTCCCCAAATTTTGCCCCCAAATTGTGTCCCCAACTTCTGTCCCCAAATTCTGTCCCCAAATTCTGTCCCCAAATTCTGTCCCCAAATTCTGTCCCCAAATTCTGTCCCCAAATTCTGTCCCGAAATTCTGTCCCGAAATTCTGTCCCCAAATTCTGTCCCCAAATTCTGTCCCCAAATTCTGTCCCCACATTCTGTCCCCAAATTCTGTCCCCAAATTCTGTCCCCAAATTCTGTCCCCAAATTTTGTCCCCAAATTCTGTCCCCAAATTCTTTCCCCAAATTGTGTCCCCAAATTCTGTCCCCAAATTCTGTCCCCAAATTCTGTCCCCAAATTCTGTCCCCAAATTCTGTCCCCACATTCTGTCCCCAAATTCTGTCCCCAAATTCTGTCCCCAAATTCTGTCCCCAAATTCTGTCCCGAAATTCTGTCCCCACATTCTGTCCCCAAATTCTGTCCCCAAATTCTGTCCCCAAATTCTGTCCCCAAATTCTGTCCCCAAATTCTGTCCCCAAATTCTGTCCCCAAATTTTGTCCCCAAATTCTGTCCCCACATTCTGTCCCCAAATTCTGTCCCCAAATTGTGTCCCCAAATTGTGTCCCCAAATTGTGCCCCAAATTGTGTCCCCAAATTCTGTCCCCAAATTCTGTCTGCAAATTTTGCCCCCAAATTGTGTCCCCAAATTCTGTCCCCAAATTGTGTCCCCAAATTCTGTCCCCAAATTCTGTCCCCAAATTCTGTCCCCAAATTGTGTCCCCAAATTCTGTCCCCAAATTCTGTCCCCAAATTCTGTCCCCAAATTGTGTCCCCAAATTCTGTCCCCAAATTCTGTCCCCAAATTCTTTCCCCAAATTGTGTCCCCAAATTGTGTCCCCAAATTGTGTCCCCAAATTCTGTCCCCAAATTCTGTCCCCAAATTCTGTCCCCAAATTCTGTCCCCACATTCTGTCCCCAAATTCTGTCCCCAAATTTTGTCCCCAAATTCTGTCTCCAAATTGTGTCCCCAAATTGTGTCCCCAAATTCTGTCCCCAAATTCTGTCCCCAAATTCTGTCCCCAAATTCTGTCGCCACATTCTGTCCTCAAATTCTGTCCCCAAATTCTGTCCCCAAATTCTGTCCCCAAATTGTGTCCCCAAATTGTGTCCCCAAATTTTGCCCCCAAATTGTGTCCCCAAATTCTGTCCCCAAATTGTGTCCCCAAATTCTGTCCCCAAATTCTGTCCCCAAATTCTGTCCCCAAATTCTGTCCCCAAATTCTGTCCCCAAATTGTGTCCCCAAATTCTGTCCCCAAATTCTGTCCCCAAATTCTGTCCCCAAATTCTGTCCCCAAATTCTGTCCCCAAATTGTGTCCCCAAATTGTGTCCCCAAATTCTGTCCCCAAATTCTGTCCCGAAATTCTGTCCAAATATTCTGTCCCCAAATTCTGTCCCCAAATTCTGTCCCCAAATTCTGTCCCCAAATTCTGTCCCCAAATTCTGTCCCCAAATTCTGTCCCCAAATTGTGTCCCCACATTCTGTCCCCAAATTCTGTCCCCAAATTCTGTCCCCAAATTCTGTCCCCAAATTCTGTCCCCAAATTCTGTCCCCAAATTCTGTCCCCACATTCTGTCCCCAAATTCTGTCCCCAAATTCTGTCCCCAAATTCTGTCCCCAAATTCTGTCCCCACATTCTGTCCCCAAATTCTGTCCCCAAATTCTGTCCCCAAATTCTGTCCAAAATTATGTCCCCAAATTGTGTCCCCAAATTCTGTCCCCAAATTCTGTCCCCAAATTCTGTCCCCAAATTCTGTCCCCAAATTCTGTCCCCAAATTGTGTCCCCAACTTCTGTCCCCAAATTCTGTCCCAAAATTCTGTCCCCAAATTCTGTCCCCAAATTCTGTCCCCAAATTCTGTCCCCAAATTCTGTCCCCAAATTCTGTCCCCAAATTCTGTCCCCAAATTCTGTCCCCAAATTGTGCCCCCAAATTGTGTCCCCAAATTGTGTCCCCAAATTCTGTCCCCAAATGCTGTCCCCAAATTGTGTCCCCAAATTGTGTCCCCAAATTCTGTCCCCAAATTCTGTCCCCAAATTCTGTCCCCAAATTCTGTCCACACATTCTGTCACCAAATTGTGTCCCCAAATTGTGTCCCCAAATTCTGTCGCCAAATTGTGTCCCCAAATTCTGTCCCCAAATTCTGTCCCCAAATTCTGTCCCCAAATTCTGGCCCCACATTCTGTGCCCAAATTCTGTCCCCAAATTCTGTCCCCAAATTCTGTCCCCAAATTCTGTCCCCTAATTGTGTCCCCAAATTGTGTCCCCAAATTGTGTCCCCAAATTCTGTCCCCAAATTGTGTCCCCAAATTCTGTCCCCAAATTCTGTCCCCAAATTCTGTCCCCAAATTCTGTCCCCAAATTCTGTCCCCACATTCTGTCCCCAAATTCTGTCCCCAAATTCTGTCCCCAAATTCTGTCCCCAAATTCTGTCCCCAAATTGTGTCCCCAAATTCTGTCCCCAAATTCTGTCCCCAAATTCTGTCCCCAAATTTTGCCCCCAAATTGTGTCCCCAACTTCTGTCCCCAAATTCTGTCCCCAAATTCTGTCCCCAAATTCTGTCCCCAAATTCTGTCCCCAAATTCTGTCCCCAAATTCTGTCCCGAAATTCTGTCCCGAAATTCTGTCCCCAAATTCTGTCCCCAAATTCTGTCCCCAAATTCTGTCCCCACATTCTGTCCCCAAATTCTGTCCCCAAATTCTGTCCCCAAATTCTGTCCCCAAATTTTGTCCCCAAATTCTGTCCCCAAATTCTTTCCCCAAATTGTGTCCCCAAATTCTGTCCCCAAATTCTGTCCCCAAATTCTGTCCCCAAATTCTGTCCCCAAATTCTGTCCCCACATTCTGTCCCCAAATTCTGTCCCCAAATTCTGTCCCCAAATTCTGTCCCCAAATTCTGTCCCGAAATTCTGTCCCCACATTCTGTCCCCAAATTCTGTCCCCAAATTCTGTCCCCAAATTCTGTCCCCAAATTCTGTCCCCAAATTCTGTCCCCAAATTCTGTCCCCAAATTTTGTCCCCAAATTCTGTCCCCACATTCTGTCCCCAAATTCTGTCCCCAAATTGTGTCCCCAAATTGTGTCCCCAAATTGTGCCCCAAATTGTGTCCCCAAATTCTGTCCCCAAATTCTGTCTGCAAATTTTGCCCCCAAATTGTGTCCCCAAATTCTGTCCCCAAATTGTGTCCCCAAATTCTGTCCCCAAATTCTGTCCCCAAATTCTGTCCCCAAATTGTGTCCCCAAATTCTGTCCCCAAATTCTGTCCCCAAATTCTGTCCCCAAATTGTGTCCCCAAATTCTGTCCCCAAATTCTGTCCCCAAATTCTTTCCCCAAATTGTGTCCCCAAATTGTGTCCCCAAATTGTGTCCCCAAATTCTGTCCCCAAATTCTGTCCCCAAATTCTGTCCCCAAATTCTGTCCCCACATTCTGTCCCCAAATTCTGTCCCCAAATTTTGTCCCCAAATTCTGTCTCCAAATTGTGTCCCCAAATTGTGTCCCCAAATTCTGTCCCCAAATTCTGTCCCCAAATTCTGTCCCCAAATTCTGTCGCCACATTCTGTCCTCAAATTCTGTCCCCAAATTCTGTCCCCAAATTCTGTCCCCAAATTGTGTCCCCAAATTGTGTCCCCAAATTTTGCCCCCAAATTGTGTCCCCAAATTCTGTCCCCAAATTGTGTCCCCAAATTCTGTCCCCAAATTCTGTCCCCAAATTCTGTCCCCAAATTCTGTCCCCAAATTCTGTCCCCAAATTGTGTCCCCAAATTCTGTCCCCAAATTCTGTCCCCAAATTCTGTCCCCAAATTCTGTCCCCAAATTCTGTCCCCAAATTCTGTCCCCAAATTGTGTCCCCAAATTGTGTCCCCAAATTCTGTCCCCAAATTCTGTCCCGAAATTCTGTCCAAATATTCTGTCCCCAAATTCTGTCCCCAAATTCTGTCCCCAAATTCTGTCCCCAAATTCTGTCCCCAAATTCTGTCCCCAAATTCTGTCCCCAAATTCTGTCCCCAAATTCTGTCCCCAATTTCTGTCCCCAAATTCTGTCCCCAAATTCTGTCCCCAAATTCTGTCCCCAAATTGTGTCCCCAAATTCTGTCTCCAAATTCTGTCCCCAAATTGTGTCCCCAAATTCTGTCCCCAAATTCTGTCCCCAAATTCTGCCCCCAATTCTGTCCCCAAATTTTGTCCCCAAATTCTGCCCCCAAATTGTGCCCCCATATTCTGTCCCCAAATTCTGTCCCTAAATTGTGTCCCCAAATTCTGTCCCCAAATTGTATCCCCAAATTCTGTCCCCAAATTGTGTCCCCAAATTGTGTCCCCAAATTCTGTCCCCAAATTCTGTCCCCAAATTCTGTCCCCAAATTCTGTCCCCAAATTCTGTCCCCAAATTCTGTCCCCAAATTGTGTCCCCAAATTCTGTCCCCAAATTCTGTCCCCAAATTCTGTCCCCAAATTCTGTCCCCAAATTTTGTCCCCAAATTCTGTCGCCAAATTGTGTCCCCAGATTCTTTCCCCAAATTCTGTCCCCAAATTCTGTCCCCAAATTCTGTCCCAAAATTCTGTCCCCAAATTCTGTCCCAAAATTTCGTCCCCAAATTCTGTCCCCAAATTGTGTTCCCAAATTGTGTCCCCAAATTGTGTCCCCAAATTCGGTCCCCAAATTCTGTCTCCAAATTCTGTCCCCAAATTCTGTCCCCAAATTGTGTCCCCAAATTCTGTCCCCACATTCTGTCCCCAAATTCTGTCCCCAAATTCTGTCCCCAAATTCTGTCCCCAAATTCTGTCCCCGAATTCTGTCCCCAAATTCTGTCCCCAAATTCTGTCCCCAAATTCTGTCCCCGAATTCTGTCCCCAAATTCTGTCCCCAAATTCTGTCCCCAAATTCTGTCCCCAAATTCTGTCCCCAAATTCTGTCCCCAAATTCTGTCCCCAAATTCTGTCCCCAAATTCTGTCCCCAAATTGTGTCCCTAAATTGTGTCCCCAAATTCTGTCCCCAAATTCTGCCCCCAATTGTGTCCCCAAATTTTGTCCCCAAATTGTGTCCCCAAATTGTGTCCCCAGATTCTGTCCCCAAATTCTGTCCCTAAATTGTGTCCCCAAATTCTGTCCCCAAATATTATCCAAAATTCTGTCCCCAAATTGTGTCCCCAAATTGTGTCCCCAAATTCTGTCCCCAAATTCTGTCCCCAAATTCTGTCCCCTAATTCTGTCCCCAAATTGTGTCCCCAAATTCTGTCCCCAAATTCTGTCCCCAAATTCTGTCCCCAAATTCTGTCCCCAAATTTTGTCCCCAAATTCTGTCCCCAAATTGTGTCCCCAGATTCTTTCCCCAAATTCTGTCCCCAAATTCTGTCCCCAAATTCTGTCCCAAAATTCTGTCCCCAAATTCTGTTCCAAAATTCTGTCCCCAAATTCTGTCCCCAAATTCTGTCCCCAAATTGTGTCCCCAAATTGTGTCCCCAAATTCGGTCCCCAAATTCTGTCCCCAAATTCTGTCCAAAAATTCTGTCCCCAAATTGTGTCCCTAACCCAAGTAGCACAAATGGGTTGGGATAACGTCGTACCGCCGTTAGCTGAATGACTAGTGGTCGGCTAGCCGACGTTGGTACAACGGTATGGTAACGGTGCTACAACGGTATTGGGGAATAAATCTTAGGTTGTTATAACGTCGTAATAACCACTATTTGTCTTTTCAAATGACTGAAGTTTTAGTTAGATGGGAGTCGCTGATACAACTATTACGTTCGTAAAAAAACTAATTTCGTCCGTCATTCGGATTATATTTTGTGGAGAGGGAACTTTTTTTTTCAATATATGTAAATAATCGTGCTGTCTTTTTCATAATATTATTTATTTCTTTTTCTTGTTTTATAAAAAAATACAAATGTCAAATGTTCCTATTTTGAACGGTTCTTTATAAAAATTAAAATTTATAGAATCATTGTTAAACTAATAATTCAAATTTGGTGTTAATTACGGCTTATTTTTTCAAACAAATTTTGTTTTATAGTAAATATGTACCTGTCTCCCAACTCAAAACTTACGGGCTTCCATAATTTCTTTATTTTAAAACATAAGTTGATATTTCAAAAAAATAAAAATAATTAAATATGATTAAATTACTATAAAAGCAGAGAAAATCTGTTCAAAAACATCCCCGTCATTAAAATTATGATACTATATTAACATATAGTCATGAAAATTATCAAAATAACAAATTTTGTTTTTCAGAAGTAAATAATTTTTAATGAAATCTAAAGAAAAAATGGCGAGTTTCATAGTGTATATGAAAATGACAAAAAGTTATAATAAAGACTCAAAAAACACAAAAAAGTTATTTCAAAATCAAATAAACTATTTTCCCAACAAATTTGTCACTCTGGCAACAACTTGGTTATTTTTTTAACTTAATATTGTCAAAATTACTTTTTCTATTGACTTTTAGATTTAAGGGTTTGTTTAAGTAAAATTTCACATGCCGGAAAAATAATGTCGTATGTTTAAATGGCTTCTTTTTTAATTTAAAATGATCCATATTTAATTATTTATAAATAATAAATTTTTGTACATTTGACGTTTGTCGATAAATAATATTCTCGATAAAATTGTCAAGCGAGTCAACAAAATTGTGATACGTGAAAAATGTTATTTCGTCGTCGTGCATATGTCAAATAACTTATTTAAGTTAGATTTCAGATTTTAAATGACAATAAAGTCGCCAACTGGTCATTAAATATCGGGTAAAACGACCGGTAAACTAAAGAGTCGGCACGTGGGTAAATAATGACCATTAAGTTATAGTAGTCGGATAATAGTTAGAAAATGTGAAATAAGTTGGTCAACTCGATAAAAAATAACTTGATACTGACTGGTAAAAGATACCGTCGTATGGTGGTCGGACCGACCGATAGATAAAACATTTTAGTTTTAAGTTCAAAATGTCTAATTTTTCATGTTTCTAGCGGTTGCACCGACGTCGGGATTTGGTCATAAAACTATAAAGTTATTTGGTGCTACTTGGGAAATTCTGTCCCCACATTCTGTCCCCAAATTCTGTCCCCAAATTCTGTCCCCAAATTCTGTCCCCAAATTCTGTCCCCAAATTCTGTCCCCAAATTCTGTCCCCAAATTGTGTCCCCAAATTCTGTCCCCAAATTGTGTCCCCAAATTCTGTCCCCAAATTCTGTCTCCAAATTGTGTCCCCAAATTCTGTCCCCAAATTGTGTCCCCAAATTCTGTCCCCAAATTCTGTCCCCAAATTCTGTCCCCAAATTCTGTCCCCAAATTCTGTCCCCAAATTCTGTCCCCAAATTCTGTCCCCACATTCTGTCCCCAAATTCTGTCCCCAAATTCTGTCCCCAAATTCTGTCCCCAAATTGTGTCCCCAAATTCTGTCCCCAAATTCTGTCCCCAAATTCTGTCCCCAAATTTTGCCCCCAAATTGTGTCCCCAACTTCTGTCCCCAAATTCTGTTACCAAATTCTGTCCCCAAATTCTGTCCCCAAATTCTGTCCCCAAATTCTGCCCCCAAATTCTGTCCCCACATTCTGTCCCCAAATTCTGTCCCCAAATTCTGTCCCCAAATTCTGTCCCCAAATTCTGTCCCCAAATTCTGTCCCCAAATTCTGTCCCCAAATTCTGTCCCCAAATTGTGTCCCCAAATTGTGTCCCCAAATTCTGTCCCCAAATTGTGTCACCAAATTCTGTCCCCAAATTGTATCCCCAAATTCTGTCCCCAAATTTTGTCCCCAAATTCTGTCCCCAAATTCTGTCCCCAAATTTTGTCCCCAAATTCTGTCCCCAAATTCTGTCCCCAAATTCTGTCCCCAAATTCTGTCCCCAAATTCTGTCCCCAAATTCTGTCCCCAAATTCTGTCCCCAAATTCTGTCCCCAAATTGTGTCCCCAAATTCTGTCCCCAAATTCTGTCCCCAAATTCTGTCCCCAAATTCTGTCCCCAAATTCTGCCCCCAATTCTGTCCCCAAATTTTGTCCCCAAATTCTGTCCCCAAATTGTGTCCCCAGATTCTGTCCCCAAATTCTGTCCCTAAATTGTGTCCCCAAATTCTGTCCCCAAATTGTATCCCCAAATTCTGTCCCCAAATTGTGTCTCCAAATTGTGTCCCCAAATTCTGTCCCCAAATTCTGTCCCCAAATTCTGTCCCCAAATTCTGTCCCCAAATTCTGTCCCCAAATTCTGTCCCCAAATTCTGTCCCCAAATTCTGTCCCCAAATTCTGTCCCCAAATTCTGTCCCCAAATTCTGTCCCCAAATTCTGTCCCCAAATTCTGTCCCCAAATTTTGTCCCCAAATTCTGTCCCCAAATTGTGTCCCCAGATTCTTTCCCCAGATTCTTTCCCCAAATTCTGTCCCCAAATTCTGTCCCCAAATTCTGTCCCAAAATTCTGTCCCCAAATTCTGTCCCAAAATTCTGTCCCCAAATTCTGTCCCCAAATTGTGTCCCCAAATTGTGTCCCCAAATTCTGTCCCCAAATTCTGTCCCCAAATTCTGTCCCCAAATTCTGTCCCCAAATTGTGTCCCCAAATTCTGTCCCCACATTCTGTCCCCAAATTCTGTCCCCAAATTCTGTCCCCAAATTCTGTCCCCAAATTCTGTCCCCAAATTCTGTCCCCGAATTCTGTCCCCAAATTCTGTCCCCAAATTCTGTCCCCAAATTCTGTCCGCAAATTCTGTCCCCAAATTCTGTCCCCAAATTCTGTCCCCAAATTCTGTCCCCAAATTCTGTCCCCAAATTCTGTCCCCAAATTCTGTCCCCAAATTCTGTCCCCAAATTCTGTCCCCAAATTCTGTCCCCAAATTCTGTCCCCAAATTCTGTCCCCACATTCTGTCCCCAAATTCTGTCCCCAAATTCTGTCCCCAAATTCTGTCCCCAAATTCTGTCCCCAAATTCTGTCCCCAAATTCTGTCCCCAAATTCTGTCCCCAAATTCTGTCCCCAAATTCTGTCCCCAAATTCTGTCACCAAATTCTGTCCCCAAATTGTATCCCCAAATTCTGTGCCCAAATTTTGTCCCCAAATTCTGTCCCCAAATTTTGTCCCCAAATTCTGTCCCCAAATTCTGTCCCCAAATTCTGTCCCCAAATTCTGTCCCCAAATTCTGTCCCCAAATTCTGTCCCCAAATTGTGTCCCCAAATTCTGTCCCCAAATTCTTTCCCCAAATTCTGTCCCCAAATTCTGTCCCCAAATTCTGTCCCCAAATTCTGTCCCCAAATTCTGTCCCCAAATTCTGTCCCCAAATTCTGTCCCCAAATTCTGTCCCCAAATTCTGTCCCCAAATTCTGTCCCCAAATTCTGTCCCCAAATTCTGTCCCCAAATTCTGTCCCTAAATTGTGTCCCCAAATTCTGTCCCCAAATTCTGTCCCCAAATTGTATCCCCAAATTCTGTCCCCAAATTTTGTCCCCAAATTCTGTCCCCAAATTTTGTCCCCAAATTCTGTCCCCAAATTCTGTCCCCAAATTCTGTCCCCAAATTCTGTCCCCAAATTCTGTCCCCGAATTCTGTCCCCAAATTCTGTCCCCAAATTCTGTCCCCAAATTCTGTCCCCAAATTCTGTCCCCAAATTCTGTCCCCAAATTCTGCCCCCAAATTCTGTCCCCAACATCTGTCTCTAAATTCTGTCCCCAAATTCTGTCCCCAAATTCTGTCCCAAAATTCTGTCCCCAAATTCTGTCCCCAAATTCTGTCCCCAAATTCTGTCCCCAAATTCTGTCCCCAAATTCTGTCCCCAAATTCTGTCCCCAAATTGTGTCCCCAAATTGTGTCCCCAAATTCTGTCCCCAAATTGTGTCCCCAAATTCTGTCCCCAAATTCTGTCCCCAAATTCTGCCCCCAATTCTGTCCCCAAATTTTGTCCCCAAATTCTGTCCCCAAATTCTGTCCCCAAATTCTGTCCCCAAATTCTGTCCCCAAATTCTGTCCCCAAATTCTGTCCCCAAATTCTGTCCCATAATTCTGTCCCCAAATTCTGTCCCCAAATTCTGTCCCCAAATTCTGTCCCCAAATTGTGTCCCCAAATTGTGTCCTCAAATTCTGTCCCCAAATTCTTTCCCCAAATTCTGTCCCCAAATTCTGTCCCCAAATTCTGTCCCCAAATTCTGTCCACAAATTCTGCCCCCAATTCTGTCCCCAAATTTTGTCCCCAAATTCTGTCCCCAAATTGTGTCCCCAAATTGTGTCCCCAGATTCTGTCCCCAAATTCTGTCCCTAAATTGTGTCCCCAAATTCTGTCCCCAAATTCTGTCCCCAAATTCTGTCCCCAAATTGTATCAACAAATTCTGTCCCCAAATTTTGTCCCCAAATTCTGTCCCCAAATTTTGTCCCCAAATTCTGTCCCCAAATTCTGTCCCCAAATTCTGTCCCCAAATTCTGTCCCCAAATTCTGTCCCCAAATTCTGTCCCCAAATTCTGTCCCCAAATTCTGTCCCCAAATTCTGCCCCCAAATTCTGTCCACAAATTCTGTCCCCAAATTCTGTCCCCAAATTGTGTCCCCAAATTCTGTCCCCAAATTCTGCCCCCAATTCTGTCCCCAAATCTTGTCCCCAAATTCTGTCCCCAAATTGTGTCCCCAAATTGTGTCCCCAGATTCTGTCCCCAAATTCTGTCCCTAAATTGTGTCCCCAAATTCTGTCCCCAAATTCTGTCCCCAAATTCTGTCCCCAAATTGTATCCCCAAATTCTGTCCCCAAATTTTGTCCCCAAATTCTGTCCCCAAATTCTGTCCCCAAATTCTGTCCACAAATTCTGCCCCCAATTCTGTCCCCAAATTTTGTCCCCAAATTCTGTCCCCAAATTGTGTCCCCAAATTGTGTCCCCAGATTCTGTCCCCAAATTTTGTCCCTAAATTGTGTCCCCAAATTCTGTCCCCAAATTCTGTCCCCAAATTCTGTCCCCAAATTCTGTCCCCAAATTCTGTCCCCAAATTCTGTCCCCAAATTGTGTCCCTAAATTCTGTCCCCAAATTCTGTCCCCAAATTCTGTCCCCAAATTCTGTCCCCAAATTCTGTCCCCAAATTCTGTCCCCAAATTCTGTCCCCACATTCTGTCCCCAAATTCTGTCCCCAAATTCTGTCCCCAAATTGTGTCCCCAAATTCTGTCCCCAAATTCTGTCCCCAAATTCTGTCCCCAAATTCTGTCCCCAAATTCTGTCCCCAAATTCTGTCCCCAAAATCTGTCCTCAAATTCTGTCCCCAAATTCTGTCCCCAAAATCTGTCCCCAAATTGTGTCCCCAAATTGTGTCCCCAAATTCTGTCCTCAAATTCTGTCCCCAAATTGTGTCCCAAAATTCTGTCCCCAAATTGTGTCCCCAAATTGTGTCCACAAGTTCTGTCCCCAAATTCTGTCCCCAAATTCTGTCCCTAAATTCTGTCCCCAAATTGCGTCTCCAAATTAATTCTGTCCCCACATTCTGTCCCCAAATTCTGTCCCCAAATTCTGTCCCCAAATTGTGTCCCCAAATTGTGTCCCCAAATTGTGTTTCCAAATTCTGTCCCCAAATTCTGTCCCCAAATTCTGTCCCCAAATTCTGTCCCCACATTCTGTCCCCAAATTCTGTCCCCAAATTCTGTCCCCAAATTCTGTCCCCAAATTGTGTCCCCAAATTCTGTCCCCAAATTCTGTCCCCACATTCTGTCCCCAAATTCTGTCCCCAAATTGTGTCCCCAAATTGTGTCCCCAAATTCTGTCCCCAAATTCTGTCCCCAAAATTCTGTCCCCGAATTCTGTCCCCACATTCTGTCCCTAAATTCTGTCCCCAAATTCTGTCCCCAAATTCTGTCCCCAAATTCTGTCCCCAAATTCTGTCCCCAAATTCTGTCCCCACATTCTGTCCCCAAATTTTGTCCCCAAATTCTGTCCCCAAATTCTGTCCCCAAATTTTGTCCCCAAATTCTGTCCCTAAATTCTGTCCCCAAATTCTGTCCCCAAATTCTGTCCCCAAATTCTGTCCCCAAATTCTGTCCCCAAATTCTGTCCCCAAATTGTGTCCCCAAATTGTGTCCCCAAATTCTGTCCCCAAATTTTGTCCCCAAATTCTGTTCCCAAATTCTGTCCCCAAATTCTGTCCCCAAATTCTGTCCCCAAATTGTGTCCCCAAATTGTGTCCCCAAATTCTGTCCCCACATTCTGTCCCCAAATTCTGTCCCCAAATTCTGTCCCCAAATTGTGTCTCCAAATTCTGTCCCCAAATTCTGTCCCCAAATTCTGTCCCCAAATTCTGTCCCCAAATTCTGTCCCCAAATTCTGTCCCCAAATTCTTCCCCAAATTCTGTCCCCAAATTTACTCCGTAAATTCTGTCCCCAAATTGTGTCCTCACATTCTGTCCCCAAATTCTGTCCCCAAATTCTGTCCCCAAATTGTGTCCCCAAATTCTGTCCCCAAATTCTGTCCCCAAATTCTGTCCCCAAATTCTGTCCCCAAATTCTGTCTCCAAATTCTGTCCCCAAATTCTGTCCCCAAATTCTGTCCCCAAATTCTGTCCCCAAATTCTGTCCCCAAATTCTGTCCCCAAATTCTGTCCCCAAATTCTGTCCCCACATTCTGTCCCCAAATTCTGTCCCCAAATTCTGTCCCCAAATTGTGTCCCCAAATTGTGTCCCCAAATTGTGTTCCCAAATTCTGTCCCCAAATTCTGTCCCCAAATTTTGTCCCCAAATTGTGTCCCCAAATTCTGTCCCCAAATTCTGTCCCCAAATTCTGTCCCCAAATTCTGTCCCCACATTCTGTCCCCAAATTCTGTCCCCAAATTGTGTCCCCAAATTGTGTCCCCAAATTCTGTCCCCACATTCTGTCCCCAAATTCTGTCCCCAAATTCTGTCCCCAAATTGTGTCTCCAAATTCTGTCCCCAAATTCTGTCCCCAAATTCTGTCCCCAAATTCTGTCCCCAAATTCTGTCCCCAAATTCTGTCCCCAAATTCTTCCCCAAATTCTGTCCCCAAATTTACTCCGTAAATTCTGTCCCCAAATTGTGTCCTCACATTCTGTCCCCAAATTCTGTCCCCAAATTCTGTCCCCAAATTGTGTCCCCAAATTCTGTCCCCAAATTCTGTCCCCAAATTCTGTCCCCAAATTCTGTCCCCAAATTCTGTCTCCAAATTCTGTCCCCAAATTCTGTCCCCAAATTCTGTCCCCAAATTCTGTCCCCAAATTCTGTCCCCAAATTCTGTCCCCAAATTCTGTCCCCAAATTCTGTCCCCACATTTTGTCCCCAAATTCTGTCCCCAAATTCTGTCCCCAAATTCTGTCCCCAAATTGTGTTCCCAAATTCTGTCCCCAAATTCTGTCCCCAAATTTTGTCCCCAAATTGTGTCCCCAAATTCTGTCCCCAAATTCTGTCCCCAAATTCTGTCCCCAAATTCTGTCCCCAAATTCTGTCCTCAAATTCTGTCCCCAAATTCTGTCCCCAAATTCTGTCCCCAAATTCTGTCCCCAAATTCTGTCCCCAAATTCTGTCCCCACATTCTGTCCCCAAATTGTGTCCCCAAATTATGTCCCCAAATTACGTCCCCAAATTGTGTCCCCAAATTCTGTCCCCAAATTCTGTCCCCAAATTGTGTCCCCAAATTCTGTCCCCAAATTTTGTCCCCAAATTCTGTCCCCAAATTCTGTCCCCAAATTCTGTCCCCAAATTCTGTCCCCAAATTCTGTCCCCAAATTCTGTCCCCAAATTGTGTCCCCAAATTGTGTCCCCAAATTCTGTCCCCACATTCTGTCCCCAAATTCTGTCCCCAAATTCTGTCCCCACATTCTGTCCCCAAATTCTGTCCCCAAATTCTGTCCCCAAATTGTGTCTCCAAATTCTGTCCCCAAATTCTGTCCCCAAATTCTGTCCCCAAATTCTGTCCCCAAATTCTGTCCTCAAATTCTGTCCCCAAATTCTGTCCCCAAATTCTGTCCCCAAATTCTGTCCCCAAATTCTGTCCCCAAATTCTGTCCCCAAATTCTGTCCCCACATTCTGTCCCCAAATTGTGTCCCCAAATTATGTCCCCAAATTACGTCCCCAAATTGTGTCCCCAAATTCTGTCCCCAAATTCTGTCCCCAAATTCTGTCCCCAAATTTTGTCCCCAAATTCTGTCCCCAAATTCTGTCCCCAAATTCTGTCCCCAAATTCTGTCCCCAAATTCTGTCCCCAAATTCTGTCCCCAAATTGTGTCCCCAAATTGTGTCCCCAAATTCTGTCCCCACATTCTGTCCCCAAATTCTGTCCCCAAATTCTGTGTACAAATTGTGTCTCCAAATTCTGTCCCCAAATTCTGTCCCCAAATTCTGTCCCCAAATTCTGTCCCCAAATTCTGTCCCCAAATTCTGTCCCCAAATTTACTCCGTAAATTCTGTCCCCAAATTGTGTCCTCACATTCTGTCCCCAAATTCTGTCCCCAAATTCTGTCCCCAAATTCTGTCCCCAAATTGTGTCCCCAAATTCTGTCCCCAAATTCTGTCCCCAAATTCTGTCCCCAAATTCTGTCCCCAAATTCTGTCTCCAAATTCTGTCCCCAAATTCTGTCCCCAAATTCTGTCCCCAAATTCTGTCCCCAAATTCTGTCCCCAAATTCTGTCCCCAAATTCTGTCCCCAAATTCTGTCCCCACATTCTGTCCCCAAATTCTGTCCCCAAATTGTGTCCCCAAATTGTGTCCCCAAATTGTGTCCCCAAATTGTGTTCCCAAATTCTGTCCCCAAATTCTGTCCCCAAATTTTGTTCCCAAATTCTGTCCCCAAATTCTGTCCCCAAATTCTGTCCCCAAATTCTGTCCCCAAATTCTGTCCCCACATTCTGTCCCCAAATTCTGTCCCCAAATTGTGTCCCCAAATTGTGTCCCCAAATTCTGTCCCCACATTCTGTCCCCAAATTCTGTCCCAAATTCTGTCCCCAAATTGTGTCTCCAAATTCTGTCCCCAAATTCTGTCCCCAAATTCTGTCCCCAAATTTTGTCCCCAAATTCTGTCCCCAAATTCTTCCCCAAATTCTGTCCCCAAATTTACTCCGTAAATTCTGTCCCCAAATTGTGTCCTCACATTCTGTCCCCAAATTCTGTCCCCAAATTCTGTCCCCAAATTGTGTCCCCAAATTCTGTCCCCAAATTCTGTCCCCAAATTCTGTCCCCAAATTCTGTCCCCAAATTCTGTCTCCAAATTCTGTCCCCAAATTCTGTCCCCAAATTCTGTCCCCAAATTCTGTCCCCAAATTCTGTCCCCAAATTCTGTCCCCAAATTCTGTCCCCAAATTCTGTCCCCAAATTCTGTCCCCAAATTCTGTCCCCAAATTCTGTCCCCACATTCTGTCCCCAAATTCTGTCCCCAAATTCTGTCCCCAAATTCTGTCCCCAAATTCTGTCCCCAAATTGTGTCCCCAAATTCTGTCCCCACATTCTGTCCCCAAATTCTGTCCCCAAATTCTGTCCCCAAATTGTGTCTCCAAATTCTGTCCCCAAATTCTGTCCCCAAATTCTGTCCCCAAATTGTGTCCCCAAATTCTGTCCCCAAATTCTGTCCCCACATTCTGTCCCCAAATTCTGTCCCCAAATTGTGTCCCCAAATTGTGTCCCCAAATTCTGTCCCCAAATTCTGTCCCCAAATTCTGTCCCCAAATTCTGTCCCCAAATTCTGTCCCCAAATTCTGTCCCCAAATTCTGTCCCCAAATTCTGTCCCCACATTCTGTCCCCAAATTCTGTCCCCAAATTCTGTCCCCAAATTCTGTCCCCAAATTGTGTCCCCAAATTGTGTCCCCACATTATGTCCCCAATTTCTGTCCCCAAATTTTGTCTCCAAATTGTGTCCCCAAATTGTGTCCCCAAATTGTGTCCCCAAATTGTGTCCCCAAATTCTGTCCCCAAATGTTGTCCCCAAATTCTGTCCCCAAATTCTGTCCCCAAATTCTGTCCCCAAATTCTGTCCCCAAATTCTGTCCCCAAATTCTGTCCCCAAATTCTGTCCCCAAATTCTGTCCCCAAATTCTGTCCCCAAATTCTGTCCCCAAATTCTGTCCCCAAATTCTTCCCCAAATTCTGTCCCCAAATTTACTCCGTAAATTCTGTCCCCAAATTGTGTCCTCACATTCTGTCCCCAAATTCTGTCCCCAAATTCTGTCCCCAAATTCTGTCCCCAAATTCTGTCCCCAAATTCTGTCGCCAAATTCTGTCCCCAAATTCTGTCCCCAAATTCTGTCTCCAAATTCTGTCCTCAAATTCTGTCCCCAAATTCTGTCCCCAAATTCTGTCCCCAAATTCTGTCCCCAAATTCTGTCCCCAAATTCTGTCCCCAAATTCTGTCCCCACATTCTGTCCCCAAATTCTGTCCCCAAATTCTGTCCCCAAATTGTGTCCCCAAATTGTGTCCCCAAATTGTGTTCCCAAATTCTGTCCCCAAATTCTGTCCCCAAATTTTGTCCCCAAATTGTGTCCCCAAATTCTGTCCCCAAATTCTGTCCCCAAATTCTGTCCCCAAATTCTGTCCCCACATTCTGTCCCCAAATTCTGTCCCCAAATTGTGTCCCCAAATTGTGTCCCCAAATTCTGTCCCCACATTCTGTCCCCAAATTCTGTCCCCAAATTCTGTCCCCAAATTGTGTCTCCAAATTCTGTCCCCAAATTCTGTCCCCAAATTCTGTCCCCAAATTCTGTCCCCAAATTCTGTCCCCAAATTCTGTCCCCAAATTCTGTCCCCAAATTCTGTCCCCAAATTCTGTCCCCAAATTCTGTCCCCACATTCTGTCCCCAAATTCTGTCCCCAAATTCTGTCCCCAAATTCTGTCCCCAAATTGTGTCCCCAAATTGTGTCCCCACATTATGTCCCCAATTTCTGTCCCCAAATTTTGTCTCCAAATTGTGTCCCCAAATTGTGTCCCCAAATTGTGTCCCCAAATTGTGTCCCCAAATTCTGTCCCCAAATGTTGTCCCCAAATTCTGTCCCCAAATTCTGTCCCCAAATTCTGTCCCCAAATTCTGTCCCCAAATTCTGTCCCCAAATTCTGTCCCCACATTCTGTCCCCAAATTCTGTCCCCAAATTCTGTCCCCAAATTCTGTCCCCAAATTCTGTCCCCAAATTCTGCCCCCAAATTCTGTCCCCAAATTCTGTCCCCAAATTCTGTCCCCAAATTCTGTCCCCACATTCTGTCCCCAAATTCTGTCCCCAAATTCTGTCCCCAAATTCTGTCCCCAAATTGTGTCCCCAAATTGTGTCCCCACATTATGTCCCCAATTTCTGTCCCCAAATTTTGTTCCCAAATTCTGTCCCCAAATTCTGTCCCCAAATTCTGTCCCCAAATTCTGTCCCCAAATTCTGTCCCCAAATTCTGTCCCCAAATTCTGTCCCCAAATTCTGTCCCCAAATTCTGTCCCCACATTCTGTCCCCAAATTCTGTCCCCAAATTCTGTGTACAAATTGTGTCTCCAAATTCTGTCCCCAAATTCTGTCCCCAAATTCTGTCCCCAAATTCTGTCCCCAAATTCTGTCCCCAAATTTACTCCGTAAATTCTGTCCCCAAATTGTGTCCTCACATTCTGTCCCCAAATTCTGTCCCCAAATTCTGTCCCCAAATTGTGTCCCCAAATTCTGTCCCCAAATTCTGTCCCCAAATTCTGTCCCCAAATTCTGTCCCCAAATTCTGTCTCCAAATTCTGTCACCAAATTCTGTCCCCAAATTCTGTCCCCAAATTGTGTCCCCAAATTCTGTCCCCAAATTCTGTCCCCAAATTCTGTCCCCAAATTCTGTCCCCACATTCTGTCCCCAAATTCTGTCCCCAAATTGTGTCCCCAAATTGTGTCCCCAAATTGTGTCCCCAAATTGTGTTCCCAAATTCTGTCCCCAAATTCTGTCCCCAAATTTTGTTCCCAAATTCTGTCCCCAAATTCTGTCCCCAAATTCTGTCCCCAAATTCTGTCCCCAAATTCTGTCCCCACATTCTGTCCCCAAATTCTGTCCCCAAATTGTGTCCCCAAATTGTGTCCCCAAATTCTGTCCCCACATTCTGTCCCCAAATTCTGTCCCCAAATTCTGTCCCCAAATTGTGTCTCCAAATTCTGTCCCCAAATTCTGTCCCCAAATTCTGTCCCCAAATTCTGTCCCCAAATTCTGTCCCCAAATTCTTCCCCAAATTCTGTCCCCAAATTTACTCCGTAAATTCTGTCCCCAAATTGTGTCCTCACATTCTGTCCCCAAATTCTGTCCCCAAATTCTGTCCCCAAATTGTGTCCCCAAATTCTGTCCCCAAATTCTGTCCCCAAATTCTGTCCCCAAATTCTGTCCCCAAATTCTGTCTCCAAATTCTGTCCCCAAATTCTGTCCCCAAATTCTGTCCCCAAATTCTGTCCCCAAATTCTGTCCCCAAATTCTGTCCCCAAATTCTGTCCCCAAATTCTGTCCCCAAATTCTGTCCCCAAATTCTGTCCCCAAATTCTGTCCCCAAATTCTGTCCCCACATTCTGTCCCCAAATTCTGTCCCCAAATTCTGTCCCCAAATTCTGTCCCCAAATTCTGTCCCCAAATTGTGTCCCCAAATTCTGTCCCCACATTCTGTCCCCAAATTCTGTCCCCAAATTCTGTCCCCAAATTGTGTCTCCAAATTCTGTCCCCAAATTCTGTCCCCAAATTCTGTCCCCAAATTGTGTCCCCAAATTCTGTCCCCAAATTCTGTCCCCACATTCTGTCCCCAAATTCTGTCCCCAAATTGTGTCCCCAAATTGTGTCCCCAAATTCTGTCCCCAAATTCTGTCCCCAAATTCTGTCCCCAAATTCTGTCCCCAAATTCTGTCCCCAAATTCTGTCCCCAAATTCTGTCCCCAAATTGTGTCCCCAAATTCTGTCCCCAAATTCTGTCCCCAAATTCTGTCCCCAAATTCTGTCCCCAAATTGTGTCCCCAAATTGTGTCCCCACATTATGTCCACAATTTCTGTCCCCAAATTTTGTCTCCAAATTGTGTCCCCAAATTGTGTCCCCAAATTGTGTCCCCAAATTGTGTCCCCAAATTCTGTCCCCAAATGTTGTCCCCAAATTCTGTCCCCAAATTCTGTCCCCAAATTCTGTCCCCAAATTCTGTCCCCAAATTCTGTCCCCAAATTCTGTCCCCAAATTCTGTCCCCAAATTCTGTCCCCAAATTCTGTCCCCAAATTCTGTCCCCAAATTCTTCCCCAAATTCTGTCCCCAAATTTACTCCGTAAATTCTGTCCCCAAATTGTGTCCTCACATTCTGTCCCCAAATTCTGTCCCCAAATTCTGTCCCCAAATTCTGTCCCCAAATTCTGTCCCCAAATTCTGTCGCCAAATTCTGTCCCCAAATTCTGTCCCCAAATTCTGTCTCCAAATTCTGTCCCCAAATTCTGTCCCCAAATTCTGTCCCCAAATTCTGTCCCCAAATTCTGTCCCCAAATTCTGTCCCCAAATTCTGTCCCCAAATTCTGTCCCCACATTCTGTCCCCAAATTCTGTCCCCAAATTCTGTCCCCAAATTCTGTCCCCAAATTCTGTCCCCAAATTCTGTCCCCACATTCTGTCCCCAAATTCTGTCCCCAAATTCTGTCCCCAAATTGTGTCCCCAAATTGTGTCCCCAAATTGTGTTCCCAAATTCTGTCCCCAAATTCTGTCCCCAAATTTTGTCCCCAAATTGTGTCCCCAAATTCTGTCCCCAAATTCTGTCCCCAAATTCTGTCCCCAAATTCTGTCCCCACATTCTGTCCCCAAATTCTGTCCCCAAATTGTGTCCCCAAATTGTGTCCCCAAATTCTGTCCCCACATTCTGTCCCCAAATTCTGTCCCCAAATTCTGTCCCCAAATTGTGTCTCCAAATTCTGTCCCCAAATTCTGTCCCCAAATTCTGTCCCCAAATTCTGTCCCCAAATTCTGTCCCCAAATTCTGTCCCCAAATTCTGTCCAAAATTCTTCCCCAAATTCTGTCCCCAAATTTACTCCGTAAATTCTGTCCCCAAATTGTGTCCTCACATTCTGTCCCCAAATTCTGTCCCCAAATTCTGTCCCCAAATTGTGTCCCCAAATTCTGTCCCCAAATTCTGTCCCCAAATTCTGTCCCCAAATTCTGTCCCCAAATTCTGTCTCCAAATTCTGTCCCCAAATTCTGTCCCCAAATTCTGTCCCCAAATTCTGTCCCCAAATTCTGTCCCCAAATTCTGTCCCCAAATTCTGTCCCCAAATTCTGTCCCCAAATTCTGTCCCCAAATTCTGTCCCCAAATTCTGTCCCCAAATTCTGTCCCCAAATTCTGTCCCCAAATTCTGTCCCCAAATTCTGTCCCCAAATTGTGTCTCCAAATTCTGTCCCCAAATTCTGTCCCCAAATTCTGTCCCCAAATTGTGTCCCCAAATTCTGTCCCCAAATTCTGTCCCCACATTCTGTCCCCAAATTCTGTCCCCAAATTGTGTCCCCAAATTGTGTCCCCAAATTCTGTCCCCAAATTCTGTCCCCAAATTCTGTCCCCAAATTCTGTCCCCAAATTCTGTCCCCACATTCTGTCCCCAAATTCTGTCCCCAAATTCTGTCCCCAAATTCTGTCCCCAAATTCTGACCCCAAATTGTGTCCCCAAATTCTGTCCCCACATTCTGTCCCCAAATTCTGTCCCCAAATTCTGTCCCCAAATTGTGTCTCCAAATTCTGTCCCCAAATTCTGTCCCCAAATTCTGTCCCCAAATTGTGTCCCCAAATTCTGTCCCCAAATTCTGTCCCCACATTCTGTCCCCAAATTCTGTCCCCAAATTCTGTCCCCAAATTGTGTCCCCAAATTCTGTCCCCAAATTCTGTCCCCAAATTCTGTCCCCAAATTCTGTCCCCAAATTCTGCCCCCAAATTCTGTCCCCAAATTCTGTCCCCAAATTCTGTCCCCAAATTCTGTCCCCACATTCTGTCCCCAAATTCTGTCCCCAAATTCTGTCCCCAAATTCTGTCCCCAAATTCTGTCCCCAAATTGTGTCCCCACATTATGTCCCCAATTTCTGTCCCCAAATTTTGTCTCCAGATTGTGTCCCCAAATTGTGTCCCCAAATTGTGTCCCCAAATTGTGTCCCCAAATTCTGTCCCCAAATGTTGTCCCCAAATTCTGTCCCCAAATTCTGTCCCCAAATTCTGTCCCCAAATTCTGTCCCCAAATTCTGTCCCCAAATTCTGTCCCCAAATTCTGTCCCCAAATTCTGTCCCCACATTCTGTCCCCAAATTTTGTCCCCAAATTCTGTCCCCAAATTCTGTCCCCAAATTTTGTCCCCAAATTCTGTCCCTAAATTCTGTCCCCAAATTCTGTCCCCAAATTCTGTCCCCAAATTCTGTCCCCAAATTGTGTCCCCAAATTGTGTCCCCAAATTGTGTCCCCAAATTGTGTCCCCAAATTCTGTCCCCAAATTTTGTCCCCAAATTCTGTCCCCAAATTCTGTCCCCAAATTCTGTCCCCAAATTCTGTCCCCAAATTGTGTCCCCAAATTGTGTCCCCAAATTCTGTCCCCACATTCTGTCCCCAAATTCTGTCCCCAAATTCTGTCCCCAAATTGTGTCTCCAAATTCTGTCCCCAAATTCTGTCCCCAAATTCTGTCCCCAAATTCTGTCCCCAAATTCTGTCCCCAAATTCTGTCCCCAAATTCTGTCCCCAAATTCTTCCCCAAATTCTGTCCCCAAATTTACTCCGTAAATTCTGTCCCCAAATTGTGTCCTCACATTCTGTCCCCAAATTCTGTCCCCAAATTGTGTCCCCAAATTGTGTCCCCAAATTCTGTCCCCAAATTCTGTCCCCAAATTCTGTCCCCAAATTCTGTCCCCAAATTCTGTCTCCAAATTCTGTCCCCAAATTCTGTCCCCAAATTCTGTCCCCAAATTCTGTCCCCAAATTCTGTCCCCAAATTCTGTCCCCAAATTCTGTCCCCAAATTCTGTCCCCAAATTCTGTCCCCACATTCTGTCCCCAAATTCTGTCCCCAAATTCTGTCCCCAAATTGTGTCCCCAAATTGTGTCCCCAAATTGTGTTCCCAAATTCTGTCCCCAAATTCTGTCCCCAAATTTTGTCCCCAAATTGTGTCCCCAAATTCTGTCCCCAAATTCTGTCCCCAAATTCTGTCCCCAAATTCTGTCCCCACATTCTGTCCCCAAATTCTGTCCCCAAATTGTGTCCCCAAATTGTGTCCCCAAATTCTGTCCCCACATTCTGTCCCCAAATTCTGTCCCCAAATTCTGTCCCCAAATTGTGTCTCCAAATTCTGTCCCCAAATTCTGTCCCCAAATTCTGTCCCCAAATTCTGTCCCCAAATTCTGTCCCCAAATTCTGTCCCCAAATTCTTCCCCAAATTCTGTCCCCAAATTTACTCCGTAAATTCTGTCCCCAAATTGTGTCCTCACATTCTGTCCCCAAATTCTGTCCCCAAATTCTGTCCCCAAATTGTGTCCCCAAATTCTGTCCCCAAATTCTGTCCCCAAATTCTGTCCCCAAATTCTGTCCCCAAATTCTGTCTCCAAATTCTGTCCCCAAATTCTGTCCCCAAATTCTGTCCCCAAATTCTGTCCCCAAATTCTGTCCCCAAATTCTGTCCCCAAATTCTGTCCCCAAATTCTGTCCTCACATTCTGTCCCCAAATTCTGTCCCCAAATTGTGTCCCCAAATTGTGTCCCCAAATTGTGTCCCCAAATTGTGTTCCCAAATTCTGTCCCCAAATTCTGTCCCCAAATTTTGTCCCCAAATTGTGTCCCCAAATTCTGTCCCCAAATTCTGTCCCCAAATTCTGTCCCCAAATTCTGTCCCCAAATTCTGTCCTCAAATTCTGTCCCCAAATTCTGTCCCCAAATTCTGTCCCCAAATTCTGTCCCCAAATTCTGTCCCCAAATTCTGTCCCCACATTCTGTCCCCAAATTGGGTCCCCAAATTATGTCCCCAAATTACGTCCCCAAATTGTGTCCCCAAATTCTGTCCCCAAATTCTGTCCCCAAATTGTGTCCCCAAATTCTGTCCCCAAATTTTGTCCCCAAATTCTGTCCCCAAATTCTGTCCCCAAATTCTGTCCCCAAATTCTGTCCCCAAATTCTGTCCCCAAATTCTGTCCCCAAATTGTGTCCCCAAATTGTGTCCCCAAATTCTGTCCCCACATTCTGTCCCCAAATTCTGTTCCCAAATTCTGTCCCCACATTCTGTCCCCAAATTCTGTCCCCAAATTCTGTCCCCAAATTGTGTCTCCAAATTCTGTCCCCAAATTCTGTCCCCAAATTCTGTCCCCAAATTCTGTCCACAAATTCTGTCCTCAAATTCTGTCCACAAATTCTGTCCCCAAATTCTGTCCCCAAATTCTGTCCCCAAATTCTGTCCCCAAATTCTGTCCCCACATTCTGTCCCCAAATTGTGTCCCCAAATTATGTCCCCAAATTACGTCCCCAAATTGTGTCCCCAAATTGTGTCCCCAAATTCTGTCCCCAAATTCTGTCCCCAAATTCTGTCCCCAAATTTTGTCCCCAAATTCTGTCCCCAAATTCTGTCCCCAAATTCTGTCCCCAAATTCTGTCCCCAAATTCTGTCCCCAAATTCTGTCCCCAAATTGTGTCCCCAAATTGTGTCCCCAAATTCTGTCCCCACATTCTGTCCCCAAATTCTGTCCCCAAATTCTGTCCCCAAATTGTGTCTCCAAATTCTGTCCCCAAATTCTGTCCCCAAATTCTGTCCCCAAATTCTGTCCCCAAATTCTGTCCCCAAATTCTGTCCCCAAATTCTTCCCCAAATTCTGTCCCCAAATTTACTCCGTAAATTCTGTCCCCAAATTGTGTCCTCACATTCTGTCCCCAAATTCTGTCCCCAAATTCTGTCCCCAAATTGTGTCCCCAAATTCTGTCCCCAAATTCTGTCCCCAAATTCTGTCCCCAAATTCTGTCCCCAAATTCTGTCTCCAAATTCTGTCCCCAAATTCTGTCCCCAAATTCTGTCCCCAAATTCTGTCCCCAAATTCTGTCCCCAAATTCTGTCCCCAAATTCTGTCCCCAAATTCTGTCCCCACATTCTGTCCCCAAATTCTGTCCCCAAATTCTGTCCCCAAATTGTGTCCCCAAATTGTGTCCCCAAATTGTGTTCCCAAATTCTGTCCCCAAATTCTGTCCCCAAATTTTGTCCCCAAATTGTGTCCCCAAATTCTGTCCCCAAATTCTGTCCCCAAATTCTGTCCCCAAATTCTGTCCCCACATTCTGTCCCCAAATTCTGTCCCCAAATTGTGTCCCCAAATTGTGTCCCCAAATTCTGTCCCCACATTCTGTCCCCAAATTCTGTCCCCAAATTCTGTCCCCAAATTCTGTCTCCAAATTCTGTCCCCAAATTCTGTCCCCAAATTCTGTCCCCAAATTCTGTCCCCAAATTCTGTCCCCAAATTCTGTCCCCAAATTCTTCCCCAAATTCTGTCCCCAAATTTACTCCGTAAATTCTGTCCCCAAATTGTGTCCTCACATTCTGTCGCCAAATTCTGTCCCCAAATTCTGTCCCCAAATTGTGTCCCCAAATTCTGTCCCCAAATTCTGTCCCCAAATTCTGTCCCCAAATTCTGTCCCCAAATTCTGTCTCCAAATTCTGTCCCCAAATTCTGTCCCCAAATTCTGTCCCCAAATTCTGTCCCCAAATTCTGTCCCCAAATTCTGTCCCCAAATTCTGTCCCCAAATTCTGTCCCCACATTCTGTCCCCAAATTCTGTCCCCAAATTCTGTCCCCAAATTGTGTCCCCAAATTGTGTCCCCAAATTGTGTTCCCAAATTCTGTCCCCAAATTCTGTCCCTAAATTTTGTCCCCAAATTGTGTCCCCAAATTCTGTCCCCAAATTCTGTCCCCAAATTCTGTCCTCAAATTCTGTCCCCAAATTCTGTCCCCAAATTCTGTCCCCAAATTCTGTCCCCAAATTCTGTCCCCAAATTCTGTCCCCACATTCTGTCCCCAAATTGTGTCCCCAAATTATGTCCCCAAATTACGTCCCCAAATTGTGTCCCCAAATTCTGTCCCCAAATTCTGTCCCCAAATTGTGTCCCCAAATTCTGTCCCCAAATTTTGTCCCCAAATTCTGTCCCCAAATTCTGTCCCCAAATTCTGTCCCCAAATTCTGTCCCCAAATTCTGTCCCCAAATTTTGTCCCCACATTCTGTCCCCAAATTCTGTCCCCAAATTCTGTCCCCAAATTCTGTCCCCAAATTGTGTCCCCAAATTCTGTCCCCAAATTCTGTCCCCAAATTGTGTCACCAAATTGTGTCCCCAAATTGTGTCCCCAAATTCTGTCCCCAAATTCTGTCCCCAAATTCTGTCCCCAAATTCTGTCCCCAAATTCTGTCCCCAAATTCTGTCCCCAAATTCTGTCCCCAAATTCTGTCCCCAAATTCTGTCCCCAAATTCTGTCCCCAAATTGTGTCCCAAAATTCTGTCCCCAAATTCTGTCCCCACATTCTGTCCCCAAATTCTGTCCCCAAATTCTGTCCCCAAATTGTGTCTCCAAATTCTGTCCCCAAATTCTGTCCCCAAATTCTGTCCCCAAATTCTGTCCCCAAATTCTGTCCCCAAATTCTGTCCCCAAATTCTGTCCCCAAATTCTGTCCCCAAATTGTGTCCCTAAATTCTGTCCCCAAATTCTGTCCCCAAATTGTGTCCCCAAATTCTGTCCCCAAATTCTGTCCCTAAATTCTGTCCCCAAATTCTGTCCCCAAATTCTGCCCCAAATTCTGTCCCCAAATTCTGTCCCCAAATTCTGTCCTCAAATTGTGTCCAAAAATTCTGTCCCCAAATTCTGTCCCCAAATTCTGTCCCCAAATTCAGTCCCCAAATTCTGTCCCCAAATTCTGTCCCCAAATTCTGTCCCCAAATTCTGTCCCCAAATTCTGTCCCCAAATTCTGTCCCCAAATTCTGTCCCCAAATTTGGCTTCAAATTGTGTCCCCAAATTCTGTCCCCAAATTCTGCCCCAAATTCTGTCCACAAATTTTGTCCCCAAATTGTGTCCCCAAATTGTGTCCCCTGATTCTGTCCCCAAATTCTGTCCCCAAATTCTGTCCCCAAATTCTGTCCCCAAATTTTGTCCCCAAATTCTGTCCCCAAATTCTGTCCCCAAATTCTGTCCCCAAATTCTGTCCCCACATTCTGTCCCCAAATTCTGTTCCCAAATTCTGTCCCCAAATTGTGTCCCCAAATTCTGTCCCCAAATTGTGTCCCCAAATTGTGTCCCCAAATTCTGTCCCCACATTCTGTCCAAAAATTCTGTCCCCAAATTCTGTCCCCAAATTCTGTCCCCAAATTCTGTCCCCAAATTCTGTCCCCAAATTTTGTCCCCAAATTGGTCCCCAAATTCTGTCCCCAAATTCTTTCCCCAAATTCTGTCCCCAAATTCTGTCCCCAAATTCTGTCCCCAAATTCTGTCCCCAAATTGTGTCCCCAAATTGTGTCCCCAAATTCTGTCCCCAAATTCTGTCCCCAAATTCTGTCTCCAAATTCTGTCTCCAAATTCTGTCCCCAAATTCTGTCCCCAAATTCTGTCCCCAAATTCTGTCCCCACATTCTGTCCCCAAATTGTGTCCCCAAATTCTGTCCCCAAATTCTGTCTCCAAATTCTGTTCCCACATTCTGTCCCCAAATTCTGTCCCCAAATTCTGTCCCCAAATTCTGTCCCCAAATTGTATACCCAAATTCTGTCCCCAAATTCTGTCCCTAAATTGTGTCCCCAAATTCTGTCCCCAAATTCTGTCCCCAAATTCTGTCCCCAAATTCTGTCCCCAAATTCTGTCCCCAAATTCTGTTCCCACATTCTGTCCCCAAATTCTGTCCCCAAATTCTGTCTTCAAATTGTGTCCCCAAATTCTGTCCCCAAATTCTGCCTCAAATTCTGTCCCCAAATTGTGTCCCCAAATTCTGTCCCCAAATTCTGTCCCCAAATTCTGTCCCCAAATTCTGTTCCCAAATTCTGTCCCCAAATTCTGTCCCCAAATTCTGTCCCCAAATTCTGTCCCCAAATTCTGTCCCCAAATTCTGTCCCCACATTCTGTCCCCAAATTCTGTCCCCAAATTCTGTCCCCAAATTCTGTCCCCAAATTCTGTCCCCAAATTCTGTCCCCAAATTCTGTCCCCAAATTCTGTCCCCAAAATCTGTCCTCAAATTCTGTCCCCAAATTCTGTCCCCAAATTCTGTCCCCAAATTGTGTCCCCAAATTGTGTCCCCAAATTCTGTCCCCAAATTGTGTCCCCAAATTGTGTCCCAAAATTCTGTCCCCAAATTCTGTCCCCAAATTCTGTCCCCAAATTGTGTCCCCAAATTGTGTCCCCACATTATGTCCCCAAATTCTGTCCCAAAATTCTGTCCCCAAATTTTGTCCCCAAATTCTGTCCCTAAATTGTGTCCCCAAATTCTGTCCCCAAATTCTGTCCCCAAATTCTGTCCCCAAATTGTGTCCCCAAATTCTGTCCCCAAATTCTGTCCCCAAATTCTGTCCCCAAATTCTGTCCCCAAATTTTGTCCCCAAATTGTGTCCCCAAATTCTGTCCCCAAATTCTGTCCCCAAATTCTGTCCCCAAATTCTGTCCCCAAATTCTGTCCCCACATTCTGTCCCGAAATTGTGTCCCCAAATTCTGTCCCCAAATTCTGTCCCCAAATTCTGTCTCCAAATTCTGTCCCCAAATTCTGTCCCCAAATTCTGTCCCCAAATTATGTCCCCAAATTCTGTCCCCAAATTCTGTCCCCAAATTCTGTCCCCAAATTCTGTCCCCAAATTCTGTCCCCAAATTCTGTCCCCAAATTCTGTCCCCACATTCTGTCCCCAAATTCTGTCCCCAAATTCTGTCCCCAAATTCTGTCCCCAAAATTCTGTCCCCAAATTGTGTAACCAAATTCTGTCCCCACATTCTGTCCCCAAATTCTGTCCCCAAATTCTGTCCCCAAATTCTGTCCCCAAATTCTGTCCCCAAATTCTGTCCCCAAATTCTGTCCCCAAATTCTGTCCCCAAATTCTGTCCCCAAATTCTGTCCCCAAATTCTGTCCCCAAATTCTGTCCCCAAATTCTGTCCCCACATTCTGTCCCCAAATTCTTTCCCCAAATTCTGTCCCCAAATTCTGTCCCCAAATTGTGTCCCCAAATTGTGTCCCCAAATTCTGTCCCTAAATTGTATGCCCAAATTCTGTCCCCAAATTCTGTCCCCAATTTCTGTCCTCAAATTCTGTCCCCAAATTCTGTCCCCAAATTCTGTCCTCAAATTCTGTCCCCAAATTCTGTCCCCAAATTCTGTCTCCAAATTCTGTCCCCAAATTCTTCCCCAAATTCTGTCCCCAAATTTACTCCGTAAATTCTGTCCCCAAATTGTGTCCTCACATTCTGTCCCCAAATTCTGTCCCCAAATTCTGTCCCCAAATTCTGTCTCCAAATTGTGTCCCCAGATTCTGTCCCCAAATTCTGTCCCCAAATTCTGTCCCCAAATTCTGTCCCCAAATTGTGTCCTTAAATTGTGTCCCCAAATTCTGTCCCCAAATTCTGTCCCCAAATTCTGTCCCCAAAGTCTGTCCCCAAATTCTGTCCCCAAATTCTGTCCCCAAATTCTGTCCCCAAATTCTGTCCCCAAATTCTGTCCCCAAATTCTGTCCCCAAATTCTGTCCCCAAATTCTGTCCCCAAATTCTGTCCCCAAATTCTGTCCCCACATTCTGTCCCGAAATTGTGTCCCCAAATTCTGTCCCCAAATTCTGTCCCCAAATTCTGTCTCCAAATTCTGTCCCCAAATTCTGTCCCCAAATTATGTCCCCAAATTCTGTCCCCAAATTCTGTCCCCAAATTCTGTCCCCAAATTCTGTCCCCAAATTCTGTCCCCAAATTCTGTCCCCAAATTCTGTCCCCAAATTCTGTCCCCACATTCTGTCCCCAAATTCTGTCCCCAAATTCTGTCCCCAAATTCTGTCCCCAAAATTCTGTCCCCAAATTGTGTAACCAAATTCTGTCCCCACATTCTGTCCCCAAATTCTGTCCCCAATTTCTGTCCTCAAATTCTGTCCCCAAATTCTGTCCCCAGATTCTGTCCTCAAATTCTGTCCCCAAATTCTGTCCCCAAATTCTGTCTCCAAATTCTGTCCCCAAATTCTTCCCCAAATTCTGTCCCCAAATTTACTCCGTAAATTTTGTCCCCAAATTGTGTCCTCACATTCTGTCCCCAAATTCTGTCCCCAAATTCTGTCCCCAATTTCTGTCCTCAAATTCTGTCCCCAAATTCTGTCCCCAAATTCTGTCCTCAAATTCTGTCCCCAAATTCTGTCCCCAAATTCTGTCTCCAAATTCTGTCCCCAAATTCTTCCCCAAATTCTGTCCCCAAATTTACTCCGTAAATTCTGTCCCCAAATTGTGTCCAAAAATTCTGTCCCCAAATTCTGTCCCCAAATTCTGTCCCCAAATTCTGTCTCCAAATTGTGTCCCCAGATTCTGTCCCCAAATTCTGTCCCCAAATTCTGCCCCCAAATTCTGTCCCCAAATTGTGTCCTTAAATTGTGTCCCCAAATTCTGTCCCCAAATTCTGTCCCCAAATTCTGTCCCCAAAGTCTGTCCCCACATTCTGTCCCCAAATTCTGTCCCCAAATTCTGTCCCCAAATTCTATCCCCAAATTCTGTCCCCAAATTCTGTCCCCAAATTGTGTCCCCAAATTCTGTCCCCACATTCTGTCCCCAAATTCTGTCCCCAAATTCTGTCCCCAAATTCTGTCCCCAAATTCTGTCCCCAAATTCTGTCCCCAAATTTTGTCCCCAAATTGGTCCCCAAATTCTGTCCCCAAATTCTGTCCCCAAATTCTGTCCCCAAATTCTGTCCCCAAATTTTGTCCCCAAATTCTGTCCCCAAATTGTGTCTCCAAATTGTGTCCCCAAATTCTGTCCCCAAATTCTGTCCCCAAATTCTGTCCCCAAATTCTGTCTCCAAATTCTGTCCCCAAATTCTGTCCCCAAATTCTGTCCCCAAATTCTGTCCCCACATTCTGTCCCCAAATTGTGTCCCCAAATTCTGTCCCCAAATTCTGTCCCCAAATTCTGTCCCCACATTCTGTCCCCAAATTCTGTCCCCAAATTCTGTCCCCAAATTCTGTCCGAAAATTGTGTACCCAAATTCTGTCCCTAAATTGTGTCCCCAAATTCTGTCCCCAAACTCTGTCCCCAAATTCTGTCCCCAAATTGTGTACCCAAATTCTGTCCCCAAATTCTGTCCCCAAATTCTATCCCCAAATTCTGTCCCCAAATTCTGTCCCCAAATTCTGTCCCCAAATTCTGTCCCCAAATTCTGTTCCCACATTCTGTTTCCAAATTCTGTCCCCAAATTCTGTCCCCAAATTCTGTCTTCAAATTCTTTCCCCAAATTTTGTCCCCAAATTCTGTCCCCAAATTGTGTCCCCAGATTCTGTCCCCAAATTCTGTCCCCAAATTCTGTCCCCAAATTCTGTCCCCAAATTCTGTCCCCAAATTCTGTCTCCAAATTCTGTCCCCAAATTCTGTCCCCAAACTCTGTCCCCAAATTCTGTCCCCAAATTCTGTCCCCAAATTCTGTCCCCACATTCTGTCCCCAAATTCTGTCCCCAAATTCTGTCCCCAAATTGTGTCCCCAAATTGTGTCCCCAAATTGTGTTCCCAAATTCTGTCCCCAAATTGTGTCCCCAAATTTTGTCCCCAAATTGTGTCCCCAAATTCTGTCCCCAAATTCTGTCCCCAAATTCTGTCCCCAAATTCTGTCCCCAAATTCTGTTATGAAATTGTGTCCCCAAATTCTGTCCCCAAATTCTGTCCCCAAATTCTGTCCCCAAATTCTGTCCCCAAATTCTGTCCCCAAATTCTGTCCCCACATTCTGTCCCCAAATTCTGTCCCCAAATTCTGTCCCCAAATTCTGTCCCCAAATTCTGTCCCCAAATTCTGTCCCCAAATTCTGTCCCCAAATTCTGTCCCCAAATTCTGTCCCCAAATTCTGTCCCCAAATTCTGCCCCCAAATTCTGTCCCCAAATTCTGTCCCCAAATTCTGTCCCCAAATTCTGTCCCCAAATTCTGTCCCCAAATTCTGTCCCCAAATTCCGTCCCCAAATTCTGTCGTCAAATTGTGTCCCCAAATTCTGTCCCCAAATTCTGTCCCCAAATTCTATCCCCAAATTCTGTCCCCAAATTCTGTCCCCAAATTCTGTCCCCAAATTCTGTCCCCAAATTCTGTTCCCACATTCTGTTTCCAAATTCTGTCCCCAAATTCTGTCCCCAAATTCTGTCTTCAAATTCTTTCCCCAAATTTTGTCCCCAAATTCTGTCCCCAAATTGTGTCCCCAGATCCTGTCCCCAAATTCTGTCCCCAAATTCTGTCCCCAAATTCTGTCCCCAAATTCTGTCCCCAAATTCTGTCTCCAAATTCTGTGCCCAAATTCTGTCCCCAAATTCTGTCCCCAAATTCTGTCCCCAAATTTTGTCCCTAAATTGGTCCCCAAATTCTGTCCCCAAATTGTGTCCCCAAATTCTGTCCCCAAATTCTGTCCCCAAATTTTGCCCCCAAATTCTGTTCCCAAATTGTGTCCCCAAATTCTGTCCCCAAATTGTGTCCCCAAATTCTGTCCCCAAATTCTGTCCCCAAATTCTGTCCCCAAATTCTGTCCCCAAATTCTGTCCCCAAATTCTGTCCCCACATTCTGTCCCCAAATTCTGTCCCCAAATTCTGCCCCCAAATTGTGTCCCCAAATTCTGTCCCCACATTCTGTCCCAAAATTGTGTCCCCAAATTGTGTCCCCAAATTCTGTCCCCAAATTCTGTCCCTAAATTGTGTCCCCAAATTCTGTCCCCAAATTCTGTCCCCAAATTCTGTCCCCAAATTGTGTCCCAAATTCTGTCCCCAAATTCTGTCCCCAAATTCTGTCCCCAAATTCTGTCCCCAAATTCTGTCCCCCAATTCTGTTCCCACATTCTGTCCCCAAATTCTGTCCCCAAATTCTGTCCCCAAATTCTGTCTTAAATTGTGTCCCCAAATTCTGTCCCGAAATTCTGCCCCAAATTCTGTCCCAAATTTTGTCCCCAAATTCTGTCCCCAAATTCTGTCCCCAGATTCTGTCCCCAAATTCTGTCCCCAAATTCTGTCCCCAAATTCTGTCCCCAAATTGTGTCCCCAAATTCTGTCCCCAAATTCTGTCCCCAAATTCTGTCCCCAAATTCTGTCCCCAAATTCTGTCCCCACATTCTGTCCCCAAATTGTGTCCCCAAATTCTGTCCCCAAATTCTGTCCCCAAATTCTGTCCCCAAATTCTGTCCCCAAATTCTGTCTCCAAATTCTGTCCCCAAATTCTATCCCCAAATTCTGTCCCCAAATTCTGTCCCCAAATTCTGTCCCCAAATTCTGTCCCCAAATTCTGTCCCCAAATTCTGTCCCCAAATTCTGTCCCCAAATTCTGTCCCCAAATTCTGTCCCCAAATTCTGTCCCCAAATTCTGTCGTCAAATTGTGTCCCCAAATTCTGTCCCCAAATTCTGTCCCCAAATTCTGTCCCCAAATTGTGTCCCCAAATTCTGTCCCCAAATTCTGTCCACAAATTCCGTCCCCAAATTTTGTCCCCACATTCTGTCCCCAAATTCTGTCCCCAAATTCTGTCCACAAATTCTGTCCCCAAATTCTGTCCCCAAATTCTGTCCCCAAATTCTGTACCCAAATTCTGTCCCCAAATTGTGTCCCCAAATTCTGTCCCCAAATTCTGTCCCCAAATTGTGTCCCCAAATTCTGTCCCCAAATTTTGTCCCCAAATTCTGTCCCCAAATTCTGTCCCCAAATTCTGTCCCCAAATTCTGTCCCCAAATTCTGTCCCCACATTCTGTCCCCAAATTCTGTCCCCAAATTTTGTCCCCACATTCTGTCCCCAAATTCTGTCCCCAAATTCTGTCCCCAAGTTCTGTCCCCAAATTCTGTCCCCAAATTCTGTCCCCAAATTCTGTCCCCAAATTGTGTCACCAAATTGTGTCCCCAAATTCTGTCCCCAAATTCTGTCCCCAAATTCTGTCCCCAAATTCTGTCCCCAAATTCTGTCCCCAAATTTGGCTTCAAATTGTGTCCCCAAATTCTGTCCCCAAATTCTGCCCCAAATTCTGTCCACAAATTTTGTCCCCAAATTGTGTCCCCAAATTGTGTCCCCAAATTGTGTCCCCAAATTCTGTCCCCAAATTCTGTCCCCAAATTTTGTCCCCAAATTCTGTCCCCAAATTGTGTCCCCAGATTCTGTCCCCAAATTCTGTCCCCAAATTCTGTCCCCAAATCCTGTCCCCAAATTGTGTCCCCAAATTCTGTCCCAAAATTCTGTCCCCAAATTCTGTCCCCAAATTCTGTCCCCAAATTCTGTCCCCACATTCTGTCCCCAAATTCTGTCCCCAAATTATGTCCCCAAATTCTGTCCCCAAATTCTGTCCTCAAATTCTGTCCCCAAATTCTGTCCCCAAATTGTGTCCCCAAATTCTGTCCCCACATTCTGTCCCCAAATTCTGTCCAAAATTCTGTCCCCAAATTCTGTCCCCAAATTGTGTCCCCAAATTCTGTCCCCAAATTCTGTGCCCAAATTCTGTCCCCAAATTCTGTCCCCAAATTTTGTCCCAAAATTCTGTCCCCGAATTTTGTCCCCAAATTGGTCCCCAAATTGTGTCCCCAAATTCTGTCCCCAAATTCTGTCCCCAAATTCTGTCCCCAAATTCTGTCCCCAAATTTTGTCCCCAAATTGTGTCCCCAAATTGTGTCCCCAAATTGTGTCCCCAAATTGTGTCCCCAAATTCTGTCCCCAAATTCTGTCTCCAAATTCTGTCCCCAAATTCTGTCCCCAAATTCTGTCCCCAAATTCTGTCCCCACATTCTGTTGCCAAATTCTGTCCCCAAATTCTGTCCCCAAATTCTGTCCCCAAATTCTGTCCCTACATTCTGTCCCCAAATTCTGTCCCCAAATTCTGTCCCCAAATTCTGTCCAAAAATTCTGTCCCCAAATTCTGTCCCCAAATTCTGTCCCTAAATTGTGTGACCAAATTCTGTCCCCAAATTCTGTCCCCAAATTCTGTCCCCAAATTCTGTCCCCAAATTCTGTCCCCAAATTCTGTCCCCAAATTCTGTCCCCAAATTCTGTCCCCAAATTCTGTCCCCAAATTCTGTCCCCAAATTCTGTCCCCAAATTTTGTTCCCACATTCTGTCCCCAAATTCTGTCCCCAAATTCTGTCCCCAAATTCTGTCTTCAAATTGTGTCCCCAAATTCTGTCCCCAAATTGTGTCCCCAAATTGTGTCCCCAAATTCTGTCCCCAAATTGTGTCACCAGATTCTGTCCCCAAATTCTGTCCACAAATTGTGTCCCCAAATTCTGTCCCCAAATTCTGTCCCCAAATTCTGTCCCCAAATTCTGTCCCCAAATTCTGTCACCAAATTCTGTCCCCAAATTCTATCCCCAAATTCTGTCCCCAAATTCTGTCCCCAAATTCTGTCCCCAAATTCTGTCCCCAAATTCTGTCCCCAAATTCTGTCCCCAAATTGTGTCCCCAAATTGTGTCCCCAAATTCTGTCCCCACATTCTGTCCCCAAATTCTGTCCCCAAATTCTGTCCCCAAATTCTGTCCCCAAATTCTGTCCCCAAATTCTGTCCCCAAATTCTGTCCCCAAATTCTGTCCCCAAATTCTGCCCCCAAATTCTGTCCCCAAATTCTGTCCCCAAATTCTGTCCCCAAATTCTGTCCCCAAATTGTGTCCCCAAATTGTGTCCCCAAATTGTGTCCCCAAATTCTGTCCCCAAATTCTGTCCCCAAATTCTGTCCCCAAATTCTGTCCCCAAATTCTGTCCCCAAATTCTGTCCCCAAATTCTGTCCCCAAATTCTGTCCCCAAATTCTGTCCCCAAAATTTGTCCCCACATTCTGTCCCCAAATTCTGTCCCCAAATTCTGTCCCCAAATTCTGTCCCCAAATTCTGTCCCCAAATTCTGTCCCCAAATTGTGTCCCCAAATTCTGTCCCCAAATTCTGTCCCCAAATTCTGTCCCCAAATTCTGTCCCCAAATTGTGTCCCCAAATTCTGTCCCCAAATTCTGTCCCCAAATTGTGTCCCCAAATTCTGTCCCCAAATTGTGTCCCCAAATTGTGTCCCCAAATTCTTTCCCCAAATTTTGTCCCCAAATTCTGTCCCCAAATTCTGTCCCCAAATTCTGTCCCCAAATTCTGTCCCCAAATTGTGTCCCCAAATTCTGTCCCCAAATTTTGTCCCCACATTCTGTCCCCAAATTCTGTCCCCAAATTCTGTCTTCAAATTGTGTCCCCAAATTCTGTCCCCAAATTCTGTCCCAAAATTCTGTCCCCAAATTCTGTCCCCAAATTCTGTCCCCAAATTCTGTCCCCAAATTCTGTCCCCAAATTCTGTCCCCAAATTCTGTCCCCAAATTCTGTCCCCAAATTCTGTCCCCAAATTCTGTCCCCAATTTCTGTCTTCAAATTGTGTCCCCAAATTGTGTCCCCAAATTCTGCCCCAAATTCTGTTCCCAAATTTTGTCCCCAAATTCTGTCCCCAAATTGTGTCCCCAGATTCTGTCCCCAAATTCTGTCCCCAAATTCTGTCCCCAAATCCTGTCCCCAAATTGTGTCCCCAAATTCTGTCCCAAAATTCTGTCCCCAAATTCTGTCCCCAAATTCTGTCCCCAAATTCTGTCCCCACATTCTGTCCCCAAATTCTGTCCCCAAATTATGTCCCCAAATTCTGTCCCCAAATTCTGTCCTCAAATTCTGTCCCCAAATTCTGTCCCCAAATTGTGTCCCCAAATTCTATCCCCACATTCTGTCCCCAAATTCTGTCCAAAATTCTGTCCCCAAATTCTGTCCCCAAATTGTGTCCCCAAATTCTGTCCCCAAATTCTGTGCCCAAATTCTGTCCCCAAATTCTGTCCCCAAATTCTGTCCCCAAATTCTGTCCCCAAATTTTGTCCCCAAATTGGTCCCCAAATTGTGTCCCTAAATTCTGTCCCCAAATTCTGTCCCCAAATTCTGTCCCCAAATTCTGTCCCCAAATTTTGTCCCCAAATTGTGTCCCCAAATTGTGTCCCCAAATTCTGTCCCCAAATTGTGTTCCCAAATTCTGTCCCCAAATTCTGTCTCCAAATTCTGTCCCCAAATTCTGTCCCCAAATTCTGTCCCCAAATTCTGTCCCCACATTCTGTCGCCAAATTCTGTCCCCAAATTCTGTCCCCAAATTCTGTCCCCAAATTCTGTCCCCAAATGCTGTCCCCACATTCTGTCCCCAAATTCTGTCCCCAAATTCTGTCCCCAAATTCTGTCCCCAAATTCTGTCCCCAAATTCTGTCCCCAAATTCTGTCCCCAAATTCTGTCCCCACATTCTGTCGCCAAATTCTGTCCAAAAATTCTGTCCCCAAATTCTGTCCCCAAATTCTGTCCCCAAATTCTGTCCCCACATTCTGTCCCCAAATTCTGTCCCCAAATTCTGTCCCCAAATTCTGTCCCCAAATTCTGTCCCCAAATTCTGTCCCCAAATTCTGTCCCCAAATTCTGTCCCCAAATTCTGTCCCCAAATTCTGTCCCCAAATTTTGTTCCCACATTCTGTCCCCAAATTCTGTCCCCAAATTCTGTCCCCAAATTCTGTCTTCAAATTGTGTCCCCAAATTCTGTCCCCAAATTGTGTCCCCAAATTTCGTCCCCAAATTGTGTCCCCAAATTGTGTCACCAGATTCTGTCCCCAAATTCTGTCCACAAATTGTGTCCCCAAATTCTGTCCCCAAATTCTGTCCCCAAATTCTGTCCCCAAATTCTGTCCCCAAATTCTGTCCCCAAATTCTGTCCCCAAATTCTGTCCCCAAATTCTGTCCCCAAATTCTATCCCCAAATTCTGTCCCCAAATTCTGTCCCCAAATTCTGTCACCAAATTCTGTCCCCAAATTCTGTCCCCAAATTCTGTCCCCAAATTGTGTCCCCAAATTCTGTCCCCACATTCTGTCCCCAAATTCTGTCCCCAAATTCTGTCCCCAAATTCTGTCCCCAAATTCTGTCCCCAAATTCTGTCCCCAAATTCTGTCCCCAAATTCTGTCACCAAATTCTGTCCCCAAATTCTGTCCCCAAATTCTGTCCCCAAATTGTGTCCCCAAATTCTGTCCCCACATTCTGTCCCCAAATTCTGTCCCCAAATTCTGTCCCCAAATTCTGTCCCCAAATTCTGTCCCCAAATTCTGTCCCCAAATTCTGTCCCCAAATTCTGTCCCCAAATTCTGCCCCCAAATTCTGTCCTCAAATTCTGTCCCCAAATTCTGTCCCCAAATTCTGTCCCCAAATTCAGTCCCCAAATTCTGTCCCCAAATTGTGTCCCCAAATTCTGTCCCCAAATTCTGTCCCCAAATTCTGTCCCCAAATTCTGTCCCCAAATTCTGTCCCCAAATTCTGTCCCCAAATTCTGTCCCCAAAATTTGTCCCCACATTCTGTCCCCAAATTCTGTCCCCAAATTCTGTCCCCAAATTCAGTCCCCAAATTCTGTCCCCAAATTCTGTCCCCAAATTGTGTCCCCAAATTCTGTCCCCAAATTCTGTCCCCAAATTCTGTCCCCAAATTCTGTCCCCAAATTCTGTCCCCAAATTGTGTCCGCAAATTCTGTCCCCAAATTCTGTCCCCAAATTCTGTCCCCAAATTCTGTCCCCAAATTTTGTCCCCAAATTCTGTCCCCAAACTCTGTCCCCAAATTCTGTCCCCAAATTCTGTCCCCAAATTCTGTCCCCAAATTCTGTCCCCAAATTTTGTCCCCACATTCTGTCCCCAAATTCTGTCCCCAAATTCTGTCTTCAAATTGTGTCCCCAAATTCTGTCCCCAAATACTGTCCCCAAATTCTGTCCCCAAATTTTGTCCCCAAATTCTGTCCCCAAATTCTGTCCCCAAATTCTGTCCCCAAATTCTGTCCCCAAATTCTGTCCCCAAATTCTGTCCCCAAATTCTGTCCCCAAATTCTGTCCCCAAATTCTGTCCCCAAATTCTGTCCCCAAATGCTGTCCCCAAATTGTGTCCCCAAATTGTGTCCCCAAATTCTGTCCCCACATTCTGTCCCCAAATTCTGTCCCCAAATTCTGTCCCCAAATTCTGTCCCCAAATTCTGTCCCCGAATTGTGTCCCCAAATTCTGTCCCCACATTCTGTCCCCAAATTCTGTCCCCAAATTCTGTCCCCAAATTCGGTCCCCAAATTCTGTCCCCAAATTCTGTCCCCAAATTGTGTCACCAAATTGTGTCCCCAAATTGTGTCCCCAAATTCTGTCCCCAAATTCTGTCCCCAAATTCTGTCCCCAAATTCTGTCCCCAAATTCTGTCCCCAAATTGTGTCCCCAAATTCTGTCCCCAAATTCTGTCCCCAAATTCTGTCCCCAAATTCTGTCCCCAAATTCTGTCCCCAAATTCTGTCCCCAAATTTTGTCCCCACATTCTGTCCCCAAATTCTGTCCCCAAATTCTGTCCCCAAATTGTGTCCCCAAATTGTGTCCCCAAACTCTGTCCCCAAATTCGATCCCCAAATTCTGTCCCCAAATTGTGTCCCCAAATTCTGTCCCCAAATTGTGTCCCCAAATTCTGTCCCCAAATTCTGTCCCCAAATTCTGTCCCCAAATTCTGTCCCCAAATTCTGTCCCCAAATTCTGTCCCCAAATTCTGTCCCCAAATTCTGTCCCCAAATTTTGTCCCCAAATTCTGTCCCCAAATTCTGTCCCCAAATTCTGTCCCCAAATTGTGTCCCCAAATTCTGTCCCCAAATTCTGTCCCCAAATTCTGTCCCCAAATTCTGTCCCCAAATTTTGTCCCCAAATTCTGTCCCCAAATTCTGTCCCCAAATTCTGTCCCCAAATTCTGTCCCCAAATTCTGTCCCCAAATTCTGTCCCCAAATTTTGTCCCCACATTCTGTCCCCAAACACTGTCCCCAAATTCTGTCCCCAAATTCTGTCCCCAAATTCTGTCCCCAAATTCTGTCCCCAAATTCTGTCCCCAAATTGTGTCACCAAATTGTGTCCCCAAATTGTGTCCCCAAATTGTGTCCCCAAATTCTGTCCCCAAATTCTGTCCCCACATTCTGTCCCCAAATTCTGTCCCCAAATTCTGTCCCCAAATTCTGTCCCCAAATTCTATCCCCAAATTTTGTCCCCAAATTGTGTCTCCAAATTCTGTCCCCAAATTCTGTCCCCAAATTCTGTCCCCAAATTCTGTCCCCAAATTCTGTCTCCAAATTCTGTCCCCAAATTCTGTCCCCAAATTCTGTCCCCAAATTCTGTCCCCAAATTCTGTCCCCAAATTCTGTCCCCAAATTCTGTCCCCAAATTCTGTCCCCAAATTCTGTCCCCAAATTCTGTCCCCACATTCTGTCCTTAAATTCTGTCCCCAAATTCAGTCCCCAAATTCTGTCCCCAAATTCTGTCCTCAAATTCTGTCCACAAATTCTGTCCCTAAATTGTGTCCCCAAATTATGTCCCCAAATTTTGTCCCCAAATTCTGTCCCAAATTGTGTCCCCAAATTCTGTCCCCAAACTCTGTCCCCAAATTGTGTCCCCAAATTGTGTCCCCAAATTGTGTCCCCAAATTCTGTCACCAAATTCTGTCCCCAAATTCTGCCCCCAAATTCTGTCTTCAAATTGTGTCCCCAAATTCTATCCCCAACTTCTGCCCCAAATTCTGTCCCCAAATTTTGTCCCCAAATTCTGTCCCCAAATTGTGTCCCCAGATTCTGTCCCCAAATTCTGTCCCCAAATTCTGTCCCCAAATTCTGTCCCCAAATTCTGTCCCCATATTCTGTCCCCAAATTCTGTCCCCAAATTCTGTCCCCAAATTCTGTCCCCACATTCTGTCCCCAAATTCTGTCCCCAAATTCTGTCCCCAAATTCTGTCCCCAAATTGTGTCCCCAAATTCTGCCCCCCACATTCTGTCCCCAAATTGTGTCCCCAAATTCTGTCCCCAAATTCTGTCCCCAAATTCTGTCCCCAAATTCTGTCCCCAAATTCTGTCCCCAAATTCTGTCCCCAAATTGTGTCTTCAAATTCTGTCCCCAAATTCTGTCCCCAAATTCTGTCCCCAAATTCTGTCCCCAAATTCTGTCCACAAATTGTGTCTCCAAATTCTGTCCCCAAATTCTGTCCCCAAATTCTATCCCCAAATTCTGTCCCCAAATTCTGTCCCCAAATTCTGTCCCCAAATTCTGTTCCCAAATTCTGTCCCCAAATTCTGTCCCCAAATTCTGTCCCCAAATTCTGTCCCCAAATTTTGTCCCCACATTCTGTCCCCAAATTCTGTCATCAAATTCTGTCTCCAAATTCTGTCCCCAAATTGTGTCCCCAAATTCTTTCCCCACATTCTGTCCCCAAATTCTGTCCCCAAATTCTGTCCCCAAATTCTGTCCCCAAATTCTGTCCCCAATTTCTGTCCCCAAATTCTGTCCCCAAATTCTGTCCCCAAATTCTGTCCCTAAATTGTGTCCCTAAATTCTGTCCCCAAATTCTGCCCCCAAATTCTGTCCCCAGATTCTGTCCCGAAATTCTGTCTCCAAATTTTGTCGCCAAATTGTGTCCCCAAATTCTGTCCCCAAATTCTGTCCCCAAATTCTGTCCCCAAATTCTGTCCCCACATTCTGTCCCCAAATTCTGTCCCCAAATTCTGTCCTCAAATGCTGTCCCCAAATTGTGTCCCCAAATTCTGTCCCCAAATTCTGTCCCCAAATTCTGTCCCCAAATTATGTCCCCAAATTCTGTCCCCAAATTGTGTCCCCAAATTAAGTCACCAAATTCTGTCCCCAAATTCTGTCCCCAAATTCTGTTCCCAAATTCTGTCCCCAAATTCTGTCCCCAAATTCTGCCCCTAAATTGTGTCCCCAAATTGTGTCCCCAAATTCTGTCCCCAAATTGTGTCCCCAAATTGTGTCCCCAAATTGTGTCCCCAAATTGTGTCCCCAAATTGTGTCTTCAAATTGTGTCCCCAAAGTCTGTCCCCAAATTGTGTCCCCAAATTGTGTCCCCAAATTGTGTCCCCAAATTGTGTCCCCAAATTCTGTCCCCAAATTCTGTCCCCAAATTCTGTCCCCAAATTGTGTCCCCAAATTCTGTCTCCAAATTGTGTCCCCAAATTGTGTCCCCAAATTGTGTCCCCAAATTCTGTCCTCAAATTCTGTCCCCAAATTCTGTCCCCAAATTCTGTCCCCAAATTCTGTCCCCAAATTCTGTCCCCAAATTCTGTCCCCAAATTCTGTCCCCAAATTCTGTCCCCAAATTCTGTCCCCAAATTCTGTCCCTAAATTCTGTCCCCAAATTCTGTCCCCAAATTCTGTCCCCAAATTCTGTCCCCAAATTCTGTCCCCACATTCTGTCCCCAAATTCTGTCCCCAAATTCTGTCCCCAAATTCTGTTCCCAAATTGTGTCCCCAAATTCTGTCCCCAAATTCTGTCCCTAAATTGTATCCCCAAATTCTGTCCCCAAATTCTGTCCCCAAATTCTGTCCCCAAATTCTGTCCCCAAATTCTGTCCCCAAATTCTGTCCCCAAATTCTGTCCCCAAATTCTGTCCCCAAATTCTGTTACCAAATTCTGTCCCCAAATTCTGTCCCCAAATTCTGTCCCCAAATTCTATCCCCAAATTCTGTCCCCACATTCTGTCCCCAAATTCTGTCCCCAAATTCTGTCCCCAAATTGTGTCCCCAAATTGTGTCCCCAAATTGTGTCCCCAAATTCTGTCCCCACATTCTGTCCCCAAATTCTGTCCCCAAGTTCTGTCCCCAAATTCTGTCCCCAAATTCTGTCCCCAAATTTTGTCCCCAAATTCTGTCCCCAAATTCTGTCTCCAAATTCTGTCCCCTAATTCTGTCCCCAAATTCTGTCCCCAAATTGTGTCCCCAAATTCTGTCCCCAAATTGTGTCCCCAAATTCTGTCCCCAAATTTTGTCCCCAAATTCTGTCCCCAAATTCTGTGCCCAAATTTTGTCCCCAAATTGTGTCCCCAAATTGTGTCTACAAGTTCTGTCAACAAATTCTGTCCCCAAATTCTGTCCCCAAATTCTGTTCCCAAATTCTGTCCCCAAATTCTGTCCCCAAATGCTGTCCCAAAATTCTGTCCCCAAATTCTGTCCCCAAATTCTGTCCCCAAATTCTGTCCCCAAATTCTGTCCCCAAATTCTGTCACCAAATTCTGTCCCAAAATTGTGTCCCCAAATTGTGTCTACAAGTTCTGTCAACAAATTCTGTCCCCAAATTCTGTCCCCAAATTCTGTTCCCAAATTCTGTCCCCAAATTCTGTCCCCAAATGCTGTCCCAAAATTCTGTCCCCAAATTCTGTCCCCAAATTTTGTCCCCAAATTCTGTCCCCAAATTCTGTCCCCAAATTCTGTCCCCAAATTCTGTCCCCAAATTCTGTCCCCAAATTCTGTCCCCAAATTCTGTCCCCAAATTCTGTCCCCAAATTCTGTCCCCAAATTCTGTCCCCAAATTCTGTCCCCAAATTCTGTGCCCAAATTCTGTCCCCAAATTGTGTCCCCAAATTCTGTCCCCAAATTCTGTCCCCAAATTCTGCCCCCAAATTCTGTCCCCAAATTCTGTCCCCAAATTGTGTCCCCAAATTGTGTCCCCAAATACTGTCCCCAAATTATGTCCCCAAATTCTATCCCCAAATTCTGTCCCCAAATTCTGTCCCCAAATTCTGTCCCAAAATTGTGTCCCCAAATTCTGTCCCCAAATTCTGTCCCCAAATTCTGTCCCCAAATTCTGTCCCCAAATTCTGTCCCCAAATTCTGTCCCCAAATTCTGTCCCCAAATTCTGTCCCCAAATTCTGTCCCCAAATTCTGTCCCCAAACTTTGTCCCCAAATTCTGTCCCCAAATTCTGTCCCCAAATTCTTTCCCCAAATTCTGTCCCCAAATTCTGTCCCCAAATTGTGTCCCCAAATTGTGTCCCCAAATACTGTCCCCAAATTATGTCCCCAAATTCTATCCCCAAATTCTGTCCCCAAATTCTGTCCCCAAATTCTGTCCCAAAATTGTGTCCCCAAATTCTGTCCCCAAATTCTGTCCCCAAATTCTGTAACCAAATTTTGTCCCCAAATTCTGTCCCCAAATTCTGTCCCCAAATTCTGTCCCCAAATTCTGTCCCCAAATTCTGTCCCCAAATTCTGTCCCCAAATTCTGTCCCCAAATTCTGTCCCCAAATTGTGTCCCCAAATTCTGTCCCCAAATTGTGTCCCCAAATTCTGTCCCCAAATTCTGTCCCCAAATTGTGTCCCCAAAGTGTGTCCCCAAATTCTGTCCCCAAATTCTGTCCCCAAATTCTGTCCCCAAATTCTGTACCCAAATTCTGTACCCAAATTCTGTCCCCAAATTCTGTCCCCAAATTCTGTCCCCAAATTCTGTCCTCAAATTCTGTCCCCAAATTCTGTCCCCAAATTGTGTCCCCAAATTGTGTCCCAAAATTCTGTCCCCAAATTCTGTCCCAAAATTCTGTCCCCAAATTCTGTCCCCAAATTTTGTCCCCAAATTCTGTCCCCAAATTCTGTCCCCAAATTCTGTCCCCAAATTCTGTCCCCAAATTCTGTCCCCAAATTCTGTCACCAAATTCTGTCCCCAAATTCTGTCCCCAAATTCTGTCTCCACATTCTGTCCCCAAATTCTGTCCCCAAATTTTGTCCCCAAATTGTGTCCCCAAATTCTGTCCCCAAATTCTGTCCCCAAATTGTGTCCCCAAATTCTGTCCCCAAATTCTGTCCCCAAATTCTGTCCCCAAATTTTGTCCCCAAGTTCTGTCCCCAAATTCTGTCCCCAAATTCTGTCCCCAAATTCTGTCCCCAAATTCTATCCCTAAATTGTGTCCCCAAATTGTGTCCCCAAATTGTGTCCCCAAATTCTGTCCCCAAATTGTGTCCCCAAATTCTGTCCCCAAATTCTGTCCCCAAATTCTGTCCCCAAATTCTGTCCCATAATTCTGTCCCCAAATTCTGTCCCCAAATTCTGTCCCCAAATTGTGTCTTCAAATTGTGTCCCCAAATTCTGTCCCCAAATTCTGCCCCAAATTCTGTCCCCAAATTTTGTCCCCAAATTCTGTCCCCAAATTCTGTCCCCAAATTCTGTCCCCAAATTGTGTCCCCAAATTCTGTCCCCATATTGTGTCCCCAAATTGTGTCCCCAAATTGTGTCCCCAAATTCTGTCCCCAAATTCTGTCCCCAAATTCTGTCCCCAAATTCTGTCCCCAAATTGTGTCCCCAAATTCTGTCCCCAAATTCTGTCCCCAAATTCTGTCCCCAAATTGTGTCCCCAAATTGTGTCCCCAAATTCTGTCCCCAAATTCTGTCCCCAAATTCTGTCCCCAAATTCTGCCCCAAATTCTGTCCCCAAATTCTGTCCCCAAATTCTGTCCCCAAATTCTGTCCCCAAATTCTGTCCCCAAATTCTGTCCCCCAGTTCTGTCCCCAAATTCTGTCTCCAAATTCTGTCCCCAAATTCTGTCCCCAAATTCTGTCCCCAAATTATGTCCCCACATTCTGTCCCCAAATTCTGTCCCCAAATTCTGTCCCCAAATTCTGTCCCCAAATTCTGTCCCCAAATTCTGTCCCCAAATTCTGTCCCCAAATTCTGTCCCCAAATTCTGTCCCCAAATTCTGTCCCCAAATTCTGTCCCCACATTCTGTCCCCAAATTCTGTCCCCAAATTCTGTCCCCAAATTCTGTCTCCAAATTCTGTCCCCAAATTCTGTCCCCAAATTCTGTCCCCAAATTCTGTCCCCAAATTCTGTCCCCAAATTCTGTTCCGAAATTCTGTCCCCAAATTCTGTCCCCAAATTTTGTCCCCAAATTCTGTCTACAAATTCTGTCCCCAAATTCTGTCCCCAAATTCTGTCCCCAAATTCTGTCCCCAAATTCTGTCCCCAAATTCTGTCCCCAAATTCTGTCCCCAAATTGTGTCTCCAAATTGTGTCCCCAAATTCTGTCCCCAAATTCTGTCCCCAAATTCTGTCCCCAAATTCTGTCCCCAAATTCTGTCCCCAAATTGTATCTCTAAATTGTGTCCCCAAATTCTGTCCCCACATTCTGTCCCCAAATTCTGTCCCCAAATTCTGTCCCCTAATTCTGTCCCCAAATTGTGTCCCCAAATTCTGTCCCCAAATTGTGTCCCCAAATTCTGTCCCCAAATTCTGTCCCCAAATTCTGTCCCCACATTCTGTTCCCAAATTCTGTCCCCAAATTCTGTCTCCAAATTCTGTCCCCAAATTGTGTCCCCAAATTGTGTCCCCAAATTCTGTCCCCACATTCTGTCCCCAAATTCTGTCCCCAAATTCTGTCCCCAAATTCTGTCCCCAAATTCTGTCCCCAAATTCTGTCCCATAATTCTGTCCCCAAATTCTGTCCCCAAATTGTGTCCCCAGATTCTGTCCCAAAATTCTGTCCCCAAATTCTGTCCCCAAATTCTGTCCCCAAATTGTGTCCCCAAATTCTGTCCAAAATTCTGTCCCCAAATTCTGTCCCCAAATTCTGTCCCCAAATTCTGTCCCCAAATTCTGTCCCCAAATTCTGTCTTCAAATTTTGTCCCCAAATTCTGTCCCCAAATTCTGTCCCCAAATTTTGTCCCCAAATTCTGTCCCCAAATTGTGTCCCCAGATTCTGTCCCCAAATTGTGTCCCCAAATTCTGTCCCCAAATTGTGTCCCCAAATTCTGTCCCCAAATTCTGTCCCCAAGTTCTGTCCCCAAATTCTGTCCCCAAATTCTGTCCCCACATTCTGTCCCCAAATTCTGTCCCCAAATTCTGTCCCCAAATTCTGTCCCCAAATTCTGTCCCCAAATTCTGTCCCCAAATTCTGTCCCCAAATTCTGTCCCCAAATTGTGTCCCCAAATTCTGTCCCCACATTCTGTCCCCAAATTCTGTCCAAAATTCTGTCCCCAAATTCTGTCCCCAAATTGTGTCCCCAAATTCTGTCCCCAAATTCTGTGCCCAAATTCTGTCCCCAAATTCTGTCCCCAAATTCTGTCCCCAAATTCTGTCCCCAAATTTTGTCCCCGAATTGATCCCCAAATTGTGTCCCCAAATTCTGTCCCCAAATTCTGTCCCCAAATTCTGTCACCAAATTCTGTCCCCAAATTCTGTCCCCAAATTCTGTCCCCAAATTCTGTCCCCAAATTCTGTCCCCAAATTCTGTCCCCAAATTGTGTCCCCAAATTCTGTCCCCAAATTCTGTCCCCAAATTCTGTCCCCACATTCTGTCCCCAAATTGTGTCCCCAAATTCTGTCCCCAAATTCTGTCCCCACATTCTGTCCCCAAATTCTGTCCCCAAATTCTGTACCCAAATTCTGTCCCCAAATTGTGTCCCCAAATTCTGTCCCCAAATTCTGTCCCCAAATTCTGTCCCCAAATTCTGTCCCCAAATTCTGTCCCCAAATTCTGTCCCCAAAATGTGTCCCCAAATTCTGTCCCCAAATTCTGTCCCCAAATTCTGTCCCCAAATTTTGTCCCCAAATTCTGTCCTGTTGTGGACAGAATTTGGGGACAAAATTTGGGGACAGAATTTGGGGACAGAATTTGGGGACAGAATTTGGGGACACAATTTGGGACAGAATCTGGGGACAGAATTCTGGGACAGAATTTGGGGACAAAATTTGGAGACAGAATTTGGGGACAGAATTTGGGGACACAATTTTGGGACAGAATTTGGGGACAGAATTTGGGGACAGAATTTGGGGATAGAATTTGGGGACATAATTTGGGGACAGTATTTGGGGACACAATTTGGGTACACAATTTGGGGACAGAATTTGGGGACAGAATTTGGGGAAAGAATTTGGGGACAGAATTTGGGGACAGAATTTGGGGACAGAATTTGGGGATAGAATGTGGGGACAGAATCTGGGGACACAGTTTAGGGACAGAATTTGGGGACACAATTTGGGGACAGAATTTGGGGACAAAGTTTGGGGACAGAATTTGGGGACAGAATTTGGGTACAGAATTTGGGGACAGAATTTGGGGACAGAATTCGGGGACACAATTTATGATAGAATTTGGGGACAGAATTTGGGGACAGAATTTGGGGACAGAATTTGGGGACAGAATTTGGGGACAGAATTTGGGGACACAATTTTGGAACAGAAATTGGGGACAAAATGTGGAGACAGAATTTGGGGATAGAATTTGGGGACATAATTTGGGGACAGAATTTTGGGACAGAATTTGGGGACAGAATTTGGGGACAGAATTTGGGGACAGAATTTGGGGACAGAATTTGGGGACAGAATTTGGGGACACAATTTGGGGACAAAATTTGGGGACAGAATTTTGGGACAGCATTTGGGGACAGAATTTGGGGACAGAATTTGGGGACAGAATTTGGGGACAGAATTTGGGGACAGAAGTTGGGGACAGAATTTGGGGACAGAATTTGGGGACAGAATTTGGGGACAGAATTTTGGGACAAAGTTTGGGGACAGAATTTGGGGATACAATTTGGGGACAGAATTTGGGGACAGAATTTGGGGACAGAATTTAGGGACAGAATTTGGGGACAGAATTTGGGGACAGAATTTGGGGACACAATTTGGGGACAAAATTTGGGTACAGAATTGTGGGACAGAATGTGGGGTCAGAATTTGGGGACAGAATTTGGGGACAGAATTTGGGGACAGAATTTGGGGACAAAATTTGGGGTCAGAATTTGGGGACAGAATTTGGGGACAGAATTTGGGGATAGAATTTGGGGACAGAACTTGGGGATAGAATTTGGGGACAGAATTTGGGGACAGAATTTGGGGACAGAATTTGGGGACAGACTTTGGGGACAGAATTTGGGGACAGAATTTGGGGACACAATTTGGGGACAGAATTTGGGGACACAATTTGGGGACACAATTTGGGGACACAATTTGTGGACACAATTTGGGAACAGAATTTGGGGACAGAATTTGGGGACACAATTTGGGAACAGAATTTGGGGACAGAATTTGGGGACAGAATTTGGAGACGGAATTTGGGGACAGAATTTGGGGACAGAATTTGGGGACAGAATTTGGGGATAGAATTTGAGGACGGAATTTGGGGACAGAATTTGGGGATACAATTTTGGGACACAATTTTGGGACAGAATTTGGGGACAGAATTTGGGGACAGAATTTGGGGACAGAATTTGGGGACACAATTTGGGGACGGAATTTGGCGAAAGAGTTTGGGGACAGAATTTGGGGACAGAATTTGGGGACAGAATTTGGGGACACAATTTGGGGACAGAATTTGGGGACAGAATTTGGGGACAGAATTTGGGGACAGAATTTGGGGACACAATTTGGGGACAGAATTTGGGGACAGAATTTGGGGACAGAATTTGGGGACACAATTTGGGGACAAAATTTGGGGACAGAATTTGGGGACAGAATGTGGAGACAGAATTTGGGGACAGAATTTGGGGACAGAATTTGGTGACAGAATTTGGGGACAGAATTTGGGGACAGAATTTGGGGACAGAATTTGGGGACAGAATTTGGGGACAGAATTTGGGGACAAAATTTGGGGACAGAATTTGGGGACAGAATTTTGGGACAGAATTTGGGGACAGAATTTTGGGACACAATTTGGGGACACAATTTGGGGACAGAATTTGGGGACAGAATTTGAGGACAGAATTTGGGGACAGAATTTGGGGACAGAATTTGGGGACAGAATTTGGGTACAGAATTTGGGTACAGAATTTGGGGACAGAATTTGGGGACAGAATTTGGGGACAGAATTTGGGGACACACTTTGGGGACACAATTTGGGGACAGAATTTGGGGACAGAATTTGGGGACACAATTTGGGGACAGAATTTGGGGACACAATTTGGGGACAGAATTTGGGGACAGAATTTGGGGACAGAATTTGGGGACAGAATTTGGGGACAGAATTTGGGGACAGAATTTGGGGACAGAATTTGGGGACAGAATTTGGGGACAAAATTTGGTTACAGAATTTGGGGACAGAATTTGGGGACAGAATTTGGGGACACAATTTTGGGACAGAATTTGGGGACAGAATTTGGGGACAGAATTTGGGGATAGAATTTGGGGACATAATTTGGGGACAGTATTTGGGGACACAATTTGGGGACACAATTTGGGGACAGAATTTGGGGACAGAATTTGGGGAAAGAATTTGGGGACAGAATTTGGGGACAGAATTTGGGGACAAAGTTTGGGGACAGAATTTGGGGACAGAATTTGGGGACAGAATTTGGGGACAGAATTTGGGGACAGAATTTGGGGACAGAATTCGGGGACACAATTTATGATAGAATTTGGGGACAGAATTTGGGGACAGAATTTGGGGACAGAATTTTGGGACAGAATTTGGGGACAGAATTTGGGGACAGAATTTGGGGACAGAATTTGGGGACAAAATTTGGGGACAGAATTTGGGGACAGAATTTGGGGACAGAATTTGGGGACACAATTTTGGGACAGAATGTGGGGACAGAATTTGGGGACAGAACTTGGGGATAGAATTTGGGGACATAATTTGGGGACAGTATTTGGGGACACAATTTGGGGACACAATTTGGGGACAGAATTTGGGGACAGAATTTGGGGAAAGAATTTGGGGACAGAATTTGGGGACAGAATTTGGGGACAAAGTTTGGGGACAGAATTTGGGGACAGAATTTGGGGACAGAATTTGGGGACAGAATTTGGGGACAGAATTTGGGGACAGAATTTGAGGACAGAATTTGGGGACAAAATTTGGGGACAGAATTTGGGGACAGAATTTGGGGACAGAATTTGGGGACAGAATTTGGGGACAGAATTTGGGGACAGAATTTGGGGACAGAATTTGGGGATAGAATTTGGGGACAGAATTTGGGGACAGAATTTTGGGACAGAGTTTGGGGACAGAATTTGGGGACAGAATTTGGGGACAAAATTTGGGGACAGAATTTTGGGACAGAATTTGGGGACAGAATTTGGGGACAGAATTTGGGGACAGAATTTGGGGACAGAATTTGGGGACAGAATTTGGGGACAGAATTTGGGGACAGAATTTTGGGACAAAGTTTGGGGACAGAATTTGGGGATACAATTTGGGGACAGAATTTGGGGACAGAATTTGGGGACAGAATTTGGGGACAGAATTTGGGGACAGAATTTGGGGACAGAATTTGGGGACACAATTTGGGGACAAAATTTGGGTACAGAATTGTGGGACAGAATGTGGGGACAGAATTTGGGGACAGAATCTGGGGACAGAATTTGGGGACAGAATTTGGGGACAAAATTTGAGGACAGAATTTGGGGACAGAATTTGGGGACAGAATTTGGGGACAGAATTTGGGGACAGAATTTGGGGATAGAATTTGGGTACAGAATTTGGGGACAGAATTTGGGGACAGAATTTGGGGACAGAATTTGGGGACAGAATTTGGGGACAGAATTTGGGGACAGAATTTGGGGACAGAATTTGGGGACACAATTTGGGGACAGAATTTGGGGACACAATTTGGGACAGAATTTGGGGACGGAATTTGGGGACAGAATTTGGGGACAGAATTTGGGGACAGAATTTGGGAACAGAATTTGGGGACAGAATTTGGGGACAGAATTTGGAGACAGAATTTGGGGATAGAATTTGGGGACAGAATGTGGAGACAGAATTTGGGGACAGAATTTGGGGATAGAATTTGAGGACGGAATTTGGGGACAGAATTTGGGGACACAATTTTGGGACACAATTTTGGGACAGAATTTGGGGACAGAATTTGGGGACAGAATTTGGGGACAGAATTTGGGGACAGAATTTGGGGAAAGAATTTGGGGACACAATTTGGGGACAGAATTTGGCGAAAGAGTTTGGGGACAGAATTTGGGGACAGAATTTGGGGACAGAATTTGGGGACACAATTTGGGGACAGAATTTGGGGACAGAATTTGGGGACAGAATTTGGGGATAGAATTTTTGGACAAAATTTGGGGACAGAATGTGGGGACAGAATTTGGGGACAGAATTTGGGGACAGAATTTGGGGACAGAATTTGGGGACAGAATTTGGGGACAGAATTTGGGGACAGAATTTGGGGACAAAATTTGGGGACAGAATTTTGGGACAGAATTTTGGGACAGAATTTGGGGACAGAATTTGGGGACAGAATTTGGGGACAGAATTTGGGGACAGAATTTGGGGACAGAATTTGGTGACAGAATTTGGGGACAGAATTTGGGGACAGAATTTGGGGACACACTTTGGGTACAGAATTTGGGGACAGAATTTGGGGACAGAATTTGGGGACAGAATTTGGGGACAGAATTTGGGGACACAATTTGGGGACAGAATTTGGGGACAGAATTTGGGGACACAATTTGGGGACACAATTTGGGGACACAATTTGGGGACACAATTTGGGGACACCATTTGGGCACAGAATTTGGGGACAGAATTTGGGGACAGAATTTGGGGACAGAATTTGGGGACAGAATTTAGGGACACAATTTGGGGACAGAATTTGGGGACAGAATTTGGGGACAGAATTTGGGGACAGAATTTGGGGACAGAATGTGGGGACAAAATTTGGGGACAGAATTTTGGGACAGAATGTGGGGACAGAATTTGAGGACAGAATTTGGGGACAAAATTTGGGGACAGAATTTGGGGACAGAATTTGGGGACAGAATTTGGGGACAGAATTTGGGGACACAATTTGGGTATAGAATTTGGGGACAGGATTTGGGGACAGAATTTGGGGACAGAATTTGGGGACACAATTTGGGGACAGAATTTGGGGACAGAATTTGGGGACACAATTTGGGGACAGAATTTGGGGACAGAATTTGGGGACAGAATTTGGGGACACAATTTGGGGACAGAATTTGGGGACACAATTTGGGGACACAATTTGGGGACACAATTTGGGGACACAATTTGGGGACAGAATTTGGGGACAGAATTTGGGGACAGAATTTGGGGACAAAATTTGGGGACAGAATTTGGGGACAAAATTTGGGGACACAATTTTGGGACAGAATGTGGGGACAGAATTTGGGGAAAGAATTTGGGGACACAATTTGGGGACAGAATTTGGGGACAGAATTTGGGGACAGAATTTGGGGACAGAATTTGGGGACAGAATTTGGAGACAGAATTTGGGGACAGAATTTGGGGACAGAATTTTGGGACAGAATTTGGGGACAAAATTTGGGGACACACTTTGGGGACAGAATTTGGGGACAGAATTTGGGGACACAATTTGGGTACACAATTTTGGGACAGAATTTGGGGACACAATTTGGGGACACAATTTGGGGACAGAATCTGGGGACAGAATTTGGGGACAGAATTTGGGGACAGAATTTGGGGGCAGAATTTGGGGACAGAATTTGGGGACACAATTTGGGGACAGAATTTTGGGACAGAATTTGGGGACAGAATTTGGGGATAGAATTTGGGGACAGAATTTGGGGACAGAATTTGGGGACAGAATTTGGGGACAGAATTTGGGGACAGAATTTGGGGACACAATTTGGGGACAGAATTTGGTGACAGAATTTGGGGACAGAATTTGGGGACAAAATTTGGGGACAGAATTTGGGGACACAATTTGGGGACAGAATTTGGGGACACAATTTGGGGACAGAATTTGGGGACAGAATTTGAGGACAAAATTTGGGGACACAATTTGGGGACAGAATTTGGGGACACAATTTGGGGACAGAATTTGGGGATAGAATTTGGGGCAAGAATTTGGGGACAGAATTTGGGGACAGAATTTGGGGACAGAAATTGGGGACAGAATTTGGGGACAGAATTTGGGGACAGAATTTGGGGACAGAATTTGGGGACAGAATTTGGGGACAGAATGTGGGGACAAAATTTGGGGACAGAATTTTGGGACAGAATGTGGGGACAGAATTTGAGGACAGAATTTGGGGCCAGAATTTGGGGACAGAATTTGGGGACAGAATTTGGGGACAGAATTTGGGGAGAGAATTTGGGGAGAGAATTTGGGGATAGAATTTGGGGACAGAATTTGGGGACAGAATTTGGGGACAGAATTTGGGGACACAATTTGGGGACAGAATTTGGGGACACAATTTGGGGACACAATTTGGGGACACAATTTGGGGACAGAATTTGGGGAAAAATTTGGGGACAGAATTTGGGGACACAATTTGGGGACACAATTTGGGGACACAATTTGGGGACACAATTTGGGGACACAATTTGGGGACACAATTTGGGGACACAATCTGGGGACAGAATTTGGGGACAGAATTTGGGGACAGAATTTGTTGACAAAATTTGGGGACAGAATTTGGTGACAAAATTTGGGGACACAATTTTGGGACAGAATGTGGGGACACAATTTGGGGTAGGAATTTGGGGACACAATTTGGGGACACAATTTGGGGACAGAATTTGGGGACACAATTTGGGGACAGAATTTGGGGACAGAATTTGGGGACAGAATTTGGGGACAGAATTTGGGGACAGAATTTTGGGACAGAATTTGGGGACAAAATTTGGGGATAGAATTTGGGGACAGAATGTGGGGACAGAATTTGGGGACAGAATTTAGGGACAGAATTTGGGGACACAATTTGGGGACAGAATTTGGGGACAGAATTTGGGGACAGAATTTGGGGACAAAATTTGGGGACAGAATTTGGGGACACACTTTGGGGACAGAATTTGGGGACAGAATTTGGGGACAGAATTTGGGGACACAATTTTGGGACAGAACTTGGGGACAGAATTTGGGGACACAATTTGGGGACAGAATCTGGGGACAGAATTTGGGGACAGAATTTGGGGACAGAATTTGGGGGCAGAATTTGGGGACAGAATTTGGGGACAGAACTTGGGGACAGAATTTTGGGACAGAATTTGGGGACAGAATTTGGGGATAGAATTTGGGGACAGAATTTGGGGACAGAATTTGGGGACAGAATTTGGGGACAGAATTTGGGGACACAATTTGGGGACAGAATTTGGGGATAGAATTTGGGTACAGAATTTGGGGACAAAATTTGGGGACAGAATTTGGGGACACAATTTGGGGACAGAATTTGGGGACACAATTTGGAGGCACAATTTGGGGACACAATTTGGGGACAGAATTTGAGTACAGAATTTGGGGACAGAATTTGGGGACAGAATTTGGGGACACAATTTGGGGACAGAATTTGGGGATAGAATTTGGGGAAAGAATTTGGGGACAGAATTTGGGGACAGAATTTGGGGACAGAAATTGGGGACAGAATTTGGGGACAGAATTTGGGGACAGAATTTGGGGACAGAATTTGGGGATAGAATTTGGGGACAGAATTTGGGGACAGAATTTGGGGACAGAATTTGGGGACAGAATTTGGGGACAGAGTTTGGGGACAGAATTTGGGGACACAATTTGGGGACAGAATTTGGGGACAGAATTTGGGGACAGAATTTGGGGACAGAATTAGGGGACAGAATTTGGGGACACAATTTGGGGACAAAATTTGGGGACAGAATTTTGGGACAGAATGTGGGGACAGAATTTGGGGACAGAATTTGGGGACAGAATTTGGGGACAGAATTTGGGGACAGAATTTGGGGACAGAATTTGGGGACAGAATTTGGGGACAGAATTTGGGGACAGAATTTGGGGACAGAATTTGAGGACAGAATTTGGGGACAGAATTTGGGGACAGAATTTGGGGACAGAATTTGGGGACAGAATTTGGGGACAGAATTTTGGGACAGAATGTGGGGACACAATTTGGGGACAGAATTTGGGGACAGAATTTGGGGACAGAATTTGGGGACAGAATTTATGGGCAGAATTTGGGGACAGAATTTGGGGACAGAATTTGGGGACAGAATTTGGGAACAGAATTTGAGGACACAATTTGGGGACAGAATTTGGTAACAGAATTTGGGGACAGAATTTGGGGACAGAATTTGGGTACAGAATTTGGGGACAAAATTTGAGGACAGAATTTGGGGACAGAATTTGGGGACAGAATTTGGGGACAGAATTTGGGGACAGAATTTGGGGATAGAATTTGGGTACAGAATTTGGGGACAGAATTTGGGGACAGAATTTGGGGACAGAATTTGGGGACAGAATTTGGGCACAGAATTTGGGGACACAATTTGGGGACAGAATTTGGGGACACAATTTGGGGACAGAATTTGGGGACAGAATTTGGGGACAGAATTTGGGGACAGAATTTGGGGACAGAATTTGGGGACAGAATTTGGGCACAGAATTTGGGGACAGAATTTGGGGACAGAATTTGGGGACACAATTTGGGGACAGAATTTGGGGACACAATTTGGGGACAGAATTTGGGGACAGAATTTGGGGACAGAATTTGGGGACTCAATTTAGGGACAGAATTTGGGGACACAATTTGGGGACAGAATTTGGGGACAGAATTTGGGCACAGAATTTGGGGACAGAATTTGGGGACAGAATTTGGGGACAGAATTTGGGGACAGAATTTGGGGACAGAGTTTGGGGACACAATTTGGGGACAGAATTTGGGGACAGAATTTGGGGACAGAATTTGGGGACAGAATTTGGGGTCAGAATTTTGGGACAGAATGTGGGGACAGAATTTGGGGACAGAATTTGGGGACAGAATTTGGGGACAGAATTTGGGGACAGAATTTGGAGACAGAATTTGGGGACAGAATTTGGGGACAGAATTTGGGGACAGAATTTGGGGACAGAATTTGGGGACAGAATTTGGGGACAGAACTTAGGACAGAATTTGGGGACAGAATTTGGGGACACAATTTGAAGACAAAATTTGGGGACAGAATTTTGGGACAGAATGTGGGGACAGAATTTGGGGACAGAATTTGGGGACAGAATTTGGGGACAGAGTTTGGGGACAGAATTTGGGGACAGAATTTGGGGACAGAATTTGGGGACAGAATTTGGGTACAGAATTTGGGGACAGAATTTGGGGACAGAATTTGGGGACAGAATTTGGGGACAGAATTTGGGGACAGAATTTGGGGACACAATTTGAAGACAGAATTTGGGGACAGAATTTGGGGATAGAATTTGGGGACAGAATTTGGGGACAGAATTTGGGGATAGAATTTGGGGACAGAATTTGGGGACAGAATTTGGGGACAGAATTTGGAGACAGCATTTGGGGACAGAATTTGGGGACAGAATTTGGGGACAGAATTTGGGGACAGAATTTGGGGACAGAATTTGGGGACAGAGTTTGGGGACAGAATTTGATGACAGAATTTGGGGACAGAATTTGGGGACAGAATTTGGGGACAAAATTTGGGGACAGAATTTGGGCACAGAATTTGGGGTCAGAATTTGGGGACAGAATGTGGGGACAGAATTTGGGGACAGAATTTGGGTACAGAATTTGGGGACAGAATTTGGGAACAGAATTTGGGGACAGAATTTGGGGACAGAATTTGGGGACAGAATTTTGGGACAGAATGTGGGGACAGAATTTGGGGATAGAATTTGGGGACAGAATTTGGGGACAGAATTTGGGGACAGAATTTGGGGACACAATTTGGGGACACAATTTGGGGACAGAATTTGGGGACAGAATTTGGGGACAGAATGTGGGGACAGAATTTGGGGACAGAATTTGGGGACAGAATTTGGGGACACACTTTGGGGACAGAATTTGGGGACAGAATTTGGGGTCAGAATTTGGGGACAGAATGTGGCAACAGAATTTGGGGACAGAATTTGGGGACAGAATTTGGGGACAGAATTTGGGGACAGAATTTGGGGACAGAATTTGGGAACAGAATTTGGGGACAGAATTTGGGGACACAATTTGGGGACACATTTTGGGGACAGAATTTGGGGACAGAATTTGGGGACAGAATTTGGGCACAGAATTTGGGGACAGAATTTGGGGACAGAATTTGGGGACAGAATTTTGGGACAGAATGTGGGGACAGAATTTGGGGACAGAATTTGGGGACAGAATTGGGGGACAGAATTTGGGGACAGAATTTGGGGACAGAATTTGGGGACAGAATGTGGGGACAGAATTTGGGGACAGAATTTGGGGACACAATTTGGGGACAGAATTTGGGGACACAATTTGGGGACAGAATTTGGGGACAGAATTTGGGGACAGAATTTGGGGACACAATTTGAAAACAAAATTTGGGGACAGAATTTGGGGACAGAATGTGGGGACAGAATTTGGGGACAGAATTTGGGGACAGAATTTGGGGACAGAATTTGGGGACAGAATTTGGGGACAGAATTTGGGGACAGAATTTGGGGACAGAATTTGGGTACAGAATTTGGGGACAGAATTTGGGGACAGAATTTTGGGACAGAATTTGGGGACACAATTTGGGGACACAATTTGAAGACAGAATTTGGGGACAGAATTTGGGGATAGAATTTGGGGACAGAATTTGGGGACAGAATTTGGGGACAAAATTTGGCGACAGAATTTGGGGACAGAATTTGGGGACAGAATTTGGGGACAGAATTTGGGGACAGAATTTGGGGACAGAGTTTGGGGACACAATTTGGGGACAGAATTTGGGGACAGAATTTGGGGACAGAATTTGGGGACAGAATTTGGGGTCAGAATTTTGGGACAGAATGTGGGGACAGAATTTGGGGACAGAATTTGGGGACAGAATTTGGGGACAGAATTTGGGGACAGAATTTGGAGACAGAATTTGGGGACAGAATTTGGGGACAGAATTTGGGGACAGAATTTGGGGACAGAATTTGGGGACAGAATTTGGGGACAGAACTTAGGACAGAATTTGGGGACAGAATTTGGGGACACAATTTGAAGACAAAATTTGGGGACAGAATTTTGGGACAGAATGTGGGGACAGAATTTGGGGACAGAATTTGGGGACAGAATTTGGGGACAGAGTTTGGGGACAGAATTTGGGGACAGAATTTGGGGACAGAATTTGGGGACAGAATTTGGGTACAGAATTTGGGGACAGAATTTGGGGACAGAATTTGGGGACAGAATTTGGGGACAGAATTTGGGGACAGAATTTGGGGACACAATTTGAAGACAGAATTTGGGGACAGAATTTGGGGATAGAATTTGGGGACAGAATTTGGGGACAGAATTTGGGGATAGAATTTGGGGACAGAATTTGGGGACAGAATTTGGGGACAGAATTTGGAGACAGCATTTGGGGACAGAATTTGGGGACAGAATTTGGGGACAGAATTTGGGGACAGAATTTGGGGACAGAATTTGGGGACAGAGTTTGGGGACAGAATTTGATGACAGAATTTGGGGACAGAATTTGGGGACAGAATTTGGGGACAAAATTTGGGGACAGAATTTGGGCACAGAATTTGGGGTCAGAATTTGGGGACAGAATGTGGGGACAGAATTTGGGGACAGAATTTGGGTACAGAATTTGGGGACAGAATTTGGGAACAGAATTTGGGGACAGAATTTGGGGACAGAATTTGGGGACAGAATTTTGGGACAGAATGTGGGGACAGAATTTGGGGATAGAATTTGGGGACAGAATTTGGGGACAGAATTTGGGGACAGAATTTGGGGACACAATTTGGGGACACAATTTGGGGACAGAATTTGGGGACAGAATTTGGGGACAGAATGTGGGGACAGAATTTGGGGACAGAATTTGGGGACAGAATTTGGGGACACACTTTGGGGACAGAATTTGGGGACAGAATTTGGGGTCAGAATTTGGGGACAGAATGTGGCAACAGAATTTGGGGACAGAATTTGGGGACAGAATTTGGGGACAGAATTTGGGGACAGAATTTGGGGACAGAATTTGGGAACAGAATTTGGGGACAGAATTTGGGGACACAATTTGGGGACACATTTTGGGGACAGAATTTGGGGACAGAATTTGGGGACAGAATTTGGGCACAGAATTTGGGGACAGAATTTGGGGACAGAATTTGGGGACAGAATTTTGGGACAGAATGTGGGGACAGAATTTGGGGACAGAATTTGGGGACAGAATTGGGGGACAGAATTTGGGGACAGAATTTGGGGACAGAATTTGGGGACAGAATGTGGGGACAGAATTTGGGGACAGAATTTGGGGACACAATTTGGGGACAGAATTTGGGGACACAATTTGGGGACAGAATTTGGGGACAGAATTTGGGGACAGAATTTGGGGACACAATTTGAAAACAAAATTTGGGGACAGAATTTGGGGACAGAATGTGGGGACAGAATTTGGGGACAGAATTTGGGGACAGAATTTGGGGACAGAATTTGGGGACAGAATTTGGGGACAGAATTTGGGGACAGAATTTGGGGACAGAATTTGGGTACAGAATTTGGGGACAGAATTTGGGGACAGAATTTTGGGACAGAATTTGGGGACACAATTTGGGGACACAATTTGAAGACAGAATTTGGGGACAGAATTTGGGGATAGAATTTGGGGACAGAATTTGGGGACAGAATTTGGGGACAAAATTTGGCGACAGAATTTGGGGACAGAATTTGGGGACAGAATTTGGGGACAGAATTTGGGGACAGAATTTGGGGACAGAATTTGCGGACAGAATTTGGGGACAGAATTTGGGGACAGAATTTTGGGACAGAATTTGGGGACAGAATGTGGGGACAGAATTTGGGGACAGAATTTGGGTACAGAATTTGGGAACTGAATTTGGGGACAGAATTTGGGGACAGAACTTGGGGACAGAATTTTGGGACAGAATGTGGGGACAGAATTTGGGGACAGAATTTGGGGACAGAATTTAGGGACAAAGTTTGGGGACACAATTTGGGGACACAATTTGGGGACAGAATTTGGGGACAGAATTTGGGGACAGAATTTGGGGATAGAATTTGGGGACAGAATTTGGGGACAGAATTTGGGGACAAAATTTGGCGACAGAATTTTGGGACAGAATTTGGGGACAGAATTTGGGGACAGAATTTGGGGACAGAATTTGGGGACAGAATTTGGGGACAGAATTTGGGGACAGAATTTGGGGACAGAATTTGGGGACAGAATTTGGGGACAGAATTTGGGGACAGAATTTGGGGTCAGAATTTGGGGACAGAATTTGGGGACAGAATTTGGGGACAGAATTTGGGGACAGAATTTGGGGACAAAATTTGGGGACAGAATTTGGGGATACAATTTGGGGACAGAATTTGGGGACAGAATGTGGGGACAGAATTTGGGGACAGAATTTGGGGACAGAATTTGGGGACAGAATTTGGGGACAGAATTTGGGGACAGAATTTGGGGACACAATTTGGGGACACAATTTGGGGACAGAATTTGGGGAAAGAATTTGGGGACACAATTTGGGGACACAATTTGGGGACACAATTTGGAGACACAATTTGGGGACAGAATTTGGGGACAGAATTTGAGGACAGAATTTGGGGACAGAATTTGGGGACAGAATTTGGGGACAGAATTTGGGTACAGAATTTGGGTACAGAATTTGGGGACAGAATTTGGGGACAGAATTTGGGGACAGAATTTGGGGACACACTTTGGGGACACAATTTGGGGACAGAATTTGGGGACAGAATTTGGGGACACAATTTGGGGACAGAATTTGGGGACACAATTTGGGGACAGAATTTGGGGACAGAATTTGGGGACAGAATTTGGGGACAGAATTTGGGGACAGAATTTGGGGACAGAATTTGGGGACAGAATTTGGGGACAGAATTTGGGGACAGAATTTGGGGACAAAATTTGGGGACAGAATTTGGGGACAGAATTTGGGGACAGAATTTGGGGACACAATTTTGGGACAGAATTTGGGGACAGAATTTTGGGACAGAATTTGGGGATAGAATTTGGGGACATAATTTGGGGACAGTATTTGGGGACACAATTTGGGGACACAATTTGGGGACAGAATTTGGGGACAGAATTTGGGGAAAGAATTTGGGGACAGAATTTGGGGACAGAATTTGGGGACAAAGTTTGGGGACAGAATTTGGGGACAGAATTTGGGACAGAATTTGGGGACAGAATTTGGGGACAGAATTTGGGGACAGAATTCGGGGACACAATTTATGATAGAATTTGGGGACAGAATTTGGGGACAGAATTTGGGGACAGAATTTGGGGACAGAATTTAGGGACAGAATTTGGGGACAGAATTTGGGGACAGAATTTGGGGACAGAATTTGGGGACAAAATTTGGGGACAGAATTTGGGGACAGAATTTGGGGACAGAATTTGGGGACACAATTTTGGGACAGAATTTGAGGACAGAATTTGGGGACAGAACTTGGGGATAGAATTTGGGGACATAATTTGGGGACAGTATTTGGGGACACAATTTGGGGACACAATTTGGGGACAGAATTTGGGGACAGAATTTGGGGAAAGAATTTGGGGACAGAATTTGGGGTCAGAATTTGGGGACAAAGTTTGGGGACAGAATTTATGGACAGAATTTGGGGACAGAATTTGGGGACAGAATTTGGGGACAGAATTTGGGGACAGAATTTGAGGACAGAATTTGGGGACAAAATTTGGGGACAGAATTTGGGGACAGAATTTGGGAACAGAATTTGGGGACAGAATTTGGGGACAGAATTTGGGGACAGAATTTGGGGACAGAATTTGGGGATAGAATTTGGGGACAGAATTTGGGGACAGAATTTTGGGACAGAGTTTGGGGACAGAATTTGGGGACAGAATTTGGGGACAAAATTTGGGGACAGAATTTTGGGACAGAATTTGGGGACAGAATTTGGGGACAGAATTTGGGGACAGAATTTGGGGACAGAATTTGGGGACAGAATTTGGGGACAGAATTTGGGGACAGAATTTGGGGACAGAATTTTGGGACAAAGTTTGGGGACAGAATTTGGGGATACAATTTGGGGACAGAATTTGGGGACAGAATTTGGGGACAGAATTTGGGGACAGAATTTGGGGACAGAATTTGGGGACACAATTTGGGGACAAAATTTGGGTACAGAATTGTGGGACAGAATGTGGGGACAGAATTTGGGGACAGAATTTGGGGACAGAATTTGGGGACAGAATTTGGGGACAAAATTTGAGGACAGAATTTGGGGACAGAATTTGGGGACAGAATTTGGGGACAGAATTTGGGGACAGAATTTGGGGATAGAATTTGGGTACAGAATTTGGGGACAGAATTTGGGGACAGAATTTGGGGACAGAATTTGGGGACAGAATTTGGGGACAGAATTTGGGGACAGAATTTGGGGACAGAATTTGGGGACACAATTTGGGGACAGAATTTGGGGACACAATTTGGGACAGAATTTGGGGACGGAATTTGGGGACAGAATTTGGGGACAGAATTTGGGGACAGAATTTGGGAACAGAATTTGGGGACAGAATTTGGGGACAGAATTTGGAGACAGAATTTGGGGACAGAATTTGGGGACAGAATGTGGAGACAGAATTTGGGGACAGAATTTGGGGATAGAATTTGAGGACGGAATTTGGGGACAGAATTTGGGGACACAATTTTGGGACACAATTTTGGGACAGAATTTGGGGACAGAATTTGGGGACAGAATTTGGGGACAGAATTTGGGGAAAGAATTTGGGGACACAATTTGGGGACAGAATTTGGCGAAAGAGTTTGGGGACAGAATTTGGGGACAGAATTTGGGGACAGAATTTGGGGACACAATTTGGGGACAGAATTTGGGGACAGAATTTGGGGACAGAATTTGGGGACAGAATTTGGGGACAAAATTTGGGGACAGAATGTGGGGACAGAATTTGGGGACAGAATTTGGGGACAGAATTTGGGGACAGAATTTGGGGACAGAATTTGGGGACAGAATTTGGGGACAGAATTTCGGGACAAAATTTGGGGACAGAATTTTGGGACAGAATTTTGGGACAGAATTTGGGGACAGAATTTGGGGACAGAATTTGGGGACAGAATTTGGAGACAGAATTTGGGGACAGAATTTGGTGACAGAATTTGGGGACAGAATTTGGGGACAGAATTTGGGTACAGAATTTGGGTACAGAATTTGGGGACAGAATTTGGGGACAGAATTTGGGGACAGAATTTGGGGACAGAATTTGGGGACACAATTTGGGGACAGAATTTGGGGACAGAATTTGGGGACACAATTTGGGGACAGAATTTGGGGACAGAATTTGGGGACACAATTTGGGGACACAATTTGGGGACACAATTTGGGGACACAATTTGGGGACACAATTTGGGGACACCATTTGGGCACAGAATTTGGGGACAGAATTTGGGGACAGAATTTGGGGACAGAATTTGGGGACAGAATTTAGGGACACAATTTTGGGACAGAATTTGGGGACAGAATTTGGGGACAGAATTTGGGGACAGAATTTGGGGACAGAATTTGGGGACAGAATGTGGGGACAAAATTTGGGGACAGAATTTTGGGACAGAATGTGGGGACAGAATTTGAGGACAGAATTTGGGGACAAAATTTGGGGACAGAATTTGGGGACAGAATTTGGGGACAGAATTTGGGGACAGAATTTGGGGACACAATTTGGGGATAGAATTTGGGGACAGGATTTGGGGACAGAATTTGGGGACAGAATTTGGGGACACAATTTGGGGACAGAATTTGGGGACAGAATTTGGGGACACAATTTGGGGACAGAATTTGGGGACAGAATTTGGGGACAGAATTTGGGGACACAATTTGGGGACAGAATTTGGGGACACAATTTGGGGACACAATTTGGGGACAGAATTTGGGGACACAATTTGGGGACAGAATTTGGGGACAGAATTTGGGGACAGAATTTGGGGACAAAATTTGGGGACAGAATTTGGGGACAAAATTTGGGGACACAATTTTGGGACAGAATGTGGGGACAGAATTTGGGGAAAGAATTTGGGGACACAATTTGGGGACAGAATTTGGGGACAGAATTTGGGGACAGAATTTGGGGACAGAATTTGGGGACAGAATTTGGGGACAGAATTTGGGGACAGAATTTGGGGACAGAACTTGGGGACAGAATTTGGGGACAGAATTTGGGGACAGAATTTGGGGACACAATTTGGGGACAGAATTTGGGGACACAATTTGGGGACACAATTTTGGGACAGAACTTGGGGACAGAATTTGGGGACACAATTTGGGGACAGAATCTGAGGACAGAATTTGGGGACAGAATTTGGGGACAGAATTTGGGGGCAGAATTTGGGGACAGAATTTGGGGACACAATTTGGGGACAGAATTTTGGGACAGAATTTGGGGACAGAATTTGGGGATAGAATTTGGGGACAGAATTTGGGGACAGAATTTGGGGACAGAATTTGGGGACAGAATTTGGGGACAGAATTTGGGGACACAATTTGGGGACAGAATTTGGTGACAGAATTTGGGGACAGAATTTGGGGACAAAATTTGGGGACAAAATTTGGGGACACAATTTGGGGACAGAATTTGGGGACACAATTTGGGGACAGAATTTGGGGACAGAATTTGAGGACAAAATTTGGGGACACAATTTGGGGACAGAATTTGGGGACACAATTTGGGGACAGAATTTGGGGATAGAATTTGGGGCAAGAATTTGGGGACAGAATTTGGGGACAGAATTTGGGGACAGAAATTGGGGACAGAATTTGGGGACAGAATTTGGGGACAGAATTTGGGGACAGAATTTGGGGACAGAATGTGGGGACAAAATTTGGGGACAGAATTTTGGGACAGAATGTGGGGACAGAATTTGGGGACACAATTTGGGGACAGAATTTAGGGACAGAATTTGGGGACAGAATTTGGGGACAGAATTTGGGGAGAGAATTTGGGGAGAGAATTTGGGGATAGAATTTGGGGACAGAATTTGGGGACAGAATTTGGGGACAGAATTTGGGGACACAATTTGGGGACAGAATTTGGGGACACAATTTGGGGACAGAATTTGGGGACACAATTTGGGGACAGAATTTGGGGAAAAATTTGGGGACAGAATTTGGGGACACAATTTGGGGACAGAATTTGGGGACACAATTTGGGGACACAATTTGGGGACACAATCTGGGGACAGAATTTGGGGACAGAATTTGGGGACAGAATTTGGGGACAAAATTTGGGGACAGAATTTGGTGACAAAATTTGGGGACACAATTTTGGGACAGAATGTGGGGACACAATTTGGGGAAAGAATTTGGGGACACAATTTGGGGACACAATTTGGGGACAGAATTTGGGGACAGAATTTGGGGACAGAATTTGGGGACAGAATTTGGGGACAGAATTTTGGGACAGAATTTGGGGACAAAATTTGGGGATAGAATTTGGGGACAGAATTTGGGGACAGAATTTGGGGACAGAATTTAGGGACAGAATTTGAGAACAGAATTTGGGGACACAATTTGGGGACAGAATTTGGGGACAGAATTTGGGGACAGAATTTGGGGACAAAATTTGGGGACAGAATTTGGGGACACACTTTGGGGACAGAATTTGGGGACAGAATTTGGGGACACAATTTGGGGACACACTTTTGGGACAGTACTTGGGGACAGAATTTGGGGACACAATTTGGGGACAGAATCTGGGGACAGAATTTGGGACAGAATTTGGGGACAGAATTTGGGGGCAGAATTTGGGGACAGAATTTGGGGACAGAACTTGGGGACAGAATTTTGGGACAGAATTTGGGGACAGAATTTGGGGATAGAATTTGGGGACAGAATTTGGGGACAGAATTTGGGGACAGAATTTGGGGACAGAATTTGGGGACACAATTTGGGGACACAATTTGGGGACTGAATTTGGGGATAGAATTTGGGGACAGAATTTGGGGACAAAATTTGGGGACAGAATTTGGGGACACAATTTGGGGACAGAATTTGGGGACACAATTTGGGGACACAATTTGGGGACACAATTTGGGGACAGAATTTGGGGACACAATTTGGGGACAAAATTTGGGGACAGAATTTTGGGACAGAATGTGGGGACAGAATTTGGGGACAGAATTTGGGGACAGAATTTGGGGACAGAATTTGGGGACAGAATTTGGGGACAGAATTTGGGGACAGAATTTGGGGACAGAATTTGGGGACAGAATTTGGGGACAGAATTTGGGGATAGAATTTGGGGACAGAATTTGGGGACAGAATTTGGGGACAGAATTTGGGGACAGAATTTGGGGACAGAGTTTGGGGACAGAATTTGGGGACACAATTTGGGGACAGAATTTGGGGACAGAATTTGGGGACAGAATTTGGGGACAGAATTAGGGGACAGAATTTGGGGACACAATTTGGGGACAAAATTTGGGGACACAATTTTGGGACAGAATGTGGGGACAGAATTTGGGGACAGAATTTGGGGACAGAATTTGGGGACAGAATTTGGGGACAGAATTTGGGGACAGAATTTGGGGACAGAATTTGGGGACAGAATTTGGGGACAGAATTTGAGGACAGAATTTGGGGACAGAATTTGGGGACAGAATTTGGGGACAGAATTTGGGGACAGAATTTGGGGACAGAATGTGGGGACACAATTTGGGGACAGAATTTGGGGACAGAATTTGGGGACAGAATTTGGGGACAGAATTTGGGGACAGAATTTGGGAACAGAATTTGAGGACACAATTTGGGGACAGAATTTGGTAACAGAATTTGGGGACAGAATTTGGGGACAGAATTTGGGTACAGAATTTGGGGACAAAATTTGAGGACAGAATTTGGGGACAGAATTTGGGGACACAATTTGGGGACAGAATTTGGGGACAGAATTTGGGGATAGAATTTGGGTACAGAATTTGGGGACAGAATTTGGGGACAGAATTTGGGGACAGAATTTTGGGACAGAATGTGGGGACAGAATTTGGGGACAGAATTTGGGGACAGAATTTGGGGACAGAATTTGGGGACAGAATTTGGAGACAGAATTTGGGGACAGAATTTGGGGACAGAATTTGGGGACAGAATTTGGGGACAGAATTTGGGGACAGAATTTGGGGACAGAACTTAGGACAGAATTTGGGGACAGAATTTGGGGACACAATTTGAAGACATAATTTGGGGACAGAATTTTGGGACAGAATGTGGGGACAGAATTTGGGGACAGAATTTGGGGACAGAATTTGGGGACAGAGTTTGGGGACAGAATTTGGGGACAGAATTTGGGGACAGAATTTGGGGACAGAATTTGGGTACAGAATTTGGGGACAGAATTTGGGGACAGAATTTGGGGACTCAATTTAGGGACAGAATTTGGGGACACAATTTGGGGACAGAATTTGGGGACAGAATTTGGGCACAGAATTTGGGGACAGAATTTGGGGACAGAATTTGGGGACAGAATTTGGGGACAGAGTTTGAGGACACAATTTGGGGACAGAATTTGGGGACAGAATTTGGGGACAGAATTTGGGGACAGAATTTGGGGTCAGAATTTTGGGACAGAATGTGGGGACAGAATTTGGGGATAGAATTTGGGGACAGAATTTGGGGACAGAATTTGGGGACAGAATTTGGAGACAGAATTTGGGGACAGAATTTGGGGACAGAATTTGGGGACAGAATTTGGGGACAGAATTTGGGGACAGAATTTGGGGACAGAACTTAGGACAGAATTTGGGGACAGAATTTGGGGACACAATTTGAAGACATAATTTGGGGACAGAATTTTGGGACAGAATGTGGGGACAGAATTTGGGGACAGAATTTGGGGACAGAATTTGGGGACAGAGTTTGGGGACAGAATTTGGGGACAGAATTTGGGGACAGAATTTGGGGACAGAATTTGGGTACAGAATTTGGGGACAGAATTTGGGGACAGAATTTGGGGAGAGAATTTGGGGACAGAATTTGGGGACAGAATTTGGGGACACAATTTGAAGACAGAATTTGGGGACAGAATTTGGGGATAGAATTTGGGGACAGAATTTGGGGACACAATTTGGGGATAGAATTTGGGGACAGAATTTGGGGACAGAATTTGGGGACAGAATTTGGAGACAGCATTTGGGGACAGAATTTGGGGACAGAATTTGGGGACAGAATTTGGGGACAGAATTTGGGGACAGAATTTGGGGACAGAGTTTGGGGACAGAATTTGATGACAGAATTTGGGGACACAATTTGGGGACAGAATTTGGGGACAAAATTTGGGGACAGAATTTGGGCACAGAATTTGGGGTCAGAATTTGGGGACAGAATGTGAGGACAGAATTTGGGGACAGAATTTGGGTACAGAATTTGGGGACAGAATTTGGGAACAGAATTTGGGGACAGAATTTGGGGACAGAATTTGGGGACAGAATTTTGGGACAGAATGTGGGGACAGAATTTGGGGATAGAATTTGGGGACAGAATTTGGGGACAGAATTTGGGGACAGAATTTGGGGACACAATTTGGGGACACAATTTGGGGACAGAATTTGGGGACACAATTTTAGGACAGAATTTGGGGACAGAATTTATGGGCAGAATTCGGGGACAGAATTTGGGGACAGAATTTGGGGACAGAATTTGGGAACAGAATTTGAGGACACAATTTGGGGACAGAATTTGGTAACAGAATTTGGGGACAGAATTTGGGGACAGAATTTGGGTACAGAATTTGGGGACAAAATTTGAGGACAGAATTTGGGGACAGAATTTGGGGACACAATTTGGGGACAGAATTTGGGGACAGAATTTGGGGATAGAATTTGGGTACAGAATTTGGGGACAGAATTTGGGGACAGAATTTGGGGACAGAATTTTGGGACAGAATGTGGGGACAGAATTTGGGGACAGAATTTGGGGACAGAATTTGGGGACAGAATTTGGGGACAGAATTTGGAGACAGAATTTGGGGACAGAATTTGGGGACAGAATTTGGGGACAGAATTTGGGGACAGAATTTGGGGACAGAATTTGGGGACAGAACTTAGGACAGAATTTGGGGACAGAATTTGGGGACACAATTTGAAGACATAATTTGGGGACAGAATTTTGGGACAGAATGTGGGGACAGAATTTGGGGACAGAATTTGGGGACAGAATTTGGGGACAGAGTTTGGGGACAGAATTTGGGGACAGAATTTGGGGACAGAATTTGGGGACAGAATTTGGGTACAGAATTTGGGGACAGAATTTGGGGACAGAATTTGGGGACTCAATTTAGGGACAGAATTTGGGGACACAATTTGGGGACAGAATTTGGGGACAGAATTTGGGCACAGAATTTGGGGACAGAATTTGGGGACAGAATTTGGGGACAGAATTTGGGGACAGAGTTTGGGGACACAATTTGGGGACAGAATTTGGGGACAGAATTTGGGGACAGAATTTGGGGACAGAATTTGGGGTCAGAATTTTGGGACAGAATGTGGGGACAGAATTTGGGGACAGAATTTGGGGACAGAATTTGGGGACAGAATTTGGGGACAGAATTTGGAGACAGAATTTGGGGACAGAATTTGGGGACAGAATTTGGGGACAGAATTTGGGGACAGAATTTGGGGACAGAATTTGGGGACAGAACTTAGGACAGAATTTGGGGACAGAATTTGGGGACACAATTTGAAGACATAATTTGGGGACAGAATTTTGGGACAGAATGTGGGGACAGAATTTGGGGACAGAATTTGGGGACAGAATTTGGGGACAGAGTTTGGGGACAGAATTTGGGGACAGAATTTGGGGACAGAATTTGGGGACAGAATTTGGGTACAGAATTTGGGGACAGAATTTGGGGACAGAATTTGGGGAGAGAATTTGGGGACAGAATTTGGGGACAGAATTTGGGGACACAATTTGAAGACAGAATTTGGGGACAGAATTTGGGGATAGAATTTGGGGACAGAATTTGGGGACACAATTTGGGGATAGAATTTGGGGACAGAATTTGGGGACAGAATTTGGGGACAGAATTTGGAGACAGCATTTGGGGACAGAATTTGGGGACAGAATTTGGGGACAGAATTTGGGGACAGAATTTGGGGACAGAATTTGGGGACAGAGTTTGGGGACAGAATTTGATGACAGAATTTGGGGACACAATTTGGGGACAGAATTTGGGGACAAAATTTGGGGACAGAATTTGGGCACAGAATTTGGGGTCAGAATTTGGGGACAGAATGTGGGGACAGAATTTGGGGACAGAATTTGGGTACAGAATTTGGGGACAGAATTTGGGAACAGAATTTGGGGACAGAATTTGGGGACAGAATTTGGGGACAGAATTTTGGGACAGAATGTGGGGACAGAATTTGGGGATAGAATTTGGGGACAGAATTTGGGGACAGAATTTGGGGACAGAATTTGGGGACACAATTTGGGGACACAATTTGGGGACAGAATTTGGGGACACAATTTTAGGACAGAATGTGGGGACAGAATTTGGGGATAGAATTTTGGGACAGAATTTGGGGACACAATTTGGGGACAGAATTTGGGGACAGAATTTGGGGTCAGAATTTGGGGACAGAATGTGGCAACAGAATTTGGGGACAGAATTTGGGGACAGAATTTGGGGACAGAATTTGGGGACAGAATTTGGGGACAGAATTTGGGGACAGAATTTGGGGACAGAATTTGGGGACGGAATTTGGGGACAGAATTTGGGGACACAATTTGGGGACAGAATTTGGGGACAGAATTTGGGAACAGAATTTGGGCACAGAATTTGGGGACAGAATTTGGGGACAGAATTTGGGGACAGAATTTTGGGGACAGAATGTGGGGACAGAATTTGGGGACAGAATTTGGGGACAGAATTGGGGGACAGAATTTGGGGACAGAATGTGGGGACAGAATTTGGGGACAGAATTTGGGGACAGAATTTGGGGACAGAATTTGGGGACAGAATTTGGGGACAGAATTTGGGGACAGAATTTGGGGTCAGAATTTTTGGACAGAATGTGGGGCAGAATTTGGGGACAGAATTTGGGGACAGAATTTGGGGACAGAATTTGGGGACAGAATTTGGGGACAGAATTTGGGGACAGAATTTGGGGACACAATTTGGGGACAGAATTTGGGGACACAATTTGGGGACAGAATTTGGGGACAGAATTTGGGGACAGAATTTGGGGACACAATTTGAAGACAAAATTTGGGGACAGAATTTTGGGACAGAATGTGGGGACAGAATTTGGGGACAGAATTTGGGGACAGAATTTGGGGACAGAATTTGGGGACAGAATTTGGGGACAGAATTTGGGGACAGAATTTGGGGACAGAATTTGGGGACAGAATTTGGGTACAGAATTTGGGGACAGAATTTGGGGACAGAATTTGGGGACAGAATTTGGGGACACAATTTGGGGACACAATTTGAAGACAGAATTTGGGGACAGAATTTGGGGATAGAATTTGGGGACAGAATTTGCGGACAGAATTTGGGGACAAAATTTGGCGACAGAATTTGGGGACAGAATTTGGGGACAGAATTTGGGGACAGAATTTGGGGACAGAATTTGGGGACAGAATTTGCGGACAGAATTTGGGGACAGAATTTGGGGACAGAATTTTGGGACAGAATTTGGGGACAGAATGTGGGGACAGAATTTGGGGACAGAATTTGGGTACAGAATTTGGGTACAGAATTTGGGAACTGAATTTGGGGACAGAATTTGGGGACAGAACTTGGGGACAGAATTTTGGGACAGAATGTGGGGACAGAATTTGGGGACAGAATTTGGGGACAGAATTTAGGGACAAAGTTTGGGGACACAATTTGGGGACACAATTTGGGGACAGAATTTGGGGACAGAATTTGGGGACAGAATTTGGGGATAGAATTTGGGGACAGAATTTGGGGACAGAATTTGGGGACAAAATTTGGCGACAGAATTTTGGGACAGAATTTGGGGACAGAATTTGGGGACAGAATTTGGGGACAGAATTTGGGGACAGAATTTGGGGACAGAATTTGGGGACAGAATTTGGGGACAGAATTTGGGGTCAGAATTTGGGGACAGAATTTGGGGACAGAATTTGGGGACAGAATTTGGGTACAGAATTTGGGGACAGAATTTGGGAACAGAATGTCGGGACAGAATTTGGGGACAGAATTTTGGGACAGAATGTGGGGACAGAATTTGGGGACAGAATTTGGGGACAGAATTTGGGGACAGAATTTGGGGACAGAATTTGGGGACACAATTTGGGGACACAATTTGGGGACACAATTTGGGGACAGAATTTGGGGAAAGAATTTGGGGACACAATTTGGGGACACAATTTGGGGACAGAATTTTGGGACAGAATGTGGGGACAGAATTTGGGGACAGAATTTGGGGACAGAATTTGGGGACAGAATTTGGGGACAGAATTTGGGGACAGAATTTGGGGACAGAATTTGGGTACAGAATTTGGGGACAGAATTTGGGTACAGAATTTGGGGACAGAATTTGGGGACAGAATTTTGGGACAGAATTTGGGGACAGAAATTGGGGACAGAATTTGGGGACAGAATTTGGGGACAGAATTTGGGGACAGAATTTGGGGACAGAATTTGGGGACAAAATTTTGGGACAGAATTTGGGGACAGAATTTGGGGACACAATTTGGGGACAGAATTTGGGGACAGAATTTGGGGACAGAATTTGGGGACAGAATTTGGGGTCAGAATTTGGGGACAGAATGTGGGGACAGAATTTGGGGACAGAATTTGGGGACAGAATTTGGGGACAGAATTTGGGGACACAATTTGGGGACAGAATTTGGGGACAGAATTTGGGGACAGAATTTTGGGACAGAATGTGGGGACAGAATTTGGGGACAGAATTTTGGGACAGAATTTGGGGACAGAATTTGGGGACAGAATTTGGGGACAAATTTTGGGGACAGAATTTGGGGACAGAATTTTGGGACAGAATGTGGGGACAGAATTTGGGGACAGAATTTGGGGACAGAATTTGGGGACAGAATTTAGGGACAGAATTTGGGGACAGAATTTGGGGTCAGAATTTGGGGACAGAATGTGGGGACAGAATTTGGGGACAGAATTTGGGGACAGAATTTGGGGACAAAATTTGGGGACAGAATTTGGGGACAGAATTTGGGGACAGAATTTGGGGACAGAATTTGGGGACAGAATTTGGGGACACAATTTGGGGACACAATTTGGGGACAGAATTTGGGGACAGAATTTGGGGACAGAATTTGGGGACAGAATTTGGGGACAGAATTTGGGGACACAATTTGGGGACACAATTTCGGGACAGAATTTGGGGACAGAATGTGGGGACAGAATTTGGAGACAGAATTTGGGGACAGAATTTGGGGACAGAATTTGGGGACACAATTTGGGGACAGAATTTGGGGACAGAATTTGGGGACAGAATGTGGGGACAGAATTTGGGGACAGAATTTGGGGACAGAATTTGGGGACAGAATTTGGGGTCAGAATTTTGGGACACAATTTGGGGACACAATTTGGGGACAGAGTTTTGGGACAGAATGTGGGGACAGAATTTGGGGACAGAATTTGGGGACAGAATTTGGGGACAGAATTTGGAGACAAAATTTGGGGACAGAATTTGGGGACAGAATTTGGGTACAGAATTTGGGGACAGAATTTGGGGACAGAATTTGGGGACAGAATTTGGGGACAGAATTTGGGGACAGAATTTGGGGATAGAATTTGGGGACAGAAATTGGGGACAGAATTTGGGGACAGAATTTGGGGACAGAATTTGGGGACAGAATTTGGGGACAGAATTTAGGGACACAATTTGGGGACAGAATTTGGGGACAGAATGTGGGGCAGAATTTGGGGACAGAATTTGGGGACAGAATTTGGGGACAGAATTTGGGGACAGAATTTGGGGACAGAATTTGGGGACAGAATTTGGGGACAGAATTTGGGGACAGAATTTGGGGACAGAATTTGGGGTTAAGTTTGGGGACACAATTTGAAGACAAAATTTGGGGACAGAATTTTGGGACAGAATGTGGGGACAGAATTTGGGGACAGAATTTGGGGACAGAATTTGGGGACAGAATTTGGGGACAGAATTTGGGGACAGAATTTGGGGACAGAATTTGGGGACAGAATTTGGGTACAGAATTTGGGGACAGAATTTGGGGACAGAATTTGGGGACAAAGTTTGGGGACACAATTTGGGGACACTATTTGAAGACAGAATTTGGGGACAGAATTTGGGGATAGAATTTGGGGACAGAATTTGGGGACAGAATTTGGGGACAAAATTTGGGGACAGAATTTTGGGACAGAATGTGGGGACAGAATTTGGGGACAGAATTTGGGGACAGAATTTGGGGACAGAATTTGGGGACAGAATTTGGGGACACAATTTGGGGACAGAATTTGGGGACAGAATTCGGGGACAGAATTTGGGGACAGAATTTTGGACAGAATTTGGGGACAGAATTTGGGGACAGAATTTGGGGACAGAATTTGGGGACAGAATTTTTGGACAGAATTTGGGGTCAGAGATTGGGGACAGAATGTGGGGACAGAATTTGGGGACAGAATTTGGGTACAGAATTTGGGGACAGAATTTGGGAACAGAATTTGGGGACAGAATTTGGGGACAGAATTTGGGGACAGAATTTTGGGACAGAATGTGGGGACAGAATTTGGGGACAGAATTTGGGGACAGAATTTGGGGACAGAATTTGGGGACACAATTTGGGGACACAATTTGGGGACAGAATTTGGGGACAGAATTTGGGGACACAATTTAGGGACACAATTTGGGGACAGAATTTTGGGACAAAATGTGGGGACAGAATTTGGGGACAGAATTTGGGAACAGAATTTGGGGACAGAATTTGGGGACAGAATTTGGGGACAGAATTTGGGGACAGAATTTGGGGACAGAATTTGGGGACAGAATTTGGGGACAGAATTTTGGGACAGAATGTGGGGACAGAATTTGGAGACAGAATTTGGGGACAGAATTTGGGGACAGAATTTGGGGACACAATTTGGGGACAGAATTTGGGGACAGAATTTGGGGACAGAATGTGGGGACAGAATTTGGGGACAGAATTTGGGGACAGAATTTGGGGACAGAATTTGGGGTCAGAATTTTGGGACACAATTTGGGGACACAATTTGGGGCCAGAGTTTTGGGACAGAATGTGGGGACAGAATTTGCGGACAGAATTTGGGGACAGAATTTGGAGACACAATTTGGGGACAGAATTTGGGGACAGAATTTGGGGACAGAATTTGGGTACAGAATTTGGGGACAGAATTTGGGGACAGAATTTGGGGACAGAATTTGGGGACAGAATTTGGGGACAGAATTTGGGGACAGAATTTGGGGACAGAAGTTGGGGACAGAATTTGGGGACAGAATTTGGGGACAGAATTTGGGGACAGAATTTGGGGACAGAATTTGGGGACACAATTTGGGGACAGAATTTGGGGACAGAATGTGGGGCAGAATTTGGGGACAGAATTTGGGGACAGAATTTGGGGACAGAATTTGGGGACAGAATTTGGGGACAGAATTTGGGGACAGAATTTGGGGACAGAATTTGGGGACAGAATTTGGGGACAGAATTTGGGGACAGAATTTGGGGTTAGAATTTGGGGACACAATTTGAAGACAAAATTTGGGGACAGAATTTTGGGACAGAATGTGGGGACAGAATTTGGAGACAGAATTTGGGGACAGAATTTGGGGACAGAATTTGGGGACAGAATTTGGGGACAGAATTTGGGGGCAGAATTTGGGTACAGAATTTGGGGACAGAATTTGGGGACAGAATTTGGGGACAGAATTTGGGGACAAAGTTTGGGGACACACTTTGGGGACACAATTTGAAGACAGAATTTGGGGACAGAATTTGGGGACAGAATTTGGGGACACAATTTGGGGACAGAATTTGGGGACAAAATTTGGGGACAGAATTTTGGGACAGAATTTGGGGACAGAATTTGGGGACAGAATTTGGGGACAGAATTTGGGGACACAATTTGGGGACAGAATTTGGGGACAGAATTTGGGGACAAAATTTGGGGACAGAATTTTGGACAGAATTTGGGGACAGAATTTGGGGACAGAATTTGGGGACAGAATTTGGGGACAGAATTTTTGGACAGAATTTGGGGTCAGAGATTGGGGACAGAATGTGGGGACAGAATTTGGGGACAGAATTTGGGTACAGAATTTGGGGACAGAATTTGGGAACAGAATTTGGGGACAGAATTTGGGGACAGAATTTGGGGACAGAATTTTGGGACAGAATGTGGGGACAGAATTTGGGGACAGAATTTGGGGACAGAATTTGGGGACAGAATTTGGGGACAGAATTTGGGGACACAATTTGGGGACACAATTTGGGGACAGAATTTGGGGACAGAATTTGGGGACACAATTTAGGGACACAATTTGGGGACAGAATTTGGGGACAAAATGTGGGGACAGAATTTGGGGACAGAATTTGGGAACAGAATTTGGGGACAGAATTTGGGGACAAAATTTGGGGACAGAATTTGGGGATAGAATTTTGGGACAGAATTTGGGGACAGAATTTGGGGACAGAATTTGGGGACAGAATTTGGGGACAGAATTTGGGAACACAATTTGGGGACAAAGTTTGGGGACAGAATTTTGGGACAGAATGTGGGGACAGAATTTGGGGACAGAATTTGGGGACAGAATTTGGGGACAGAATTTTTGGACAGAATTTGGGGACAGAATTTGGGGACATAATTTGGGGACACAATTTGGGGACAGAATTTGGGGACAGAATTTTGGAACAGAATTTGGGGATAGAATTTGGGGACACAATTTGGGGACACAATTTGGGGACAGAATTTGGGGACAGAATTTGGGGACAGAATTTGGGGACAGAATTTGGGGACAGAATTTGGGGACACAATTTGGGGACAGAATTTGGGGACAAAATTTGGGGACAGAATTTTGGGACAGAATGTGGGGACAGAATTTGGGGACAGAATTTGGGGACATAATTTGGGGACAGAATTTGGGGACAGAATTTGGGGACAGAATTTGGGGACAGAATTTGGGGACAGAATTTGGGGACAGAATTTGGGGACAGAATTTGGGGACAGAATTTGGGGACAGAATTTGGGGACAGAATTTGGGGACAGAATTTGGGGACAAAATTTGGGGACAGAATTTCGGGACAGAATGTGGGGACAGAATTTGGGGACAGAATTTGGGGACAGAATTTGGGGACACAATTTGGGGACAGAATTTGGGGACAGAATTTGGGGACAGAATTTGGGTACAGAATTTGGGGACAGAATTTGGGGACAGAATTTGGGGACAGAAATTGGGGACAGAATTTGGGGACAGAATTTTGGGACAGAATGTGGGGACACAATTTGGGGACAGAATTTTAGGACAGAATTTGGGGACAGAATTTGGGGACAGAATGTGGGGACAGAATTTGGGAACAGAATTTAATTTGGGGACGAGATTTGGGGACAGAATTTGGGGACAGAATTTGGGGACAGAATTTGGGGACAGAATTTGGGGACAGAATTTGGGGACAGAATTTGGGGACAGAATTTGGGGACAGAATTTGGGGACAGAATTTGGGGTTAGAATTTGGGGACACAATTTGAAGACAAAATTTGGGGACAGAATTTTGGGACAGAATGTGGGGACAGAATTTGGGGACAGAATTTGGGGACAGAATTTGGGGACAGAATTTGGGGACAGAATTTGGGGACAGAATTTGGGGACAGAATTTGGGGACAGAATTTTGGACAGAATTTGGGGACAGAATTTGGGGACAGAATTTGGGGACAGAATTTGGGGACAGAATTTTTGGACAGAATTTGGGGTCAGAGATTGGGGACAGAATGTGGGGACAGAATTTGGGGACAGAATTTGGGTACAGAATTTGGGGACAGAATTTGGGAACAGAATTTGGGGACAGAATTTGGGGACAGAATTTGGGGACAGAATTTTGGGACAGAATGTGGGGACAGAATTTGGGGACAGAATTTGGGGACAGAATTTGGGGACAGAATTTGGGGACACAATTTGGGGACACAATTTGGGGACAGAATTTGGGGACAGAATTTGGGGACACAATTTAGGGACAGAATTTGGGGACAGAATTTTGGGACAAAATGTGGGGACAGAATTTGGGGACAGAATTTGGGAACAGAATTTGGGGACAGAATTTGGGGACAAAATTTGGGGACAGAATTTGGGGATAGAATTTTGGGACAGAATTTGGGGACAGAATTTGGGGACAGAATTTGGGGACAGAATTTGGGGACAGAATTTGGGGACAGAATTTGTTGACAAAGTTTGGGGACAGAATTTTGGGACAGAATGTGGGGACAGAATTTGGGGACAGAATTTGGGGACAGAATTTGGGGACAGAATTTTTGGACAGAATTTGGGGACAGAATTTGGGGACATAATTTGGGGACACAATTTGGGGACAGAATTTGGGGACAGAATTTTGGAACAGAATTTGGGGACAGAATTTGGGGACACAATTTGGGGACACAATTTGGGGACAGAATTTGGGGACAGAATTTGGGGACAGAATTTGGGGACAGAATTTGGGGACAGAATTTGGGGACACAATTTGGGGACAGAATTTGGGGACAAAATTTGGGGACAGAATTTTGGGACAGAATGTGGGGACAGAATTTGGGGACAGAATTTGGGGACATAATTTGGGGACAGAATTTGGGGACAGAATTTGGGGACAGAATTTGGGGACAGAATTTGGGGACAGAATTTGGGGACAGAATTTGGGGACAGAATTTGGGGACAGAATTTTTTGGACAGAATTTGGGGACAGAATTTGGGGACAGAATTTGGGGACAAAATTTGGGGACAGAATTTCGGGACAGAATGTGGGGACAGAATTTGGGGACAGAATTTGGGAACAGAATTTGGGGACACAATTTGGGGACAGAATTTGGGGACAGAATTTGGGGACAGAATTTGGGTACAGAATTTGGGGACAGAATTTGGGGACAGAATTTGGGGACAGAAATTGGGGACAGAATTTGGGGACAGAATTTTGGGACAGAATGTGGGGACACAATTTGGGGACAGAATTTTAGGACAGAATTTGGGGACAGAATTTGGGGACAGAATGTGGGGACAGAATTTGGGAACAGAATTTAATTTGGGGACGAGATTTGGGGACAGAATTTGGGGACAGAATTTTGGGACAGAATTTTGGGACACAATTTGGGGACAGAATTTAGGGACAGAATTTGGGGACGGAATTTTGGGACAGAACTTTGGGACACAATTTGGGGACAGAATTTGGGGACACAATTTGGGGACAGAATTTGGGGACAGAATTTGGGGACAGAATTTGGGGACAGAATTTGGGACAGAATTTGGGGACAGAATTTGAGGACAGAATTTGGGGACAAAATTTGGGGACAGAATTTGGGGACAGAATGTTGGGACAGAATTTGGTAACAGAATTTAATTTGGGGACAGAATTTGGGGACAGAATTTGGGGACAGAATTTTGGGACACAATTTGGGGACAGAATTTGGGGACAGAATTTGGGGACAGAATGTGGGGACAGATTGTGGGGACAGAATTTGGGGACAGAATTTGGGGACAGAATTTTGGGACAGAATTTGGGGACAGAATTTGGGGACAGAATTTGGAGACAGAATTTGGGGACAGAATTTGGGGACAGAATTTTGGGACAGAATGTGGGGACAGAATTTGGGGACAGAATTTGGGGACAGAATTTGGGGACAGAATTTGGGGACAGAGTTTGGGGACAGAATTTGGGGATAGAATTAAAGGACACAATTTGGGGACAGAATTTGGGGACAGAATGTGGGGACAGAATTTGGGGACAGAATTTTGGGATAGAATTTGGAGACAGAATTTGGGGACAGAATTTGGGGACAGAATTTGGGGACAGAATTTGGGGACACAATTTGGGGACAGAATTTGGGGACAGGGTGTGGGGACAGAATTTGGGGATAGAATTTGGGGACAGAATTTGGGGACACAATTTGGGGACAGAATTTTGGGACAGAATTTGGGGACAGAATTTGGGGACAGAATGTGGGGATAGAATTTGGGGACAGAATTTGGGGACAGAATTTGGGGACAAAATTTTGGGACAGAATTTGGGGACAGAATGTGGGGACAGAATTTGGGGACAGAATTTGGGGACAGAATTATAAATGATGTTTCTTTCAAATGGTTTTCCGGTATAAGGCATATATCTATTTTATCTAAATTTAGATAGATTTCTAACTCTGAGACATGCTGCGCTAGTCCTTTCGCGTTCCAGGGGACAATTCCTAATGTTCTGCTCATTTTAATATAGGAGGGCTGTTGTCACGTCAGTGATTTCTTGCTTTTCTAGACGCTTATATAAAGCTTCTAGACCAAGTACTTGCTTTGCTAGTCTAGCAGCTAGCACATATGGCTTCTATGCTTCTGCATATCCTTTCGAAAGGGTCATCAGTAATAGCATTAGATAAAGGGGAGATAGGATCCTGTGGTATCACAATGGGCTACTACTGTCCTAAGTTTGCGATAGCAGCCACTCTAACCTAACCTAACCTAATAGCATTAGATGATTGTTGTACAATTTGCGAGTAGGTTTTCCGCCCTGTACTTATAACTAGTGGTTTTGGCTCCACTTGGTTTTTGCTTAGTTTCTCTCTGGTAACCTTAGAGCTGTGAGGAAACTGGTTCATTTTGTTTATTAGTCTTTGAAGTTCTTTGGCTACTTCACATCCTCTGTAATTCGCAGGATGATTCCCTTTACAGTTTATGCATTTTGCAGGGTTGTTTCTTCTTTCTTTACACTCTTTTGCGTGGTGTTTTCCAGCACATTTTACGCATCTAGGCTCCCGACCGTAATATTTTTGCGTGTGGTTGAAACCTTGGCATTTTTGCATTGAAAGTATTAACCTCGTATTTTTCTTTATAGGGGTTCTTTTTTAACCCTCATATTTAGTATTGCTTTGATGTTGAAATTTTTTTCAACTTTCTCCTTTTTATTAAAGCCCTCTTTTTCTTACTTCATTGTTCTCACCTCTCTCTCGTTTAATGATATTCACAGCATTTTCTATTTGCAGATCTTTTGCACACGTTGGATGAAGGCCTCTGGCCATAACTTTAATTGCACGGTTGTTTTTATCTTCATATGTGAATCATTCTTTACCTTCCTCGTTGAGCTTTGTGGCTAGAGCTCTATATGTATCGGAATCTGGTGTATTGATTTTTCACACGTTATTGTTAAGTGACACTACTCTGTACTCCTTAGTGGTCACTGATTTCATTATATGATATTATTATCATTATTCAATATATGATAATGTACAATATACGATTCTTTCGGTGCAACCTTCTGCTGTTGACTTTCTTGCTGTTATTTTTGTTGCTAATGTACTGGATTAGTTTTATTAGAACCAGTTGCAATAGCTTGCGATTGTTCTCCACCTCCAGGTGAGCATTCCACTCTTCGTTTTTTGGTAGGTCTTTTTTTCCTGTTCCAGTTCAGTACCCAATCTGTTTCTCTCGCAAGTTTCTCCGCATGGAACTCGGTGTTATAACTGGTGTATGAACTTGCTTCGTTATAACTGGTTAAAGGGTTATCATAAATCTCCATTTCCATTTCTTTGGGCTTCTTTAATTCTTCATTTTCCTTTTTGAGTTTGTCAACTTCGCTTCTTAGTCTGGTTATAAGTGTTTCTAAGTCACTTAGTTTCAGGCAGAGTCCAGCGTTTTCATTTTTTTGCTGATTTTCTGAGTAAGTTTGTCTAGTTGGTGATCTTGACAACTTTGAACTTCTTATGAATGGGTGAAGCAATGACTGACTTACCCCAGAATCCATTGAGCCACCCTCGTAAGAGGGTAGATTAGCCAACTGGGTATTTGGTGTACCACCTGGCGTATTTTCTCCTTTTGCCGTTCTATCCATTGCTTTAATTGGTCAGGTTATACCTCCTAATACTAGGTCTCTGGCAGAACTTAACCGCTGCAAGCAGTACCCATCCCTCGCGACGTGGACGAGCCTACCAGGAGTAGCCGAGGTGCAAACAGTTACAGCCGAAGTCCCCTGTGTGCACAGAGCCGAGGGAAAAATATGAATTAAAAGAAAAATTGATCAATAAAGATAAGAGATTTAGAAAAAATTCTAAATTAATAAAAAAACAAAAAAACAAAAAAGTCGTTTTACGGTTGCACCCTTTCGACGTCGTCACATGCCACAGGTGGCATTGACCGTTGCGGCTGGAATGTGCCGATACCCGAGTGTTCCACCGCTGCGGCCCTACCGCCGGTAAACTTCAAATAGTACGGCTGGCCTCAACTGGCGGCCTGATACGTCCAAAGCATAGTGGCCTTAACCCGTAAATAGTTTTCTGAGCGTTGGCTAGCCGAAACTGGATATAAACTTTTAGAGATGGCTTATAACGGTTGGTGGTTTATAATTATAATGAAAAGATAATAATATATACTAAAATATTTTTACACCTTTTATTATTTATAAATTATCGCATAAATCAAAACAAAAAATCCAACAACATATTTTTTTTTTTAAACTAGACCCTGTCTTTTTAAACTCCAAAGCTTAATTTTTCAAATTATTTTTCCGAAAAATAACTTGACTCTTTTTTTCTATAACTAAAATGAGACTTTTCTTATAAAAATCCAAAACGAGACTAAAAAACTCAAAACTCAAACAAAAATTCCCGCACCAAAAAACACTATACAGAAAAATACTCTTCTTCTTAGCTTCTCGTTCTTGCACACATAGTTGATGAGCGGGGCGAAACAAATAAGGAACGGGACGCGCCAAAAACTCAAACTTAGAAACAAAGAAAAAAATATCAGTCTACACCTTAACCGCTCGTAAACGCACAAGGGCACACATTTGTCTCTCTCCAAAAATCAATCAATGTATACAAAACCGATAGGGGTTGGTAAAATAAAAATACAACACAAAATGTCACGACAGCACAAGTGATTTTAGACAGTAATCAACAAGTGATTTTAGTCATACATTAATCAACCGATTTCAATGAAATTAAAATTTGAGGTAAAGGGTTAGAAGCGTTGGACCGTGAAGTCGTAACATGGTCGGTCGCTCCATTGCAAACTGGTGTGCTTGGTAATAATTGTAAATCTGTATAACCTTCTATGTAAGCACAAAATCTTGCAAATTAGGAACCCTAGACATCTCGTCTCCTTCGGCACGAAATGACTTTTCTCTATAAATATATCGTGAATATATCAATCCTGTTTTGGACAATAAACGTGATACGGCTTTTAAAATTTTCAGGTGCCCTTCGATAGCTAAGATGACTAAGATGACTAAGAGGTCTTCTTAAACCGCAATCTTTTTGGCTCCCTCGGACAGATATATCTGCCACAATGCATTCTTTAGGTTGATGCTGCGCTGATGCATTTTGTTTCTTCACAGGGCTTCACCTGTCATAGCATCGATGGCTGGCAGCGAGTAAGCAGCTTTTTTGGTAATTGCGTTAATTTCCCTTGAATCTCATCATAATCTAGATTTACCGTTTACTTTGCTTACCAATACAAATTTAAGAATATAAATTTACTAACTCAAGTGACTTGAGTAAGTAAATTGATGAATTCTACCGTTTTAACGTATCGGTTGACCCGATAATTATTTCATTTTATTATTTATCTGCAAAAAGCATTATTAATTGCAATGTTCGTTAACTGTGTTTTAACAAAAGCTTCCTTTATTTGATATAGGGTTTATTTATATAGGCGCACATGGTACCTATACCCTACAGTGATCTAATTTTAATTAATATAGTTTTTCCTATATTGAATGCTAAAATGTCCAAATATCTGCCAGTCCATTAAACCACAAAAAAAATTTATTTACAGAAAATACGCAAATAAAATTTTAATTTTAAAAATATCCCAAATTTCATTTTAAATCATAATCGTTTCCGCTTGACAAAATAAAGGATTTTACCGCAAAATCAAAAATGATATTTCTAAAAAAATTTTTTTTCTTTTTTATTTTAAATGAACTACCATCTATTACATAATATACATTAATACATATTTACAGATAATTTTAAACTCGAAAACAAATCGTTTTATATGTTTATTAGAAATACATAATGATTAGTCCTACGGCTGAATTTCACATTTCTGTAGATATTATTAAAAATTCGTAAAACCAAAAATTATAAATTTATTTAACTAATACAAATATAGTTTTATAAATTTATAATGTTTGGTTTTACGAATTTGTCTAAAAACAAATATTTTACACATCAATTTTTATGGTAGCACAACTTGAATGTATAACTATAAGGTAGTGATCTATCTATTAGAAGATTATCCAAATATGCTTTCTCCCGTTAAAAAAAAGTCCATTAAATCGTTCGATAAGAATAACAGTCGGAAATAATTTTGCAGTTCAAATATTGCACCTCTAACAGAGAGGCGGCGGACCTCACTATGCTCTCCGTCAATTAAATTATATGCCACTACCTAGGCGCCGCTAATTTGATAATAATTTGACAGTTTTCTCAAAAGTTTACTTTAAATCTCAGTATTTAAAATGTCACTCATCGCCGGAAAAAAAAACCTTTTCCCGATTTTACGCCCGAACATCATTGTTACTTATACGAGATTACACGTTTTCTGATTGGCGTTTGTTTTAGAAGTTAAAAAATTTTTTTGAAGAAAACCATAATCATTTTTATAGAATTTATTTTTGTCTGTTCATGGAAACGTTTTGAAACAAATAATTCTTGCTTTAGGATGGGGTAAAACTTCCCATTTAAGTGTTTCCAAGTAGGTTTTAACCATCGCCACAATTTGTGAAGGTGCATTATCATGCAGAAAAATAATTGTGTTGTGTCTGGTGGAGTAGTAGGTAAGGTAATTGTTAAGTGCTATAGGCTCAATATCATCAATTTTGTTTAGTAGGGAGTCTCAGAAACTCATAATACATGATACCAAGCTAATCCGGTTATCAATGTTGAAGCATGCAGTCCTTCCTTACCATAGAAATTTGTTTATCATTTCGGCTGTCAATCTGCATAAAAGTTAGGTTTAGATAATGAAATATCTAAATAAAATGAGACAAACCAAGTTTTGTTTTAATGTACGATTTGTCCCAAAACAGTTTATTTTAAATACCGTTAACATTTGTGGCCAACTAGAATTTCGTGGACAATACTATACTAAGAAAACTAGAACAGAGCATACCCGAATTAAAAACACAGTTGTATAGAAACCAAAATATGATGAAATTAAAAATGAAAGCACAAACTGTTTTCTCGTAAGAATGGATCCAAATCAAATAAATAAAAATTTCATTGTTTAATGATTTGGAGATAATGTTTTTTTTGTTACTGCCAATGAATTTTATTATCAACACAATTGTGTTGTTGTTATTGCTATATTGTGCTGTTGATGCTATGTGGTTATCATCATTTATTCTGTTTTACAGGGGGTACTGTTTTCTAATTTTTCCCGATTTTTTAACGATTTTCATTGGGTTTTCTGTATTATATTTTTTTTTTGTTTCGGATTTCGGCTTGATATAAAAATATATATTTGCTATTTACAGCAACGAGGAAAGTAAAAGTTATTACATTTTGTATACAAGCAGTATATATAGAGCAAAATAGGTGCTTCAACCATTAAACATTCAGTATACAACACAAGTACTTTCTGTAGCTATCTAGCACATGGCACATTCATGAAATATGATGAGAGTGGTAAAAATTGTGTTAGACAAAATTATGTTAAAATTATAGGTTCTGGGTTAACAAATTTTCAATATGTCAAAACTTAAAGTTTTGCATTGTTAGTCCAGTATCTTTCCAATTTCTAAGAAGTCCGTGAGTACATTGTAAACAAAATCAGACTTAACAACTTTTAGTGCCAAATTAAGACTCAGCTATTGAACTGGCTAAAGCAAATACTGCGAACAAGGTAGCAGTGGCACTATATTGAGCAAGATAAATTCTAAAGTAGCTGACGTCACGCTTATACTAAGTATAAAGTTACAAGACAAAATACTAAAAATATACCGTTCACTGAAATACGGATAAGTGTATTTAGTAAGTAAGTTTTATTCTAAAAAGAGTCACCGTAAGTAAAGCCACAAAAATTCTAAGAAAAAAGCTTCTCGAACCTTAAATTTTCGAAAGTCAAGTCAAGTTGTTATTAGCAATTCTGGCCTACTTTTGTTTTTTAAAATTGAAAATATATATCATTAATTCGGAAATTAATTAACGAGTATTAGGACCCTCGAGTGTCATAATAAATTTTCTAATGTCGAACTTTTGATTATAACCTCTAGTTGTGAATTCATTTTGATATGTATTCGGGCAAATTCATTTGATTCTGGTTTCAATCATCTTAGTTCTCTATATATTTGATATCATGCTTTAAATTTAGTTTGCTAAACTTGTTAAATGTAACCGACACACAATACCCAGCTTAGGATACATAGATTGAAGCATGTGAAAAATTCTATATACAAACGACTTCATTACAAAATGGTATCTATAAGTAAATAAAATGAATGTTATATTCGTTATCACCCCCGTTATGAGGTCTTTCACGTTAATGTGCTTACTTGTTTCAGCCCATTTATCGTGTGTGTCGCATTTTTTAAATGGAAATCAAAATTAAATAAATCAAAAAGCAAATAAATTTTTGTCTTGTGATCGGAAATTCACGATTAGTATCTCAAATCATTTATTGGTAGATCTTACCTTAACTTTCTAAACTCCCCATAATTAAAAATCATTAGTTTTTTTTTTTTTTTTTTGTTGTTTCTACGGTCATAAAAGAAACACAATGCCATCAACACCAATCAAAGCACAATGAAGCACATGGTGAATAAACTGATCACGCAACAGCCGGTATTGTTCCATACCAAGTACAGATGGAATCAAATAATTTACCATCGTTTTGGCATGGCAATCTCAGGTTGTGATTTAAACAAGTAGAGTTGATAATGGCTTCTGCAAACATCGAGTCAGACGAGCGGCAGTTTAATCATATTGTGAAACACCTAAGTGAGTCACAATCAAATCTGGTTTCAGACTTGATCTTGAACCCACCGCCAGAAAATAAATTTAAAACTTTAAAAGATGCCCTCATTAGGCAATCGGAGGAATCCGAAATGAGACGGATTCAATCAGTGTTGCACGCTGTCGAAATGGGAAATCAATCGCCCTCAAGTTTTCATCAGCAATTAAGTCGAATGGCTGGTGACTCAAGCGCACTGTCATCTGACTTAATAAAGAAATTATGGGTATCAAGATTACCGCCCACAATAGGTGCAATACTAGTTGGCATGGAAGGTGACGACATCGCTAAATTATACGAAACAGCAGATAGGATTTGGGGAATGAACAATCCATTCACAAACCCATTTTGTCAACCAGTATCGCATGCAAATATATCTGCAATAAACACCGACTGTAAAAATAGCCTAAATGTCAATAACACCCTATGTGTTGGTATCACTATAAATTTGGCAATATGGCTAGAAAGTGCGGTAAAACAAATTGTACTTTCAAGACGAATGAAAATCAAAAAAACTAATTTCCTCCACCATCGCTACGGCACATGCCGGAGTAACCGCAGTTCGCCGTCTATTTATAAAATGCAAAAACAATAATTTAACTTTCTTGATCGACACAGGCGCTGACATTTCTGTCATACCTGCGTCATCATTCAAAACCCTTATTGAAGATCAACATCTTCATTAAACCGCAGCAAATGGATCACCAATCAAAACGTATGGATCAAAACTTTTATTATTAAACTTGGGACTTCGTCGAAAATTTCGACACCCATTCGTGGTGGCAACAGTAAATAAGCCCATCATTGGTGCCGATTTCTTGGTAAAGTTTGGTTTAACAGTCGACTTAAAGAATAAGCGCTTGGTCGATGCAACAACAAACATAACTACCACAGGAACCATCTCTACCGTAAGCTCGCCATCACCACGTATTTATAATATCGAAGGTTTATATGGATCATTGCTTAAGGAATTTCCTGAACTTACTCAAGAACCAAGATACGACTTGCCCGTGAAGCATAATGTAGTTCACAGAATTGTGACAGAAGGTCAACTTCCATTTTGCAAACTGCGTCGTCTTGATCCAACAAAATATTCACTAGCTAAGGATGCAACACATGCAAAACTTAAATGCGGTGATTACAGATGTTTAAATGCAGTAACTGTACCAGATATGTATCCGCTACCTCACCTCCACGATTTTTCAAAACATTTGCATGGATGTAAAATTTTTTCTAAAATTGATCTTTGTCGTGCTTACCACCAAATTCAGGTAGCAAAAGAAGATCAATTCAAAACTGCGATAACAACTCCTTTTGGATTGTTTGATTTCTGTCGAATGACTTTTGGTCTCAGAAAAGCAGGTCAAACATTTCAACGTTTCATTGACGAAGTAACGAAAGATTTAGACTTTCTCTTTGCTTATGTTGATGATATGCTTGTCGCAAGTAAAATACCAGAAGAACATGCCGAACACTTACGCATACTCTTCAAGCGACTATCTGATTATGACATCAATATACGCTCAGCTAAATGCGAGTTCGGTGTGACAAACCTAAATTTCTTAAGTCACAAGATAACCAGTAATGGAATTAAACCATGGAGTGACAGAATAATTGCGATTAAAGAATTTTCGCATCCAACCACAATCCGTCAAATCCAACGTATTGTGGTAATTAACCATCATCGATTCTTACCACATTTGGCCGATCAATTAGTGCCAATTTATAATCAAATGAACTCTTTGATCAAATTAGGTAAAAAAGCTATTTTCTCTTGGCCTTTAGATTGTCAAATAGCTCTCGAGACAATAAAAGATTCACTCGCAAACTGCACGTTACTAGCACATCCAAAAGAAAACACCGTATATTGCATTAGAACTGATGATTCTAATACGGCATGTGGTGGTGTGTTAGAACAATTAAACGAAAATGAATGGCAACCTTTAGAATTCTTTTCAAAAAAAAATTCAACCGCAGAACAAAAATATTCAACTTTTGATCGGGAATTATTAGCGATCTTTATTGGAATAAAGAAACTTAGGCATTTTCTCGAAGGACGAGAAGTAAGAATTTATACTGACCATAAACCGTTAGTTACCGCAATTAATTCCAAAACGGAACGAAGTCCAAGACAAACTCGTCATTTGGAATTTATTGCCCAGTTTACAACGGATATTAGTCAAGTGAGTGGCCCAGAAAACGTAGCGACTGACACTCTCTGACGTCCTGACGTCGGTTTTGACATCGAGAAATTAATTCAATCGCAAGAACAAGATCCAGAACTAAAAGGATACTTAAACGGTTCGAAACCACTAAAAAAGATTGAAACTCAAGCAAGTCTCACCGGATAATAATTCGAGAGCAATATGGTGTGAAACTTTAAATAATACACCTCGACCTTATATCCCATAACCAATGAGACGTCAAATTTTTGACGGTGTCCACAACCTAACACATCCGGGCGTTAGAGCTACAAGAAAAAAAGTAGCATCGAAATATTTTTGGTCATCAATGAACAAGGATAGTCCCCATTGGGCAAAAACTTGCATCGATTGCCAAAATTACACGGCACACTCGATCAAAATTTGAAAAATTTGATTTACCCTCGGGACGGTTTGAAAAAATTCACATTGATTTAGTAGGTCCGTTAGCACCATCAAATGGTAACATCTACATACTTACTATTATCGATCGTTTCACCAGGTGGACTGAAGCCATTCCTCTTCAGGATTCTACCGCTCAAACTGTAGCAAAAGCCTTATTATCTAATTTTATTGCTAGATTCGGCGTTCCACTAAAATTTACTAGTGATCCGGGTCCTCAATTCGAATCAAATTTATTTCAAGAATTGACGAAAATGTTGGGAATTCATAAAATTAGGACGACTCCATATCATCCGCAACCTAACGAGATTATCGAGCGATTCCATCGCAATCTAAAAGAAATCCTAATCGCTCGCGGCATCACAGTTAATTGGAGTGAAGAACTTCCGTTCGTGTTATTGGGAGTTCGTACAGCAGTTAAGGAAGATTTAAATTGTTCCGCGGCTGAGTTAGTCTACGGACAAACATCAAGAGTGCCCGAAGATTTTTTTATTCCTTCAAGTTTAAATCCGCAATTAGATCCGACATCATACGTCGACCAGTTACGAAAATATATCTAATTCCAACGGATACACGTTCCCAGACCCAAAACAATATCTATATTCCAAAAGATTTGTTAAATTGTGAATATGTTTTTGTTCGACACGGTGAAACCAACCTTGACACCCCCAACCAAAAATACTTCGATTTCGATAGATCGTTTAAAACCGGCATATGGTGTAGAGGCTGTTGAACAACCAAACCCCACAAAATATTCCAAAAAGATTACTTTTAAATAGCAACAAAATAAGGTCATAATTCTAAGAACCATTGGTACAATAGACACAACACATCTGATCATAAACAGCATTAATAATTAATTGTACATATATATAGTTTATTTGATTTTCTGATCCGGAAGTTGATTTGTGTTCAGATAATTAAAAATTTTTTTTTTCCTTGGCAGAGGAGTGATGTGGATGTCAAAACCATGTTTTGGCAATCTAACATCATTTCCCAATTCTAGAATTAACACACACGCAACGAATAAATGCATAAGGGGTGAATACCTCAAAAATTCGCCGCAATTATGTGTAAATATAAAATGATAAAGTAGGTTAAGCGTGCGTTTCAGTTATTCTGTTTTTCATGCTTACGACATTGCCATAATGTAAAATGCAATCGTTTACATTTACGGTCAATGTCGTCTTAACTAATTTCTGCAGTTTCGATATATGCTTATTCTAACATTTTATTTTTGTTTATTGTTTTTAAACAGTTTTCGACATAGCAATTCGTTGAACTCGCTTATTGTGCGTTCACGAAAAACATATTTTAAGTATATAGTTTTAGAAGTTAAATTTGGAGTCAGTGGGAATTATAACGTAAAAGAGTTAAGTTAAGTCAAGCGATAGGTGATCTAATAAATTAAAACTTATAATTTATATTCTTATGTGTATCTTAATTTAATAAGTGGTATCAATGAATAAACAACTAAATTATATTAATAAAATAACAGTAACAAGAGTTACTAATCCCTGATGATAATTAAAAACCCTGATGATGTTAAAGATTTCATCAGTTTGATTAATGGTGTGCTGCTCGTTGATAAAATAATTTATTGTTTGATTATTATTTAAAGATGCTCCATCTATGTTATTATATTGAGGTCGTAAATTCTCTAACATTTGTTGATTGACAATGAGTTGCAGATCAACTGATGAGATATTTAAATTTGAAGGAGTTCAAAAATCTATAAATTCTGTCATATCAAATTCATGGTCATCCATTTTTGATTATTTTATATGAAATTTTGGAGGTGCTTACTAAATTGATACTTTGTTTTATCGATGCTAATTTATATAACGATTATGTTTACTGTAACGAAACCAATACGTACACTATTTTCTAATTTTCTATTTAGATTATACAAAGCACTTTCTTTAAAAATAACTAATACCGGGTTTCCATCGTCATAGTATACAAGTATAATAGTATTATAATATTAAAGTATTACGATGGAAAACCAAAGTTGATAGTATAATAGTTTATTAAAATATTTCAGTATACTAGCTATCAAATTATAATACGTAGCAAATATTATTTTTAACGTTATAAATTTAACAGTGTATAAATAAATTTAATTTTCCTAGCTTATCCATTACCATTTTTTATATTTTCTTGCCGCAATGAGAAACAATTTGTTGGCTGATTATCGTTATATCTTATTATTATATAATATGTGTCAAATAAACTAATAATATCCTTTTTATCAAACGCTCATTTCGAACAGGCTTATTTCAAACCGTGCGATGGAAAACCAGCAGTGCTTGATAGTAAAATAGTATTATACTATTATTCTATTATGCTATCGACGATGGAAACCTGGTATAAGTAATCACTTACCTTTGAAGTTTTGTATAATTGGTAACGCAATATTCCATTTTTTTTATAAATCACAAATTTTGGATGGATCCGCCATTAGACAATTTTAGATTATTATTTAATATTTTGTATTTTACATTAACACGAACTGAGAACTACACAATTAGGTATTCGAGAAGCTTTTGATGAGTTAGATTCAACACCACGCCAATAATTTGGCACTGTAAAGAATTTATTCTTCAATGTGAATCATCTTATTTTATTTAAAGAATATTATTTAAATTAATTAATGTTTAATAATTAACTGACGAATTTTAATATGGGCTATTAAGTGTTTTTGAACTTATTGATTTTTAATCATTTTTATAAACATTTTATAAAATATAATTAATAAAAAGAAAATTAGTTACCAAAATAGATAAGCTTAAGTTTTCGAAATTGGTACTCACAAAATAAATAATGAAAAAAAATTAATTGCATTAACGAAATATACTTATACATATAGCAAAAATAATATTTATGAATATTCTTAAATTTTAGAAATAATCTTTGCGGTAACGTCATTATTGATTAATGATTTAAATTTAATTTTATTAATTTGATTGTGTTAGAGTAATGTAAAATTCATAAAAAACTAATCAAACATTTAAAGAATATTATAGTATATTAAATAAATAAATCTGTTGCAAAACATTATTCTTAAATATAATGAATTTAATTAAAACGTTTTTAAAGAATATGAGTTCGTTCAGGATGTAAAAATTTCTCTCGGTGTAGATTGCACTATAGTTTCGACCGCCAAACAATCACTTAAGGAAACGTGCTTGATTATGGAAAATCCATCAAATACAACTCTCATTTTAGCGACATTACTATGGATTGTTGAGTACGCCATGGCATCGAAAAAAAAATTAATTTTCTATGGGCTTTGACGGGAACATTTCTATCATGTAGATCAGTTTCTGATACTCTACTCTCTTTTAATATAAAGGACGTATTAAGGCCGTAACAACTATGGCTGTAAATCTGAAAATTTGAAAGTGAACGAAAATATATTATAAATAACATATGACACGAAAAACACCCAGTCGCAACTTTTTTACTGGTCACCACCAGGAATCGAACCCGGGACCCCCGAATAACAGAGCAAGCACTCTACTTACTAAGCTAACGAGGGCGACAAAATAATTTTAATACTTCCAACTTCGCATTTTGGAGGTAGTTGCAGCATATGTAACATTTAAATTTGAACAAATTTAAACCCAAATTCAGTCATTATATATAGACATCTGGGGCTCTATTCTTAAATTGTTACGAACATTTTTGGTACCGAGTTAGTGTCAAAGTATAACGAAAATCTGAAAATGGTATTCTTGAAATTGGATTCCGAAAATTTTCGCAACGGAACGTTACGAAAATTTTCGTAGTGGGTTTTTCGTTCCTGTTTTCATTTTCGTAATAAAATTATTTAGGTTTTTTCCAATAATCGTAGTTAAAACCCAATGATTTCCCAAATTATTTATTTAGAGATGTAATGGACATTTTGTTACCTAGGTAGTAAAAGGGGAGATTTCATTTTTTATTTATTCCATATTTATTTTATATCATTTGGAAAATTTCGATTCATTTTTAGAATTACGCCCCGATTTTTTTTTTTTTTTTTAAATACAATTCTATTTCTATTTGATGCTCAAAATAATGTTTTATTCGAGATAATATAATAAACATTCAGTTTTTTCCTTTACATTTTATTTCCTAAAACAAAAGACATTTCTGGTTTTACCCGCCTCTATTCTTAAAAACATGAGTTTTTTACGTTTGACCACTTTTATCTTCTGTTTACTACTATTAGCGCAAAGTATTTATAAGTACTATATAAGTACTTTGTGCTATTATTATATATTTGGGAAACCATAATTTTTATTTAAGCACAGCTGATTTAACTACAAAAATTTAAATATTTTAGAATTTTGTTGTAACAAGTATGTATGTAATAATGAAACATTGATAATATACCGTAAAAAAAAAACTCTAAAATAACGTAAAAATTTATTGATCACAAATTTTTAGGTTATTTTAGATTTTTTTTTACTATGGATAATGGAAGACACGATAACCACAATAATTTATATTAAAAAATAAAATATTAAAAATTTAAAATTTTTTAATAAAATATTTAAAATTTAATATTATTAGCACAAAAATACACAATCATAGTTTAAAAAATGTCCGTTTCGCTTAAGGTTTTTAATTTGACACTTCATTACGAAATTTCGTTATTTTTTATTCCCCTCTTTCTTATTTTCGTAATGGTTTCAAGAATAACAATTTATGATTTCTCCATTACGATTACGAAAATGATGTTACGAAAATTTTAGGTACCGAAAATTTTCGTAATAGTTCAAGAATAGAGCCCCTGGTCCTCATAATTATATAATGTGGTAATATTGGCACTGTCAAACACGGTTAAATTGATTATGAAACCATTGTTAAATTGTCGGATAATTTTACCGGTGCCGATTTAAGAAATATTTGTACATAGACGGGGTTCTGCTGTTCGAGCAGAACGAGAATACGTGATTCAGCTAGGCGATGCGGAGCAGAATTTCGACTGGTTATATAGTTTGGAACCGGATTCAATGAATTGCCTGTGTAGAATTTGTCACGATTTGATAACACGATTGATTCGTGGTTTATGAATAGAAGTAAGTCTTTCAATAAACAAATGGTAAAGTTTTTAACTAAACAATTTCGTTTTCCTTTAGATTACTATAGTTGGCGTTCAATCCAACTTTCATCAAAACATTTTGGTGTAACCCATTTTGGTCAGAATGAATTTTCGTCTCCAATCTCGATGCTGTTCAAAGGATTTGCAATTTGTAAGTAAAATTGGTGTATTGTCGAAACAATTTATTAATAAAATTATTTTGTGCCACCAGTAAATTTCGATCAAAATATACCAATCTTGGTATAATATTCTATGGCCTATTCCAGCCGCTCATATCAACGCTACACGATGGTGAATTTTGCCGAGAAGACGTCCTGCCCGGTCAGGGACAAATTCATTTAACTGCAAGATGTTACCCGCGAAGATGAGGATGGGCCAACATTATCGGTCAAACAATTTCGATCGATTATGATATTTGAACGAATATTGGGTAAAGCATTGTACGAAAATTTACTCATTGAACTTCCATTGGCCGGGTTCATCTTATCGAAATTGACCGGTAAGCATTCGGATATCGGTATACATCAACTGGCGTCACTGGATCCCGTATTGCATACAAATTTACTATCTCTCAAGCCATATGAGGATATCGGAATTAGATTTAGGTTTTACTGTTTTCTGTGATGATGGAATAACGCGCTTTGAAGAGCTGTGACAAAACGGTTCTAATATATGTAATGGTTAACTGATTCAATTGCATGGAATGGAAATTAAATATACAAATTAAAATTAATTTTAATAAATAAATTTTAATTTTATTGATAAATTTTAATAAAATAAATTTTAATGAAATATTTATTATCTGAAAATCCTGTGTTTTTAATATTTTGTGACACCTATGTAGGGTGTTTTTTTTGTAGTCGAAGGAACTATTTTGGCCTAGTTACCTAGTTCAAAGGAACAATGCCAGAATACAGAGATGAAAGCGGGCAATGAGAGCATTATTTTTAAATTTTTAATTAACGAATTTGTAACGGGAAAGTAACCTAGAAACTGGCAACAATTGAGTATGTCAAGTTTTATTCGTTGCAAGATTTTAGTTGAACGTGGATGTGAAGTGTGTACATAAAAACTTAGTAAAATTAAATAAATAATATAGTGCGGGTTTAGTTCTACGTACAAAAAAAATTAAATTTCCAAAAATATTTGGTTTTTACGACCGTCGAGATAAATTATCTGTGTGTTACAAAAAATAAATTAAATTTTGAAATATGGATTCGGATTCAGATGATCCCATGAACATAATATTCAGCAGCAGCAGCAGTGGCAGCAACGAAAACGAGAATGGAGAAACTATTCCCAGGAAAAGGCGTAAATGTTGGGTACAGCCTTACTACCTGGAACGAGATATAACTGGAGCAGTTAATTGCATATTTAACGAAATTAAAAAGGACCCACAACCTTTTTATAATTACACGCGGATGAGTTTACAACATTTCGATGAACTATTGGCGACGGTTGCGCCATATATCGAAAAAGAAAAAACCATATTGCGAAAACCAATATGCCCAACTATAAGATTGGCTATTACATTAAGGTACGTACAACTTATGTAATGTGTTACGCTTAAATTTAAAACAAATTCATTCGTTATTTTACTAATAGACATCTAGCAACCGGGGAGTCGCAGAGCAGCTTATCATTAGCATATAAATGCTCCCAAACCAGCGTATATAGGATATTAAACGAGACGACGAGATCTATAACCGCCGTGTTAAAAAATAAAGTATTTCCCGAAATAACAGCAGCTTATTTACAAACGGTCGCGGAGGGATTCGAACAACGATGGAATTTTCCGAATTGTATAGGAGCCATTGACGGGAAGCACGTTCTTATTCAAGTAACCTACTATTATTGCAACGGTTGATTTTTTTTTTTTAATGTTATATTTTTCAGTCACAGAAAAATTCAGGATCGGAGTTTTTTAACTATAAAAAAATAAACTTTATAGTTCTAATGGCGATTTGTGATCACGATTACAATTTTGTATCGTGCAGTATTGGTGCCGCAGGTCGTCAGAGTGATGGTGGAGCTTTTAGAGACAGCAATTTTGGGAGACGCTTTTATGATAAAACACTTCCGTAAGTAGATTTTTTCGAATCCTTACATTATTAGCTAGTATAAGACTTATTAGCATTAACACAAATGATTTATTTAGAATTCCTCAACCACGCGATGTAAGCGCAACTTTCTCTTCTGTGCCCTATGTTTTCGTTGCGGGCGACGCGTTTGCTCTACATGAAAACATGCTCAAGCCAAACACCACTATCAAAACAACCAAGCAACGGATATTTAATTATCGGCTAAGTGGAGCTCGCCGCATGATCGAGAATTGCTTCGGTATTTTGTGTGCAAAATGGCGCATCTTTAGAACCCCGATTGTGGCTGATGTTAGTCTGATCGAAGACATTGTGCAAAGTTGTGTCTGCCTGCACAACTGGTTGAGGAAAAAGAATTCTCAATACATCACTCCAGATCTCGTCAATCGTGAAGTAGGTGGAAACATAATACAAGTTACGATTTTATTTAGAATGTTCATTAGTCAACAATTAAATATTTTTCTATACGTTTTAAGGTTCCTGGAATCAACTACCAAATTCGATGATCCCTCTCCAACCCATGAATCGCAACTCAACAACGATTGCGAAATTGACGCGAGAAAAATTCAGCGACTACTTTTCCGGGGAGGGGCAAGTAGAGTGGCAGCTGAGTAAAATTTAAGATAAGTGTTGTTCCTGAATTACGTTTTATTTATTTGGCGACTACAGATTTTTGAATTTTTTTCTTTTCAGGCACTCACTGATTGAGGTCATTTTTGAGCCATTTTTTGAATTTCATGTATATTTTTAATTTTGTATTTTAATTATTTATAGTTTTTAATAAATTTTAAACATTGAGGTTTTATGCCTAATTAAAGTATGTATCTAGATATTAAACAGATATTTAATACTTCCTTAAGGCTTTTCCTCTAAATTATCTGAAAAAAGTATTTTCGTCCCGTCAATTTTCAAGAATGTTTTGTATTCAATCGACTCAATCAAAAGAATATGAAGAAATCTGATTCAATCCCATTTGCATTGCTGGAATCATATAAGTGAAAACATGGAATAATGAGTTTAATTTTATCTTGTTTAATTTATTTATAGAAAAAAATGGAGGAAAACCATATGGAAGCGTAGGAAAGAAAAGTAATATGAAAAGGTATAGATATAAAACATGCTTCCATTAGGCATAAAAACCTCCAAAATTAGTACCATGAAAATTATAATTTAAATATTTAATAATTAAAACCATCACCATCAATAATACAATATAAATATTAAAAAAAAAATCGTTATTCAAAAACTAATTCATAGGTCTAACGTAGTTCTGTAAAAAAAATTTAAAAAATAAACGTAAATAAAGCGGTACAATAATATATTGGAACAATACTTATCCTCTTTTGCTATCGTCCTCCTGATTTGCATTTTATTTATTTTTTTCCTGAAACAAACAAATCATAATGATAATAACAATTTAATTAATTAATTGGATTTTTCTTATTACTTGATTGTTCAATGCGGTGCCAACAACCTTTAACAACTCCTGCTGAACTTCGATGCGCGTTGTTAAAAGCAGCCGTTTTAAATGTGATTTTAACAACACGCAAAATCCGTCAACCTCCAAATCTAACAAATCAGGAAGAGGAACACTGGCACAGGAACATGCAGCAATAGGGGCTGCAGCCAATTTCTTATGTTGGATTTCGATATATTGCCGCTTCAACTTCAGCTTTTCTCGCTTGTAATTTGTATCCAAATTTTGTTGCTGGTGATTTCCTGAAAATAATTAAAAATTTTAATATATATATATATATATATATATATATATATATATATATATATATATATATATATATATATATATATATATATATATATATATATATATATATATATATATATATATATATATATATATATATATATATATATATATATATATATATATATATATATATATATATATATATATATATATATATATATATATATATATATATATATATATATATATATATATATATATATATATATATATATATATATATATATATATATATATATATATATATATATATATATATATATATATATATATAATATTCATTCTAAGATTTTAATATATAATACATTAATTAAATTGGCTGATACATAATACTTACTTTTTCGATTGTATATTTTTGGAGCTACTGCCTCCGCTTACTGCATGCTGTTGTAACTGGCTGCTTGCTCAGCTGCTATATACAGATCTACCGATCTAATCGAAAAAGAAATAAATTATTTTAAAATATTAAGAAATATAATTACATTTTCTATTTACCTTCTACGATCTGTGGTATCGTCTAAAAATGATAGTAACTTAGTGTAGCGGCCTGTTTCTTCAATTACAAGAAACACCGCACAATATACTTAATCACAAACGGACAATTCTCCGTAGACTGAATTATTTATCAACGGATAATTCTCCGTATAAATAAGCATATTCCATAAGAATATGCAACAACAGTCTCCATACAAAATCGGTACATACAACAAATCAATTTTGTACACATTACAAAATTATCAACTTCCATTATCATACCGATTTGCACATCAATCAAAATCGTTACCAATATTCAATTATCATTGAAACGAACGATATTGCAATTGTCGCATAGATGCCACCATCATTTGTGTGATAACCAAGACACAGCATATTTAAATTAAACGATGGTTCGGTAGTTATTAAAATCTTATTATAGATGCCCCCATCATCATTAAATGATTGTGATAACCGAAGACACAATTATTTAATACCACTTAACATGATGGCGGGCAGTTAGAACAAAAGCAAATTTAACGTACGTCTATATTACAAACAAATTGGTAACCAGCTGAAACCAGATTTGGTGGATGCATTTTAGATTTTTATTACCTTGTTTACCAAAAAGCGAAAGCTCTGGATCAATCCAATTTTTATTGCATCCAGATGGTCTTAAAAATTTTGTATAAAAGTTATACAAAATTTTGAAAACCTTCTTATTCAATTTTGGAATTTTGAAGATGCAGGAGCAGCTAACATAAAAACTAAAAATTTTTTATTAAATAAAATTTCTTTATTAATTTTTAAAATTAAATCAAATTTTGTTTTTTTTATTTATTGTTAATTTATTATTATTATTGATTTACCAAGTGCTTCGCAAATCGCATCTCTTCACTTCTGCAACAACACAACATCACGTTATACTTAGCATATTTGTACTCTTTCCCCCTCCTGCTGAGCCACTTGGGCATTTTTTCCGCCATCTGGTGTATTTGCTTTCAGGCAGTTCCACATTTTGTGAACTTTCTGAACACTCGTACTGTCATCTGGATGGTCTGTATAGAAACATAGAATTATTATTAATTAAAAAAATCTAACTGATTCCACTCTACGGCTTTACACTTACTCGATTCTACTGCCACTTCCTCCCACATCCGATTTTTCAATACTCGATTTTTGTAACGCTGGTCGGATCCTTACCACATCAATAATTAATTCTGAAATAAAATTCGAAAATTATTCAAAATTAAAAACTAAATTTTTTTTATGAAAGTTATACATAAAATTTACATCAGTATCCCCAACCGGCGTTGACGTCACGGTTGTGAAAGAATCGTTAAAATTCAATTCTTCTAGATAAACGAAAGTACATATTATAAAGTTATTATTTGATCATATATTTTATTAATTAAATTACCTTGCGCAATATTTTGTGGTTCAGTTGCATTGAAACTGGCAAAATAGTTTTGCGCAGTCTCGCTGCTCGTATCGCATCTCTCTAGCTGGATGTCTTCCAGCACGAATACTGTCTTGTCACCTAGATTTTAATAGGAACATAAATTATGTTACTCACTAAACAAAACATTACCAATCTATCTAAATTTCATAATTTATTTTTATTACTTTAATAACATAAAATAAAATTTTAATTTTAGGTTGCAGAATGCAACACATTTTAAAACAAAACAAAATACCGCACTTTTACAAATTTCACTTTTTATTTCTATGTACTTATATTTTTCCAACTTACCAAATTTGTCCATTTTATTTTATATATTTATTTGCTTTTGTTTTAATTTTATGAATTTAATAAAATTTTGTATTTATTTAAAATTTCGTGTTAGATTTTAATTTATATGTCCAAAAAAATTTTTCCAACCAAAAATAATTTTTTCCTGTCGATCACACCAATCACAAAAAATTTATGTAACTACTCACCATAAAAATATCAAAAAATAAAACTTTGCTGAGAGTGAGGGAATTTTTTCAGTTTGGATACCATAAAAAATACTTTGTTTGATATTTTTTATTTATAATTATAGCAACATAACAAAAATCACAGATAAAAAAAAAATCTGATGTTTCGCTCACACACAGAGAGAATCTATATTTTTATCTCGTTCTAGTTTTCCGCAAAATAAAACGCTGTTGTAGTGGAATAGGCCCATTAATGGTGACATAATCAGATGATTATACTCCACTACGTACTTGACGCTTGTTTTTGGTTTGTTGTAAAAAAGATGAAAACACATTCTAAACCCCAAAATGATATAACGAAAAACACATTCTAAACCCCAAAATGATAATGTTTAATTTGGTTACCATATCTTTAGCTGAGGGAACCGCTTGTGGTAAGCCAGTTATCACTACATTGTTCTGTAATTCCCTTTGCCTCAAATAATTAACTTCAGCTTGAATCGTTTGAATAGCTGTATTGTGTCTTTGCACACCATTTTCTATTTTATCCACGTTTTTTTGTATTTTTATTGTGGGTGATAATACTATTCACAGATTCTTGAAGGCTAACATGAATTTGTGATACTGATATAGATAATTGTTTAACAGCTGTGAAAATATCAGCATTTGTTGGGTTAGGATTTTCAAGAAGTATTTCCAAATTCATTGTGTATATTTTGTTTATTTAAGTAAAATAAAAACTGATCAGAATTGTATAAAGGCGTATCTACTCGTATTTACGTGTCTCCTATTTTAATTTTGCTTGTTTGTAGATTTAAAACATATTAGCACGAAATAAAGCACTTTATACAATCACTTTATGCATATCCAAAATACGCAGTATTAATCCCAATTTAATCAAATTTAAATCCTACTTCAGTCATTATAGACATCTAGTCCTCATAATTATTTAATGTGGTTTTATCGGCCATGTTTATTTTGACAACAACAAAAATGTTTGGCTTAAACAAAAGCTGTTTTGCTTTCGCATTAGCTTTAATCGATTAGCTTTAATGTTTGAGGCCAATTTTGCTTTCAGCAATATTTGTTTTGAATTTCCAGTAATGGAAAATAATTGTTCATCATAGTGGGCTTTTTTGTCAGTAGTAATTGTAATCCGAATCGGTTTTATGAAAATCTATTTTTTTTTAGTTTTATGTAAAAGCCAACTCTACTTTAATTACTACTGATAAATTCGCCAACTATGATGAACAAATATTTTCGTTACTGGAAATTCATAAACAAATATTGCTGAAACCAAAATTGGCCTCTAACATTAAAGCTAATCGGCTTTGCGAAAGCAAAACAGCTAAAAAGTATACTCTAATTGAAATATGTTTCAATATTAATCCCAATTTGAAAAAATTTTAAATCCGAGTTCAGTCATTTTATATAGACCTCAAGTCCTCATAATCATTATTGTGTTATTATCGGCCATGTTTATTTTGACAATAACAACAATGTTTGTTACACACCAAAAGTTATACTTTAATTTAAATATAATTCAATATTAATCCCAATTTGAACAAATTTAAATCCGAGTTCAGTAATTTTATATAGACTTTAAGTCCTCATATTTATTTAATGTGGTATTATCGGACAAGTTTATTTTGACAACAACAATGTTTCACAAAAACAAAATATACACTTATTTAAATATAATTCAATATTAATCCGAAAAAATTTTAAATCCGGCAATTAATTTTAAAAAATTTTAAAATGTCTTCTTCGCTCTCAATCGTTTGCTTCCTCTGCATCTTTCGTAATAATGCGCATTTCTATTTTCGCAAATTCTCCCGTGAGCTTTACGACGGGCCCTGGTTGCGAGGTCAGTTTGCTTACATAGGTAAACGGTTATGATTCAAATAGACCCATATCACTAATCCCGTTCAACATTTACACAATAGACATCCATCGGATGAAGTACAAATTGGTGTGAGGCGCAAAAATTGCTGTTTCTCGTCGATAAGAGTCTGGATTAATTTTAGTAGTGTTGTATGAATGAATAACGTCGTAAGCCTGCCAAAACCTTCAATATATCAATATTTGATGCGATTAAAAATAAATTTAAATAAATCAAAACAAAAACAAAACATGCTTAAAAAATATTTATAAAAATTATTTACATTCTGAATTTTTTTTTTTAGAACAAAATCAAGGAAATATTATCTTATATGTATTTGAATTAACTATAAAATAAAAAATTAAATTTAAGTGTCACCCATAAGTCCGAATAACTTTTATAAGCTCTTCCAAATTAATCACCTTTCTGATTAACAAACATCGAGGTGAAGGTGGTAGTTTGATTTTGACCTCATGAAACATTTAAAAAATTCGGTCTTTTCGTCAGACTGCGCAATGACCAAATTACAAAAATAAAATAATTTGAAAATAATTTGAACTAACATGCAAAGTATAATCACAATGCTTTAGCGAATTATTATGTTTTGCAATAAATTTAAAGTTTACAAATAATTAACAGCTCCTTGTTAATTACACCTCCAGAACTAATCTGCCTCACTATCATACATTTCTTCGTTCAAAATTTCAATATCATCAAAAAAATCAAATACTAAGCCATTTCTGAACAATTCCAATTTAACTGTCATATCATTCACTGGCAAACATGTTATTTGAAATTCATTCCAATCAAAATTACTGTTTATGTTGCTAACAATCGGCATTATGTGAACTGGAATCTCCAGTCTATCTTTAGTTGTCAGAGCACCTAAATATTTTACTTTATCATAATAATATGTCAAAGCTAACTCAAATAAAAATGTTTGATTAATTTGATGTTCGCCTAAAACGGCAAGACGGTTTCCAAAAATTGGTGTTTTTGTGCATATATCAATCAAATTTTGATTATTCACTTGGAAATTGTAAAATTGTACGAGTACTTCAGTCGACTGAATACATTTCAAGAAAAGTATTAGGCTTGGCGAAAATATCAAATTATCCGAAAATATAATGCAATTAATCATAACTGAAATATTAGTGGGTGTCCATTCGTATCCCTCTTCGAATTCGCAATTGCTTAACAAAATGCCAGAATTTTGTGTTAAATTTTGAATTATTTGTAGAAATGCTTTGATTTCAAAAGTAACACCCGTAAAATTTAGCAGTAGATCAGGTAAATGTTCAGTAATAGGTATATTGTTCGGTAAAATATTGCAGTTGTATATTTGTAGATTGCCATTGTTTGGAAATTTTGCCAAAATTGATAAAAATACGTTTGCTGTAAACTCGATATTGATAAAGTCAACCCGCATCAGCTTCAGCGATACAATGAGGGGAAATATTCCACCACGATTATATTCTAAAATTCGGCAATCACTAAAATACACTTCCGACGTTTCAGAATACAATTCCAACAATTTAAATATTGTATTTTTATTAAAAGTCATATTTTGAAAAAGAGTTACAGACAGTTTAATGGAAACAGTCGAGAAAATTTGCCTTGCTTTTTCAATTTTACATTTGCTAAATTTTACAGTGGTCCTCTTATCAAACTTGTCTAATAGACTAATTAAATCGGAAAATAAAAACTTCACATCTGTAAACTGAATATTTGATAAATGCCTAAATTTTCTATTATTCGCTATTCCACCATTATATGCAATATTACATTCATCAAACAGTACTTGCGATCCCTGATCGAGATGTTCCAAAATATTAAATAGGGCGTCCGCATCGAACCGACATTTTTTAAATTTTAAAATTAACGGTTGCCGAGTACGTTCTGTACATATAGATTTGGAAGTGGAATAAAATTCACAGTCATTAAAATTAATACAAGCTAGTATTGAAAATTTGGTCAAAATATTAACGATCCCTTGGACATCACATTTCATCAAGGTAAATATTACAGTTGAAATCGAGATAGTGACATCGATAATATGATCATCGAGAGGTATTATACTACACTCAATCAGAAACAGTTTATAACATCTTGGCAAGAGTTGTAAAATTAAGAGTAAATTATTAATTTCAAAACTGGTGTCAATAAATACTGCGGTTGATACTTTAGAATACATATTTGGACATACACTAAGAGGTGGTATATTGCAGTTTTTAAAACAAATTTCGGATCCTTCAGAACACATAGCTAAAATTTCTAAAAACGATTCCATTTCAAAACTTGAACAAATAAATTTTAGAGTGGCTGATTTTGAAAAACAACCAAAATCTGTTTCATTAGAACCGACTATAACACAATTAAGAAACGTAAGATTTGTGTTGCCCCTGAATTGTTCTAGAATTTTAAACAAAATTTTAGGTTCAAATTGCATTTCACTGAATTTTATATCAGTGACCGTAATAGTCGTGTTACATTGTTCGAAATGAGTTGACAGATAGTGGCAGTTTTCTAAAGTAACATGGGATCGGTGAGTAAGCGTTTTTAAAATTGTCAATTGCGTGTTTAATTCAAATTCACATTCTATAAGTCGAAATAAACTCACAGTTATTGAATTAGCCGAAAACTTTTGTAAGGCATTCGGTGCAATATGACATTTGCGTACTATGACTTGAGAGAATAATGGGAAATTTTCTAATATTTTGAATAACTCGTTTGCATCTAGGCACATACTATTAAATTCAACATGACCAAATATTTTGAAAAGACTTAACAACGTTGTTGAAGGCACTAAATTAAAATCTAGTGATATACAATATAGAAATGCTTTATTCGGATTATGATATTTAAAAAGGATAATAAGTTTAGAAAATAGTGTACACAATAAATCCGATGGACATTCTCTTTCGTCTTCAACATGAATCGTTACGTGAAGTTTTTCATTTGGACTATAATCTGTCATAAGTTTTTTCCACGTAACTTCGTGTGCCCAGTTGAAATAATTTGTGTTCGCCTTTTTTCGGTTAAAATTTTCTAAATCCACCGAAACTGAAAGATTCGTGGCCTCAATTTTATTGGCAAGCCTTGTACACATATGGCTGTTATAGTTAATTTCTATTTTGTACATATCCGATAAAAGCGCTGCTTCATAGTCAGCCAAATATAAGGGCACGGTTATTGTTGTAAATCGATCATAATATTTACAAATGAAGTGACTAAATATTTTTTGTTCGCCTAATAGGCCTATTTCAAATGTTTCAGGAAATGTATTGCCATATAGCATTTTGAGTCGTTTACGCAGATGGTGTTGAATGTCCATATCAAGTTGGTCATCGTAATATGGAATACGATGATCTTTAATCGCCATCTCTAGTGCAAACAAATCATTGACACTCAAATAGGGTAAAAACGCGCCGCAATATGCTGTCAAAATATTAGTCTGCATTGGGCATGGTGGCTGAGTAGCTACATGTAAGGCGAATACATTTGAAATGAATAGCGGTTTTTTAAGACTAGCCATATGTGATATAAATTCATTTTCAATTTGCATTTTGAATTCATCATGGCCGCACTCCGGTACGAAATTTATTATGTATAAATCGTTCTGGCCAAACCACGTTACTGGCTGATGAATTATTTCATATGTCAATTTATTCGAAATTTTTTTTAAGTTGTCTTCGATCAAAACCTAAAACGAAATGATATACATAAATTATTCTGCAATAATTGAAATTTTAAATATTTACCAAACTTTCCCTATTCATCGTATAATATATTGACTCACTTATCCATGGCATTTTATACTGAACTGATTTCTTTAGGCTTTCAATGAAGCGAGAAACATTTAAGCATTGGTTTACGTCGCCAAAAATTTCCACATACTGTACATCCACAAAATCGCAATGGTACAATCGATCGTAAATTGTAACAATATCGCCATAATCATCGTCTAACATCTATATAAATTAAAGATGCCTAGATTATTTGAATTACGAACTATTTATACAATACTCACTTTTCTTAACCAGTTCACAGCATCTTTATGGACATAATATTGTCGTAAATCTGTTTTTGTAGTAGCAAATGATTCTGTTGATTGGTCCATAATAACTTAATACGGTGACAAGGTCACCGTATTATCAAATAATTTATTTTTGTTGAATAATATTTTTCTCAATTCACTCTGAGCTCTAAAGCAGACTGATTGCAATTTTTGAATATAAAATTTATTTATCATTAGACTTCGTGAAATTTAATTTTAGAATTTACGTTTATGTGTAAAATCATTCGGCGTAAATAAACGCGACGATATAAAAATATGTTAATTTCTTTTCACAAAAAAACGTTTTTTATCAACACATGTGTGTTAGATATGACACATAAAAATAGTGGTAGCAATATCCTCTGAAATTTGACAGTATGCATTTGGTTTATTGTTGTATATTTAAATTTGAGGTCTTAACATAACCTGTTTAGTGACGGAAAGTAAAGAACATTAGTAAATAATTTTACAAAACAAAGCAAAATGTATGATAACGATAATAATAATCTCTTGATACGTTTCAACTTGCGTATATGACAGTGAGTTTAAAATGCAAATAATAAAAATGTGTTGAAATCCATAATTTGTTGTTGTGCGGTCATAACCTTCGAATTTGTTGATTTTTCTTATGTTCACATTGTTATATCAAAATTATTACCACTCCGACGGTCGTTAGAAATTAGAATTTTGATGTGTCAGTTTTCTTACCTGATGATCAACATATTAGATCAACTATATATTGTGCTGTGGCCGAGATATCCACGACACTAAAGTAAAAGAACCAATCCAGCAAAACATTAAAAGATATTGGGGTAGAAACTCGACAAGGAAATTTGCTGGCCGAAATCCTGGCTACCTAATCAATTTTACCAACAAAGTTTTTATTTCAAATCATATTTTTTATAAAATTTTTGTTTATATTTGCAATTGCAGAGTAAAACAATAAAAAAATTTGCTGTACATTTTTTGAAGCAGTGAATATATTGTGCAATCGAAAAAAAAAATTAAAATTTATAATTTCAAATTCAAATTTCCTTTTTAAAATTGATTGACAAGTACACTGCAAATGGAAGATATTTTACAGAGTAATAATGCCCTATTTATTATGGTAATCTTACATCAATTTTGAAATAATTTTATTTACAAATGTCTAAAATTACTAAAAATTGTTGATGCCTTATAAAGGGTTTTCCAATAAGAGTGATATGATTTCTTTAAAAAAAACGCACTAATTGTTAGGAAATTGAAATGTTTTTTATTTAATGTGAAGTACAATCGATACAATTAAGTTCTAAATAAAACGTGATTCAAATTGCCTCCACGACTTCTTCTGCAGGAACGAATTCAATGAACCCAATTTTCGAGCACTTTTTCCACTAAATCAAGTCGTATGTCATTGTAATGGTTTTTTATGAATAATTTGTGGATTTTCTTCGCACCAGAATCGACAGTTTTGTTTATTTACCGCACCACTCAGATAAAAGTGAGCATCATCGGAGAAGATGATTTTCTTAAAAAATCATTATCGTTTTCTAATTATTCCAAGGCAAAGTCAGCAAATTCGCGTTGTTTACGGTGATCCAATGGCTTCAGTTGTTTGAGTGAGAACAATTTTATACGGATGCAAACCCAAATCCTTTCTCAAAACCCCCCAGGTTGTGGTTTGAGACAGTCCTAATTCTAGAGAACGTCTTGGAATCGACAAATTACGGTTTTCAGCTACACTTGCCTGAACGGCATCAATATTTGCATTACTTCGAGCGTATCTTTGTCTTATTGGCACTTGAACATTATACGATCAAAATTTTCAAAAATTCGACGAATAGCGAGCACACTTTTACGATTATTACGACTATAAAATGGCAAAATCGCACGAAAAGTTGCAATTGGAGAACGATTATTTCACCATGATGAAATTGTAAACATTGCTGAATAATGAAACAAAAAATAACAGATCAGGACATATTAAAAATAGCCGAACGGTATGGGCAATCGAATAATTTTAGGCTCGGTATCGGCTAATCAAATGCTCCATTAAAAAATTTTGGGCTCCATCCGTTTTTGACCTAACTTCTTGTCATTTAAACTAAAGCTAGCAGAACCCAAATCGAAAATCGGACCAAAACCAAAATTAGAACTCAAAACAAGATCTATTGACAATCAAATAATTTAAGACTCGGTATGGGCTAATCAAATGCCCCATTAAAAAATTTTGGGCTCCATCCGTTTTTGATCAAACTTCGGGTCATTTAATCTAAAGCTAGCAGAACCCAAATCGAATATCGGACCAAAACCAAAATTATAACTCAAAACAAGATCTATTGAAAATCGAATAATTTTAGGTTCGGTATAGGCTAATCAAATGCCTCAATAAAGAATTTGGGCTCCATCCGTTTTTGACCAAACTTCGGGTCATTTAATCTAACCCAAATCGAAAATCGGACCAAAACCGAAATTAGAACTCAAAACAAGATCTATTGACAATCGAATAATTTTAGGCTCAGTATGGGCTAATCAAATGCCCCATTAAACATTTTGGGCTCCATCCGTTTTTGATCTAACTTCAGGTCATTTAATCTAAAGCTAGCAGAACCCAAATCGAAAATCGGACCAAAACCGTGTTACAGGCTGGCTACTGCCAACCTGCAGATTTCACTAAGCGCATGCAGAGGCCTTCACGGTGATATTTTTCCGGCTACGTTCTCAGGGAGAAGTGCGAAGAGTCGTGGGGTTTGAGGCATGCATGGCTCCTGGCTTACACCGTGATGAATACATATATTTATAAAAAAAAGGAAAAACACGCAAATAATAAAAACCCGATGTTCCGCCGAAATTCGTCGGCCGGAACCTGAGGAACGAACACCAGAAAATTTTAAATAAAAAAATCATAACGGTAGAGAGGTACCCTGGTGCGCGCATCTGCCCGAACTCGCACGGGGGTAAACTCCGGTTTCGAATCCGGATGCGGGCACCAAGGGACCGCTTACTCTACGCCGACACAGGATGGGAATTCTCCCCTCATCATACCACACCGAAAAATTAATAGTTCATTTTATTTACAGAAAAACAAAGGAAACAAAAGGAAACAACTTCCCCCTCCACCCGCACCACGATAAGAGAGAACGAGAGAGAGAGAGAGAGCAATTGTAACGAAGCTCCAAATCTCGATTGTGTTCCATTTGTTTTAGGTACTGTTTATTAAACAAAGAAAAAAAAAATTTTATACTTACCACTCGGTTTACTTACCATTTTATTCTGACCAATTTGTACGGCGTACCCTACGTTCCATAATTCCAATATGACTACACCATAAAAAAATTAAAAAGAAAAGAAATCGATCCAATGTGATAACACCAAAATCGATCAGTTGGTGTTATATACTTGTCGTAAAAAAAGAAGAAGATATAGAGAAACAAAACAAAAATGATTTGCAACCGAGCCGACGAGAAGGGAACAATGACGTGAAAGGGGGATAGAAAGTTTTGGATTCGTAACGAGCGGATCATTCTTAAGAAGATATTTGGTAATTGCCAACTAACTAAATAAAAAAAAAAGTAAAAAATAAATACATATAGATATTAATAATATGTCATATATATGTGCAATAATTATAAATCGAAGAGGCGAGCAATTTTTTATTCCATCACGTCATTCTTCGAAGGAAACAAAATTGTCTACAAAATAAAAATTAAAAAAAAAATAAAAAAACCAATTGTTGGTGTCAAACAACTCGAGAAGCGTTTCTATTTTACGCCATTGTTTTGTTTTAATTATTTTTGTATTTGGTTCTCCAAACCACTCGCCAACAACATTTTTTTTGTGGACTACGCGTATCGAGTGGCGACACATTTTTATTCCGGCATTCTTCTGGAAGGAAAAAAAAAGGAAGCTGTGCGATTAAAGTGAATTCAGGAAATAACAAGAATACCAGCATCCCAGCAACAGTGGACATATTTGCAAACGGTGTGCATCGGCAAGCCGGTTGTAAATTACGTTTAGCCGCCAATACCATAGGAACGGGAGTCGACTCATCATTTAAAACATCAAGGTCATGTAAAGTATAGCATGTTACTATAATTTTTTTTTTGTTTCCTATTTAGTTTAAACTTTTTTTTTGCTATTGCACCCTTTAATTTTGGGGATTCTTACCGTAACTTTAACGTGAAATTAATAGGCAGTTCCCAGTAAACCATTTTCGATATTGGTAGTCCATATATTTCCCTAAGATCGCTTCCCCTACGAAATTTAATTTGACAAATTTTTTTTTGAAATGGCTCACGTGCCATCGATCGGTTTGTTATTCGCTTCTTCCGGCACGGTTGCAAGTGGCGTAGTAATGTGTTAATTAGGTGCGGTGCATAATGTACATGGTTGGAGGAGGGTGGAAAATGATGTTAACATAACTGCGCATTTTTACCTGGTATTACGTTGGTAGAGCATTCATTTGATTGTGTTTTGGGTTTAAGGTTTTCTGTGCACACTTAAGTTTAACTTCTTGTAACATGGCAGCTATGAAGGTGGTAAACCGAACCTCCCATTTCCGACTAAAGATCTATACCGCGTCAACGTGTGCGACCACTGACATAGCAGGAATAAGCCATGAGGTTACACAATGCGCATCGACCGTGCACCCGCTGTGTGGCGCTCGATTACAAAAAAAATCAAAATTAAAATTTAAAAATAAAATATGTAAAAAGAAGTATAAAATAAAATGAATAATAAAAAAAAATAAAAAAAATCGTACCTTAAATACAAAAAAATTAATGTTGCGGCCTTGGTGCCGTTCCGTTGCGGCAGACCACCTATAAAAATACAATAGCCGGTTGGCTACCGGTCCGTTGCGGCAGACCCCCGATAAAAACACAATAGCCGGTTGGCTACCGTTCCGTTGCGTCAGACCACCGATAAAAATACAATAGCCGGTTGGCTACCCGATCGTGAGGGGCGTTGGTTCGCCAAAAACCGTAAAAAAATTTTATTATCGGGCTTTGCCTCGCCTTAAAAATCAAAAAAAAATTCTTTGCGAATGGCCTCACCTGGCCACCCGTTGTAAAACAGCACCCTCAAAAATACGGTACTTGTTGATACGGCACCAGTAAAAAAAATATTGTGGAACCCGTCGAATAATTTCCAAACAAACGCCACCCTGTACGGTCGTATCAGCGTCGAGGTCTTGATTTTTAAAAAATGTATATTTCAGAAAATGAGGTTTAATAAAGTAAACACACACACTAAATATTTAACAGTTATTGTAAATGTTTAATTCACTAAATATTTAACAGTTATTCAAACGATTTTTCACAACAACAAAACTCATGAAATTGATTAAATTTTCCCATCAATTTTTACTTTTTATCCATACAACTATGTTGGGCTTCACTTAACCGAACAAAACGCGCTTAATTTTTATTTCTTTTTTTAATATATCCAAAGAATTACAATTTATTGACAAAATTTCATCGATCACATCGGCCATTTCACAAATATATCAAAAAAAAAAAAAGTAGAAAACTTCTTCCACTTCTCAAGCAAACAATTTTTTTTTATTTTATTTTCACAATTATATCTTATTTTAAAAAAGAACCAAAACTTGACTGCCCAGAAATCAAAACTCGAATCCCCAAATAAAAAAAAATTCTTACGCCGACGCGCAAAACATTCCAGAAGAATTGTCTTTCTTCTCTGTTTCTCGTTTACATCAATTCGCATTGATGTAAACGAGAGGCATATAAGAAAAACATTCTTATGGAATGTTTTGCTTTACACACATAATCGATGCGAATCGCTCTCGCTCTCCCCCATTTTCGTTCAGTTACCAACAAAACAAAAAAAAAAACACACAGGAATCCAACCAGCATTTACCGCGTATAGACATCAAATCAACCCGGACGCAAAACAACCGAGAAGAATCAAAACACAAAAATTTACAAAAAATGGGGATGTAATCCGTAAAATGAACTTTGGTCTTGTTAAAGACAACACAGTCGTAACAACCGAAATTAGAACTCAAAACAAGATCTATTGACGATCAAATAATTTAAGACTCGGTATGGGCTAATCAAATGCTCCATTAAAAAATTTTGGGCTCCACCCGTTTTTAACCAAACTTCTGGTCATTTAATCTAAATCTAGGAGAACCTAAATCGAATATCGGACCAACACCGAAATTAGAACACTAAACAAGATCTATTGACAATCGAATAATTTTATTCTCCTGAAGTTAGGTCAAAAACGGATGGAGCCCAAAATTTTTTAATGGAGCATTTGATTAGTCCATACCGAGCCTAAAATTATTCGATTGTCAATAGATCTTGTTTTGAGTTCTAATTTCGGTTTGGGTCCGATTTTCGATTTGGGTTCTGCTAGCTTTGAAATGATGCATTTTCTAGATCGACCAGAATAAAAAAAATTAAATAGGGCATTTAATTAGCCTAAAATTAGCCTTTATTTTTCCAATTGTTTTTAAATCATTTTTTGATATGGGTTCTGCTAACTTTTTCTAAAGCTAGCAGAACCCACGCTTTAGTTGGTAGGGATGGAGCCTAACATTTTTTAATGGGGCATTTGAATAGCCCATAATTAGCCTATAATTATCCATACTATTTTGTAATGTTCTGCTGTATGGGTTCTGCTAGCTTAAGGGACGTTGGTTTCGACCGATACCCGAAAACAGCACAATATATTTTCATCTCACTCTATCATTATAGTTCTGTCGTGTTTTCTGTTTTGTCCTTCTTATTGCGCATGCACAATTTAACATTTTTGTAAAACGTATCTCCGCGCATTATCATAGCCGAACCGTATTGTAATTGTCAAGACGTGTTGTATCACGTGTGCATATTGTAATTTATATTTAAAATTATCTTAAAGTGATTAATTTTTTTTTGATAATTATAATTGTAAAGTAAGTAAAAAATGTATTTGTGTATTATTTGTACTTTCAGTACATGTGCAATTAAAGTTTTCAACAAGCACATGTATTTGCACCGAGGAAAAAGCCAACCGCTTTTGTTTGCTCAATGCCCGTGTGTAAAAAATTATTTAATTTATGTCCGACATACAAAACGCATTTTTTTAGACATCACAATAATGTTGAAGCAGATAATTCTAATTATTTTACGTATAAAACTTACTTTACAATTATAATTGTAAAGTAAGTAAAAAATGTATTTGTGTATTGTTTGTACTTTCAGTACATGTGCAATTAAAGTTTTCAACAAGCACATGTATTTGCACCGAGGAAAAAGCCAACCGCTTTTGTTTGCTCAATGCCCGTGTGTAAAAAATTATTTAATTTATGTCCGACATACAAAACGCATTTTTTTAGACATCACAATAATGTTGAAGCAGATAATTCTAATTATTTTACGTATAAAACATTATCGTTAAACATTATTGTTAAATAAAATCTCACTTTAATAAATCACTCATCATCAAATTCTGTAATAACGTGCCAGCAAAGAGACCGCAAATTTGGCAGAGTTACCACCCAAAAATATACGAAATGAAAATTTAGAAGGTAGTTTTGACCCTGGCCTTAAAAATTTGCTTTGTTGTTTCTCAAATTAAAATCAAACTTCAGTGTTTAAAACCGCGCTGTGCAGTTCATTACTAGTGAACTGAAAGATATTTTTTCTTTTCAAAATGAAATACAAAGTTCAAGTTTAAAAATCCTATGTCAAAAATTTAATATTAGTCAGCATGAGCCGGAACTACTTAAAATTTTGTTTGAGTCTGATTTTGTGCTACATATGCTGATGCTTAACTCAATTCGCAAACACAAAGATTTTTTGATGAATAATTGTGTGTACATTAAACCACAGAACATTTTCTTAGGGATACATAATTATCACAAAATTTCATCTTCACCAAAGTCGTTGATTTCGAAATTAAAAAACTGAATAAACTTTTTAAATAGAAAACCAAACAATAACGTTGTTGAACTGAAGCCGAAAATTCCAATAACCGAGAGGAAAAAAGTATTTGTGATAAAGCACACAACAGCAAAATGGCAACCTTCGCAAAGCTATAATTCAGATCCAAATATTAATGAACTGAAACCATATATGATTGATAATTATAACAAAGAATTAAGTGCTGAGGCAAAACTTCTGATCAAGCATTACATGGAAAATACTTTCCCCCAATCAACGGTTATTCTACTATTTACATCAACATTTTAGACAATTAATGCAAATTGATTCAAGAAATTGTAAATCTAAATTCAATTAGGATAAATAGCATTTGTCATGGTTTCTTAAATCCAATGAATCAGGAAAGGCAGTTTTGGAAAATCTTTTTAAATATTTTAAAGAGAATATGACACCCATTCAGATAAATTTATATCGCGTTGGTATCGCAATAAACTAGTCTTTTCTTTCGGTTTTGTATTACATTAGCCGACATCACAAAGGAAATTCCAACAAACACTCCTTGGATAGCTACTGTCGATATACCTGTGAGTTTTTTATACGTCACTTTTTGGAATGCTACCCGCCAAATATCAGAAGTAGAAAAAATATTATACATAACAGCATTAAAAATTAACTCGCTAATTAAGAAATTATGAAATAAAAATTATATATACTCGTATACAAAATCCAGTTAAGGAATTTCTGAAATACCCATGCTTATTTTAATATTTTAATTAATTTATTTTATTTTTGTTTGTACAAAATGAAATGCTTTATAATTAAATTGTTAATTTTAATGTTTTGAATTTAATTATATGTAAAAAAAACTGAATTTCTGATTGGTCAATGAAGTCCAAGTAAGAAGTATGTTACTTTGTCGATATTTTAAAATTTGGCTTAATGTGAAATAAAATGTAAAATATATACTTTATAATTTATTAAATTATTATTAATATATGAGTTACTAAAATTGAAGAAAATATTCTAATTTTGTATTACCATTGACATTTTTATGTTAATAAATATATCTAATTTAATGTTGAACTTTAATAAAATCTATGAGGAATTATCAAAATATTATATATTATTGAGATACTTTAAGAATTTCGTAGATTCGTCATTTATCCGATGTTCTACCTGTTTTTAATAAATATCTGTAAATTTCTACAATCTTCAACAATGAAGTGAAAACTGTAGCTTATACAGATTGCATTTACTTTCAAGGAATATGATATTTAAGCTTAGAGACATAAATACTATTACTAATTGAAAATCAATTTGCTTAAAATCAAAATAATAATTAATTTTTGGGGACATTTAATCTTTTATGAATGTAGTTCACCTCGCGATGGTTAAAAATTAACTTCTGTTGAAAGGAAATTTACTGTACTTCTACAAGAATTTTACATATAGTTTACTAAGAATAGTAATCTACTGAGAAGAAGATGATTAAGAAGTAAATTTAGTCTAAAAAGTGACAATGAATTATTTTGAGAGGCAATTTAAAATTTTTTTAGCTGTTTTACCCGCTCATAGTTTAAATAAACTGCTTCTTCAAGGGAAAATTACTTCAATTGAATATCAATTTTACATTGTATTATATTAAAATAACTAGAAAGATAGGGGAGTTCCGCAAATTGTAACTCATAAAATTTACTCGACATTTGAAGTTATACCATAACAGTAGAAAATTATAACATTTATACTAGAAAACAAAATAACCTATTATAATAGTAGTAAAAATAATTAAGAGTGTAGCCAAGAGTTCGGCTAGCAAATTGATTGCTTTCTAGCCGATAAAATATCTACCTTATTATGGTCAATTATAGCCTACTACCTCATCCAAAAAACGTTGTCCTGTCTTAGCTATAAATATTCAATTCCAACTGGAATAAATAATTTAAAAAAAAAATATTTGAAAAACATAGTGTTTACTGTAATTCTTTTTGAAACACAACATTGTTAGTTTGGTTTTTGGTGTGTAAATAAATAATGCTGATGGCTTTTCGATTGATGCCACAAACACTTAACGACTGAAAATTGGAACCGTTTAAAGTCGAATGGCATGTCGTTCAGAATTATAGGGATGCGGGAATCAAAACGTCATCGCCGGCTGGTTTATTAAAGAATTGTAGATTATGAGATGGTAATCCGGGCAATTCAAGCGAATTAAAAAATTCCATTGGATACTTTACAACATCATCTTGGTTAGTAACGGAATCAACCGATTTGTGTGTCATCAATTCGCCGGCTATCTTATTTTGAATCTGAAAATTCATTCCGTTGACATCGCAAAGTTTGTTGCAGCCAATATAACACGTTCGCTCAAACAAACACGATTTTTGTAGTTTCGAGCTATGTTTGAGAACACCATTTCGATGAGTTCGGTGTTTGAGTAAACAAATAATAGTAAAGAGACAAAAATTTGCAGGGAATGTAATTTATCTAGATGATGTGTCCACAAGAATTTTTCCATTACCAATGTCCATCAAATGTTTGGAAAAAACTTCTCCAGATCGGTCGTTCTGTAATTCAACTCGCACATTGGACGACTTCAAACATGCACTAGGTTTGTCGGCTATAGCGATGATTGTAGAATCACTGGCAATTTTTGTCGAAAATCACCTGCCAATAGAATCATCGCAACACCAATCCAGTTTCGGTTATTTCTTAAAACATTTTTTTTTCTATGCCTTGGAATCGTATTGACTTTAGCGTTTCAACGCTTGATTAAATGGGTCGTAAATTGGGGTTGTCATTCCTAATTTTATTAATCCTTTATTGGTAAGTATCAAACATATGTCATCAATTAAAATTTTTGCTTGTAATGTATGCTTCGTTACTGCTAACACAGTGGCCCATTTGAAATTGAGTCATTTCCTCGTTGAAATTTTTCTCAGCAAATCCGAATGTCACTACTTTTGTTCACGTGCACTTGCAAATGCGTGTTTAATAGATTTTGCGGAATGGAAAAATTGTCTTGGAGAGTAACAGCGTAAACGGTATACCTTTCATGACCACCTCAAGATATAACTTTGAGAGAGGCAGTCAAATTCTGGCCCTTCTTGTTCAAGCTGTATGTATGTCAGAATTCCCAACATTAGTTTTTCAGACGCCATTTGTTAATAAAACGAGTTTATACTTGGCTATATCGTAACCAATTTCACAATCGATTCTATAGTTTAGAAATATAATCAGCGTTAAATAGTAGGTGGACTTTTATCACCTAAATCTGCAATCACTGATGACAATGACGTGCAGGCGTGGTGCGATACATCAATTTGCAATCAATGACAATATGCCACTCCTAAAGACTAAATGAAAAAAAAATACTACACTAAACAAAAAATAAACACTAAGTAAGAAAAGAAATGCATCCGAAAATGGTAGAAAATTCATCATCAACATCAAAAGAAGTTTCTAGAAGACAAATAATCGCGAAAAATGCCTAGTTCTAAAATAACAATCGGTTATCTGGTTATTGTTTTACATCTATTTAGTTGTTTTTGCAATTCTAGAAAGTTTTTTTGCCACGTTGTATATTTTATGAATTTGTTTCCTTCCGTATGCAATAGATTGTCATTATTGATTGCAGATTGATGTACCTTTCCAACTCTGCTCGTCTTTGAACTACCTTTTTAGTTTTTCATCTTCTTTCTTTAAAATTGCAAATTCCTTTTGCAAAATTGCTCTAAATTCCTGATGATGAATGATATTGGTTACCTTGACAAATTAGAGCTGAAATGATTGCCCAAACTAAGAATTGTTTATTTCAACCTCCAAAGAGTGTGGATTTGGTAGCATCCTCACATCAAATTAATCAAATTATTATATGTTCGAAGTGAATATTAATGTTCATTAGTAAAAATTTGAACAATTTTTTTACATATGTTCGTAGATTATATTTATATTTTATAATTTTGCGCAGTAATGCTAAACTTTATATTTGAAAAAAAAAACCGATTACTTTTATTACATGCAGGAAGTGATTATATATTTAAGATCAATACGATATTCAAGAATGAATGTTAAAATTAAAAAACAAAGTTAATTTTGTATGTCTTTGTTAAAACAGTTTATACGATCAAAAGCTAAACACTACCAAAAATCTTAATATTTTTTGAATTTATAAAAACAATTTATTACATGCACTAAGGTTATATTAGTGTTCGTTAAGAAAAAATAGTAAAATTTTCCCACAAAAGTATATACATCAAATAAAGATCTACTCAATCGTTTACTATATTATTTATACAATTAAAATAAAATAAAATGACAATTAATATATGCAAAGGGGAGTGGTACACTCCAATTAATCAGAAATTTCTTCAGATATACAATTTTATTATATGAAGGGATTGCATAAGAAATTTATCGTTTATAGATAATTACCAGTTAGAGTTTCAATTGAAATAAAAAATAATCTATGCTCTTTACTGAAAAATTAATAAATAAACTTATAGAAATAAAATTAGGCGAAAATTATTACATGCACTGTGTCTCATTCCATTGTTCAGAATATCTATTTAATTTGCATTGTGCAGTTATTTCATACATTTATTATAATTACTTACGTTAAACTACTTTATATTGTGTGTATTAATGTAATTGTGTAATTATTTTAAACAAACAAATTATTACATGCACGAAGTGAATATTAGTGTTTTTAAAACTAAAAATCGATAAAATTAGCACAAACAAAAAACAAGTAATAAAATATGACTTAATCATTAACTACAATATTTATAAAAATAAAATGTGGTAACAATAATTACATGCAGGAAGTGAATCATTCAACAAAATTATATAATTGTTAATAGGCTTAAATTTAATTCCAAAATTTTCTTAATTCAAATAATATTTAAATACCAAATTTTCCGATTGATTTAAATATTTTTGGCTTATTCAACAAACCAATTATTTGATGCGCGATGTGAACATTAATGTTTATTAAACAATTGTTGCTAATATTATTATATTTAAGTAGGGTTTATCTAATACAGTTTCATCTAGTACAGTTATTACATGCAGGAAGTGAATCAATCCATTTCATTCAATATTTATGAATACATGCTTAAATTGAAATCAAAAATGCATTTATTTTATATTTTAATTCAAATAGTATGCTATAGAATGCAGTTTATTCCGAGTAACGTAGTTGACCAATTATTACATGCTCGGAGTAAATATTGCTGTTCATATAGCAGGAAGAGGTACACTCTTAATAATCGGATATACGAATAATTTATATTATAATAAAAATTAATATAAATTATATTTTAATTCAAATAGTTTATTTCCAAATGCTTTATTTTGCGGGAAATCTAATAATTCAGAAATAAAATTAAATGAAAACTATTACATGCCCGATTGCACAGAAAAATGGCTTACGGCCAGTTAGTTGTGCGCCAGTTAAATGTTTTATATGAAATTTTTATTTTTATTTATTTTTTAACTGGCGCGTTAGTAATTTTTCTGTGCAACTGGGCATAAGTCAGTCATTCCATTTTTGAGAATGTATATTTCAATTGCATAGTGCAATTATTTTATACATTTATTAACATTACTTACGTTAAACTGCTTTATATGATATTTTTTTCAAAACGAACAAATTATTACATGCACGAAGTGAGTTTTAATGTTCTTTTAATAAAACTTCAAATAAAAAAATAATCACTTACAAAAAACAACAGATGTAACAAAACATGACTTAATTATTTACTACAACGTTAATAAAAATAAAATGAGATTACAACTACTACATGCAGGAAGTAATTCATTTAATTAAATCAGATATTTAATAATTAGAGCTTACATTTAATTAAAATTGCCATTACTTCAAATGGTCTACTTTGAAATTTCAAATTTTGCAATTAATTTAAATTATTTTTATGTTAATAAAATTATTACATGCACGAAGTGAATATTAATGTTTATTAAGTAGTAGTTGGTAATATAATTACACTTATGAAGTGTATATCTAATACAGTTTTATTTAATACATTATTTGCATAAATAAAATAAGATTACAATTTTTACATGCAGGAAGTGAATCATTCCATTTCATCTAATATTAATGTTCGTTTAGTAAAAATAAGAACACATTAACTGATTTATAGATCATATCTATAACAGTTTTGCGCAGACATTTTCTAGTTTATTTATGAAAAAATCACGATCCATTTTTTACATGCAGGAAGTGAATATATATTTAAGATGAATATGATATTCAACAATAATAGTAAAAATTAAAACATAAAAATAATTTATTTTATGTCTTTATTTAAATAATAATTTATAAAACTATTTATTACTTGCACTGTAAACCAAACCTAAAAAAATAATGCACAATGTTCATTATGTAAAAATGTGCAAACAATTTTCGTAAACGTATATGCTCTATATCTAATAAAATTTCACTCAATCATTTACAACCTTAATATACAAATAAAATAAAAATTAGAATAAATTCATACGGATGGAAGTGGTCTACTCCAGTTAATCATGTACTTATCTAGATATTTAATTGCATTTGGAATTAATTGTTTAAATCTGACTACAAAATGTACTAATTTTATATATTAGTTCACATAGTATACTATACAATGCAATATATGCCGTGTACTCACAACAATAAAATAAAAATACATGAAATTTTTTAGACGACAACTTCTCAACAACTGATTTTTAATTTTTATTTTTTAGTAATAATTGTTACATTGATGATCGATATTTTATTATTTTTATACAATTAAAAAGGTATATGAGTATAGGTATATAATATATTTTCATTACATACTTGTGTGTATGGTGTTGTGTAGTATACGAGTATGATTTAATTTAGATAAACAAATACATAATATCAAGTTTTCCAATAATAATAAATCTATATACATAAGAAATTATTAAATACATAAATTACAAGAGAGGCAAATTATATGTATGCGAAATTAATGTTTGCCTTGTTTCCTACTATGAGTTTAGTGCGATTACAATATACATTATAGTATTTGGTAGTATTTGGAATGATAATAGTACGCGTCGGCTGACGCCGACGGTCGCTACATCACTCCACCTCCAGCGAAGCGCAATCCCAAATATTAAATGATCTGAAAAGAAACTTTACGCGAACCTGGTTCATTCAAATTAGCAGACATTACCGAAGTGTATGCAGGTTTCAATCTATCGATTGATATTCACGTGTTTTTACCTCTGATGTCTACTACAAAATATTTTCGAAATCGTTTTAAAATTTTAAAAGGTCCCTCATAAGGAGGACTTAATAGAGTCCTGACTTTATTAACTCTCACAAATACATATTCTTTAGGATGAAGATCATCGGAACAAAAACTGTCCTCGTCGGTTTGTCTTGGATGAGAAAATTTTCGATTTTTCATTTGTTCTCTCAGGATACCAACAAAGTCGTTGTGATCAGGAGATGGTTCAGATGTTTTGGAAAATAATTCTCCTGGGATTTTCAAGGTTTCACCATATACAAGCTCGGCAGGAGAATATTTTAAATCTTCTTTAATCGTAACTCGTAAACCTTAAAGTACCCATGTAATTTCGTCATACCAGTTTATTGTGTTTTCACGTGCTGCTAATGAAGATTTAAGTACTCTATGAAATCGCTCTACCTTATCATTTGATTGGGGATGGTATGAGGTGGTGCGAATGCGATGGCATCCAAGAAATTTCGTAAGTTCTGAGAACAATTTAGATTCAAACTGTGAACTTCTATCAGTGGTAATGGCCAACGGAACTCCAAAACGTGTTATGTATGTGAACACAAAGCTTTAGCGATAGTGCATGTAGTCATGTCCGGAATTGGGTATGCTTCCGGCCATCTTGTGAAATTATCCACTATGGTAAGTATATACGAACATCCATTAGATATTGGTAGAGGATCAACCAAATCCAAACGTATATGTTCAAACCTTGCTTGAGGTACACTAAACGTTCCAAGCGCTGATCGAGTATGGCGGTTAACCTTGCTTCTTTGACATGATAAATATCTTGTTGCCACCAATTTGCGAGAAGCACGAATACCTGGATGAGACAACCTGTGTAGCTGATCAAACATACTTTTTCTCAGTGGGGATGGTACAAACGGACGTTGTTTGCCTGTTGACATATCACACCATAAACGTTCCTTGGTGAAAGGTAATACCGTCAAATCTAATTTAAATTTGGAACTGGACTTTCTATCTTGTGAGGCAATGAGAGTTTTTAATTCTTCATCTGATTGCTGCAAATTTAGAATGGCTTGAGCACTAGCATCTATGAGCCCGATATCTAGATCAGATACAACTGGACTACCTAGACGAGAGAGACAATCCGCGATCACATTGTGCTTTCCACTGATATATCATTGGTAAACTGTGCAATATAATCCAAATATTTCGATTGGCGAGGGCTACGTTCAGTTTTGGAAATGAGTGAGTCCATCAATGGTTTATGATCAGTGAAAATCGTAAATTTCCTGCCTTCAACAAAATATGTATAAAATGCTTCAATGCTTGATAAATCCCAAGCAATTCCCTATCAAATGCGGAATATTTGGCTTCAGTCGGAGACAGTTTTTTTTTAATAAAACGATAAAGGTTCCCAATGTCCATTGTTACACTGTTCAATAACAGCTCCAACCACCCAACTGGAAGCATCAGTGGTAATGTTGAATGAGGTATTATTCTTCGGATTTGCCAATAGTGTAGATGCGTCTTTGCAGTGAATTTATTCTAATTTGATTTAATTTTAACTATGTAAACTAAATTGGAATGTAATGGAGCTAAGAGGTGGGCGCTGTTTTTAATAAACCTGCTATAATAATTTATCATGCCGATAAACTACTGCAGCTGTTTAATAGAGGAAGGTGAGGGAAAGTTAGAAATAAATTCAACTCTGGATGACGATGGTGTAATTTCCTCTTTAGAAATCGTATGCCCAAGATAATCCAATGATGTCATCCCAAATACACATTTTGATGCTTTTATATTTAGTCCATGTTCAGATAGACGTCTAAAAAGTTGTTGTAGATGAGACTTGTGTTCATCTTCACTTTTACTAAATACTAAAATATCATCGATATAAATAAAAACGAATTCCACACCATTTACCACTGTGTTCTTAAATCTCTGGAATGTTTGACTAGCGTTTCTTAAGCCGAATGGCATTCGATTAAACTCGAACAAGCCAAACGGAGTTGTTATAGCTTCCTTGTGGATATCCTCTTGAGCTACTGGGATATGGTGGTAGGCTTTAACCAAATCAGTTTTTGAAAACACCTCACAACCATACAGATTCATTGAGAAATTATGAAGATGAGGTATAGGATACCTGTCGGGAACAGTAATGGCATTTAAACGGCGGTAATCACCGCATGGACGCCATTCAGTGCTGTCTTTCTTGGACACTAAGTGTAGTGGTGATGAAACACATGACAAGGATGGACTAGAAATTCCCAATTGAACCATGTGTTCAAATTCTAATTTAGCAGATTTAAATTTTAATGAGTTCAGCTTTCTAGGATTAAAAAACGGCAAAGGCCCTTTTGTCTCAATGTAATGGACAACCGAATGCTTCAATGGTAAATCATAATTAGGGCTTGCGACTAGAGAAGGTCTCTTGTAACAAGAGACAATATTTATTCCTCAAAGCGTAATATAATGGTGACGGTGTGTGGCGTTTTCACACCTTGTATATCGAAATTCATTATAAAAATTTATTTAAATTTTCCGGCACCCGAATGGTTAGTTGGGTATAAACCAACTTTTTGTAAAAATGTTCTATTCTTAGAAGCCTAGAAAAAATAACAAAAAAGAGTTTTCCGAGTTCAAGTTTTTCTAAAAAGAATAAACAATAAAAAATAGAAAATATAAAAACATAATTTGTATTAAATATTATTACTAAAAATATTAGTGGTTCGTATTATTATTAATAAGCTTGGTGGAGCTATAAACTACCATAGGTGTATCTGGGTCTGATTTGCTGATTGCATTAATCTTCAAATTTGTTTCAGGGTCAATCAAACGTCTACCCTTCAAATCCACTATTAATCCAAATTTTGTTAAGAAGTCGGCACCTATGATGGGCCTATTCACAGATGATAACAAAAATGGAATCTACGTCTTAATCCCAAATCTACGTAAAACAATTTTGTACCATATGTACTAATTGTTGTACCGTTGGCAGCTGATAAGAAGACGTCAGTATCCTTAAACAAACATTTATTAAACAAAGTGTGAGGGATGACTGACACATCAGCCCCCGTATCCACTAAAAAGATTAATTTATTTTTGACTTCATTAATAAAGAGACGGCGTTGGTTGTTCGTTCCAATATTAGCCGCGATCGTAGTGGTACTTATTAGTTTTTGAATTGCTTTCTGGTGGATATGCACTCGACTCAAAATTACAAGGTTTGACGCACTTGTTAGTTTTATTTCCAAATCTAAAATGACACCAGCAAAACGGTTTCTTTGCGATATCTCGTGTGGCACCTCTGATACGCGATCGGCTAGTATTACGTAAACGTGATCTATTGTATGATGATATCGAATAGTTGACATTGCACGTATCATAGATTTCAATTCGTGGATTTCTTTTTCAAGACGGTCTACTTTTTCACCCTGCGAAAGTATTTGATGTACCGAAAGTATTTGATGTACCGGCTAATTGTTTCATACGCCTATAAAGTTCAGATGGTCTTTTATCCCCTAAAACGGTATAGATAGTAATTCTTCGATCTGGCGCTCTTCACTCAAAGAATGACGTTCGATTAATTTTTTTTATCGCATTGTAAGTAAAGGTTTGAGAACGATTTTCAATTAAGTCGAGGACCGAATCAATTGCGTTCTGCGGTAGAGCTGCGATTACGTGATAATATTTTACAGAATCAGAGGTAACACGTGCTAATGAAAACTGTGCTTCAGCTTGAACGAACCATGTGGTTGGTGAACTACTCCAAAACGGCGTTAATTTTACTGTAATTGCATTGATAACGCTCTTTGAATCACCGTCACTAACATGTTTGTTGTCTTCATTATCCGAACCCATAATAAGGAAACGCAGTCAAAAATATATGCCACAACGCACAAATATTTACAGAATATAATTTAAAATTAATTTTAAAATGCAAATTGAATAGAATTACAATACACCATGAATTTGAAATAAAACATAAATTACTTGCCGTTCCGTTGCCAAAAAATCGTGATCCGTTGCCAAAAAAAATGTGGCGATGATTTTCGGTTTAAATAGCGTATACCAAAAACGTATGATTTGCTGATGATTTATAAATCATTATTTTATAATCACAAACATATAAATTAACTGGACGCGGAGATTTGTGTGATCTGGTTGGATTTCCACTGATCGCCAAGAACAATATTAAAAAATGTTGTAGAAGTAACGGAGTGCGTACATTTACAGTGACTTTTCTTTTTATAACGGCGATATATTATAATTCTTCCAGAATAGAATTAAAGAATTTATTAATAACGTGTGAATCAAAATGTCTTTAAACTTTCGTTGCTAAGGGATCACGTCGGGAACACCACATGTTGGGACGCTTGATTCAGATGAACACAATTTGGTCCACAAGAAGATTTTATTCACTCACTTACTTTACTTAGGCACTCACAACTTTTAATAAAAATACATGAAATTATTTAGACGACAACTTCTCAACAACTGATTTTTAATTTTTATCTTTAGTAATAATTGTTACATTGCGATGATCGATATTTTATTATTTTTATACAATTAAAAAGATATATGAGTATAGGTATATAATATATTTCCATTACATACTTGTGTGTATGGTATTTAGTATACGAGTATGATTTAACTCATCACGGTCCATGTACACGTTTTCGTGTATTTCGCGCTGCTCTTCTCTGAGTCCATGTATACACGTTTTCGTGTATTTCGTTGTATTTTGAAGTTACAAAAAAAATGTAAACGAGCTAATTTTTTTTTTGTTACGCAAAGATATGGTGCTATATATATTTAAAAAAATTATTTAATAACTTAAAATAAGAAAAATATTGTTTTTATTGTGAAAAAATGGTTTTAAACACAACTGAACGGTGTTTTTTGGTATTACAACAAAGATCATATACCAAAAAAAAATTTATCATATAAACAATTCGCACATGTGTTATTTCAATATTGCGGAGTAAAAGAAACCGCGTAAAAAATAAAATATTTTCTTTGTAGGTTTTTATCTGTGGTTCATGTTATTTGCATTAAAATATCTCTTTTTGTATTTTTCACGCTGGTACGTGTGCCACAGGTTGCAAACCACTGTCTTGTTCATGTATATAGACAGAGTAGACCAACATGAATTGCCACCCCGGTGGCAAAGTGGTTAGCATGCTTGCTCTAGCGACCGGAGGTCCCGGGTTCGATTCCCGGTGGTGACAAGGAAAAAATTTCACGGCTGGTTTAGGATCAATGAATTAATCACTCATTATCCGAAATGAAAATATGATTATGAAACCTCATTTGAGGCGGCCAAATCCCTTGATGGGATATAATGCCAGAGAGAGAGAGAGAGAGAGAGACCAACATGAAGGCGCCTATAAAATTTCCTTTTAGTTGGTTCGCTGGTTTAGGAATTATATCGATTTTACGAAAAAAGTGTTTGATTACCCTTTTTTTGCGTAATTCACCCGGACTCCATACAACACAAAATGAAAATTCGTGTGGACTTTAATGTGTTAATTTAGATAATCAAATACATAATATCAAGTTGTCCAATAATAATAAATCTATACATAAGAAATTATTAAATACATAAATTACAAGAGAGGCAAATTATATGTATGCAAAATTAATGTTTGTCTTGTGTCCTACTATGAGTTTAGTGTGATTACAATATGCATTATAGTACTTGGTAGTATGTGGAATGATAATAGTACGCGTCGGCTGGCGTCGACGGTCGCTACAGATGTAACAAAACATGACTTAATCATTTACAACAATATTAATAAAAATAAAATGAGATTATAATTATTACATGCAGGAAGTAATTTATTTAAATAAATTAGATATTTATTAATAAGAGCTTATATTTAATCAAAATTCCGCTTACTTCAAATGGCTTATTTAAAAATTCCAAATTTTGCGATTGATTTAATTATTTTGTAGATTATTAAACAAAAAAAAAATTATAACATGCGCGAAGTGAATATTAATGTTTATTAAGTAATTAGTTGAAAGTTTAATTACATTTAAAAATGAATATCTAATACAGTTTTATTTAATTCATTATTTACATAAATAAAGTTAGATTACAACTATTACATGCAGGAAGTGAATCACTGCATTTCATCTAATATTTTTGAATACATGTTTAAATTAAAATACAAAATGCATTTAGTTTACATCTTAATTAAAATAGCTTGGTATAATAATAATCTTCAAATTTAATGTACTTACACATACAAAACCAAGCAAATTTGATAGGGTATACCACTTGATGGTCTTTGCTAGTACTTATCTGATGTCAAAGCAGTACCAACCCACCAAAAATAGACGCTACCCAGGAACTCTCTAGTTTTACACACAAAAAGCCGAACTGCTTTGAGTACTCTGGGCTGAAAGACATTTTAGAAGAATTTGTGAACTTTTATGTTTTCATAAACTTGAGCTTGACATTTTTGACATATTTGAAAGTATATTTGTACGGCGCGTATTTTTTTTTTTTTAAATAAAGCATTGTAATTAAAATAAAAAAAATAAAAAATACAACCCTAATTTGTTTGGCAATGATTTTTGTATTCTTTAAATTGAAAAATACGGTAGTCTTATCTGACTGCAGTTTAAAAAATTTGAAGAGTTTAAGAAATTTTAAGTTTCCAACAATCACACTAGTTTTTTTGAATTTTCTGTTAACAGCAACTATATGTGATATCTTTGTTCACAAACTAATTCTAGTAACCTGTCGTGTTAATTTTATTTATCTTATTGGTTATCTACAAAATTAAAATTTTCCGTTCGGGAACGGACATGAACTTTAATTTCTTTTAAGGTGAACACTAAAAACATTTGACATCAAGAAATGAAAACACTGAATTTTTATCGAACCTAGTAAACCTGACCGTACTAATCATCATTTTTGAAAATTTATAAAATTTCAGCGATTTTGACCCACGTTGCTTATAATATGTATAGTTGCAAATAGTTATATAATAATTTGACAAGCTTTACCACCCAAATCGAAATTTGTAAAATGGTGAAAATTTGTGAAATGTGAATACACATAAATAATAACCTGATTAGAATACCTAATGAACGAGCAAATGGTCACACCGCACAATCATACATATTTTATGCTAATTTTTGATTTTCACAATTTGGCTTATTATTGCTATTATTATTTATTTTGTACGGTTTGTTTGATTTTGTGACAAAATTATAACCATAACAAACAAACAAAAATTTTAAAGAAGAAAAACCCAAGATGTTGAAAACAAAAACTTTTCATTTTTCTTTCTACTTGTTTCCAGTTGTTTTCGTATAAGAGAGGTTATAAAAATATAACAGAAATGAGAAAAGTTTTTCGTTTCGTTGTCTCTAAAGCGCAACAAAAATATAAACCATGAAGACATAACAAAAAAAAAAAAAAGTTTTGTGCTTTTATTTTTGTTATGACACTTTTCCTATTTTATTTCTATCAAATTATATGTCTTATAGTAGCAGCATAGTATAAAGTAATAATAAGTTTAAGATAAATAACACAATAATTTATCACATAAAAATTATGAATCTTTTGTATCTATTGAAATACTTTTGTTGATAGAATAAAAAGTATAAAATTTTAAATTATAATGAGATTTTTGCTTCGGTTTTAGTTCGTTGCTATATATACACAACAATAACTTTTAAATTCGATATTGTCTGGATAAATAATTTGGTTCAATAAACTTTATAATTTTATGCTAGTTATGCGGTTAGTTTAAGCATAAACAATCATTGGAACTTAACTTTCATTGGAACTAAGGAATCAAACCTAAATTTATTTGCTCACAGTAGCATGGAGCGGTCTAACAGATTATAACTGTTCCGGCTCTAGTGCGGTTGCGTATTTTCTGCTTTGTTTTATTAGCGATAAGAGGTTGTGTTCAATAGGAAACAGTAATTTAAATTTAACTGCATTTGACTAAAAAATTATCACGCAAAAAAAAATTGTCTCAACCACTTGTTTCAGTTCCTGTTAATTTATCCTATAGCTTACGAATTCATTAGAAAACCGACCGGGTGTTCTAATGAATCCATAAGCTACTTATTTAATTAAAGTAAGTTATTGTTTATTATGTGTATTGATGTTTTAGAATATATAAACCATTCAACAGACACAGGTCAGTATCAACCACAGGGACGTTTTAACTGCTCTCAAATATGATGAAATACAAGAAAAACTTGCTTCTTTGTGTAAATTAACAACATCTTAGTATATATAAAGAATCGTTGTCGATATGGAACTATATAAAGGTCGTTCGAAATAGCATATGTGGTGTTCAACAGGGAGTTGCACTCGCGTCTCTTCAGTTCAATTAGATGCAAGCATTTCATGTTTAATAGGTTACGTCAATTTTGTTTTGTATGCTGCTGGTACCATCGCAGTTGTATAAGCTCGCATGTTATGAAACACTCATTAGACCTGTGATGGCTAAAGTTCGACTCTTACATCTACCGGCCGTAGAATGTTGTCTAATTTTGACAATAATGTAATGAGTAACATCTTTTGTCCAATCAAAATTGCGGAAAACGGAAATAGGATTCGTATTATCCAGAAGATACAGCAAATTCTCGGAGATAACAATATTACTAGATTTAATTAATCGAACCGAATTAGATGGCTCCGTTGCGATAACAAGGACGTCCCCACAACAAGGAATGATTAAAAAGCTGTTCCAGAAACAACCATAGGTGGTTTACGTCGTAAAGAAAATTGTATTTCGTACTAAAAAGCCTACCAAAAATGAGGCTGCATTCGAGTTATATTAAAGGGGGGCATCGAGTGTTAAAAGTACTGTTAAACACCGCCTACAATTCCGCCTTCATCCATCTAGCAAAAAATATCAACGCCGGTGATTATACCAATATGTTTTTAGCCCCAACCGATCAACCACTGATTTTTGTCAGTGTTTCGCGTTGCAATTGATCTTGGGAGTACAATATTCCCATTCACCAGGCATATGATATGACCACACGCGTATATGTCTCAGAATTTCAGAGAAGCCTTTCTCTCTATAAAAGCTAACAATATCTAGCTCTTTTTGTAGAATCATATTATAGAAGGAGCAGTGTCTAACTCGCTTGAAATAACGAATGTTGCGTGCGACAGGGAAAAGCACTCGCGCGTTTATGGTTTATTCTGGTACTCAAGTATACGCAATAAGGTAAAATTCGATTGACAAATTGTGTGAAACCAAATGATATCAAAGACAACATAAAACCGAACGTAACAAGATACTATGGATAACCCATCACTTCAGCTGGGTTCTGCTAACATTAGAAAAAGTTAGCAGAACCAATATCAAAAAATTATTTAAAACATTTGTTAAATTAAAGACTATTTTGAGGCTTTGGTGTTGGGTTCCTAGAACTTTCCGAGAAAACTTAGGAAAACCTTACAAGTGATTGATAGAGAGTAGAGGCCAACTTCACTGTCCTGAACACCATAATCCCATAATTTTAACAAATTAAACTAGTTTTTCTATTAGATAGGCCCTAGTATCATCTCAATAAAAACTTAAGTTATTATGCTGGTTTATAGGAGATTCCCAAAAACATTTAGAGAAATTAAAATTTTTGTTAGAAAATATTTTTATGTAACTAAATTGTAAAATTCGTTCTATCGAGACATTATACAAACGGGTTCCATTTGAAACGCGATATTTTAAAATGCAAATTATCAAAACGCGATATTTCAAAATGCGATATTTCAAAACGCGAGTATGCAAAACGCGATATGGTACAAAACGCGATATTTCAAAATGCGATGTTTCAAAACGGTATATGGTACAAAACGGGAGTTTATGATCGGGTTATATCAGGCGGGTGAAGGGGAAATTTAATTTCAGTTTATAGGAATTTAAAAGTCGATAGGAACGATGGTATATAGGATCGGTATCAGGTGGGTCGCTGCGCTCCCGCCGCTTCGCAACGCATATTCTGTACCATATCGCGTTTTGAACCATATCGCGTTTTGAAATATCGCATTTTGAAATATCGCGTTTCGAGCGGATCCGTTTACAAACACATATACACATATTTTGTTATTGTTGCTTTTAAGGATTGATTTAGGATAAACTTCACCAACATGTACAGAACTGTGAGTTTGTCCTAAGCGAATCTTAATATTTTTTTTTTTTAGGACAGATTTAGGACAAACTTCACTCAAATGCGATTCTTCCATTTTTCACTTTTGTTAAATTTTTATAACTAAAGTTACTTAGGCAAATTGTTTGTAATTTAAAATTTAATGAAATTTTAAACTTAAATACCGTATGCTGGTTTTCCGTTGTTTTGTTTTACAAAAATAAAAATTAAGCGTTTTTAAGCTGTGTTTCGCGTACCTTTCGAATGCAAAGTGTAAAGAGTTGAAATAATAAGCGTCATTTCGTAAAGAGGCAGTAAATTCTGAGTGTGTATTATTAATTTATAAACTATTTGTTGAAAGTGTTAATTGCTATATCTGTAAAATAGTGTATGATTGTATAATTAGTGACAGAACAAAACAAAAATTGAAAAAAACATAAACTCTTTTTCCAAAAAAAATGGTGGAAATGGCGAGAAGTATTTCAGCAGCACAAACACAATTGAATTAAAGCAGTTGGTAATACAACATTATTTTGTATGTTTAGAAAATAATTAAAAGTTAATATCATTCTATCTTTCAGTTGTGGGAAACCTGGTCAAAAAACTTTGTAATTTAATCACCGCAATTTTTGATCATATCACCAAATTAAATGAATTTTGTAACAACGGTTCTGATAAAACTTCTGTTCATTCATACGATGATAGTGTCATTCATACGATGACAGTCCCAGACTTCTATCCTCCTAGTGCCGGAAAAACGTCTGACGATGAAATACCTGATGTTTCAAAATTCATGGCTGCTATAATGAAAAAACATATCTATTTATCAACCTTATGTTTATTATGTTTCTGAACTTCCTAGTACTTCGAGTACTAATAAAATGTCAAAACAAGTTACGTATGAACAGCAGAAAACAATATTAACAAAATACTGGAGCCTTCACTCATACAGCATAAGAGCGGTATATGCTTCAGTATTGAAACAAACTCAAGCTAAGCAAAAATTTCGTTTAGACAAGAGTGTTATTGCTCTTGAGTTTTATAGCATAAACACTAATGGCATTAAAACAGTTGTATACCAGAAGTTTTTTACGGGATATAGGAGAAAGCAAAGTTTCGTGTCACAATACGAATGTTTTTTTTTAAATTTTTTTTTATTGTTAACTATACGATCTGTTTTGGGGCACAAGGGTCACCTTGCTCTTCCGCGGTTATGTTTTTTACGTCCTTACTTTACGCCTCCCGGACAACTCGAGGACGTACGGCTATAGGACTGATTTAAGACCATCTGCACATTGCAAGCTCCATGCCAGCCTAAACTGGCATGGAAGATGGGTCGGCCCATGGGTTTTGCACACCAACAGGGGGTCATAGATGTGTTACATTTCACCACATATCAAAATCTGTTGATGAAATTTCACTTTGCATACTGCCCCTATCGGGATTCGAACCCGGTACCTCCCGATCCAAATGCCAAAGCTTTAACCACTGTGCCATTTGGTCAGTAATACGAATGTTGATATAGTCGTTGATAACGAAATCCTGTAAGCAAACTATCAGGTAGTTAGGTGAAAGGTGTAGTTGATCACATATAAATATATTTCCGGCTTATATCAGCCGTTTTACTCGTAAACGATCTAGTGACTGTTGCATTGGAAAAATTAAAAAGTCATTTGTGTCTATGATGTTTATGTTGTTCGCACTAAATAACACAAATACCAAAACAATCGATCACAATTTTTTATTAAATACTGAAGCAACTTTTATGATTTTGCCAAAATGATTAAAGCCAGTCGAAGAATAAATTGCTGCACTATCTGACAATTCTAAAATTATTCTGACCGAAAAACAACCATTTAAATCATTAAATATACGACGGGGGGGGGGGGGGGGGGGTGGGGGGGGGGTGTTAATATTTTTGGTTTGCCCGATCTTCAAAATGCTTATGATAAACCTCACATAACAAGTTAAGAGAAATAAAAGGATCTAATTGACCAACTACATCTCGGGAATGAAATATACCATAACAATTATTTAAACCTAATGATGGCAATATCCCAAATATCGATCCTGATGTTGACGATGAAGAAGACGCTGAACTACAAGAATAATGCCCCCCGCAAATTAAGTTTTAATAATAAAATGAATTTTGAAAATATTGATTATGGGTTTTTAAGACTTTTTATTTTCCCAAAAAAAATAAAAATAAAAATAGTGTAAGCCTCTTAAGATTTTTAATATAATTGGATCCCTATTTGCAAATATCTAATATGCCAATATTATTATCCCACAATCAATCAAAACTTAAACCCTCTGAAAACTTGGCAAAAGTCACATAAGCGGCTCTACATTTTTGGAACAGAAATTACCTAACGGTTTGTCAACAATGACTAGAGCCTGACCAACGACTCGCTAACTTTTTCTAAGGCTGAGAGTGCGTCCATCGTCTTAGCTTTAGGAGTTCAAACCTTTTTAAAAGATCATTTTCTTATTCTATTACTACATATTATATGAAAATTAACTAAAACGCACCGACCAAAAGGTACAGTGGTTAAAGCTTTGGCGTTTGAATCGATAGGTACCGGGTTCGAATCCCGATACAGGCAGGATGCAAAAGGGATTTTTCATCGTCTGATTACGATCGGTGATGAAAATGAACAAAACTATGACCCCCTTTCGGAGTGCACAACTCATGGACCAACCCATCTTCCATGCCAGTACTATAGGCTGACATGGAGCTACGCAAGGTGCAGATAGTTCTACGTATATCAGAACTATAGCAGTACGTCCTCGATTTGGCAAGCAGTGCGTAAGGTAAGGAAGCCAAAAGTGAACCGCGAAAGAGTTGGGATTGCTTAAACTACAGAATCGATGGAATCGAAATGAACAACGTGAAAATGTTGCGTTTAATCTTTATATCGAGCTCCATTCAGTTATAACGTGGCAAAACTAAGCCCCTGGATTGTGTTGCGCCAGTGGCCAAGTCAAATTGACGACATTGCTACCGCCACTAAAGCCATTTTGTGACTCATATTCAGCAGTAAAATAATGATTTCAAATGACGTCGTTTTGCGCAACAAAAATTATTCGAGATAATTTTATTCCCACTCTAAATGTTAGTATAATAAAAACAATAAACTTTTTCCAACATGTGGCTGATGCAAAATACGTGGGCAGCTTTCAATTAACATGGAGTAGAGTACGCTGGTAGCTGTGAATTGCCAAATGCAACCAGAAGCAACTCTGGGAATGGCAGTGCTGCCAACGTATTTTGCCATTCAAATTTCGGTACAAATACGTCGTTATCCAATTACCTATATTACATCTGTTTACACTTACAGATTCAGGGTCAAATATATCATCGAACAGGTTCCTTACTGCCAACACAAGATAGTGGCTATAGTAGTATTCAAATTTCGCTGGAATTCTGACACTTCCCGCGCAGAAGTTTTATGGCGGATACACAGTGATGTATTAAGTATAATACTCATGTTTATTGTTTACATTTTTACTTTTGTTTGTATTTAAATGGAATACGAATTTTAGGATACAATTAAAACACAAAGTTTAGATTTTATAAATTAAAATGATATTTAATTCGATAAGTTAAGAATTAATTCAAAATTCCATTAAATTGAAAACTGAATTTGTTTTTCTATGTTGTTGTGGTTTTGTGCGATACGAATAACATTTGGATATTTATTTTCCCTAGTTCGTACCAAAATTAAATGTTGTCATTGTTTCCAAAAGGCGTGCAATAATTTTTTACACCTATTAATTTTCACTTGATATATGATTGTAATAACATAAATAAATAATAATTTTGAATGTTTTGTGTATTAAAACTGAAATATAATTATTTTTCATTGTTATTTATTATTTTATTTAGGTTTACTATCTAAGATAAATGCTTGATGGGTCGCGTTTTTATAAAAAAAATTTCTACACCACTGAAAGCTGCGCAGAACAGTTAAACAATTTTTTTTTATCTGATCTGAATATTACTATACAAATTTTTGCTAACGTATTTTGTGGGCGATTCAGCAAGACAAGTCGATCAGTGTTGTACACATCACAATTCTGTGAAATGATCAACTGTGGAACCCAAACATGTTTCCATCACCAGCGAATTGGTTGCATTATTCAATGCCGCCTTAGAACGCATACCATCTGATAAACAGAAAACTACCATCAGAGCCGATAAGAAGCCTGCAGGATAACATGCAAGACGTTTTATTACGACAACAATTGATGAAGTCCTCATACCCAGAAAATTTGCGAAAAAGAGACTAGATCCGTTAGATTTACCAGAAAACACTATGGCAAGTATAAACGATAAAAAAGCTATTGCCTGGGGAATAAAGAAAAGCCGGACAAAGAAGTCGAGCTTTAGAAAATAAATCATATTGTGTTAATTTTTGGTCCAATATACTAAAATTGATAATTAAATACCATAGTGTTGTTACTGTGGGAAGCAATACCGATTACAGTGTTCATCTTGACAAATAAGCATGATGGTGGTGGCTACAATACATTTTATCTAAAAATAAAAGAATTTAAAAAAAAACTCTTCCGTCTTATCAAAGGTGTTTTAGCCTTAAAAATGTTTTAAACAAAAGAATGTTCGCAAATGTAATCATAATACGCAAGCTAAATAAACTACAAAATTTTATAGATTGTATGTAAGCCAATTTTCTTACTGTCAAAATTTTCTAAAATATTTCGTCAATTTCGAGTTGAGAGTCTCCAAACCAATAAAAAAGAAATCAAATTTTATTTCTCTACCTTAATTTGACTAAATTGAAAATAATTCAACAATACTGCAAAGACATCGAATTTCAAACATAATTAAACGTGAACTTAAATCAAAGCGAGGCTTCACGTGCACCTTCTTGGATGTAGCACAAGCCGACGTCATCTATTAGCGCACATATTAAGTTTTAACCAAAACAGTTTTATGAAATACTAGAACCTTACATATATAGCTAGCCAAAGCGCTTGTGTTAAATTATAAGGCCAATACTCTGAAATAAATCATAAAGAATAGTATAAGTTTGAAACAACCTTGTTTGTTCTTTATATCTCGGAATTGCTGAAAATTCAAAGCTTCTGATATGGACAAAGGGATGGCAAATAAAACTCAATGAAACAAAATCTCTTCGTGTGAAGATCATCCAGAAAACTTTCAACTAGATGCAGGTGAAACTGAACTCTAAATAAATTCCTTGTTAAACATGAAGAATTACCTAAAATACTGTTTGCTTGTTTCTTGGTTTTCTTGCCATCCACCGGTAGAAGCTTTATAAAATTTTTTAAAATTTACCAGAACCGTTATATCGAAAACTTACTGCATCTTGAAAAATCTTCTGACCTATGAAAATACCTCGTGTACTTTAAGAAATGTTCATATTGCAAAATAAAATTCCGTCTATTAAAATGAAACTAAAAGCTTCTTTTTCTACCCTTAAATATCTTTCTGAATTTTTATATTGCATTCCAAATGCTTTAACATCAATAAAATATAAAATGTATACTTGCGGAAAATGCACTTTCATATTTTCATTTCACAATTTATTTAAAAATTTATTTAATTTATTTATTTAAAAAAAAAAATTACTTTTGACTAATTTAAATTTTAATTTACTTCATAAAGTACAGAAATAAAGTACCCTACATAAAATAATTTAAAATGACCTCGAAGAATTCGTTTGTTTCACCAATGATTATGAACCAGTAAAGATACAAAAAACATAAAAGCAGACGACCAGTGCATCTTTTTATTTGCGACGATATTCAATTTTATATTATTTTTGCACAAATTGTTGGTTCGTTCATCCGGATCAACAAAAAAAAAAAAAATTTGTAAATTTAACTGAATATTATATTTACAAATAAAGACAATAATTTAGTAAAATACAAAATAAAAAGACAAAAGTAACAATAGTAATAATAGTAATAATATAAAATAAGAGAGAAAAATGGAAAAGAAGGGATTTTCATTATTCAAACGGATGATGTAGATATAAAAAGACGGGAGAAACAAACAATACAAACATTGGATTTGTTGGAGACGCCTTGTTGTGCTTTTTGGTGCTTTTTTTGTTTGGTGCTTTATTTCCGTTTATAAGTTATTGGTTTTTTGTTTTTTTATGAATCAGTATTGTTTTGCTGTATGTCGTATTTATTAGGTCATTATATATAGTTAAACACTATTTTGTCAAGTAACAAAAAAAATAAACATTTTAAAACATCTTTAAATTGATTACCGATAATGAACAATTTAGACCCAAGTGTAATTTTCTATGCTAAATGTCATTAACATGAGATTAGTTTTTATTTCAATTCTTGGATTGAAAACAGAGCAATTAAGTTCGTATTAGGAGCCATTTATAAGGATCTGTCAAATTGATTTTAAATAAAAATTCAGTTAAATTTCGAAGATTCAACCCAAACTTGTAAAAATTAACAATAAAAATTTCTGGCAACCGATGAATTTCGATCTTCATTTCAGAAAGTGAAAAATTATGAAAAATTTTGTTTGTGTTTGCAAAACAATCAACAATTTATAGTTCATACAATCACATGCTACACAAAATAGACGTAATGCTAAATTAATTGATAAAATTTGCCGAAATATCGAAATCAACAATAAAGGTAATTTCACAACTATTTATAGACCACAAAGAAAGTCAAAGACTGCATCAAAAATTATTTACACCAAATTTGACAAGATTCGTTGAACATACTCAAAAATAAAAAAATGAAACACTAATGCAAACATCAAACCAAATTTCACATTCTTGATAATTTTTGATGTCAAAATAGGATGGCCTAACAATTGATTTAGCCAAAAAAAAACCTTTAAGTATTTTAATTCAATTTTATCAAAATGACTATTCATCAGCTATAAATAACATTTGTCAATAATAGTTGTTGTTGTTGTCATAACAATAATGACCGAGAAATGAATTTGGCGACCATAAATAAACATCGCTGTTTAAAAATTCAAATAAAAATTATGAAATTTAATATTTCTTAGACAAATTTCTAAGATATGTTTGTTTTGTCACTAAAAGTTGTTATTATCAAAATAGAGGAGTGAATACGATGTGGCCAAATGTACGAAAAACCCGAATACACCACACTTTATTTCTAAATCTATAAATTGAACCTTCCGGATTTTTTTATAGAAACAGTCATTATAATAAAAAAAACACTATTGGCTGCTTAAATTTCAGTAAAACCACCAAGTCATCCTTGTTAAAATTAAGTATTTATTCTTCAATTAAAAATTGAAAAACTCATACGGAAGCTGCCACTTCCGGTACACAAATGTCCACCACATGTCGTAAGGATTTCCCAATTTATGGAAAAAGCTTTAATATGAAGTTTTATTCCATACAGTTTATTCGCCTGGACTGTAGAAATGGCAAGTTTTGTTGAAGCAATCTTTTCTATTAAAAACTGATCATTTCTTGTAAAATATAAAGAAGTTATCTGAACAAATTTGTTTTAAATTAAATCTACAATTTTTTTTATAAATGTTTTCGTAAATACTATAATTGTTGGTTTTGTTAATGTTATTTTTTGCCAAAACAATAATGTTCAAAGTAAAGTTTAGTTACTTAGTTTTAGAAACATTTATTAACAAACAAATATACAATTTTAGTAATTCTGAGCTGGTAAGCAAACACCAAAATTAACTTTAGCTATTTTTGGTTTATTTTTTTGATAATATTATCAAACTGTAAATTTTAGTATCATCTGATATGTCCGGATATTATTATATCTCGCCAAAAATTTATTATGAAAAGTTAAAAAGTATGCTCTTCATTATTATGAATAACACATCACAGAATTTGAAAGCGCAACCTGACGAATGTTCTACTAGTTGAAACATTACGTCAACTCAAACTGTTCACAATATTATCGATTTTATCAAAAATACAGCGTCGGTGAAAAGTATTAAGCACCCCTATAAAACACATGCATTTTACAAACTAATAATACTCCACGCGGCGTTTCAAACATTAATTAAAAACAATAGATAACAATAGATAATGTATTTTGAGATTGCGGCCCTTTTCACGGTTCATAGTATCTAAAGGTTTTTTTGTGTTATTTATTTTCGAAACAAGTGACATTCAATTTTATGAAATGCCTAAAAAGTGAACTTTGAATAGGAAAACAGATAGAAATATAGATTCTACACAAAGAAAGCAAGTCCAAGGAAGGGATTCCCAAGTTAGTAAAATGTTCTCGGTATGCAGTGCAATCTTATATTAAAAGGTTCGCGGAGGTCGGATCTCACTAAAACAGAGTAAGAATGGACAGGAAACGCGTGACTACTGAGCGCCAGGACGGACAACTTATCCGAAAGTCTATCAAGGACCTCAAAAAAACTTCTTCTGAACTCGATGTAGCGCTATTGGAGGACATTAGAAGGTCGATTTGTTCTTGAACTACAAAAAGAAGGCTCACAGAAGCTGGCTTAAAAAGCTGTAAAGTCGTTAAAAATCCTCTGCAGTCCAAGTACAACAAAGAAAACCGCTTGGTCTAATGGTGTATGATCGGACGATTTCAAAATTCAAGTAAATTTCAATGCCATCAGTATAAAGCAAACAACATCAATACTATAGTTATTTAATTTACATTTATATGAAATACAACCAATCTTACACCACAATACCATCCAGGGTAACTGAAATTTTGTGTACGAAAACCGCATGGACAGGCAAAAATACATCAATATGCTAGAAACGGCGCAGCTTCTAGCATATGCTAGAAATGCTAGAAACGGCCAAGCCTGTACCCCATCAAGCATCTTTAGGGTATTTTTTTAACCAAATATTAATTCTCCAGCAGATTTAGTGTCCTTTAAAGGTCAATTAATACCCCCTTTTCATCCAAACACACACACACACACACACACCACCCATTCACAAAATTACAGTATACCACCCGCGCATTGCAAGTTCCATGTCAACCTATGTATACTGGTATGGACGGCGGGTTTGCGCTGAATCGGCACTCCAACAGAGGGTCTTAGTTGTGTTTTTATTAACATCACTGATCGTAATCGAGGACGAGAATTCACTTTGAATCCAACCTCTGGTGGGCATCGAACCCAGCACCAATGTTAAAAAACGCTTTAACGAATGAATGGGATGCCATTACTATAGCTGAGTGCAAAAAACTTGTACGCATGCTCCAAAGGATTGTTGAAGTGATTGAGGCAATATGTGAAGCGACAAAATATAAAATACAATTTTAGTGTTTAGTCAATATATGAATATGGACAAAAAAACTTTAGTTTTATTTTTCATCCCGAATGTGTCTTATGCAGTTTGTTATGTCTTCATCCTTAATGTGTCTTTGGCTGTATTTACAATAATTGAAAAAAAAAAATGATTCAAATCAATACATATGCGCATAATAGCACTTTTACAAACTATTTTGGCTTCTGATTTTGCTTCTTGAATTCCGCTGCACAATTTAAAATATTTCATTGAAGTTGTTGAAACCTTTACTTCAACTCGAATACACTAAACCGCTTTACTTTTATATTTCAATAAATCAAACTCAATAAATAACCAAATTTCCTTCAATAACATAAAATTAATGTCAAATATTTCTGTTCATTCTGAACCCTAAAGCCATAACCTTAATCTACTTTAAACAACTTAAATTGAACGGAACTTATTTGTAACGCACATTCTTTCATCTTAAAAAATCAAATACATTTTATAGAAATGCGGCAACTAGAAATCATATAAAAAAAATTATCCTAAATCAAACAAAAAAGTATTATTCCCTACCACTTAATATCAAATAAATCTAATTAAATAAATGTAAGTATATACAACTAAACTGGAACGTTCTATCCGAGAGTTTAAAAAACCACAACTTTTTATTTTATTCTAATTTATTTTAGATTAGTTTTCATCTGAACAAATTTTGTTCAATTAATTTTATTATAGTTTTGTCTACTCTCTAAAACTCTGTACATAATATTGTAATACAACAACAAAACTAAAATCAATCGATTTGTTTTCTATTCAAAACAATTAATATTAACTTTAAAACTAACAATTCTAACAAAATAATACGATTTTTTTATATTTTTTTTTCAATTAAATTTCCAGCTACCCAGTATACCCTAAAACTAACAGATCTACAAATTTTGTTGCTCTATCATATCCCAAATAACTATAAAATAAATAAACGTCAACAAGGTGAACTTTAACATAAATTGTAAATTTTCAAGTCAATTAAAAAAAAAATTTGAAACTTTTCGGAAAATATAAAAGTTTTGTTTTGGTTTTATTTCCCAGTAATATTTTTTCATTCGTTTAGGGTGGCGTTGAGGTGGAGTAAGTATACATATATCCCTTACGGAGAAATAGTTGAAAATATATAATATTGGTGGTATATTTGTGCAAGCACATACGTTCGGCGTTATCGAGTGTTTATATAAATACAAACCTAGTTAAACAAGCCCCAATATACGATCCGATAGAAAATCTCATTTGAAACTACATAGAATTCCAGATGTATGTATATTATGTACATATAGTGATGATTATAACAATGATAGTCATTCTCATCCTATATAGATATTGTAGTATTTTAGAGATATGTACGAGTACATCCTCTTCCACGCGCATATGAAAATGTTGGAAATAAAATAAAATGATTTTTTATTTTTTAAATATAAATAAAAAGAATTAGCATGGGCTTATCTATCTATATACAAGTATATGTATATTTAAATTTGTGTTCATTTATTTATGTCAAACAGAATGTCGCAAAATTTCCAGTACCCAAGAGTTCCTTTTTTCGTTTTTCATTTTAATGGAATAAAAATTTTGTATTTTAATCTAATTTTTAGTGAATATATACACGACAACAACAAATTTGCAAAAAAAGGATGTGATTTAGTCTATATATTATACATGATTTTGTACATTGATGTCAAGGTGAGCTTTTTGCTCTAGATATAAGAACTTTGATAAATGATGTTATTGAACGAGGACGTAAGTAGGTGCAATTTTATAGATTATATGTATAACAGATATGGCCGGCAAATCTCTCGTGCATTAGCTTCATGGTTAGAAATTTAGATGATAAACCAATAAAAAAATATAGATTAGGATTTTTTTAAATGTCCAGTACTTTAACTTTATTGAAGATAACTAGAGACCTCAGTAAACCAACATTGTCGCAAAGTGCTCAGTACTGTGAGGTCTATTTTATCGTGCAGGTTTTTCTTATCTTTTTTAGGGGTCAATTCAAACTTCAATAAGCAGCTACTATTTTCACACTACCAAGACTCTAGAAGTTTAATTTAAAATATGTAATGCCATGTCGTTGACCCTAATTATCAATCTATTAACATATAACGTTGTGGTTTATTCGTTATAAAAATGTGGTTGGTTATAACAAATTAATTAAGATACGACAATAAAAGAGTAAGCCAAAGTTGTTCGAAAACTAGGATTGAATTATATAGTAAAATTAAGACCTAATTTTTTTACCTGATTTGTTCAATATATGCGATTTAATTAAACCATTTGAAAACTTAAAATGCTTGAAAAAAGGATCCCATATTTTCCCTTGGATCAACACCATTTAAATTAATAAAATCATTAAAGTAGAAAGGTAACATGCAAGTGAATTAATGTAATTAGATTCTGCAACATAAATAAGTAGAAACGAGTAGGGGGCGAAGTCCGAGATTCATACCTCCTCGCCGGTGCTCCCTGGGTAACGCTAAATGAATCAGGCGGTGTAGTGGAGACGAGCAGACTAAATCCTGTTTATAGTCATGGACACTACATGTCAGGGCGGGTTATTGGCGCCCTAAAACCAATACCAAACCAGCGTCTGTTCTCCATGTTAGGAGCGGCTGAAGCGGGCGTCTGTCTTGTATCAAGCGGCTCGCTATATAAATGTGTTCAAGGTAGGACTGGATGCCTTAAGATTCTCACCAGTACGTGACCCACACACGTAACAAGCGGGTTGAGCGGCAGGCCAACAACCTTCCCTCATAAAAACCATTTAAGTTATGAACCCTAGCGGGCGGCAAAATCCCTTCATGGGATGTGAAGCTAGAGAGAGAGAGAGAGAAACATAAATAAGTGTAAGACCTTATCTTTCCATAGAAAAACTAATCTTGTTATCAAACGGTTCCAAATAAATGGTATCACTCCACAAAGAGAACATACGAATTCACGTGAATCAAGGTAATTTATTGTATTTGTCAAAAATAGTTGTTGTTGTCAAAATAAACATGGCCGATAATAACACGGAATTTACTTAACAAGGACTAGAAACCTAAATATAATTGCAACAATTGTAATAAATAAATTGAAATTATTGTGATCGGTACTTACTTTTATGTGAATCAAAGAAAAATTGTTGTATTTGTCAAAAATAGTTGTTGTTGTCAAAATAAACATGGCCGATAATAACACGTAATTTACTTTAAAAGGACTAGAAACCGATACATAATTTCACAAATTGGATTAAATAAATTAAAATTGATGGCATTGAAATTGACTTTTATATAGATCAAAAAAAATTGTTATTTTTGTCAAAAAATAGTTGTTGTTGTCAAAATAAACATGGCCGATTATAATACGGAATTTACTTAACAAGGACTAGAAACCTAAATATAATTTCACAAATTGGATTAAATAAATTAAAGTTAATGGCATTGAAATTGAGTTTTATATGGATCAAAAAAAATTTGTTGTATTTGTCAAAAACAGTTGTTGTTGTCAAAATAAACATGGCTCATAATAACACAGACTTTACTTAAAAAGGACTAGAAACCTTAATATAATTTCATAAATTGAAATAAATAAATATAAACTATTGTGATTGGTACTTACTTTTGTATTTTTTAAAAATAGTTGTTGTTATCAAAATAAACATGGCCGATAATAACACGGAATATACATTACAAGGACTGGAAACCAATATATAATTTCACAAAGTGGATTACATATATATTTAAATTGTTAGGTTTAATATTACTTTTAGTTGAATCACGGTAATTTTATTTTATTTGTCAAAAAGAGTTGCTGTTGTCAAAATAAACATGGCCGATAATAACACGTAATTTACTTAACAAAGACTAGAAACCTAATTATAATTGCACAAATTGAAATAAATGAATTTAAATTATTGTGATTGGTATTGACTTTTATGTGAATCAAAGAAAATTTGTTGTTTTTGTCAAAAATAGTTGTTGTTGTCAAAATAAACATGGCTCATAATAACACGGAATTTTCTTAACAAGGACTAGAAACCTAAATATAATTGCACAAATTGTAATAAATAAATTTAAATTATTGTGCTTAGTACTTACTTTTATGTGAATCGAAGAAAATTTGTTCTATTTGTCAAAATTAGTTGTTGTTGTCAAAATAAACCTGGCCGATAATAACACGAAATTTTCTTAACAAGGACTACAAAACTAAATATAATTTCACAAATTTTAATAAATAAATTTAAATTATTGTGACTTTACTTCACAAAGACTAGAAACCTAATTAAAATTTCATAAATTGGAATAAATTAATTTAAATTATTGTAATTAGTACTTACTTTTATGTGAATCAAAGTAATTTTTTTGTATTTGTCAAAAAATAATGTTGTGGTTAAAATAAACATGGCCGATAATAACTCGAAATTTTCTTAACAAGGACTAGAAACCTAAATATAATTTCATAAATTGAAATAAATAAATTTAAATTATTGTAATTAGTACTTACTTTTATGAGAATCAAAGAAAATTTGTTGTATTTGTCAAAAATAGTGGTTGTTGTCAAAATAAACATGGCCGATAATAACACGAAATTTACTTTACAAAGACTAGAAACCTAAATATAATTTCATAAATTGGAACAAATAAAGCTAAATTGTTGGGATTGATATTGACTTTTAAGTTAATCAAAGAAAATTTGTTGTATTTGTCAAAAATAGTTGTTGTTGTCAAAATAAACATGGACGATAATAACACGAAATTTACCTAACAAGGACTAGAAACCTAAATATAATTTCATAAATTGGGATAAATAAATTAAAATTGTTATGATTGGTATTGACTTTTATGTGAATCAAAGAAATTTTTTTGTATATGTCAAAAATTATTGTTGTTGTCAAAATAAACATGGCCGATAATAACTCGAAATTTTCTTAACAAGGACTAGAAACCTAAATATAATTTCATAATTTGAAATAAATAAATTTAAATTATTGTAATTAGTACTTACTTTTATGTGAATCAAAGAAAATTTGTTGTATTTGTCAAAAATAGTTGTTGTTGTCAAAATAAACATGGTAAATAATAACACGGAATTTACTTAACAAGGACTAGAAACCGATATATAAATTCACAAATTGGACAAATAAAGCTAAATTGTTGGGATTGATATTGACTTTTAAGTGAATTAAAGAAAATTTGTTGTATTTGTCAAAAATAGTTGTTGTTGTCAAAATAAACATGGCCGATAATAACACGAAATTTACTTAACAAGGACTAGAAACCTAAATATAATTTCATAAATTGGAATAAATAAATTAAAATTGTTATGATTGGTATTGACTTTTATGTGAATCAAAGAAAATTTGTTGTATTTGTCAATAAAAGTTGTTGTTGTCAAAATAAAAATGGAGAATAATAACACGAAATTTACTTAACAAGGACTAGAAACCTAAATATAATTTCACAAATTGGAATAAATAAATTAAAATTGTTATGATTGGTATTGACTTTTATGTGAATCAAAGAAAATTTGTTCTATTTGTCGAAAATAGTTGTTGTTGTCAAAATAAACATGGCCAATAATAACACGGAATTTACTTAACAAGGACTAGAAACCGATATATAATTTCACAAATTGGAGCAAATAAATTAAAATTGTTATGATTGATATTGACTTTTAAGTGAATCAAAGAAAATTTGTTGTATTTGTCAAAAATAGTTGTTGTTGTCAAAATAAACATGGCCGATAATAACACGAAATTTACTTAACAAGGACTAGAAACCTAAATATAATTTCACAAATTGGAATAAATAAATTAAAATTGTTATGATTGGTATTGACTTTTATGTGAATCAAAGAAAATTTGATGTATTTGTCAATAAAAGTTGTTGTTGTCAAAATAAACATGGCCGATAATAACACGAAATTTACATAACAAGGACTAGAAACCTAAATATAATTTCACAAATTGGAATAAATAAATTAAAATTGTTATGATTGGTATTGACTTTTATGTGAATCAAAGAAAATTTGTTGTATTTGTCAAAAATAGTTGTTGTTGTCAAAATAAACATGGCCAATAATAACACGGAATTTACTTAACAAGGACTAGAAACCGATATATAATTTCACAAATTGGATTAAATAAATTAAAATTGTTATGATTGATATTGACTTTTAAGTGAATCAAAGAAAATTTGTTCTATTTGTCAAAAATAGTTGTTGTTGTCAAAATAAACATGGCCGATAATAACACGAAATTTAGTTAACAAGGACTAGAAACCTAAATATAATTTCACAAATTGGAATAAATAAATTAAAATTGTTATGATTGGTATTGACTTTTATGTGAATCAAAGAAAATTTGTTGTATTTGTCAATAAAAGTTGTTGTTGTCAAAATAAACATGGCCGATAATAACACGAAATTTACTTAACAAGGACTAGAAACCGATATATAATTTCACAAATTGGAATAAATAAATTAAAATTGTTATGATTGGTATTGACTTTTATGTGAATCAAAGAAAATTTGTTCTATTTGTCAAAAATAGTTGTTGTTGTCAAAATAAACATGGCCAATAATAACACGGAATTTACTTAACAAGGACTAGAAACCGATATATAATTTCACAAATTGGAGCAAATAAATTAAAATTGTTATGAATGATATTAAATTTTATATGAATCATAGAAAATTTGTGGTATTTTTCAATAATAGTTGTTGTTGTCAAAATAAACATGGCCGATAATAACACGAAATTTACTTAACAAGGACTAGAAACCGATACATAATTTCACAAATTGGATTAAATAAATTAAAATTGATGGCATTGAAATTAACTTTTATATGGATCAAAAAAAAATTGTTAATTTTGTCAAAAAATTAGTTGTTGTTGTCAAAATTAACATGGCCGATTATAATACGAAATTTACTTAACAAGGACTAGAAACCTAAATATAATTTCACAAATTGGAATAAATAAATTAAAATTGTTATGATTGGTATTGACTTTTATGTGAATCAAAGAAAATTTGTTCTATTTGTCAAAAATAGTTGTTGTTGTCAAAATAAACATGGCCAATAAAAACACGGAATTTACTTAACAAGGACTAGAAACCGATATATAATTTCACAAATTGGAGCAAATAAAAATAAAATTGTTATGATTGATATTGACTTGTAAGTGAATCATAGAAAATTTGTTGTATTTGTCAAAAATAGTTGTTGTTGTCAAAATAAACATGGCCGATAATAACACGAAATTTACCTAACAAGGACTAGAAACCGATACATAATTTCACAAATTGGATTAAATAAATTAAAATTGATGGCATTGAAATAAACTTTTATATGGATCAAAAAAAAATTGTTATTTTTGTCAAAAAAATAGTTGTTGTTGTCAAAATTAACATGGCCGATTATAATACGGAATTTACTTAACAAGGACTAGAAACCTAAATATAATTTCACAAATTGGAATAAATAAATTAAAATTGTTATGATTGGTATTGACTTTTATGTGAATCAAAGAAAATTTATTCTATTTGTCAAAAATAGTTGTTGTTGTCAAAATAAACATGGCCAATAAAAACACGGAATTTACTTAACAAGGACTAGAAACCGATATATAATTTCACAAATTGGAGCAAATAAAAATAAAATTGTTATGATTGATATTGACTTTTAAGTGAATCATAGAACATTTGTTGTATTTGTCAATAATAGTTGTTGTTGTCAAAATAAACATGGCCGATAATAACACGAAATTTACTTAACAAGGACTAGAAACCTAAATATAATTTCATAAATTGGGATAAATAAATTAAAATTGTTATGATTGGTATTGACTTTTATGTGAATCAGAGAAAACTTGTTGTATTTGTCAAAAAAAGTTGTTGTTGTCAAAATAAACATGGCCGATAATAACACAAAATTTACTTAACAAGGACTAGAAACCTAAATATAATTTCATAAATTGGAATAAATAAATTAAAATTGTTATGATTGGTAATGACTTTTATGTGAATCAGAGAAATTTGTTGTATTTGTCAAAAATAGTTGTTGTTGTCAAAATAAACATGGCCGATAATAACACAAAATTTACTTAAAAAGGACTAGAAACCTAAATATAATTTCATAAATTGAAATAAATAAATTTAAAATATTTTTATTAGTACTTACTGTTATGTGAATCAAAGTCAATTTGTTGTATTTGTCAATAATAGTTGTTGTTGTCAAAATAAACATGGCTAGCAATAACACGAAATTTACTTAACAAGGACTAGAAACCTAAATATAATTTCATAAATTGGAATAAATAAATTATAATTGTTATGGTTGGTATTGACTTTTATGTGAATCAAAGAAAATTTGTTGTATTTGTCAAAAATAGTTGTTGTTGTCAAAATAAACATGGCCGATAATAACACAAAATTTACTTAACAAGGACTAGAAACCTAAATATAATTTCATAAATTGGAATAAATAAATTAAAATTGTTATGATTGGTATTTACTTTTATGTGAATCAGAGAAAACTTGTTGTATTTGTCAAAAAAAGTTGTTGTTGTCAAAATAAACATGGCCGATAATAACACAAAATTTACTTAACAAGGACTAGAAACCTAAATATTATTTCATAAATTGGAATAAATAAATTAAAATTGTTATGATTTGTGTTGACTTTTATGTGAATCAAAGAAAATTTGTTCTATTTATCAAAAATAGTTGTTGTTGTCAAAATAAACATGGCAAATAATAACACGGAATTTACTTAACAAGGAATAGAAACCGATATATAATTTCACAAATTGGAGCAAATAAAGCTAAATTGTTGGGATTGATATTGACTTTTAAGTGAATCTAAGAAAATTTGTTGTATTTGTCAAAAATAGTTGTTGTTGTCAAAATAAACATGGCCGATAATAACACGAAATTTACTTAACAAGGACTAGAAACCTAAATATAATTTCATAAATTGGAATAAATAAATTAAAATTGTTATGATTGGTAATGACTTTTATGTGAATCAGAGTAATTTGTTGTATTTGTCAAAAATAGTTGTTGTTGTCAAAATAAACATGGCCGATAATAACACAAAATTTACTTAAAAAGGACTAGAAACCTAAATATAATTTCATAAATTGAAATAAATAAATTTAAAATATTTTGATTGGTACTTACTTTTATGTGAATCAAAGTCAATTTGTTGTATTTGTCAATAATAGTTGTTGTTGTCAAAATAAACATGGCTAGCAATAACACGAAATTTATTTAGCAAGGACTAGAAACCGATATATAATTTCACAAATTGGAGCAAATAAAGCTAAATTGTTGGGATTGGTATTGACTTTTAAGTGAATCAAAGAAAATTTGTTGTGTTTGTCAAAAATAGTTGTTGTTGTCAAAATAAACATGGCCGATAATAACACGAAACTTACTTAACAAGGACTAGAAACCTAAATATAATTTCATAAATTGGAATAAATAAATTAAAATTGTTATGATTGGTAATGACTTTTATGTGAATCAACGTCAAATTGTTGTGTTTGTCAATAATAGTTGTTGTTGTCAAAATAAACATGGCCGATAATAACACGAAATTTACTTAACAAGGACTAGAAACCTAAATATAATTTCATAAATTGGGATAAATAAATTAAAATTGTTATGATTGGTATTGACTTTTATGTGAATCAAAGAAAAATTGTTGTATTTGTCAATAATAGTTGTTGTTATCAAAATAAACATGGCCGATAATAACACGAAATTTACTTAACAAGGACTAGAAACCTAAATATAATTTCATAAATTGGAATAAATAAATTAAAATTGTTATGATTGGTATTGACTTTTATGTGAATCAAAGAAAATTTGTTCTATTTGTCAAAATAAGTTGTTGTTGTCAAAATAAACATGGCCGATAATAACACGAAATTTACCTAACAAGGACTAGAAACCTAAATATAATTTCATAAATTGGAATAAATAATTAAAATTGTTATGATTGGTATTGACTTTTATATGAATCAGAGAAAACTTGTTGTATTTGCCAAAAATAGTTGTTGTTGTCAAAATAAACATGGCCGATAATAACACAAAATTTACTTAACAAGGACTAGAAACCTAAATATAATTTCATAAATTGTAATAAATAAATTAAAATTGTTATGATTGGTATTGACTTTTATGTGAATCAAAGAAAATTTGTTGTATTTGTCAAAAATAGTTGTTGTTGTCAAAATAAACATGGCCGATAATAACACGAAATTTACCTAACAAGGACTAGAAACCTAAATATAATTTCACAAATTGGAATAAATAAATTAAAATTGTTATGATTGGTATTGACTTTTATGTGAATCAAAGAAAATTTGTTGTATTTGTCAATAATAGTTGTTTTTGTCAAAATAAACATGGCCGATAATAATACAAAATTTACTTAACAAGGACTAGAAACCTAAATATAATTTTATAAATTGGAATAAATAAATTAAAATTGTTATGATTGGTATTGACTTTTATGTGAATCAAAGAAAATTTGTTGTATTTGTCAAAAATAGTTGTTGTTGTCAAGATAAACATGGCCCATAATATTACGGAATTTACTTAACAAGGACTAGAAACCGATACATAATTTCACAAATTGGATTAAATAAATTAAAATTGATGGCATTGAAATTGACTTTTATATGGATCAAAAAAAAAATTGTTATTTTTGTCAAAAAAATAGTTGTTGTTGTCAAAATAAACATGGCCGATTATAATACGGAATTTACTTAACAAAGACTAGAAACCTAAATATAATTTCACAAATTGGATTAAATAAATTAAAATTGTTATGATTGGTATTGACTTTTATGTGAATCAAAGAAAATTTGTTGTATTTGTCAAAATAAGTTGTTGTTGTCAAAATAAACATGGCCGATAATAACACAAAATTTACTTAACAAGGACTAGAAACCTAAATATAATTTCACAAATTGGAATAAATAAATTAAAATTGTTATGATTGGGTATTGACTTTTATGTGAATCAAAGAAAATTTGTTGTATTTGTCAAAAATAGTTGTTGTTGTCAAAATAAACATGGCCGATAATAACACGAAATTTACTTAACAAGGACTAGAAACCTAAATATAATTTCATAAATTGGGATAAATAAATTAAAATTGTTATGATTGGTATTGACTTTTATATGAATCAAAGAAAATTTGTTGTATTTATCAAAAATAGTTGTTGTTGTCAAAATAAACATGGCCAATAATAACACGGAATTTACTTAACAAGGACTAGAAACCTAATTATAATTTCATAAATTGGGATAAATAAATTAAAATTGTTATGATTGGTATTGACTTTTATGTGAATCAAAAAAAAATTTGTTGTATTTGTCAAAAATTATTGTTGTTGTCAAAATAAACATGGCCGATAATAGCACGAACTTTACTTTACAAGGACTAGAAACCTAAATATAATTTCATAAATTGAAATAAATTAATTTAAATTATTGTGATTGGTACTTACTTTTATGTGAATCAAAGAAAATTTGTTGTATTTGTCAAAAATAGTTGTTGTTGTCAAAATAAACATGGCCGATAATAACACAGACTTTACTTAACAAGGACTAGAAACCTAAATATAATTTCATAAATTGAAATAAATAAATTTAAATTATTGTGATTGGTACTTACTTTTATGTGAATCAGAGAAAATTTGTTGTATTTGCCAAAAATAGTTGTTGTTGTCAAAATAAACATGGCCGATAATTACACAAAATTTACATAACAAGGACTAGAAACCTAAATATAATTTCGAAAATTGGAACAAATAAAGCTAAATTGTTGGGATTGATATTGACTTTTAAGTGAATCAAAGAAAATTTGTTGTATTTGTCAAAAATAGTTGTTGTTGTCAAAATAAACATGGCCCATAATAACACAGACTTTACTTAAAAAGGACTAGAAACCTTAATATAATTTCATAAATTGGAATAAATAAATTAAAATTGTTATGATTGGTATTGACTTTTATGTGAATCTGTAACGCTACGCGGAAAAGTCCAGTTGTATGACCTTGTGACCACACATTTGGAGTCCCGTAGCGTTAACAGAATCTCTAAGCTGCTATTAAGGCAGCTGCAGCACATTTGCCAGGCTAGGTGACAGGGATGGGCGTGGTTTGTGCTACCAGCAGTTTAAAGCTTGCAAGTGCTGCAAGGTATGGGTAAAACATAAGATTTATTCGTATTAACAACAAAAATAACACACAGAAACTACTTTATCATATTCATTGTCATTTATATGGAATTGGTAACCTTCAATTATCATTACAACCATATCACTATACTGTTGTGATCTCAGATGGTATTGACCACTTGCATTCCCCTTCCGCCCAAGGTCATCATTAGCAAATTTATATAATGACCCCAGTAATTTGGCACTAAATCACCTTTTAGTAATTTTCACTTACACAGTCATTATACACTTAAAGAAAAACATTTGTAACAACGGAAAACGACATCATCAAAATTCGAGAAAATAATGGTGGTAAAAAAAAATTCAACTATAAGAATGATAAGAAAACACATGATCTATGTCTCCAATGATTACACTATAACTTTAATTTACGGATACTTATGTATATAATTTTAATTTCAGTTACACTTAACTTTCCTTAATTATCTCTAATAACTTATTGAACCGGTTCCTCTACAACTTAACTATCATGCAATCGAGAATTTTTAACATAGGGATACCTTCTAGCACATAAATATTCTTTACTTAATATTCATAGTATCGAAAGTAAATTTGTCAAATTTAATAATTGCACATAAAGATAAATAAATAAATATAATAATTTGAATAAATATAAATAAATAATATATACATATATATAGTTGAATAGATAAATATAGGTTTTAAATAATTAATTAATTGTAAAAAAAATAGATTATAATGTTAGTACATGTCATGAGTACTTAACTGAATTTTATTTATATTGCTGATGAGGTGTGACCTTGGAACCATTCGATTTATGGTGTCAAACATATGGTGTGATAACTCCGCGGTAAAACTGATCAATATGACCATTTCCTTTTTTGAGGTTGGCTAGCAGCTTATTATTCGTGTTTTTTTTTTTAATTTTTTTTTTTGTTTTAAAAAAAAAGGTTGACCCTGGACAAGAGACTCCGCAAAAAAAATAATCGCGTATAACTTTTCCAATGCCGCTGCTATCAGCTCACGGTATATACGTATCTCAGCGAAGCTGGTTTGCAATTTTACCTAGTTCACGGATGCCAAGAAATGATGTTACGCGGATACCGTTATCTCGTACTATGCACGCATCAAAAAGAAAAATTCGGAATTAACGCGGTTGTACATTAAATATTTTTTTTTTTTTCACTTTAGATCACAATCACATTTAAAAGAAATTAACATATTATGTATGCTAAAGATTACCTAGTCGCGTATTCCAATCAACCCAAACTTGCACCGCACTTGCTTTTACACTACCGACACGGTTTTAATTTTAAACTAATATATTTTTTTAAATGGTTATTTATACCACGTTCTTGCCAGTTTTAAGTCCAGCGATCAACTGATATTGGCAATCACAAATTTTGTTTGCTCTATAATTCAATGAAACAAATACACACCTATACATTATTATTTCGGTCACCTCATCAACAACACCATCATCTGTTTCATTGTATACTATAGATCACGTTTTCTTTTGCGTAACGTCATCAATAAATATTTTATAATATTATCAATAGTACCACCATCATTAATATCCAAACATTCGATGTAAATGTTGTACTCTTGTTTTTATTTTACCACCCTATCCGAGATAATTCAACGCAGTAACAGCCAATGTTACAAATCAGAGAAAACTTGTTGTATTTGTCAATAATAGTTGTTGTTGTCAAAATAAACATGGCCGATAATAACACAAAATTTACTTAACAAGGACTAGAAACCTAAATATAATTTCATAAATTGGAATAAGTAAATTAAAATTGTTATGATTTGTATTGACTTTTATGTGAATCAAAGAAAATTTGTTGTATTTGTCAAAAATAGTTGTTGTTGTCAAAATAAACATGGCCCATAATAACATGGAATTTACTTAACAAGAACTAGAAACCGATACATAATTTCACAAATTGGATTAAATAAATTAAAATTGATGGCATTGAAATTGACTTTTATATGGATCAAAAAAAATTGTTATTTTTGTCAAAAAAATAGTTGTTGTTGTCAAAATAAACATGGCCGATTATAATACGGAATTTACTTAACAAGGACTAGAAACCTTAATATAATTTCACAAATTAGAATAAATAAATTAAAATTGTTATGATTTGTATTGACTTTTATGTGAATCAAAGAAAATTTGTTATTTTTGTCAATAATAGTTGTTGTTGTCAAAATAAACATGGCCAATAATAACACGGAATTTACTCAACAAGGACTAGAAACCGATATATAATTTCACAAATTGCAGCAAATAAAGCTAAATTGTTGCGATTGATATTGACTTTTATGTGAATCAATGAAAATTTGTTGTATTTGTCAAAAATAGTTGTTGTTGTCAAAATAAACATGGCCGACAATAACACGAAAATACTAGAAACCTAAATATAATTTCATATATTGGAATAAATAAATTAAAATTGTTATGATTGGTATTGACTTTTATCTGAATCAAAGAAAACTTGTTGTATTTGTCAAAAATAGTTGTTAATGTCAAAATAACCATGGCCGATAGTAACACGAAATTTACTTAACAAGGACCAAAAACCTAAATATAAATTCATAAATTGGAATAAATAAATTAAAATTGTTATGATTGGTATTGACTTTTATGTGAATCAAAAAAAATTTGTTGTATATGTGAAAAATAGTTGTTGTTGTCAAAATAAACATGGCCAATAATAACACAAAATTTACTTTAAGGACTAGAAACCTAAATATAATTTCATAAATTGGAATAAATAAATTAAAATTGTTATGATTGGTATTTACTTTTATGTGAATCAGAGAAAACTTGTTGTATTTGTCAAAAAAAAAGTTGTTGTTGTCAAAATAAACATGGCCGATAATAATACAAAATTTACTTAACAAGGACTAGAAACCTAAATATTATTTCATAAATTGGAATAAATAAATTAAAATTGTTATGAATAGTATTGACTTTTATGTGAATCAAAGAAAATTTGTTGTATTTGTCAAAAATAGTTGTTGTTGTCAAAATAAACATGGCCAATAATAACACGGAATTTACTCAACAAGGACTAGAAACCGATATATAATTTCACAAATTGCAGCAAATAAAGCTAAATTGTTGCGATTGATATTGACTTTTATGTGAATCAATGAAAATTTGTTGTATTTGTCAAAAATAGTTGTTGTTGTCAAAATAAACATGGCCGATAATAACACGAAATTTACCTAACAAGGACTAGAAACCTAAATATAATTCCATAAATTGGAATAAATAAATTAAAATTGTTATGATTGGTATTTACTTTTATGTGAATCAAAGAAAATTTGTTGTATTTGTCAAAAATAGTTGTTGTTGTCAAAATAAATATGGCCGATAATAATACAAAATTTACTTAACAAGGACTAGAAACCTAAATATAATTTCATAAATTGGAATAAATAATTAAAATTGTTATGATTGGTATTGACTTTTATGTGAATCAGAGAAAACTTGTTGTATTTGTCAAAAATAGTTGTTGTTGTCAAAATAAACATGGCCGAACAAAAAATTTACTTAACAAGGACTAGAAACCTAAATATAATTTCATAAATTGGAATAAATAAATTAAAATTGTTATGATTGGTATTGACTTTTATGTGAATCAAAGAAAATTTGTTGTATTTGTCAATAATAGTTGTTGTTGTCAAAATAAACATGGCCGATAATAATACAAAATTTACCTAACAAGGACTAGAAACCTAAATATAATTTCATAAATTGGGATAAATAAATTAAAATTGTTATGATTGGTATTGACTTTTATGTGAATCAAAGAAAATTTGTTGTATTTGTCAAAAATAGTTGTTGTTGTCAAAATAAACATGGCCAATAATAACACGGAATTTACTAAACAAGGACTAGAAACCGATATATAATTTCACAAATTGGAGCAAATAAAGCTAAATTGTTGGGATTGATATTGACTTTTAAGTGAATCAAAGAAAATTTGTTGTATTTGTCGAAAATAGTTGTTGTTGTCAAAATAAACATGGCCGATAATAACACGAAATTTACTTAACAAAGACTAGAAACCTAAATATAATTTCATAAATTGGGATAAATAAATTAAAATTGTTATGATTGGTATTGACTTTTATGTGAATCAAAGAAAATTTGTTGTATTTGTCAAAAATAGTTGTTGTTGTCAAAATAAACATGGCCAATAATAACACGGAATTTACTAAACAAGGACTAGAAACCGATATATAATTTCACAAATTGGAGCAAATAAAGCTAAATTGTTGGGATTGATATTGACTTTTAAGTGAATCAAAGAAAATTTGTTGTATTTGTCAAAAATAGTTGTTGTTGTCAAAATAAACATGGCCGATAATAACACGAAATTTACCTAACAAGGACTAGAAACCTAAATATAATTCCATAAATTGGAATAAATAAATTAAAATTGTTATGATTGGTATTGACTTTTATGTGAATCAAAGAAAATTTGTTGTATTTGTCAAAAATAGTTGTTGTTGTCAAAATAAATATGGTCGATAATAATACAAAATTTACTTAACAAGGACTAGAAACCTTAATATAATTTCACAAATTAGAATAAATAAATTACAATTGTTATGATTTGTATTGACTTTTATGTGAATCAAAGTCAATTTGTTGTATTTGTCAATAATAGTTGTTGTTGTCAAAATAAACATGGCCAATAATAACACGGAATTTACTCAACAAGGACTAGAAACCGATATATAATTTCACAAATTGCAGCAAATAAAGCTAAATTGTTGCGATTGATATTGACTTTTATGTGAATCAATGAAAATTTGTTGTATTTGTCAAAAATAGTTGTTGTTGTCAAAATAAACATGGCCGATAATAACACGAAATTTACCTAACAAGGACTAGAAACCTAAATATAATTTCATATATTGGAATAAATAAATTAAAATTGTTATGATTGGTATTGACTTTTATGTGAATCAAAGAAAACTTGTTGTATTTGTCAAAAATAGTTGTTAATGTCAAAATAACCATGGCCGATAATAACACGAAATTTACTTAACAAGGACCAAAAACCTAAATATTAATTCATAAATTGGAATAAATAAATTAAAATTGTTATGATTGGTATTGACTTTTATGTGAATCAAAAAAAATTTGTTGTATTTGTCAAAAATAGTTGTTCTTGTCAAAATAAACATGGCCAATAATAACACGGAATTTACTTAACAAGGACTAGAAACCTAAATATAATTTCATAAATTGGAATAAATAAATTAAAATTGTTATGATTGGTATTTACTTTTATGTGAATCAGAGAAAACTTGTTGTATTTGTCAAAAAAAAAGTTGTTGTTGTCAAAATAAACATGGCCGATAATAATACAAAATTTACTTAACAAGGACTAGAAACCTAAATATTATTTCATAAATTGGAATAAATAAATTAAAATTGTTATGAATAGTATTGACTTTTATGTGAATCAAAGAAAATATGTTGTATTTGTCAAAAATAGTTGTTGTTGTCAAAATAAACATGGCCAATAATAACACGGAATTTACTCAACAAGGACTAGAAACCGATATATAATTTCACAAATTGCAGCAAATAAAGCTAAATTATTGCGATTGATATTGACTTTTATGTGAATCAATGAAAATTTGTTGTATTTGTCAAAAATAGTTGTTGTTGTCAAAATAAACATGGCCGATAATAACACGAAATTTACCTAACAAGGACTAGAAACCTAAATATAATTCCATAAATTGGAATAAATAAATTAAAATTGTTATGATTGGTATTGACTTTTATGTGAATCAAAGAAAATTTGTTGTATTTGTCAAAAATAGTTGTTGTTGTCAAAATAAATATGGCCGATAATAATACAAAATTTACTTAACAAGGACTAGAAACCTAAATATAATTTCATAAATTGGAATAAATAATTAAAATTGTTATGATTGGTATTGACTTTTATGTGAATCAGAGAAAACTTGTTGTATTTGTCAAAAATAGTTGTTGTTGTCAAAATAAACATGGCCGAACAAAAAATTTACTTAACAAGGACTAGAAACCTAAATATAATTTCATAAATTGGAATAAATAAATTAAAATTGTTATGATTGGCATTGACTTTTATGTGAATCAAAGAAAATTTGTTGTATTTGTCAATAATAGTTGTTGTTGTCAAAATAAACATGGCCGATAATAATACAAAATTTACCTAACAAGGACTAGAAACCTAAATATAATTTCATAAATTGGGATAAATAAATTAAAATTGTTATGATTGGTATTGACTTTTATGTGAATCAAAGAAAATTTGTTGTATTTGTCAAAAATAGTTGTTGTTGTCAAAATAAACATGGCCAATAATAACACGGAATTTACTAAACAAGGACTAGAAACCGATATATAATTTCACAAATTGGAGCAAATAAAGCTAAATTGTTGGGATTGATATTGACTTTTAAGTGAATCAAAGAAAATTTGTTGTATTTGTCGAAAATAGTTGTTGTTGTCAAAATAAACATGGCCGATAATAACAAGAAATTTACCTAACAAGAACTAGAAACCTAAATATAATTTCATAAATTGGAATAAATAAATTAAAATTGTTATGATTGGTATTGACTTTTATGTGAATCAAAGAAAATTTGTTGTATTTGTAATAAATAGTTGTTGTTGTCAAAATAAACAAGGCCGATAATAACACGAAATTTACTTAACAAGGACTAGAAACCTAAATATAATTTCATAAATTGGAATAAATAAATTAAAATTTTTATGATTGGTATTGACTTTTATATGAATCAGAGAAAACTTGTTGTATTTGTCAAAGATAGTTGTTGTTGGCAAAATAAACATGGCCGATAATAACACGGAATTTACATAACAAGGACTAGAAACCTAAACATAATTTCACAATTGGATTATATAAACTAAAATTGATGGCATTGAAATTGACTTTTATTTAGATCAAAATATTGTTATTTTTTAAAAAAATAGTTGTTGTTGTCAAAATAAACATGGCCGATTATAAAACGGAATTTACTTAACAAGGACTAGAAACCTAAAAACAATTTCACAAATTGGATTAAATAAATTTAAATTATTGTGATTTGTACTTACTTTTATGTTAATCAAAGTAAATTTTTTGTATTTGTCAAAAATAGTTGTTGTTGTCAAAATAAACATGGCCGATAATAACACGAAATCTACCTAACAAGGACTAGAAACCTAAATATAATTCCATAAATTGGAATAAATAAATTAAAATTGTTATGATTGGTATTTACTTTTATGTGAATCAAAGAAAATTTGTTGTATTTGTCAAAAATAGTTGTTGTTGTCAAAATAAATATGGCCGATAATAATACAAAATTTACTTAACAAGGACTAGAAACCTAAATATAATTTCATAAATTGGAATAAATAATTAAAATTGTTATGATTGGTATTGACTTTTATGTGAATCAGAGAAAACTTGTTGTATTTGTCAAAAATAGTTGTTGTTGTCAAAATAAACATGGCCGAACAAAAAATTTACTTAACAAGGACTAGAAACCTAAATATAATTTCATAAATTGGAATAAATAAATTAAAATTGTTATGATTGGTATTGACTTTTATGTGAATCAAAGAAAATTTGTTGTATTTGTCAATAATAGTTGTTGTTGTCAAAATAAACATGGCCGATAATAATACAAAATTTACCTAACAAGGACTAGAAACCTAAATATAATTTCATAAATTGGGATAAATAAATTAAAATTGTTATGATTGGTATTGACTTTTATGTGAATCAAAGAAAATTTGTTGTATTTGTCAAAAATAGTTGTTGTTGTCAAAATAAACATGGCCAATAATAACACGGAATTTACTAAACAAGGACTAGAAACCGATATATAATTTCACAAATTGGAGCAAATAAATCTAAATTGTTGGGATTGATATTGACTTTTAAGTGAATCAAAGAAAATTTGTTGTATTTGTCGAAAATAGTTGTTGTTGTCAAAATAAACATGGCCGATAATAACACGAAATTTACTTAACAAAGACTAGAAACCTAAATATAATTTCATAAATTGGGATAAATAAATTAAAATTGTTATGATTGGTATTGACTTTTATGTGAATCAAAGAAAATTTGTTGTATTTGTCAAAAATAGTTGTTGTTGTCAAAATAAACATGGCCAATAATAACACGGAATTTACTAAACAAGGACTAGAAACCGATATATAATTTCACAAATTGGAGCAAATAAAGCTAAATTGTTGGGATTGATATTTACTTTTAAGTGAATCAAAGAAAATTTGTTGTATTTGTCAAAAATAGTTGTTGTTGTCAAAATAAACATGGCCGATAATAACACGAAATTTACCTAACAAGGACTAGAAACCTAAATATAATTCCATAAATTGGAATAAATAAATTAAAATTGTTATGATTGGTATTGACTTTTATGTGAATCAAAGAAAATTTGTTGTATTTGTCAAAAATAGTTGTTGTTGTCAAAATAAATATGGCCGATAATAATACAAAATTTACTTAACAAGGACTAGAAACCTTAATATAATTTCACAAATTAGAATAAATAAATTACAATTGTTATGATTTGTATTGACTTTTATGTGAATCAAAGTCAATTTGTTGTATTTGTCAATAATAGTTGTTGTTGTTAAAATAAACATGGCCAATAATAACACGGAATTTACTCAACAAGGACTAGAAACCGATATATAATTTCACAAATTGCAGCAAATAAAGCTAAATTGTTGCGATTGATATTGACTTTTATGTGAATCAATGAAAATTTGTTGTATTTGTCAAAAATAGTTGTTGTTGTCAAAATAAACATGGCCGATAATAACACGAAATTTACCTAACAAGGACTAGAAACCTAAATATAATTTCATATATTGGAATAAATAAATTAAAATTGTTATGATTGGTATTGACTTTTATGTGAATCAAAGAAAACTTGTTGTATTTGTCAAAAATAGTTGTTAATGTCAAAATAACCATGGCCGATAATAACACGAAATTTACTTAACAAGGACCAAAAACCTAAATATTAATTCATAAATTGGAATAAATAAATTAAAATTGTTATGATTGGTATTGACTTTTATGTGAATCAAAAAAAATTTGTTGTATTTGTCAAAAATAGTTGTTCTTGTCAAAATAAACATGGCCAATAATAACACGGAATTTACTTAACAAGGACTAGAAACCTAAATATAATTTCATAAATTGGAATAAATAAATTAAAATTGTTATGATTGGTATTTACTTTTATGTGAATCAGAGAAAACTTGTTGTATTTGTCAAAAAAAAAGTTGTTGTTGTCAAAATAAACATGGCCGATAATAATACAAAATTTACTTAACAAGGACTAGAAACCTAAATATTATTTCATAAATTGGAATAAATAAATTAAAATTGTTATGAATAGTATTGACTTTTATGTGAATCAAAGAAAATATGTTGTATTTGTCAAAAATAGTTGTTGTTGTCAAAATAAACATGGCCAATAATAACACGGAATTTACTCAACAAGGACTAGAAACCGATATATAATTTCACAAATTGCAGCAAATAAAGCTAAATTATTGCGATTGATATTGACTTTTATGTGAATCAATGAAAATTTGTTGTATTTGTCAAAAATAGTTGTTGTTGTCAAAATAAACATGGCCGATAATAACACGAAATTTACCTAACAAGGACTAGAAACCTAAATATAATTCCATAAATTGGAATAAATAAATTAAAATTGTTATGATTGGTATTGACTTTTATGTGAATCAAAGAAAATTTGTTGTATTTGTCAAAAATAGTTGTTGTTGTCAAAATAAATATGGCCGATAATAATACAAAATTTACTTAACAAGGACTAGAAACCTTAATATAATTTCACAAATTAGAATAAATAAATTACAATTGTTATGATTTGTATTGACTTTTATGTGAATCAAAGTCAATTTGTTGTATTTGTCAATAATAGTTGTTGTTGTCAAAATAAACATGGCCAATAATAACACGGAATTTACTCAACAAGGACTAGAAACCGATATATAATTTCACAAATTGCAGCAAATAAAGCTAAATTGTTGCGATTGATATTGACTTTTATGTGAATCAATGAAAATTTGTTGTATTTGTCAAAAATAGTTGTTGTTGTCAAAATAAACATGGCCGATAATAACACGAAATTTACCTAACAAGGACTAGAAACCTAAATATAATTTCATATATTGGAATAAATAAATTAAAATTGTTATGATTGGTATTGACTTTTATGTGAATCAAAGAAAACTTGTTGTATTTGTCAAAAATAGTTGTTAATGTCAAAATAACCATGGCCGATAATAACACGAAATTTACTTAACAAGGACCAAAAACCTAAATATTAATTCATAAATATGAATAAATAAATTAAAATTGTTATGATTGGTATTGACTTTTATGTGAATCAAAAAAAATTTGTTGTATTTGTCAAAAATAGTTGTTCTTGTCAAAATAAACATGGCCAATAATAACACGGAATTTACTTAACAAGGACTAGAAACCTAAATATAATTTCATAAATTGGAATAAATAAATTAAAATTGTTATGATTGGTATTGACTTTTATGTGAATCAGAGAAAACTTGTTGTATTTGTCAAAAAAAAAGTTGTTGTTGTCAAAATAAACATGGCCGATAATAATACAAAATTTACTTAACAAGGACTAGAAACCTAAATATTATTTCATAAATTGGAATAAATAAATTAAAATTGTTATGAATAGTATTGACTTTTATGTGAATCAAAGAAAATATGTTGTATTTGTCAAAAATAGTTGTTGTTGTCAAAATAAACATGGCCAATAATAACACGGAATTTACTCAACAAGGACTAGAAACCGATATATAATTTCACAAATTGCAGCAAATAAAGCTAAATTATTGCGATTGATATTGACTTTTATGTGAATCAATGAAAATTTGTTGTATTTGTCAAAAATAGTTGTTGTTGTCAAAATAAACATGGCCGATAATAACACGAAATTTACCTAACAAGGACTAGAAACCTAAATATAATTCCATAAATTGGAATAAATAAATTAAAATTGTTATGATTGGTATTGACTTTTATGTGAATCAAAGAAAATTTGTTGTATTTGTCAAAAATAGTTGTTGTTGTCAAAATAAATATGGCCGATAATAATACAAAATTTACTTAACAAGGACTAGAAACCTAAATATAATTTCATAAATTGGAATAAATAATTAAAATTGTTATGATTGGTATTGACTTTTATGTGAATCAGAGAAAACTTGTTGTATTTGTCAAAAATAGTTGTTTTTGTCAAAATAAACATGGCCGAACAAAAAATTTACTTAACAAGGACTAGAAACCTAAATATAATTTCATAAATTGGAATAAATAAATTAAAATTGTTATGATTGGCATTGACTTTTATGTGAATCAAAGAAAATTTGTTGTATTTGTCAATAATAGTTGTTGTTGTCAAAATAAGCATGGCCGATAATAATACAAAATTTACCTAACAAGGACTAGAAACCTAAATATAATTTCATAAATTGGGATAAATAAATTAAAATTGTTATGATTGGTATTGACTTTTATGTGAATCAAAGAAAATTTGTTGTATTTGTCAAAAATAGTTGTTGTTGTCAAAATAAACATGGCCAATAATAACACGGAATTTACTAAACAAGGACTAGAAACCGATATATAATTTCACAAATTGGAGCAAATAAAGCTAAATTGTTGGGATTGATATTGACTTTTAAGTGAATCAAAGAAAATTTGTTGTATTTGTCGAAAATAGTTGTTGTTGTCAAAATAAACATGGCCGATAATAACAAGAAATTTACCTAACAAGAACTAGAAACCTAAATATAATTTCATAAATTGGAATAAATAAATTAAAATTGTTATGATTGGTATTGACTTTTATGTGAATCAAAGAAAATTTGTTGTATTTGTAATAAATAGTTGTTGTTGTCAAAATAAACAAGGCCGATAATAACACGAAATTTACTTAACAAGGACTAGAAACCTAAATATAATTTCATAAATTGGAATAAATAAATTAAAATTTTTATGATTGGTATTGACTTTTATATGAATCAGAGAAAACTTGTTGTATTTGTCAAAGATAGTTGTTGTTGGCAAAATAAACATGGCCGATAATAACACGGAATTTACATAACAAGGACTAGAAACCTAAACATAATTTCACAATTGGATTATATAAACTAAAATTGATGGCATTGAAATTGACTTTTATTTAGATCAAAATATTGTTATTTTTTAAAAAAATAGTTGTTGTTGTCAAAATAAACATGGCCGATTATAAAACGGAATTTACTTAACAAGGACTAGAAACCTAAAAACAATTTCACAAATTGGATTAAATAAATTTAAATTATTGTGATTTGTACTTACTTTTATGTTAATCAAAGTAAATTTTTTGTATTTGTCAAAAATAGTTGTTGTTGTCAAAATGACATGGCCGATAATAACAGGGAATTTACTTTACAAGAACAAGAATCAAAAATATAACTTCACAAATTGGATTAAATAAATTTAATTGCTGGGATTGATGATTACTTTTATGTACATCAAAGTAAGTTTATTGTATTTGTCATAAATACATGTTATTCTCAAAATAAAAATGGCCCATAAAAAGATGGAATTTACTTAACAAGGACAAGAAGCGAATCTATAATTTCACAAATAGGATTAAATAAATTAAAATTGTTGGGATTGATTTTACTTTTAATTGAATCATGTTAAATTTAATTTTTTTATCACAAAATGTTGTTGTTGTCAAAATAAGCATGGCCGATAGATAATAACACTTATTTATTTAATAAAAGGATTAGAAACCTCATATTATTTCACAAATTTTATTAAGTAAATTTAAATTGTAAGGATTGATATTCACTTTTATTTGAATTTTTATAAATTTGTTGTATTTGTAGAAATAGTTGTTGTTGTCAACATAAGCATGACCGATAATAACACAGAACTTATTAACTAGAATGACAAACCAATGTATAATTTGTTTTATGATTAAAATAAATCAGATTGACTAAATTTTATAATTAGATTAATAAGCAAACACACACTGAAAATTTTTAACAACTAAAGACTGCTGTTAAGTTATTTGCAATATATTTATAATAGGATATATTAAAGAGAATGCGTTTGATTGTCATATTGTTAAACTACTTAGTATTAGTTTCTGTTATAATTAATTTAAATTTAGCGCAACAATTTTTCTATACTTTTTTATAAAAGATTTAGAAATATTAGTTTAAATTTTTATATAAACTTGTCAAGAAATGTATAACCAAAATTAATTCTTTCTTTTTACAATAAACTCTTGAACGGGAAAATTTAATTTAGATTTGGATTTTAGAATAAATTTATTTAAATATTGGATGCCTATTTTTTTTGAAAATCGTTCTACATCTTGATAAAAAAATACGAAAAATAACCCTGTTCAAAACCCACGTTTCTCGACGTTTCGAAATTACTACCCAACAGCATTTTGGCCATTTGAAGCTCGGCACGTTGGAAGCATTATGAGTAATCATTCAAAGGTCACGAGAACTGCAAACACTTAAATGATAACCAAACAAAACCGGGGCCTTTCCGATCAACATTACAACGCTTATCCGCCGATAAGAATTAATGCATTTTTTTTTCTATTAATAACTGAAACATGATTTTACATACGTTAATTAAATTAGGTGATCTAAATAAGATAAATATGACCGTAGGGCAGAAATAACAACCATCACGAACAGAAGTTATCAATAAAATCCAAAAAAAATATTTATCCGAAAGTCCAGTTGTGGTACACGATGAGATCGCCGGTTCTGTACAATTTATATTTGTTTTAATGAAAATGATTTATGAGTAGTAATAATATGATGAGCCAGCAATTTTAGTTTTATTTTTTTTTTTTTTGCATTGAACAATTGCATGAAACAACACAGTACTTGCCAACAAATAGCAAACTTTTACAATATACTTTTTAATTTGATGTATAACCATTGTAATACTAGTAAGGCTCTTTATACCAGTGATTAAACAGAAACTAAACATTTTTATATATTTTCATTTTAATTATATCCTGTATTCGATCCAACAATTAGGATGATACATTTCTAGACCCAAACTACAGTGCAATACTTTTTAGTACAATTATAATAACCTTTCTTCTGATATTCCACCCCGATTACGCTAGTGGAGTCGATTGTCGTTTCAAGCGACTATAAAACTTTGCTATTTGTATGAAAAATTAGCCAGTTGCTATGCCGATAAGTGACTTGGGGCGAAAGAAACAATTAAAAACTGTCATTTCGAGTCGTGTGAAATTTGGAAGTGACTAGAAAAAACATATAATACGCCGATAGTCGTTTGAAGTAACTACGATAATAAGCATGTTAAATATTTTGACAAGGCAGGCGACTGCGGTTTCATATTAAAAGAGTCTAACAACAAACGACACAACTAGCGTAATCGGGGTGTTATAGACCTTTTAAATTCTAAAAACTTTAAAATTATAATCTTTATACTATTAATTAATAAGACTTGACGCATGAGAAAGATTCTTGCTTCAATAAGAGGTCAATCTTATCAAAAAAAAAACCTATATAATTTATACCACACGACATACAGCAATATTTATGACATCATGATACACCAAAACGTGTCTATCGAATAAATTTTCCAACCGAAAGCATAAATTTTTATCATAATTCATGCATATGCATAACTTTTTTAATAGCCATAATTTCCATAAGCGTATGATGTACAACCAATTATAATTTCCACCATTACATATTCCATTAAAACTATAACTAATTTTCTATCTAATAAATCAATTTAATATCTTGAAAATATTTTTTATGCCAGATTCTATGTATATGTAAGTATATATTATGCGGCGCAAAGTAGACAAAATTTTCACGTTTAGTATAAATGCATAAAAGAAAAATTACAGGAAAAAGGAAAAGCTTTTTGCATTAAGTTTTTATTTCTACATGCTGTACAGTCATAGATATTTTGCCAAAGTAATTATATAACAAATTATTCAAATAGCAATTAAAAATATTAAAATCAGGAAAAAGAAATTTTCACAAGTTTTTATATCTTTTTGGTGGTGCTGCTGCTGCTGTTTCTCTTCGCGCGCTACTTCTCGTACATCACACAAAAAACTTTTCAAAGATATGAAAATGAATGAAAATTTAATGATATTTTGTTTTAACTTTTTAACGGTGTATCATTTATGTTTTTTTTTTTACAGAAAGCTGATTAAAACAACTATTTAAGGAAAAGTGCATGAATATTTTAGCCTACAAATTTGATGTAAGGTGACGTTAATAATAATTCCATTTAATTCTGATAACGATATTTTCAAAGCGCACAAACGTATATAATATTAGAAAATTTTAGATTTGACTTTAATAATTCCAACCAAATAATCCAATCAACCAAAAATTTAACCAGATTGAAATGAATGGAAAATGTTGTTATTCTATAGAATGGCACTCCAAAGAGAGTTTATGTACCAACAAAATAAATATTAGATGTAGCTACATTTAATGGATCTATAAATTTGGTTTGATATTGATTGGATCACCTATTTGTTCGATATAGATGCGTTTGTAAATCCCAATATAGCTGCTTTAAACCAATTTATTCATAATTCTTATTTTCTGTTTTCCGTTGGGATTATTCAAACAAAGAGCAGCGAGTGTTTTTAATATTTTAGCTCGTATTTGTTGACATAGACAACCCAGAAATGATTGTAGATGTATCGGACTTCGTTTGATATAAACTAATTTCAAATTATAAATGATATAAACTAATTTCAAACTAAATGCCTCCTAAAACAATTTGATTAAGTAAATGTGTAAAATACAAAACTTGCGCCAGATCACGAAGATCTTGAAACACCAAATTTGATGGAGGTTCTCGACAGAATAATATTTTTCTTGAAATTGGCAATTTATGCTCAGAGCCATTTTTCAAATGGCAGACCATTCTAAATTGGCATGATTCTTTTCAATGTTACACAGTCAACGTTAATAATAGTTGTCACAAAAAGCACAAAGCCAATTTTTATTCATATTTTACTTAAATTTAATGTAAAATTAGGCTTATGTAGTTTACAAATAATTTACTTGTAAAAAACGGCATAAATTACATCGTGTAATTTACACACCAAACAGTGTGTCAAAGGCATCTGTATCGAGCAAAAACACAAAAGTCGGCTGCAAAATATTTTATTCGTCGGCTATCTTGAGCAAGGAATATGTAGCAAAAAACGGCTCAAATACAAAGGATCCAAAATTACTTTTTGGAAAAACATATTGCTGAAATAAAAGAATATTTTCAGGCCAAAGAAAAATCGTTTTATAGAAATTGCATCGAAATGTGTGTGGGGCGTTAGAATGAATATATCGCCGTTTTTAAAAAAAAATTAGCTTGTTATAGTCGAATTTTGCAAAAAAATATGTTTAAGTAGCGAGCCTCGTAACTTATTGACCGATGGTTTACAGAAATCTTAAGCACACTCTACTTGATTTCTAAAGCTAAAAATTAATTTTACATGACTTTTGGTAACCCTTGTTGAATATTTAATCTTTTGTTTATTTAAATTTAGTTAAAATTCCTCATCTTTATTTTCTTTGTCGTTTTTTTACAAATGTTAACTTTTCAACACAATTGGAAACATTGAAAAGCTCCGAATGAAGCTGTAATACAAATACTTCCCATAAATTTTGCATGGATCTTCCAATTGATGGAATAACATTTAAATAAAGTTTTTTATCGAAACTGAACTCAACTAATTTTGCTTCAAATTTAATTTAAAATGTTTATGTTTATAACCGTCTTTTCGTAAATGCTATATAATTTTCAAAATATTTGTAAATTACCAAAAAAGCTCCTACGGAAGCTGCCATTTCCGGTATACCGATTTCGGTCATAAATGATTGAAATTTTCCAATTTAGAAAACAAAGCTTAAGTTAATGGTGATCAATCATCCTTCTGGGCTATACTTGTGGCCTTGATTTTGTTTTTGGAAATCTTTTCTTTTTTAAAATCGTAATTTCCGCTTTAATTTTTAAAAATTGATTTAACCATGTATTGTGTAAATTTAATTTTGAAATTTTTAGATCTGCCCAGCTACTATTTAGTGCATGTGCCTTCGATAAAATAAATATTGGCACTATGTATAAACAGAAAAAAGTATTGTTTGTAAATAAAATTTATTTAGGTTTATGTGAACACAAATGTGAATAAAACTAATTTTGTTTGCAAATCGATCAATGATACACGACGTTACCGGAGTACACTATGTACCTAGAATAATACATGCATGGTCAAGCTAGCATCAGTAAGATTAAGCAGAAACTAGCAAACGATTTCGGAAAGCAATCAATTAATTGAATGCTTTACATGATTACGTGCTTGCAACAAGCCTTACGAAGAAGCACCACATTTTCGGCTTTTAAATATGTAAAAAGTTTTATCGCCGAAGCTACAATTAACATATACGGGAGACATATACTATCATATTGAAGAAAGTTGAAGCAGTTTACAGGCAATACACTTATAGAGTAGTTGGCACTAACACATAACGTACTTTGGATCCTATTCGATAAGACCGATTTAAAAATTTTCACTAGATCAAATAAGCAAATTGGGACAGCATTTATTAATAAAATTAGAGAACAGTATGAGAACATTCCTCTCTGTATAAATCTAAATTAATTCAAAACACTCCTTTCTACGTATAAATAATCGTATAAATGGTCAGGCATATAGGAAAATACAGTAATCGATGTGAAAGTAAAAGTTATTGTAATTATTGTAATTGTAATAAATTTAATAAAATAAAATATGTAATCGTTAAATACAACGCTGTAATATAAATCAAAATCTTAAAGGGTAAGCTCGTATTAGTTTTGGATAAATTATACTGACAAGCTGGGGTGAGATGATCTTGTTTCGATAAATTTTCCCAATTACTTTAATGCTAAATACACGCAGTTATCAAAATTTGTATAAACCCAAGTAATGGTTGTTTAAAGAAAGTGTTGAAGTTTTGATCGTTCTATCAAACGCGCCCCATTATCAAATTGTGTTAAATTACAAACAAAAATTTATAAAGTTCTTTCAACATATACAGCTTACTGCTGGTATCTATGTTCATTTAAAATGAGTACAATATATATATATACTATAAATATTCAAAAGTGTGTAATAATCAAAATAATATGAACTCATCTTTCCTTTGTATTTTTTAATAAAGTTTATTCTTTTCGAAAACTTAAGTATTAATTATCTGCTTAATTTTGTTGCATTTTCATTTTTGTTTAAATCCAAAAAATTTTCTTTACCATGTCTCGATTGTCTGTTTGTTTTTTTATTTTGTTCAAGTATAGCTACTATTTATAGATGTATAAAGATAAAATATCTTGTGTATCTATATACGCAAACATATTATATTTTATATAAACTATTCGAAGAAAATCAATTCCATCTACAAAACCACAACTTCGATATTAATTTCAAGTAATTCACTCAAAACAAAAGAAACACATCTAAAATTAACTGATGAAAGATAATTGAAAAAATTTAAATAGCAAGAAAAACAATTTCCAAAACTTTACAAAAACAAAAAAGTTCTCATTAAAATTTTCATTAACAAAAACAAACATCTAACTATTAATTATGTAACATAAAAGCGAAAAACAACTTCGAAAACTTTTACTGAAAACTTTGGTTTTTGTGTTAAGGTAGAAAAACTCATATGCTCCATAATTTTAATTAATAAATTTTATTATAGCAAAAGCTACTAATTTTTTGTTAACAGAAATATAATCAACAAATACATTGAATTTATCTCGAAAAGTTTTATTTAAATAGTGTATTTGTATTACTATTATTCAGTTAGATAAAGAAAAGTCATAATTTAAATAAACCAGGTATGCCTATTGAATCGCACTTTCAAATAATGTAAAGAAATAAATCCAGAAAAAGAAAAAAATCGCACCGACCAAACGGCACAGTGGTTAAAGCGTTGGCGTTTGGTTTGGTGTGCCGGATTCGAATCCCCGTAGGGGTAGGATATAAAGGGAATATTGATCTACACTTTACGAAATGTGATGAAATGGAACTCAACTATGATCCTTGTCAAAGTGCAAAACTCATAGGCAGACTGATTTTACATGCCAGCAGCAATATGCAGATGGTCATAAAATCGGACCTTTAGCCGTACGTCCTCAAATTGGTTGTCGACGGCGTAAAGTAAGGACGGGAAAACCATGAAAGAGTTGGGGGAACCTTGGCCGCAGAACAGATTGCAGGGTTAATAAAAAAAGAAAAATAAACTAAAATTTCATCAATTTTTTATGGGAGGTAGCATAAGATAACATATGATAGATATATAATACAGATGTAAAGTTTCCAACAAAAACCAAAATCAACAAAAACACGCACATACACAAATTTGTTAAATTAACAAAATAGTACACGGGGTAAAAACTGTCAGAAACAACAAATTATTAATTCACAAATGTTTTAGATACTTAAATATACAAATATAAAAAATATTTATTTAAAATAAAATATTTCATTTCCTAATAAAAAAAAACACTAAATGTCAAATAACAAAAATTATATACATAATTATTTTAAACTGATGACTAATTTTAATGTGTGAAAAAATTTCGAAAAATTGAGCGATCCACTGAATTTTTGTTTATTCACACACATCAACAAAACCTTTCTGATCAACGCATCTATCTGTTGGTATTGTCGTTCAATGAGGCAATTTCTAAGCTACCTGGCCATATATTTGTGAATGTGTGTGTTGTTGTTGATTTTGATTTTTGTTGGGAACTTCACATTCGTGATATAATATGAACTAAAAATACAGTCGAAACTCGATTATCCGGGATCCTGTTATCCGTACACTTTTATTATCCGTGATTTTTCTTTTACAATCGATTTTTTGATCACGGAATTTTAATTGAATAACCCGGTTTTTTTTAGAAGAGTAGTTTATTGCACGGCCAAATTTATAATACTGATGAGACGTGGCATTTTCTGGAAATCTTCACCCTTAAATACCATATTCTCCAAAAATGAATTCCTTGTAGCTTATAATACGTAACTGGGACTTGTGTGCTCGAATGCTTCAGGAACATACAAGTAAAAAATACTATTTATTGGATAAAATACGCATACTCTTGGCTATAAAAATTCTGCAATAATTACCGGTTCTGTATAAAGCTGATAAATGCTTTTGTAAACCAAGAATTTTTTTGGATTGATTTGATAACAATTTTGTTCCTAAAGATAAAAGAGTTGTAACGGTTTAGGTCTCGACAACTGAAACATTTTGGTGTATCTAGATAACTGTCGGCACATATACTGTCACTAAATTCAGACATAGAATTTTTTTTGGTAAATAGTTGCCCTCCAACTTACACCTCTTTGATTTAAAACTTAAATTTAGGAGACATTACAAGTTTAAAGAGTTTTTACCGGAAACAAATAATATGAAAAATAATCAACGTCAACGTGTAAGAACAACTGACCAATTTTATAAAATTATTTAACATAAAAAGCGCATTATAGTGCTTTGATCGTGTCTGGAGTGACGAAACTAAGGAAGATTTGAAGAGTACGTTAATTGTCATAGTCGTAGCATTTCAAGTGAAGTGACTAGATCGTACCACGTCATTCCAAAATTGGTATTGTTGAAGTCGATTAAAGCGCCGCGTTAAAAACATTATATTTACGTTCCATTTTAACTAGTTTAGTCATTTTTCCTCACTTATAAAATTGATGTGACAAGAATGTCATTTTATTTCACATTTGTCGACTAAAATGACTTTAGGAGAAAGAAACGGCTATGATAATAGTAAAAATTAAGTGACGACGGCACTTCAAACAATTCTAATTGAAAAATGAACAACGAAGCTGACATTATAATTGATGAATTAAATGGTACGAAATAAAAAGACCCTAATTTTTGTTTTATTTTCATGTGCATTTGTACTTGTTATTTGTTGATTATTGTTGTTTAAAGATGGATTATTCAAAATACATCAATAAATTCCAAATTTGTTTAATGTTGTGTTTTTCTTTATAGAATTAAAAAAATCGATAACACCGGGATTTCCGATTACTCGGGAAACCTCTGGTAACTTGTTTTCCAAAAATCGATAGGTATATGCTATCAGTAGGTTTCTCATTTCCTACAAATAAATAAAGGAAAATAAAGGGGAATTTCGCTGTACAACAACAACAATTAAAAATTTCGGTACCATTAATGACGTCATAGGAAAAGTAAATTAAATTTTATAAGCAAAATACGAAATTAAAAAGAAACAACAAAGTGTGTTTTTGGGGTAAAAAAACTAAAATAAAAACGCCTTCTATTGCTCAAGGCAAAGCCAGTCGTATAATATCCGAAAAAATTTATAACCCAAAAAACCAAAATTAAAAATAGGTGTTTTATTTTCGTGGCCAGCACACGATTTTCTTTTACGTCAAATGTACATAGATCTGAAGTACACCACACTTAATTGCTATATTGAATTCTGTCTGAAATTCTTCTCGTTCTGAATTTCTTTCAATTTTATTTGAAAATTAAATTAAAATTTTTATTTATTAACGTTTTTTGTAAATGTATAATACTTCGAAATCAGTGAAATCCCGGTATAACAAACACCCAAGGGACTGCCCTTTTGGTTTGTTATAAACATGTGTTTGTTATAAACATAACTTCGGTTATAACAAACCAAGTTCGATATAAGCGGATTTTTTATATTTTAATTCTGATACCATGTACATATTGATTTATTAAATAATATAATTATTTATTCCATACTGTAATTATTTAAGTACATATGTGTACGAGATTTTGTAATTGCAAGATTTTGTAGTTGCAAGATTAATAAAAAAGCAATACATATTTTGAAAAGCAATATAACTGTAGAGACTGACGGCTTCGATAACTCTCACGGCACTTAACCTTCCATTCAAATTCCATCCAAATTAGCCATTTTCTAGAACTTTATCGCCAACTCATTTTTGAATTTTGTCAAAAAAATCATTTAAGAGTCCCATTTTCACACATGCCAAATTTTAAAAATTCAAACCGGGATTTCCTAAAAATCGGGTTTTTTTATACAAAACCGGGATTTTAAAAGCAGGATTTTGAAAACCGGGATTTAGAAAAAAACCGGGATTTTGACAAACTGAGATTTTAAAAACCGGGATTTCGCTAAACACCTCAGTATGTGAACTTACGTACATTCGAACATTCGTTTTCAATGCCTTACCTTTTGTACTTTCATTTGTGAAACAACAAACCGATCTCGAAAATTTTCAGGTTCGGCATCCGAATCCGATGACAAGACCGACAGCTTCGCTCATATTTAATATGTCATTATCACTTAGTTTTGCACACACACACTTGTTTAGCAATCCAAGTTTATGAAACCATCTATAATAACATTGTCATTATCGTCTACATTGAATTCAAATTCAGAAGTACACTAATCTGTTTCAGTGCCAAATAAAAATCAGCTTTGTGAAAGCAATTTGTAATTGTCAGAGACTTTACACGCTCCCAAGTTTTTTTCACAAAATATACTGCATCTAACAGATTTATGTTGAAATTTTCGGGGATTAATTGTGGATTTTGCTCAAGACGAAAATAATTTATTTGATGACAAATTCGCGGTAGAATACCTTGAAATTTTTAATTACCCCTTGGTCCATGGGCTGAGATAGTGCGGTTGTGTTCGCAAATACACAGCCAGAATGTATCGGAGATTTTCTATCTGCAAATGAGGTGGTGCACTATAACAAAAACTACGCGTCTGTTTTCCTTTTTGAATTTACCATCTAAAGTTATTACATATTTTTCCCACTCCGATGCAATCATCCATACTTTCTTATTTGAGGAATACATTATTGGAACCGATTCACGTTTTTAAATACGCGAGGCTTGGCGGATTTACCAAATTAGAAGGATGGGTAGTTTTTCAAATCCATCTGAGTTGGCACCTAATATAATTATCACGCGCTCCTTACGCGAGAATTTTATTCGGCATTAATTTGTAGAATAGAGACGTCTCGTCCAAATTAAACACATCTCGGTGCTCGTAGTTCTGTAATATACGCGGTAATTTATTTTTCATCCAGTCTGAATATACTTCGGGACACACAGATGAACTTTCACCAACTACATCGTGAAATGTAATTCCATTACTTTTTTTAAAACGGTCTAACCATCCGTCACTGAAACGAAAATCAACAATCTGAAGTTTTTCTGCCAACTCTAGGCTTTCTGTTTAAATAGAACACCATTAAAATTACCATCGCATGCCTCATTGACTTGAGCCAAATTACTCGTATAACGGCCTTTTCTAGTTCTCGGTGTTCTTCTGTTCTGGTTTTATTCCGTTTAATGAATTCACTCTCGCAGCTTGTTCATGATTTTCGCGTTTTCGAACGATCCCCGCGAATGTTGACCTCGAAATTTTGAAATGTTAGCCAATCTTAGGGACTTTCGATTGACCTGAATTAACAAAATTATCTGAATTAACTGAATCAACTGAAGTGAATTGAGCGTTCGATTCGCACCTCTTCATTTCAGTTAAAAAATTGGGCTACTGATTTAACTTAAGAGATATTTTGCTCGTGTAGTTAAATCAAATAGGTTGTTTTTGTTGTATTTTTGACATTTATTGGTTTTGCGTTCATTCCGCGTTTTGTTTTAAAAGTGTGATAGCGTTTTTTAAATTTAAAATGATTTTTTGACATTTAACAAAAATGAAGAGGAGCGATTCGAACCCCCAATTCACTTCAGTAGCTCAATTAAGTGAATAGTTACTCAATTATCTGAATAGTAACTCAATTGCCATTCTGTTAATTCATTCCAATCGAAAGTCCCTCTTATCGTAACTGAATTTCTTTTCATCGACCTTTTTTCAAATAGCTAATTTGTTTTCAAGGGAAACGGCCGTCCGTTTCAATCTATTCTCTTAGATGGCATAAAAAAAGAAAATCATAAATCAATACTCAATTTGAGGACGTTAAATATCATTAAACGACGTTAAACTTACATTTCAAAACTTCAGACCGAAACTAAATTTGAGATAAATGAACTTGCTAAACACAAAATCATTCTGTGTTACTATTAACAGTTGTTTAAATTTTAATGGGATATAAGGCGCAACACTATAATGTTTATATTTGCCAATAAAAGCGTGTGCAATCATTTTAGATCAAAAATGAAGAAAGTAATCAAATTATGGTGAAAGGTGTGTGTACTCTCTTTGTCCCGAGTGTTAATTATAATTTGTGTAATTTATCTATGTATTAAACAAGTGAATGTGTTTCTGCCACACCGGTGGCAAAGGGGTCAGCATACTTGCTTCAGTGACCGGAGGTCCCAGGGTCGATTCCCAGTGGTGATGAAACCTCATTTGGAGCGGCCAAATCCCTTGATGAAGTTTAGAGCCAGAGAGAGCGAGAGAAATGTGTGTGTTCGTCAAGTGTCCACGGTAGATAATGTAAAATGAGTCTATGTATGTAGTTGATCAACAAAATACTTGCATACCATACGAGTATTTTTATAAACATGTCCATTTTTGACATTATTCATAATTGTTACTCCAGACGTTTGTTATAACCGAGTTTTTTGCACTAAAATGCAATTAGAAAATTAAGAAATGGTTTGTTATAGTGTTATAACCGAAGTTTGTTAAAGCCGATGTATTTTCCATACATTTGACTCGCAAATTTAAGGGACCAGACAAAAAGTTTGTAAAAACCGAAGGTTTTTTATAAACGGTGTTTGTTATAACGGGATTTCTGTATTTGAAAAAAAAATTAAAAAGCTCCAATGGAAGCTCTTCCAGTGAGCACATTTCGGCCAAAATTACTGGGATCATCCGACTTTTGGTAAAAGTTAAAGTCTTTCCTCAAACAGTCAAATCCGTCTGAGCTGTATAGGGAGGACACAGACATTTTGTCAAAAAGTTCGATGTTAAAAATTTTCATGATTACGTATATTAATAAAAAATGTTTTTTGTTCAATTCGACTTTTGCACTCAAGTTTTGGAAAATTTACTTAAACTGATATTGTTGCGAATTTAATTTAGAAACATTTATTGTTCCTACACGGTAAATACAAAATCTGGTAAAGGGACACTAGATTGTCTGGTTTTACGGATTCCAGTTAAAATTCAGTAAAATTTTAGTAAAAAAAAGAAAAATTTTGCTTTCTAGTTAAATTTTAAAATGAATCTACTAGATATCTAGTCAAAATAAAATTAAAACCAGAATTTTAATAAGTTCTAGTTAGTTTCTAGTTCTAGTGTTTATTTTACTGGGACTCTAGTGGTTATCTGGTAAAAAAAATACTAGAAAACTACCAGATCATTTTTGTTTTGTTCTAAACTGGAGTGCCTAGTTAATTTCAACAGAAATCACGTTAATTTTGTTACTAGAATTCCATTAAAAGTTTAATTTACATGAATTCTTGCAAAATTCTAGTAAAATCTGATTCCGCCATATTATTTTGAATGAAATATGATTTCTATTAAATTTTACGGGAATTCTATTAATTGCTTACCCATAATTAAAATGAAAAAATCGCGACAACACTTTACATTACTAGAATTTCAGTAAAAATCTAGTGAAATCCAAAATTTACTGGAATGTTCTCAGTATTCCAATAAAGTTTGTAACTCAAAATGTTCTCATTTTATAATTAAGCATCTCATACTACCTTTCTCACTTCTCTTATAACAACACGACTAAATTTTACTGGAATACTACCAGAATTCAGGTAAGTATTATCCTGAATTCTGATAGTATTCCAGTAAAATTTAATGGTTTACTAGAATTTTTCGAGAGTTCTAGTGAATGTAATCGGGTTTTATCTTTTTTTACATCGATTTTGTTTATTCTACCTGAAATCCAGCAAAATTCAGGTACAGTTATTGAAATATAGCTGGACTCTGGTAAAATTAGCAGTTATTCGAGTTTTTTACCGTTTTTTCGTTATAATATTTTCAAATTATCGAAAGAACTCTTTAGTATTAAGCAAAATTTTAATAAGTGACATCAAAATAAAAAAAAGTGGTGGTTCAAAAAAGATGAAAACTCGTGCATGGTTCAAAATAATTAAAGTAATTTCAAGCAAAAAATAAATATATTAATATTGCATAAAGCTATACGTCGATTTTTGTTAAAGTTAATATTATTAAAATTTAATGTGACCATAGTGTGAATGATTAAATACCTAGCTAATAAAAAAAAATAAAACGGAATTGCGAAAATTATTTTAAAAGTGAATTGTGCGTCTGTTTCAATAGTTAGGAGTTAGTACCTATACTTATCGTAATTAAGTTTAAGATATTTATTGTTATTCATTTTTGATAAATATTATTAATTTTACGGATTTATATACTATGTAAATTAAATTTAAAGATTTTGGATTGCTTTTATTAAAATGTTTGAACCAAATTTCAGTTGTTTTATTTTTCGATATACTAAGAATGATTTTCGATTTGTTCTTACTGCAATATGATTTCACGTGGAAGAATGGCATTCCTCTTAGTGTTTTATAGTGATGGTAAGTTATCAGTAAACACGTTGGATTTACTCCAATAATTTTCTATATCAATATAAAGAAGTGCTATGGAAAGTTTATTCTGAATCTACCAGATATTCCCGTTTTTCCAATAATAATACAAATAGGTTCCAAATAAAAATACTAGGCTGAATCAGTTTTAAAATTGGTATTGTCTAGCATAATGAATGGAATATCAATTAGGAACAAGTAAGAAATCTTTTAATTTTACTAGAAAATTGGTAAAATTCTAGGAATTTTACAAGGCAATCAACATCACACACTACCTGATATCAGGTTAAAAAATTGATTTCTCTATTAATTTTAATAGAATTTCTGTTGGAATAATATTAATTTTACTAGAAAATAAAAAATTCTGATACTTTTACTGGAATATCAATAAGAAGCACAAGTCTAACATACCTGAAATCAGTTAAAAAAGCAGGAAATACAGTAATATTAATAAAATTCCAGTTTAAAAAATAACTGTAAATGCCCTGGTTTTACTAGAAAAACAGTTTATTTCATTTATACAAGAATTCCGGTTAAAAAATGCAACAAAATATTATACTAGAATTCCGGTTTACATTATCAAATTTTACTTGTAATGTTGACTACCAGAAATCTAGTAACGTACATTTAACTTGATTCAACTAGATCGTCTAGTTTGCTCACATCTAGTGAATTTTTTATTACCGTGTAGTCCATTTTCTCATAATTGAGTGAGATACGTTCCAAAATATTTACAAAAATTAATAAACCTCCAGTGAAAGGTGTCACTTCCAGGAGGACCAAATCTGGCCATTTATCACTGGAATCACCTTAGGTATAGTAATAGCTTACGTAGTACGTAGTTTCACTCCGATCAATCAATTTGTCTGCGGTATATAGGAGTCGAAGTTTTTTCCTTACAAATTAGTTTGCAAACAACGAAAAAGCTTTCATGGAAGCTGCCACTTCCGGTCAATTTCATCATGATCAATTAATCCGTCTGAACTATACAGGTACGAATTTTTGCCGAAAAAGGTGTTTTGTCAAAATTCTTTATTTGCGATCAAAATTTTGAAAAAATAAATTGTATTGATATTGTTTCAAATTAAATTTAGAAAATTTTAGTTTATAGCTGGTTTCTATAAAATGTCATACTTTTCAAAATATTTGCAATTAATTAAAAATCTCCTAAAGAAGCTGCTATTTCCGTTGAACCGATTTTGGCCAAAAGCTTAAGTTTGAATTTCCACTCTAATCAATTAATCCGTTTGAGCTGTAGAGAAAAGAAACAAATTAAGTCAAAAATCTGGTCAAAAATTTTTATAATTACTATGCAAAAAAACAGCATTTTGTAAAAAATCCATCTTCCCGCTTAAATTTTAGTAAATTAGCCTGAATCTTAATCCGGTATTGTTGCAGCAAATTTAATTTACAATCTTTTCATTCAGAAATAAACTTTTAAAAAACAAAAATGCTGCCACTTCCGGTGAACCGATATCGGTCAAAAATCGCTGAGGTCTCCTAGTTTATAGACCAAGCTTAAGTATAAAGTTTCAACTCGATCACCCACAGCTCTCAGGCACCAAATTTTTCTTAAACACATTTTTTTAATACAAATCGTCATTTCTGTTTATATTTTGGAAAATTGATCAGAACAGATAATTTTGACAAATTAATTTAGAATCTGTAAGTTTATAACCGTGTTTCTCGTAAATAATAATCTTTTCAAAACACATAAAAAAACTGAAAACGCTTCTATTGAAGCTTTCACATCCGGTGGTAAAGCGAAAACTCTCCTATGAAAGCTGTCACGTCAAGAAGACCGATTTCGACCAAAAATCACTGGAATCTCACAAATTTTAGGTATGAAGTTTCATCCCGATCAATTGGTTCGTCTGGGTGTAAAGGGGCCGAATTTTTGTTGAAAACCTTTTTTTTGTCAAAAATTCTCATTTTCGCTTAAATTTTATTAAACTTATCTACAATGTTATAGTTGCAAACTGATTTCTAATTTTTAGATCATATTCGTTTTTCTTGTAAATGATAAACTTTTCGAAATAATTCCACAAACATCCAAAAAGCTCCTGATTTCGGTCAAGTTCCCAAGTTTAAAAAACTTAGATTTTATAAAAAGTACTTTTTTTTATTTCGGCGATATAGCGAACAGTAAATCTGCAAAAATATCTATCTGTTTATGATTACAAACCTTTATTTTACAGAAGAATGTAAAAAGTGAACAATCTGTTTACTTTTTAGAAATATAATAGAATTCGTAAACACGAAAAAGTTAGTTGCAAAAATAGAATATAGATGATAAATGTAAAAAAGAATCGAATTTCGTACGCTATGCAGTAGTTTGCTAGTAGTACAACTACATGGTATTGCTCTATATATTTATATAGACAATATTCCATGTAAATAATACAACGTCAGTCGTCGCGACCTGATGAGAAGACTGATTTTTTTAAATCATTAATCTCATCCGTTCGACACTGATTGTTGGGATTCTTACACATTTTTCATCTATAAATCAAAATTCACATTTTTCATCTATAAATCATTTTTCATTATAAATCAAAGTTTAGGAATGACTTCCAAGATTCCAACAAATAGAGATACCTGATTTCCAAAAATGGAGGCAGGCCTATTTCATTCATAAAATAAATCAAAAAATTTACTGTTACAAACAAATAAACTTTAAATTAAAAAAATATATAATTTCCTAAAATTCTATGGGGTATGTAGGTATTTAAATTATTGTGTGATTTATTCAAGTATAACAATAAAAGTTATTTTTTTTATGAATAAACAAAAAAAAAATCCAAAACCAAATGAAAAAAAAATTTATAGTAGTTTTTATCTGCTGTAACAAAGTGTATTTCCCCATACAAATTACCATTTACTAAAAATACTTCAATCGTCATGAAATTTCTCATGGGTATTCACAAAGGAATATTAAAATAAATTAAAATTTATTCTAATGTCAGAGGTAAGTAACCAGCCACTCAATTTATCATTTAGCTGGCATTGTCGTGTCCTCATAAGCAAAGTTGTGCTCATTTTCATCACCGAACCTTGAAAACATGTTTATTTAACGCAAATTTCTTAACGCTCGCTCAATTAGACCAAAAGAAATATTTAACATTTTCTTCCCTCAAAGTTTTTAGGAAAGCAACACAAAGTAACCGGTCGCTGGAGCAAGCATGCTAACCACTTTGCCGCCCCGGTGGCAAAGTGGTTAGCATGCTTGCTCCAGCGACCGGAGGTCCCGGGTTCAATTCCCGGTGGTGACAAGGAAAAAATTTCACGGCTGGTTTAGGATCAATGAATTAATCACACATTATCCGAAATGAAAATTTGATTATGAAACCTCATTTGAGGCGGCCAAATCCCTTGATGGGATATAGTGCCAGAGAGAGAGAGAGAGAACACAAAGTAAGAATTAAACGTTGCAGTCACAATTATAGAGAAACAAAATTTGTTTAATAATTTTTAATAATTTCAAATAAACAAGGCACTGAACTTTAATGTAACGAAAGAAATTTACGTATAATATGCAGACACAATTTTTAAAATATATCGTGATTTTTTATTAATTAATTTTCACTTCCATCTACCTATACACGAGCCATTGTGTTTTGTTGACGAATGACGATGAAACGGAAATAATGGAAAATGATAGGAGACATAAATACAAAAATTGGGTATCCCAAAGAATTTTTTAAACTAAATTTTAATCGTGAAGCGTGCTATTAAAAGAAACTTAATTGTCAAACATTAGAAATGTAGAGAGATATTTTCAATTAAATTATATATGTATGTTACGGTTAAAGTCCGAAATCGGTAAATGTCCATAATAAAAATTGGAATAAACTGTTTTATTGCTTTGAAATCTATGAAATGAGAGTCCTATTTTCTCGGAATGGTTCATCTTTCTACTAGTTTTTTTTTCACTCAGTGGGATGTACGGTGAACCATATCGAGAATATAAAACTCCCATTCCATATAAATTTCGAAGCAATAAAGTACCCCTCATGGTGCTTAGCCGTCTGACGGGGAATTACACAAAGTATGAGAATGTAGGGGAGAGGTCCACAAACATTTCGGAGCCATCGCACCTCTGAACAACCGTTTTTAATCGTCTATACGAATTTAAAAATTTAAATTTCGGAGATTTACCGATTTCATACTTTAACCATAACATATACACTCTTCGTATAACATTTATCATATACTTGTATAGAAAAAAAAAACTTGGAAAATTCATCACTTTGAAGTTTTGTGTCCTTAAGTTTATATGTATAATCATACTTTTGTACATATATGCAAATGAGTTACACATATAAATTTAATTGCATAATTAAAAATAATTTGGTTAGACCAAGAGGAAAAATTATAAAAATTTGTGTGTTACCACAATCAACACAATTTTATATTATGTTTGTATATATGTCCAAAAGTACATATTTTTCTTTCTGGTTTAATGTCTAGCAAATAGCACATACAGATATAGCATTTCCTTAATACGATATGTTTGTGTAAACATTTAATTGATCCTGTTCTATATATAACATTTTTACATGATCCTGTTCTATATATTTTAAGTGGTATGTAGACCAAAAATAGTAGAGCTGGGAGTAGTTCTTTGGATTCGCACATTAAGAAGTAAGCTCTAGACTAGTCATAGATATTTTTTTGATTTGCCTGGGTATTGCACAATTTCAAATAGAATACTTTTGTCACCCCTCCCCCCCCTAACTTGAATTTAACAATAAAATCTAGTAAATAAACTCCAACTCTAATTAAATGAGCTTTTCAAGCTTTGACCGTATTAGTCATCATAGTGGTTCAATGTTAGATGATATTTTAAGCTGTCTTAAAACGGGCAAAAATTCTAAGTTTGCTTTCGTCGTCGTTAGGCGGCACTTGCTCATCTGTACTGGGTGATGTTTTTAAGCTGAAATTTTCAAATATCTCGGAAACTAAGCACTAAATACGACAAAAATGTCCATTATCAAAATTTAATCATTACCGCACTGTTGTAAATTCAAATGGAATTTCTACGTTACTCATTTGAATCAAAAATTTAAAAATATTTTTAAAATTTTTTTATTATTGTATCATTAAAAATTATTGTAAACTCTTATATTATTGATTATTATATTTGTTATTTATTTATTACTTTTATTATAGTTGTTAATTTTATATTCCCATGAAAAATTTGCAATTTAATATTTTTGACCAACAACTAGAAGCGATCTCGGGCCTTTAGTATCATACGCATCTGTCTTATCCGCTCCGCAACAATCTAAAACTAAATACCATGCAAATCAAATGCAACATGTGCCGTAAAAATCAAATAAATGAATACAAAAATAAAATCATTAATTCGAAGTGTACTCGGACACAAACTCCAGTAATACGCATACTAAACGAAAAGTTAAAAATTAAAATTAAGTTCGTTTTTCGTGTGCCCAATGTAATCTATCTTTCATTTTCATTCCGTGTATAATAATTTTAAATCGATGCGATTTTAAATCAACTGAGATTTCAAATATTTTCTTAAATCATAGTTTACCTCCCTTTTGAGAATGCAAACACGTTCGAACATCTATGAGATTTCGATTTGATTTGGTAATTAAATATTAATAGAACCAATTATGTGCCGATTTATTTTTCTCAGTGGTATACATTAGTGCTAAAAGTAGTACCCCTTCGCCCCTTCTTATTGGTGAGGCACTGAGTAATTTTATAATTAAAATAAGAACCCATATTTTTTATTGCAGATTCGGATTCTACGGCTTAAAGGAGGTAGGATTTCTTTGAAACATTAAAAAAAAAATATATTAAGTTTTTTTTCCTAATTTAAGAAATACAATCCTTTTAAGACTAATTTCAAGTACATATTTACATTGAAAATGTGTTAATTTTAATTCAAACGTATTGCACAATCGTATGCATAGATTGTCAGTAAAAGAAATCGAAAAATATATAAATTTAGTTTAACAGCGCCATCTATCATAAATCGAAAAAATATTTCAAAGAAAGCCTACGTTTTTTAAGGCGTAGAGTCCGAATCTGCAATAAAGCAATAAAAAATAGAAGCTTCTATTTTAGTTTCTAAGGTACCCTCCACCGCACCTACAAGAACGGGAGGAGGGATACTAATTTCAGCGCTAATGTATGCCCCCCTTCCGCCCCGGAATGGTTAAATTTTGATTACGGAATTTATTTTTCGTAGAGTGCTTATTTTCCGAGATATTTGAAAGTTTAAGCATAAAAATATCACCCAGTATATTTCATTAAGCTATGAAGGAAAAAAATATTTTATAGCAGGTGGAGAATATAAATTCTAAGATGCCTTACTTGACCGCGATTTTATTAAAGTTCAAAAAAGCAAGTTGCACCTTTGAACATGATTTGACCAATATTATCTAAAACATTGCTATGAACTGGAATTCAAATTTAGTAACTTTATATTGATGAAACTAAGGAAGTTGACATTCTATTAAGTTTAAAGTTTTTAACGCAGTGGCGTTTTTAACGCACTTTTAACGCACTTTTTTTTTTAACGCACATGTTGCCATCACCTTTTTAAGTTACCTAACTGGATAATATGAGGTGATCGTCATAGGAGCGCGACCCTCAGGGGTTTATTTATCGATTTTACAGTAACTTGGACAGTTTACTTGGACTGCACAAATACTTGGAAGATGTTTTTTGTATATTTTCCTCAGTGTAAAATTAAAATGCTAAGGTGAGTAGTATTAAATAGCCTGGGAATATTTAGGGAATATTTTTAATAGCGCAGTAATTGAATTTTGTAGTATCTGTGTTTTGCCGATCAGCGAGCTAATGTTTGTTTTGTTTCATTTTCTATATAGAAAAGCGTAACTGGATTAACTTTATTTTGTGAATTTGTGTCGTAAACTTCTTCAGAGAGGTCGTCATGTATTTTCCATAAGCCGGATTTTCCTTTAATGTAAGCTATATAATGACCTGGGACGTAGAATTCGCACCGCGTTGATAATGAACAAATGCAACTAATTTTAGTTTCGTTGTACCTACAATTATTTCTTGTGAAATATCATTAATTTTTATAATATAAAATAAATTAAAATTTATTGGTTGTACGTCTAAAATTACGAAGCCATTTTTAGTTTTAACTGAAAGCTCTTCGGGGTTTTTAATAGGTTGTTTGCAGTTTTTGCAATTGCAGCCAACAAATTTAAATATTGCAGCAATATTTTTTAAATCTTTTTCTCGAAAACTCATATAATCGATTGGCAAATAAAAATAATCAATATCGTGTTCCATGAAGCATTTTGAACATTTAAATATTACTTGAATAGAGCGTCTCGTAAAAAGCTCAATATATTTTGAAATATTACAAATACAATTAAAGTTTATATTTTCTGTTAAATTTGCAATATGGAATCAACAGCTCCGTAGCTGTTAACATTATTTATGAAACTAAAAAATACTGGGTTAGTTTCCTTTAATTTTATATTTAAATACTGATATTCCATTAATACTGTGCAAACTATTTGCGATAGTCAAATCCACATGTAGAGTTAACGTTAATTGTATTTTGAATTTCATTTTTATATGAAAACCCATTTTCTGAGAAGTCGCTGGATCGCTTTAGTAGTTTCCTGGGTTCAGGAGGATCAGATTTATATATTTCTTTAAATTGCTTAGATTCATACCTTTTTAAGACCTGTTTACCAATATGTTTAGGAGAATTGTACAAACGAACCTTTTTCAGTTCTCTGTGTTCCGCATACTATCTGGCTCGTCATCAACTGATTTATTTGTTTCACGTAATGTACGTTTTAAAGATTTTTGTGTTGCCTTAAGAGCATCTGAAACCGCTATAGAATTAACTAAAAGTTTAGTTTTCCGTTTCATTAGAGACACAAACCTTCCAAATCTAAGCAACTTCTTATCTATATAGATAATTTTTACGTGACTAAACCATAGCTCTGCATTGGAATTTGATAGGCGCCCCTCCAGTTTTATAAATTTGGAATAGCAAGTACTTCATAGTGGTAAATATGCTTAATATCTCCTCATCGTGAAAATGACAAATTCGGGACAGTAAAATGCATTTTCTTCTAGATCTAATTGGTTATTGTCGATATTCAATTGAATACTCTCATATATAGTAAAACATTTTTTATAAAATGGGCTAGAGCAGTAATTCCATTTGTTACTTTGAAGGAAGCTGTCAAAATTTTCAACATTTTCTGTTTCGGAAATTAGGCAGTCTTCATGATTGTAGATATACCTCATAAACACCAAAAACTCTTCATATGCGTTCGTTACCGCTTCTGTGCTATATTTAATTGTACATATAATACAATATATTTTAAATAACGGAAAAGCCTGTTCCATAGAATCACAGTTTAGTAAGACACAAAATAAGTCTAAAATAATTTTTTTTTGTCTAGCCATAACATTGGGAATCTTTTTTTAATCTGAGCTGCTATTATGTTAATAAAATGTGTGCAACATATGAAAACTGATACAACATTCTTAGTTTGCTCTATTTCAGTTGCCATACAATTGTACGTATATTTAATATACTCCATTACAGATGTATGGTTAAAAGTAAGTATAAAGGCACTACATGTACTCGTGGAAATATTGCGTCGGATATCAGCGACATTTCGGATTTAAATTTCATCAAGAATGTTAACTCAAGAATGTCAACTAATTCCGCAACAGGGACAATTGTTTTGACAATTTTTACGACACAAGCATAGTACAATATTTTTTTGGAAATTGTGCTCTGGATGACATTTTGGCTTTTTCAAACTACCCGTCGCATCCAAGTATATAATTAATGGTGAATATTTGGAAAGAAGTTCTAACTGGGACTTTCTTAGTAATGTTACCACCAATGGCAGTGACACACAATTAATATAGTAATTTTTATGTTCTAATTGTTCAACAACGCATCTGTGAATTATATCGTAAACATCACAGTCATGAACCAAATCGTTTCTCTTCAAAACTTCCGATCTCATTTTTAAATACTTATCGTATTTCCGATTTTTATTAATTGCAAGTCGGAATTTGATCTCATTTCTAATTCGACATTATGAGCTTATATTTTAAATGACACGTCGCTCTCCTCGCACCTGCTCAAATTGTTTATCTTCTTCATGCATCGCAAATTTATCTCCAGTTACATAAAAAGTCATTTTATTTCCCTTATTAATATTAAATTTATATTTTTGAGCATGTGTCGGATACTTACATCGACCATAAGCAATAGTATTTCGTTGATACTTGTTTCTTAATCGAATAGTTTCATATGAGATTACACATCAATTTTTATAAGAGATTAATGCATTTGAAATCGCATATCTTATACATGTTCTTTAGATTTTAAAGAAGCATTTGGCATTAGATTTATTTCTGCTTCAAGTTTCCATTTTATAGGACCAACAATTTTATTTGTATTAGAACAAGTGACCATTGCATTTGATTTTAGTGGTTCGGAATATTGCTTCACTTTAAAGGAATTATTTTAATCGATTCCAATATTGTAATTAGATATTTCGTCAGTGTTGGGAACAATTATCAAAATATCATTTGGTATTGCGTTATCATAATCATTGTTGTTATCACATTGAGATACCATTTCTTGTGCTGCAACAATATTAATATCGCAATATTAGTTACGAGGGTATTTTTTTTTAATTTTGCTCCACACTAAACATATATAAATTCTGTTTTTTATAGAATTTTGTAAACCCAATTTCAAGGTAATCGCCCTCATTGACAAACTATCCATGCTGGTTAAAATGTCATCTGGCAAAGATAAATCTTCTAACACAATTATAAGCATCTGTTCTGACACAATTTTTTTTTTTATAATTATTTTTGTGTTTTTAGACATTTTATTGGAAAACAATATAATATCCAATAACTCCAAATTAATTTAAAAAATAACTAAAAATGAAACTATGGAAGTATAAAAATTAAAAAAAATGTAATAAAATAAAAATCACTATCAAACACTAGAGCCGGCAAAAAAGAATATACAAAATCAAATAGCAAATTAGGTCAATATTTATAAAAGGCAGTTGTAGAATGTCCAAAGTCAAAGCGGGGGTAGAAATTATCCAAATTACATAAAATGTAATAAAATAAAATTTACTATCAAACATTAGAGCCTGCATATAAGAATAATCAAAATCAAATTGCATTAGGTCCGTATTTAGAAAAGGCAGTTGTATAGAATGTCCAAAATCAAAGCGGGGGTCAGTTGTTTAAAAAAAAAATTAAGCGGCACAAAAATTTAAAATCACTCTTAATAACACTAAACGACGTATACCTTTACAGCACGAAAACTAAAACAGCATTAAAATACATTGAGGAAAAAATGTTCTTATATACTAAACCGATTTTTTTTTATTTTAAAATGTTGTTTTGTTTTTTTTAAAATGTTGGCCCAGCATAATTTTTGCTGTGTGTTTAGAGCTGCACACAATACAAATTTTTCGCATTAGTTGAGTTGAGAAAGAAATATAAACAAAAATGGATGCCCTATAAAATTTTTGATGGCTTTTAATTGGACGCTATAATTTTTGACATTAGATGTTTTGTGAAGAAAAAACATTTTTAAATTAACTTGAAATTAAAAAATTAAAAACTAGAATACAATGGATAATCTTAATAATAATCAGTTATTACAAATTGTATTTAGTGATAGTGAAATTGATGAAGATAATTTATTAATTAAAATAATTTTCAAAAGTGACAATGAAGAAGATTTACCATCCAAAAAGAAAAAAAATATTGGGCTCGGCCTTATTACCTAGAACGGGACCAATCTGGATCATTTGAAAGCGTTTTTCTGTCCTTAAAACAAAATGATTCAGAGTTGTTTTACAACTATATGAGAATGACATCATCTCAGTTCGACGAACTTCTAAATTTAATTGGGCCAGCAATTATAAAACAAGATTTGATTCGGAAAAGCATAGAGCCAAGTGCAAGATTGGCTATTACACTCAGGTAAGAATGAGAATTCACATTTTGCACATAATATTTCATTAATTTAATTTATATGCTATTCAGATATTTGGCAACCGGCGAGTCACGAAAAAGTTTATCAACCGCCTACAAATGTTCGCCGGCCAGCGTTCATTTTATAATTAAGGAAACCACGCACGCCATCATAAATTCACTAAAATCTAAAGTATTCCCAAAAATAAATGAGAACAACTTTCTCGAAGTGGCAAAAGGATTTGAAGAGCGCTGGAATTTTCCACATTGTATTTTCGCTATAGATGGTAAACACATTTGTATACAGGTATTTAAATGTTCACTCATATATATAAAAACAAGCAAGAAGCTAAATTTTCATTTACCTATAGGCTCCGACGTATAGTGGATCTTTATTTTTTAATTATAAAAAGTTCCACTCAATTGTATTGTTAGCGAGCGATATGCGATCATAACTACAGTTTTATGATGTGTGATATACGGGCCGCTGGCAGACACAGTGATGGGGGTATTTTCCGAAATAGCACGTTTGGAATACAATTTTTTTCGAATTCATTACCGTAAGTATAAATAATTCAGCAGGTAAAATAAATTATTAACTTTGCATTATTTCATTTAGGATACTAGGGCCATCGGATTTGACAACTCCAATAAAAAATGTCCCATATTACTTTTTTCAGATGACGCGTTTGGGCTGCACGAGAATATATTAAACCCTTATTCGAAAATTTCATTAACAATACCCCAGAAGATTTTCAATTATAGACTGTCAAGGGCTCGTCGAGTTATTGAAAATTCGTTTGGGATATTAGTAACTCGATGGAGAATATCTAGACAGCCTATAATAGCAAACGTAAGTGTTTTATGTTCTGTATTTTAATATTATTAAAATTAAATTTTACAAATTGATACCGCAGAAAAAATAGTTTGCGCTTGTGTCTGCCTTCATAACTGGCTGAGACAACAATCCAGTCCCACACCATATATTTCGGCTGATTTAGTTGATGTGGAAGACGCGGATGGGATAGGATTAATAATGGAACTTGGCGAAGCGAGATTCCATAAAATATTAAAAGTATTAATACAAAACATTTTAGTGCTACCAAACATTCTAAGGAAAGCCGCGATAAATTTGCAGAATATGTTAATTCTGATGGAGCTGTACCTTGACAAATGGACAAAATTTAGTTAGTATAAATATTTAAATGTTTTGTATTAATACTTTTAATATTTGATGGAATGTCGGGTACTAGTCTGGTTAAACATGATTTTTTAAAAATAAAGAAATACAACATCCTTAAATTAAAAATATTTTTTATTCCATTTTTTATTTCTTCATATTTCAAGTTATTCATCAGTTTTGAGGATCATTAAATTAAAATTTTATTATTTAAATCGTTTTTAATATATATATTTATAATACATCATTGCTATTGTTTTAGCTCTGCTATTAGCTGAATAATTTTTAGTTGAGCTTGGATGTTGTAGGCTTTAGTGAATCCTTTTAGCTCCATGGCAATATATTCTCCGAAAACATCCTCGGCCGTTCGCTCTTTAACTGGTCGAGCGGTCTTATTGCTATAAATTTCAAGAGCTCTTTCTTTTAGTTTGAAATTATCGCGGACCAGGTTTGTTTCATGTTTTCCTAAAAATATATACATTGCTTTAACGAATGGCTATTGCAACAGCTACCAACCTCACCAGTGATATTCGTAGTGGGTCAGTGGAGAGAACTTAGGAGTTCATTAGTCCACATTCACTCTTCTACTTAATAATTTTTCCTTTTCTAGTACACTTCATCCCAGTGGTAATCTACTAGTTTATTAATAGTATGAACTATAAACACTTACCGAATTAATTTCTATAGTAGTTAGTTTACCACAATAAAAATTTACAAACATATCAGGTACGGTCCGAAGATGTTTAAAGCAGTTAATACCATAAGTTAAAAATTTGTATTCCATATATTCATACATCGGACGAACAAGTGTATCGAAAATATCAGAAATAATATTAATTAGACATAAGACATATTAATATTAGAAATACGCCAATTGAAAAACTAAAAATTTTGCAAATAAACCTCAATTAGGAATGTATAATTATAGAGGTTAATTAACGTTTGTATAAATATAATTATTTTCGATTTATGTAAATTTATAGTCATTATAATTAATAAATAAATAATTTTTGCTTTTATTATTAATATGCCACTATCAACATTATTATTAATATTATCTTATAATAAATTCACTTAGCACTAAATAAATGAAAAAGTTTTTCGAAAAATGCAAATACAAAATATTAACTTTTGTGTAAATAAATTGAAAAAAGGTGGTGGGTTGGAATAATTCCGTAAAATGGTGTTGAAATGAAACCGCACCAAATGGAAATGCTTTGGAATGCATGTGATGTGTTATATTTATATACAAATAGTTGTAGTTATTTTATACAAGGATGGTGCGGCATATTCAGAAACTTTCTCATTCCTCGTATATTATAGCTAATATATTGTCGAAGGTATTGGTAAAAGGTGTGGGCGGAATGTATTATAATATATACGTACCAAGTATATATACCTAAATTTGAATCGACTCAATTTAAAATACAAAAAAATTATATAAATTTATGGAATTTAATTGCCTTTTAATCTATGAACCAGAACGAAATTCCATGAATTATATATTTTCGAAAAGATTTTATTGCATTTTTGCATAATGAATTTTAAATAAAATGCAATTGGTGTATTACACATATAGATAGCGAGAACGGATATATAGAATATATATTAATTATTTTAAAATCAAATTAGTCGTGCGGCAATAGTTGTGCGGTTTGGTGTATGCGAAAAAGCGTACCTATTTATCAAAAATCTGTAGGCTATTTATTAAATTATTATAAGTTCATTTTAAACTACAAAATTGCTGGGCTGCACAAGTTGGCATTATTAAATATTTAATACAATGCCCTCAATGTTCTATATAAACCAATTATAAATATTTGATACAAAATACACTGTCTGCCAGTTTTGAACATATTTAACCCCTATAAACATGTTAGTTCGGGTTTAGATTTAGAGGGAAGGAACTTATACAATACCAAATTTTACTTTTTTTTACGTAGTAAAATCATGAAATTTTTTCACCTCGAAAGGTATGCAGATTTACCATTCACTATATCACCGAAGTCCAACTGGATGACACGACACTTCATAATAAAGTTTTTTCCAATTATTTTGAAATCCTGTGAGTGAAAAGAATGAAAAAATAATTTACATTCTTTTTTTCCAATTTCTCTTTGCTGTATGTTTTTCAAAATCTATACAAAAAATTAAGAGAATTCTATGGAACCTGTATCTTCAGTGGACCAGTTTCAGCCAAAAATCACTAGGATTTCCTCATTTATGGAGAAAGCTTATATATAAAATTGTAGTTTTTTTTTTAAAATCGATCAATCCTCTTAAATTTTGAAAAATTGATCTGAATCGATATTGTTGCAAATTTTATTTAAACACTTAATAAATTTCTCTTTCCAAACTGTTAACAAAAATACGAAAAAAACGTGTGGAAGATACACTGTGCTTGAATTGCATTTTTTTTTGTGACACGTTGGACACCCGGACGGTCAACCTAATTCGAGTATGCTGTATGCTCAACTCAATGGTGCTAGTCCCATTTCAAAGTAAGTCTCCATTTTTAAGATATCGTTTTCGACATGTTTTGCCTCTAAGTCAAAAATTTGTCAAAATATACACTCATATTCACGTTGATAGCGTCAGAACCATTAAGATTTTCGTTAAGCTTTCTTCAGCAAAGTTGTTGCGCAAGCCAAGATAAACTTCTTTGCCGCACATATCAAAACCGAAAAACGACATCTACATTCACATTTTTGTGTTATTTTTTTCTTTTGCTTTTCATTTCGATGATAAACACGTTTTTTATCAGTTTTTGCCCATTTATTGAATTTAAATTGATCAATTAAGCATCGCATCGACAAATATAGATACTATAAAAACTGTCTAAAATAAAATTAAATCGATTAAATTGATTTTATGAAAATTTTTCTTAACTTTTTTAATTTTAATTTTCTGATTCGTTCGTACCGTATTCGGAATCTTCTTCTTCTTGCAAATTCCAACAAATGTCACCCAAGAGTGCATGTATAGCTTTTTGCCGATGTTCCAATGTATGAGCCTTGCCGTCACTTGGTGAAAACGCTCGCCGTGCTGATCGGATTCGGCTGGTGATTGTTCGTCGAATTTTTCCACGTGACAATGCAAAAAATTTATTTTCAGTGACAATATAACATTTATATTATGAAAAGCAGTCAGCATATTTTCAATATTTGCCCCAATCATCGGCTCGATTAATTCCGAAAACATTCTTAATAACTTCTTTTACACATTTACATGCCACAAGCTCTCGTTCACTGAGAGCATTTTCAAATGCATCATCGTTCATTAAGTATTCCTGTTATAAAAAACAAAAAGCGAGATGAAATTGCATTTGATGAAAACTTAGATTCGAGTAGAATCAAACAGCAATCTTCTTTTATTTTAATTCCACTTATCCGTGGAAAAATGCGACGCAATTCGACGAACGCATTTCCATCTGGATTCAGCGCTTTTATAAAATGTTTAACTACTCAAAGCCTGATATGAAGTGGTGGTAGCAATATTTTTTTTAATTGGCACAAGTGGAGCCTCAACGATGCTGTCGTATCGCAATCTAATGTTCTCAAGTAAAGCCCAGTTCCGTTCGTTGTATTGGTCGCCTTTAAAACGTGTATTCCATAAGCACAGGAAACTCATGTTTTAAGTGTAACCCATAATTGCATGCAACTTAAAAGAGCTATCACTTTCAAATCTGCACAAACTTTCCATTGATGGTCATTGTATTTAATCAAATCAATAATTTTTTACGTTGATGCATAGGTTTCCTTTGTGTTTGTGCTGAGTGCAATTAGCAGAACTGCCTTCAAACTGTTTTTAGAGGAATCGATAAACAATCGCCAATCTTCGGTGTTCGGAATTTTCATCAATTGATCAAATTATCTATTTTGCTGTTAAAATTTATTTATTAATTTTTTATAATATTTTTTTTAAATTGGACAGTAATGTTAACCACTGTACCAAATTCATTTTTTTGTAAGTACAAAATCAATTAGATTAGATGACACTAGTGTCTAAGTAGAACCTAGTGAAACTGGGTGCGTCTCTTGGGTTTCATGAATTATAGCACCATTTTCTATGTATAACAATAATTAGTTATGTACTGTTTCTTGAATTCAATCTTGTGGTGGGGAATATTTTTTATGTACTTCAAATCTATATATAAATCAATATTTTTGTATGCAAATTTTAATTGCAATTTGTTGTCCACCGAATAAATACATATATTCGAACTAAAAGTGTGCTTGTAATAATCAAAATAAATAATAATTTCAATTTGGAAATTTGGATTCGCTGCATTCTGTTCATAGTCCTTCGAGCAGGATGTTACGAAAAACTGTTATCGGTCTCTACTAAAGCGGTAAATCGATTTGGCATTAAATCTGAGATGGCATCTACCAGCAAGAAGAATTGCAGCACTTTGGAATACCAGAGAATTGAATTGTGAGTACAACAGTGATTGTATAAATATTACAGCTTATGTATAATTAAAATATAATATTCGGTGGTTTTTTGGAATATTAATCACACGCATAGTGAAAATTCGGGAATTAAAAGGCTATATATTCGTTTAACTGAATACAAACGAAATAGTATACCAAATTCAAACTCATAGGTTGGATTTTCGTCTCAAGTGATTGTATATATAATAATATTTGGAATTTGGCATATAATGTATACAATCATACGAGTCAATACCTATACACACAAAATTAAAGTGCAAATGCAGATAGTGATTGTATATAATAAATTTGGGACCTTATTAGCTACTGTTATATTCAAGCATATCTGTTGAAGTAATTAAACATTTTGGCACGAACCTTTTAGTGATAGTGTACGCAAAAATAAATAGTGGAATTTTGGCTATTATTATAACTTTTAATAAAAAAGGTAAATTAATTAAACAGTGATTATTCAAAACTGTATAGAAATAGTGATTTCATAGTGAAAAGACTAATAAAGTGGGTGTTGTGTATTTTAGTGCGGATCAAAGATTAGTTGAAATTTTCCGTACTTCAACCTTGATAACTCTATCTTAAGTAATCTACGGGATTGACCGTTAGTTGCACGTTAAAACAGTGAATCATCCTGTATAAAGTGAGTTGTAGTATTGTGGTGTCAATTCAAGGTCTTCTGTGTAATATATTTATATATAGTAAACTTTATTATACCCCGCGGTAACAGTCAAGGTAGTAAATCTTAAAAATGGGGTTAAACGAAGCCGAACAATTAAAATTGAAGGACTACATTGCACGTAGAGGTCAATCCAAGGCAGCTATTACGCGTACCGAAAAATTTTGTAATGAAATAAACGCCGCACACGCATTAGAAGATGTAAATATAAGATTGGAAGCGCTAGAAAAGGCTTATTTGGAATTCAAGGACTTTGACTTTCAAATATCTTTGTTAGGTCAAACATCGGAATTAGAAACAACTGAATCACGTTACTTCGCAATCAAAGCTATTCTACGTAAGGCAGCTGCTGATCGGAAAACTGTAGTGAAGGATCTTCAACAACAATTTCATGACTCGATGTTGGCATTTGCTGACCAACAGCGTGGTTATTTAGAGACACTGTCTACAAGTTTCACAACGGCTAACAACAATCATGTTGATGTACGGTTACCAAAATTAAACATATCTCAATTTGGCGGAGATTATGCAGAGTTCCCGGCTTTTCGAGATTTATTTGAATCTTCAGTACATAATCGAGAGTCATTGACAAATGCGCAAAAGTTTCAGTACCTTAAGGGATTATTAAAGGGAGAAGCTGCAACTTTAATTCGACATATCAATGTTACCGATGCAAATTACGAAGGAGCTTGGACCAAACTAATTGAACGCTATGATAAAAAAAGATGTGTTGTTACTAACCTATTAAATACATTTTTTAGTATTCAGCCAATACATCAAAGGAACAGACTAAGGCAAGGGCTATATAATGTTGCAGATGAAGTCTTAAAAGGTTTAGAGGCATTAGGCAGTAACGCTCAACGGCGCGATCCTTGGTTGATCCATTGGTTATTGGAAAGATTAGACAAGGAGACGATAGCAGCATGGGCAAAAATCTCTTCAGACAAGGAATTCCCTACGATAGAAGAATTTATGAAGTTCTTAGCGAAGGAATGCGATGAAATTGAAATGTTAGCGGAGCCTTCATTATCAACACAAATCTCACATACGGGTCACAAAATGAGGAATGTCATACCAAGGATCAGCCAACTCAACACGACTTTGTTTGAATCGCCACCTTGTATTTGTTGTAATGAGCCTCATCATCTAGCTACATGTAAGAAATTCAAAACATTTACTGTAGAAGAAAGGAGGGATTACGCGCAGAACAACAGAATTTGTTATAATTGCTTATCGCGAAACCATCGTGTAACTACATGCTCGTCAAAGTTTGGCTGTAAATTATGTAAAAGGTGCCATCACACGTTATTGCATGACAACGCGTTCACTTCCGTGACTACGTCCAATAATCAAGTAAAAGGTAGCCCCGATGTACCCAATCAAACAATAAAGGCGAACAATGCACAAATAGAGGATGAGACATCGGAGTCTGGGGTAAAGCAACAAGATATACAAGTTCATCTTACCACAAACCTGGCATGCTTTTCTACCATATTACCAACCGCTCTAGCTAAGGTGAAAGATAACTCGGGAACATTTATTCTGTGTAGGATCTTGTTGGATTCTGGGTCGCAAGCATCATTTATTTCGGAATCTTGTATGCAGAGGCTATGCTTGTCAAGAACAAATGCCAAACTCACCGTATCGGGCATTGCTACAAATAATCAGTATACTAGAGGGATGACGTCAATAATTATAAAATCTCGTTTTGAATCAGATAGAACCTTCGAGATGACCGTGTTTATTTTGAAAAAATTAACCACAATCCCCCCAGTGGCGAATTTCAACATAAAAAATTATGATTATTTGAAAAATTTACAACTAGCCGATCCCAATTTTGATAAAATCAATGAAATAGACATTGTGTTAGGATCTAACAAGTTTTTTGAAGTTTTAGAGAACGGTCGATTGAAGGGAGATGATGGACACCCAATAGCACAAAATACAGCCCTTGGATGGATATTGTCAGGAGAAATCAGCTGCAACAATTCGAACATATACAATCATAATATAACAATAGATGATGACAATATTGATTGTACGCTGAGGAAATTTTTTGAATGTGAAGAATTGGAGACTTCTGTCAACGCCCACCTTACCGAAGAAGAAAAGGCTGTAGAAGAGCATTTCAAGGCAAATGTAACCAGAGAACAAAACGGCAGATATACTGTAGCAATACCATTCAAAACATCTGACCCAGCACTTGGTCAATCTGCACACATGGCTATTCAAAGATTGAAGTCTGTCGAACGTCGAATGCTGAAAGATCACCAATATAAAAAAATGTATTCAGAGTTCATGGAAAGTTATCTAAAATTAGATCATATGGAAAGGATTGATGGAGACAAAACCATACTTACCGATACTCACCATTGCTATTTGCCGCATCATGCAGTTCTCAAATCATCTAGTACAACAACGAAACTTAGAACAGTTTTTGATGGATCATGCAAGACTTCTAATGGGAAATCATTGAACGATATTCTAATGGTTGGTCCAACGATTCAGCCGGCATTATGGTCAATTTTACTCCGTTTTCGCATACACCTCATCGCACTAAGTGCAGACATTGAAAAAATGTACCGACAGGTAAAGGTACGAGAAAGGGATACAAATTTTCAACGCATAGTATGGCGGAATTCACCAGATTTACCTGTCGAACATTTTCGGCTAAAGACCGTGACCTATGGGACCTCAGCCGCACCGTTTTTAGCCATTCGATCATTACACCAACTTGCAAATGACAACGAATCAAAGTTGCCCCGGTTAGCTCAAATTTTTAGAAACGACTTTTACGTCGATGACCTATTAACTGGTACCACAGATATCAATGAAGCTTCTAATCTCAAACAGGATTTGATCACGTTACTACATTCCGGTGGCTTTCCGTTAAGGAAATGGGTTTCCAACATACCTGGTCTATGCGATGATGCAGGTCCAATATCCATTGACGATAAAGATGCTACAATCAAGGTTCTCGGGCTAGCATGGGATCCTAAAAAGGACAATTTTCAATTCAATGTTAAATTAAATGATAACATAAAATATACTAAACGAAACTTGTTATCAGAATCTTCAAAAGTGTTTGATCCGCTTGGGTGGCTCGCCCCATCAATAATAATAATAAAAATACTCTTTCAGAAATTATGGCTAATCAAATTAGATTGGGATGATGAGTTACCACCTGACATCACTAATCAATGGAATGAACTGCGGGACAGCTTTTCGCATTTAGAAACGATCAGAATACCAAGATACATCCCATGGAATATTTCATCTGTTCAATTTCATGGATTTTGTGATGCTAGTGAGGCAGCTTATGCAGCTGTTATCTACTGTAGGTTTGAAGACAATACTGGAAATATTCAAGTCAACATGCTGACATCAAAAACAAAGGTTGCTCCATTAAAGCAGGTCACATTACCTAGATTGGAGCTTTGCGCAGCAGTGCTTTTGAGCAGAATGTTTGCTAAGGTGAAAAAGGAATTTGCACAATTCAATATTAAAGAATTTTGTTGGACTGATAGTTCAATAGTATTAGCATGGCTATCAGCGGAACCTCGTCGCTGGAAAACCTATGTTGCGAACAGAACATCGGAAATTCTCTATACTCTGCCACGAAACAGATGGGATCATGTAAGGTCTGCTGAAAATCCTGCCGATTGTGCCAGTCGAGGCATACTCCCGCAAGCCTTAAAATCGTTTGATTTGTGGTGGCATGGGCCAAAATTGTTAAAGGAGTCCGAATCATCTTGGAAAATCAAGACAACATATCCATCAACCACCGAATTAGTTCTTACCGAAGAACGTAAAAAACGGGTGCAATATCTACAAATCCAAGCTTCAAATGACACAATGGAAACACTATTTAAGCGCATTTCGTCTTGGCGAAGAATTCGACGTATACTTGGGTTTTGCACACGATTTATTAAGAATTCTCAGGAAAAGTTAAAGGAAAACCGAAATTATGGTACACTGACGGTTAGGGAATTACAATTAGCGGAACGAGCTTGCATATCATGGTGCCAAATGGAATATTACGCAGAAGACATGGCAAATTTAGCAAAATCTGGATCTTTATCATCAAAGGGAGAACTGTCGATACTATCACCCTTCAAAGATGAACAAGGTATTCTCAGAGTGGGCGGAAGATTGCAGAACTCTGAATGTTCATATGATACAAAACACCCTATCATTTTGCCAAACTCCCATATCCTCAGCAAAATGATAGCCACATACTACCATTACAAATATCTCCATCCTGGTCCATCCCTATTATCCTCTCTTCTCAGACAAAAATTCTGGATTGTACATGGCAGAAGCATGACTAGACAAGTTGCACACAAATGTCAAGTATGCGTCCGGCAAAGAGCAGCTACTAGTACTCAATTGATGGGTACCTTACCGACAGCACGAGTTACGGTGTCAAGACCCTTTAGTCGAGTTGGCGTAGACTTCTGCGGGCCAATTTCGATTGCTACTAAAAAGGGAAGAGGGACAAAATATATGAAAGGGTATATATCAGTTTTCGTGTGCATGACGATAAAGGCTATACATTTGGAGGTTGTATCTGATTTAACAGCAGATGCATTTCTTGCTGCTCTAAAAAGATTTATTGCACGACGCGGACTACCATCAGAAATCTATTCTGATAATGGGACAAACTTTGTTGGGGCACATCGAAAAATAGTTGAACTCTTTCATAACATTGGCAAAATTAATAATACTAGTATAATTTCAGATTACCTTAACGACTGCGGTATATCTTGGAAATTTATTCCTCCAGCCAGTCCAAATTTTGCAGGCTTATGGGAAGCTGCAGTAAAGTCAATGAAGGCACATCTTATTCGTGTGACAGGAAATTCAAATTTGACGTTTGAAGAGATGGCTACCCTAACATGCCAAATTGAAGCCATCCTAAATTCTCGACCATTATGTCAAGCCAAATCAGATGATCCAACCAGTTTAGATGTCCTAACGCCAGGACATTTTTTGACAATGGCACCTCTAACAACACTACCAGAAGCGAACTTTGAATTAGTTCCAACTAACCGACTTACGAGATGGGAACAAATCACAAAGCGAATGGGTAGTTTCTGGAAACGCTACTCACAAGACTATCTCCATACTCTACAGCAAAGGAGTAAATGGCGGCAACAACAGAAAAATCTACAAATAGATGACATCGTGTTGGTGAAAGATGACAATCTACCTCCTTGTGAATGGTTGAAGGCCAGGATTACAGAGTTACATCCAGGCAAGGATGGCCTTGTTCGTGTTGTCACGCTCCGTACATCAAAATCTGCGTTAAAAAGACCAGTCACTAAAATCGTTCCATTTCCAATAAATTGAACATTAACTGTTCAATTGGCGGGAGAATGTTCGGAATTTTCATCAATTGATCAAATTATCTATTTTGCTGTTAAAATTTATTTATTAATTTTTTATAATATTTTTTTTAAATTGGACAGTAATGTTAACCACTGTACCAAATTTATTTTATTGTAAGTACAAAATCAATTAGATTAGATGACACTAGTGTCTAAGTAGAACCTAATGAAACTGGGTGCGTCTCTTGGGTTTCATGAATTATAGCACCATTTTCTATGTATAACAATAATTAGTTATGTACTGTTTCTTGAATTCAATCTTGTGGTGGGGAATATTTTTTATGTACTTCAAATCTATATATAAATCAATATTTTTGTATGCAAATTTTAATTGCAATTTGTTGTCCACCGAATAAATACATATATTCGAACTAAAAGTGTGCTTGTAATAATCAAAATAAATAATAATTTCAATTTGGAAATTTGGATTCGCTGCATTCTGTTCATTCGGCATCAGTGCAAAAGCTAGTGAATTATTCTCAAGTGATTTGAAAAAAATCGTTAAATGACGATGACGATTTATTGCTACATATATCCGAACATTTGGAGCCAAAATAATCACTTGTTTCAAATCCTTTGACAAAAGAATAACTTGCCGCTGCGATAGTTTCAGGCGTCGCACCATAATATCCAAACGATTTTGCGAGATTTCAATGTTATTGCATGGCGCAGTGACATTTGATGGTTGATATATTGATGGAGATGTTTCTCCGGTTTTACCTGCGTCAAATTTTGTTGGTAAATACTCCTCAGTTTGGTTTGATCTTTCCGGAACACTAATTTCATGTTGAGTATTTGTTGTTGCAGTAATTTCATGTTGAGCATTTGTTGTTGCAGTGTATGTCAAAGAACCAATTTTGTTTGTACCGAAAATATAATTCATGCATCCATAACATTGAACTGCATCATGTCCTTGTGGATCTATACATATTATCGGGCCACCAAATGCCATTGCGGCTCCAGTGTTTTGCCATCTAATAATTATTTGAGAAAAGTATAGTCGATATAAATCAGCGGTCTCATCACCTATTTTGCAACGATTGCTCTTAATTGTAAATTTTCCACACACATAACAAAAGCACTTGAGTTTAAAACACCTTTTCATATTATTTATTTCACCAGATTTCACAAGACGATTTTCACTTTATTTTTTGTGTTTTTTGTCACTTTACATATTTAGATGAAAACTTTTTATTTTTAATTTTATATTACAGTTTTTAGTTCTTACTTATTGTGCCATTTTTTTAATTTTTCTAGAAATATCGATTTCGAGAATAATCTGTTCGTCGGTTTATTTTTTACTACTGTTACATAATTTCTATTGGAGCTCTTTATTTACTGTAGCTAGGCGCTGCTGTTTGGTACGTCCTTTGTTTTTAAGTAATGGATAACAGTTCGTACATTTTATTGGGTTTTTGTGGTGATTTTGTCGCCAAATTAAATTGTTGGTGTTTTTGTTTTTATATATTTTTAGGTGTGAATTTTGGCTGTAGTTTAACTCATGACTCATGAGAAATTTGTATACGTTTGTACTGTACCCAAAATTTATACCCTTGGCACTGTTCTTCTAACCTGTCTAATTTCAGTCCTTTTTTGATTCTGTGCAAAATAGTTACATTTTTATGGAATTTAGTGTACCAATGATTTTCAGTTTTTATGTGTGTTGTGCGAAACTTGATTTTATGTACTTTTTTAACCTTAGGATAACCAGTGACTTGTACGGCGCTAAATAAACCTGTAAGGTCTGAACAGATCTTCGTTTAGCGGTGGTATAGCTTTGAAACGTTTTTCTATACCCAGCTGTGTGTGTGTGTGTGTGTGTGTGTGTGTGTGTTTTCCGTATCCCTAGTAACAGAGGATTGATGAATTCACCGATTACCTCATCAAGAAATTTTTGATTACCCATTCAATGAACGGTATATGGGCTTGTGATGTAAATTCACTTATTTACTTTTTATATAATTCTATCTTATAATGAACACACCGATGAGCTGAGAATTTCATTAGGAATTTCTTTATTACACAACCGATGAACTAGGGAATATTCAAATGAATTTCATGCACTATGAAACCAGTGAATTCATAAATGATTTCAACGAGATTTTCATAAAGATTTGCTCTATTATTAGTCTTGAACTAAGAAACCGGTGAAAGTGTTAAATTATTTCATTAGGAATTTCATAGAAATTACACTGAACACAGAACTGACGAACCCTTTAATGAATTTACATAAAAGCTTCATCATTCATAATGATAACACAATAAAAATGCATATATGTGTATGCACATAGATTAATTATTTAAATTCTTGTAATCATTTCAAATTCGGTACATTTTCATCGAGGTGAGGTTACCAAGATGTTGGGAGTATATGGTTTTGAACTAATGAAAACATTGAATTTTTTTACTGAGACTGATCAAACTGCAGTGACCGATTTAAAATATATTGGAAATACTTTGAACATCCATACAAAGTATATACACAGTGTCTTAGCGAATTATTATGATTAATCGCAAAATTAAATTTTATTTTGTGATTTGATAACAGTAAAAACAGAAACTAAGATAAGTGTGTTTCCTGATTATCATCACTAAAATCATCATGAGTATCACCGAAAGGCTTATCATATGTTTCCTTTATATTTTGTGCTACATAAAATTTTTATTTTATAATTAACTTCATGAAACTCATTAAAAGAATCATCAGAAGTATCATCATAATGTTTAATTTTTTATTATTTTATAAAAACACCATCAGAGAATTAGCAATACTTTAGCAATCTTGGATAATTGTATATGCGTTTGGTAGATTTTTCTAAAATAGTATTTGTGAACTGGTGAACTTTTTTTATCAGGGATGTTTTTATGTGTATATGAAAATACATTTTAAAATATCATTACTGATTTTTTACTTTATTTAGTAATTAATTCATTGTAGGCACAGTACAAAAATTATAAGCAAAGTAATAGTTTAGGCTCATTGAGCGGCATCGTAAGCACAGGAATGGCAGGTATACCCGGTTTTTGCGTGGGTGACACATACCGGCTTAACACACTTTGCAAAGAGAAACCGAGCTTTTCTTTGCTTTTTGTCGAAAGTACGACACATATGACACGATGGTCAACTAGAAGCCGCGACAGCATAAGGTGATTAATCTGCTGCTGACGTAGTTGGTGGTAATTTCTGTATCTAAAAAAATAAAAACGATGTTATACAAATAAAGTAATAAGAAATTAGTTGGATATGGATGTTGCTTTATTTCATTTTAGGCGTAAAACTTGCAGTAACATTATTCAACTTAATAATTTTTTTCTTTTTCTTCTTTGATTTAAAAAAAAAAAATTTTTAGTACCCGAATAGAAAAGTAATAATTTATAATCAATGTTTTAAATTTGTAATAATGTAATTTAAATATTATTTAAATATTTTTTGTTATTGAATCGTAGCTCCGAAACATTATATTTAATAAGGAGACTATTAAACAACATATTTATTTCTGATTTTTTTTTTATCTTTCGTTTTATGTAATTATATACCTACTTTATATCTTTTATAGAAATAAAAGCTAGGAAAAAGACCATGAAAATTGCCATTGCTTCTCGTATATGTGAAAAACGTCTGAAATTCGGATTTAATATTCGTTTTTCCATGTGCGGAGTTACAATTTGGGTGGCCAATTTGATGATAAAAGACCGGCGCTTGTCTGTTTTTTTTTTTGGCAGAAATTCATCTTGAATGATGAATGATGCCAAGCCGACAATATCCAACATTTGTGCTATAATGGTTGAAGTCCATTGTTTTAGCTGTTGACTTTGTCACTTATAAAATTGATAAAATTGTTTTAATAAAACACTTGTAAAACTACCTTATGGTGACAATCTTTATTGGTTTATAGGAATATCGATTTCGAAATAAATTTCTTCGTCAGTTCCTTTTTACAACTATTACAATTTTTTTTAAGTTATGCTGCTTATATACTAGTCTTAGGTCTAATTTGTTAGGCTCCTCTTACTGTAGTGATTGTTGTCTATAATTAGGTCATAAATCTTGTTGGTTTTGGTATTCAATTTGTTATTTAACAGTACATTGTTGTCTTTGTATTTGTAAATCTCGAATTCTTCAAGTGTGTTGAGTATGTGTCCTTTTCTGGCTTGATGTAATATTGTTAGGTTGTGGTCAAAATCTGTGAATTTATGTTTTTCTGTTTTGATGTGTTGTGCATAGTTTGATTTTGGATCTGTTGCGTTTATGTCTTTCGTGTGTTCTTTAAATCGTGTTAGAAATGATCTTCCTGTTTGTCTTATGTAAAATTTGTTGCAATCATTGCATGATAGTTTGTACACGCCTGTATATAAGGATTGTTTATGTAGTTTGGTTTTTAGTTTTTATTGTACTTTGTTGTTATTTCTAAACGCTATTTTATATCCGAGTCTATTGAATGTTTTTTGTATGGCTTTGTGTGTTGTTTTGTTGAATTCTGCACGTAGTAATCGTTGTAAATAATTTTGTTTAGTGATTACTGTAATGATGTTAATTATCTCACTAATATCTGTGGATTTTATTCTATTTTTGGTTAGTAAGTTTCTAGTTAGTTCTATTGTAATATCTATTGGTATGTTCGTGTACATGTTGGTGATGTCAAAAGATGCTAGTTTTGCGTTATTCGGTATTTTTATATGCTTAATTTTATTTACTAAATCTATGTTATTTATTAAGGAATGGTTACTTTCTAATTTTATATACTGTTTCAGCATGGCGTTGATGTGCTTGGCTATATCCTGTATGTTGGTGCTGTGGTAAAGTTGATTAGTGGTCTTATTGGCATCTGTTGCTTGTGAATTTTGGGTAATCCTGTTATGGTTGGTGCGGTTGGTTTTGTGATTTTGTTGTAACGGATGTCTTTATCACTTAGGACATTGATTGATTGGTTGATCACTCGTTTTATTCTGATGTTATATTCTCTTGTTGGATCTTCTCGTAGTTTTTCAATACTGTTGTTATCGATGTATTCTTGGATTTTGTTGTTGTATTCCGCTTTGCCTGTGATGACTATTGTGTTGCCTTTATCAGCGCGCCTTTGTTGCCATGGCGTCTTTTTGTTGTAATTTTCTGGCAATATTGTTGATTGTTTTTGAATCGGAGTTTTTGTTTATAATTGAGTTGTTTTGAAGTGGGTTTTTTTTTATTTTACTGATTATTAATGTCCTTATTTCCTGTTGGTCTATTGTAGCTGTTTTTAGTACGGTGTTTTCAATGTTGAATAAGTGCTTGTTGAAATTTGTTTTGTCGTTTTCTGGTTGTATGCTATATTTTACCCCTTTTTGTAAAATATTATTTTCAACGTCAGTAAACTCGATGTTGGTGTAATTGGCAACTCTTTTATTGAATTTATGTGTAGGTGGCACTTCACTTTCTTTGTTGTTGTGATTCACTGATTTCATTTGTTTTAGTATTTTGAGCTTTTTATTGACTATTTTACATTTCTTTTTAATCACTTTATCGACTTTGGTTTTCACTTATTCTATTATTGTTGTGTATTGAATTGGATGGTAATATTTGATTATTTTAAGATGTGCGTGATAGGTAGCTATTGTATGCGTGTTAATTTTGGTGTAGAGGTCTTTTATAGTTTTATTTAGCTACATTATTTCAGCTTAACATTTGTTGTGGCAAGAATGCCTTATTTCTGCGAATAGTGCCCATAAATGATAGTCTTTTGGTAATCAATGTTTCGGCCAAAGTACAGGTGGAAAAAAAATTATCGGCGTAAATGGTACGACCAGTGCTAAAATATTTTCCAACCAAATCTAACACGACCCACTCGCCTTGATTAACCTATCGAGCCGATCCTGGAAGTTTTCCAGTAAAGATAAGCCGTTCGTTAATAATTAGATTTCGAATCGCATGCTCACCAAATTTTAATCCCAGCCAGTTTAGACGGTATGTACTGAGTAAACGGTGTACGGCCACGATAGGGAAATAACAGAATATGAGATTAGCATAAACCAAATATCGTCGATGGCTGCCGACTTACTTACTTACTACTGACGATAATCACTGAGGCCGAGTATTACCATTATCAAACCGAATAGATTTGGTATTGATTTTAAATCGTTTGTGTGACATGGTAGCTTTATATAAATGGGGTGACTATAAGCGGCCCACAATTGTTTCGCTGGTTGTGTATTGGCATTGAACACTCTGGCAAATATTACCAAACCTGGATATGCATACAACACATTCACGGTAAGTTTTTCCCATTCTTTTGGTTTAAATAAGAAGACTCTGAGTATTAGCTAGAGTTAGCGAAAATTTAATATAAAAATTGATTGAGTATAATATCGATTCTTGTTGGGCTTTTCAAAAATTTGTCGGACATGAAATTGATTTTGTATTAAAGGCAGGACCAATTACAAAATTAATTAGAAAGTTTTAAAAATTTCTTATGATTTGTCTTTGAGCAATATCGATTCGTGCGGTATATTTTGGAAAATTTCCGATTTATATGAAATATGTTGCGCAATATCGATTCGTGCTGGGCTTTTCCAAAAATTTGTTGGACATGAAATTGATTTTTTATTAAAGTGGGACCAATTACAAAACTATTCAGAAAGTTTCAGAATTTTCTTATGCTTTGTTGGTGAGCAATATCGATTCGTGCTGTGCATTTTCGAAATTTTCCGGTTTATATGAAATTGGTTGAGAATATCGATTCGTGCTTGGCTATTCCAGAAATAAGTCGAAAATAAAATTGACTTTTCATATTAAAGTAGGACCAATAACAAAATTCTTCAGAAAGTTTCAGAATTTTCTTATGATTTGGTTGTGAGCAATATCGATTCGTGCATTTTAGGAAATAACCTGTTACATGAAATTGGTTGAGTAGTATCGATTCCTGCTGGGCTTTTCCAAAAACTTTTCGGATATGAAATTGATTTTGTGTTAAAGGCCAATTACAAAAACCAATTAATTAGAAAGTTTTAAAAATTTCTTATGATTTGTCTTTGAGCAATATCGATTCGTGCTGGGCTTTTCCAAAAATTTGTTGGACATGAAATTTATTTTCTATTAAAGTAGGACCAATTACGAAATTATTCAGAAAGTTTGAGAATTTTTTTATGATTTGTTTGTGAGCAATATCGATTCGTGCTGTGCATTTTGGAAAATAACCTATTTACATGAAATTGGTTGAGTAGTATCGAGTATAATAATGGAGTAGTTCAGAACTATACAGAAAAACGATATTAGAAGAAAACCATACAACTTTTATGATGAATTTTTTTGGGTATACATAGGTTTCTATTAAATCTAAATTATTTAATTTAAAAAAATTAAGTTTTTAAACTTAAATTGGACAAATTTGAAAATAGCTATCACGAACTCTACTCAATTGTTTTCAAAAAAACGCAGCTATTAAATGAAAACGTTCAGTTTTATAGCAAACTTAAATACATATGACTATTCAATGGAAAAACAATTTGGTTTTGATATTTGAAAAATTTAATGCATATTATGTACATTTATAAAAAATACTTGCTAACTTTTCGTGCTAGCTTCACATCGGTGTATAAATATGTTTTTCCCGTGTTTAATAATCTGTTTAACTAAAAAATAAATTCGTGCTAACTTGTACTAAAATGACATTATTCGAAATCCAAACCATTAGTCTTGCCTCAGCACGTAAAACAGCTAATTTTTCGGGCCAACTTCACAGGCATGTTAGGTGGGTGTAAGTGTTCGTGATATTTGAAATACACAAATCACACTGCATGGAACCTTTCTTTTTTACACATGGAAATAATAACACTAAACATTTTTATTTCAAGATCATGATTTTGATATCGAGATAATTTTATTTTTCTTATGACCGGTTGCACAGAAAAGTGACTAGCACCCGGTTAGTTGTGCGCCAGTTAAATGTTTAATATGAAATTTGTTTTCGAAAACAGCAAAAATTCAACGCAAACTTGAGTAAATATATTTTATTCCGTGGAAATATTATAAATATTTAATTGGTCAATTTTGATTGAATAATTTCTATTACATATGTAATCAAGTTTGCGTTGAGTTTTTGTTGATTGCGAAAACAGATTTCATATAAAACATTAAACTGGCGCACAACTAACCGGCTGTTAGTAATTTTTCTGTGTAACCGGTTATATCCACTTAGTTCTTTATAGGCAATAAGAATTGTTACAGAGTTCAGCTCCGAACATTTCCCCTCTCTTTTAGTAAATTTATGACTTTAGTAAAAAATCTGCAAAAATCTCAAGGTCAAAAATCTTTGCAAGATTATAATTTATTCTACTATGTTAAGGAAAGTAAAAAGAGTTTTTTTGTAGAAAACCGACCTTTTTTATTTAAATTTAAAAAATAATCTGATTCAATATTGATACAGTAGTCAATTTTCCCATAATTAAGATATGTACTTTACAAAATATAATATACATATTTGAAAAAATCCTGGAAGCTTCTATGTAAAGTGCCACTTTTGGTAAACCGATTTTGATGAGATATCCTTCAAAACTATGGTAAAAGATATTAGTTTTAAAATTTCATTTCGATCAATCAATCCGTCTAGGCTGTATGGAGCCGAGTTTTTCTAAGTATACCCAATATTTTGGATAAATCGAAAAAGCTTCTGTGAAAGCTATCACTTCTAGTAGATCGATTTCGTTTAAAAATAAGCCCGAAAAAGCTTAAATACGAAGTTTCATCTCGAACAATCATTCCGTCTGGGCTTGGATATACGACGCCGAATTTTTGTAGAAGTTTTATGTCAAAAATCATCATTACCAGTAAAATATTGTACACATGATCTGAGCCGATAAAGTTGCAAACTTAATCTAAAATCTTTTAATACAGAATCGTTTTTCTCGTAAATCCTATACTTTTCAAAATATTTGCATAAAACAAACAAAAAGCTCACATTGAAGCTGTCTCTTCAGGTGGACCGATTTCGACCAAACTAAACATGTGAAGTTATCCCAGTTTTTCATCCCAGGATTTGTTTTATTATCATTTACACGAAACTATTCTATTCCATCCCAGTTTTATAATTTTATACCTCTATAAGACCATTTAAAGTATAAACACAACAACACAATATGCCATCCCAGTTTTTCCCGTTTATTTGTTGTTCATGTAAAACAAATACATACTTCGAAATAATGTATTGTGGCTTTGCAATAGTAATTCTGTATATTTTAAGTTACAAATAGTAATACGCCATATTAGAAGTTTAAAATATAAGGATAACTTATAATGAGCGCCCCAATGCCAGCCATATGTTAGGATTGGTACAATATTCCAGATTCGATATCGCCCCATATACATTTATATGAAAATCGTCTATAACTTCCAAAACCTTTTTGGGCCGGAAATAGCAAATTATGTTTTGAGATGGTACGTAAATAAGTAACTACTGACCAAGTGGCCAGCACCAGCCGTATGTTCAAATTTGAGGAAATGGCCAAGATCGAAAATCTCAGGTGAAGTTAAATAAAAATTTATATCTCTTAAGAACTCCCTAGACCGGAAATGATTTTTTATGTTTCGAGATGTTAATGATAAGGGCAAACTATGGTAAGCTTCACAGTGCCAGCCGTATGTTAGGATTGCTACAATCTTCCAGCATCGATATGGCCCCATATAAATTTATTTGCAAATCGTCTATAACTTCCAAGATCTTCTTGGGCCGGAAATAACGAATGATGTTTTGAGATATAAGAACGTGATAAGCAAACTGCGAAATAGTTGGGAGTTTTTCGATACCAGAAAAGATTGCAAATATTCAAAAGAAAACAAATAATGGTGAGCGGTATAGTGCCACACATAGGTAAGTTTGCATAATATTTACCTGTTTCGATATCGCCCCATACTGTATCGCTCAAAAGTCAGCAGTGCATTTTTCTAACTGTTTATGAATTTAAATTTGTTAATAGTTCCGATAAAGATTCATAATAATGAGCCAAACTAATTATTTCCTATTTCAAATATGATTCAAGCCAACATTGAAATACCAATGGAGAACTTAATCTAAGGATTTGGAACTTGTCCAATAACTCAAGTTTGAACATACAGCTGGTGCTGGTCACTTGGTCAGCAGTTACTTATTTACGTACCATCTCAAAACATTATTCGCTATTTCCGGCCCAACAAGGACTTGGAAGTTATAGACGATTTTCATATAAATTTATATGGGGCCGTATAGAAGCTTTAAGATTGTGCCAATCCTAACATACGGCTGGCACTGGGAAGCATAGTTTGCCCTTATCATTAACAATTCGAAACATAAAAATTCATTTCCAGGCTAGGAAGTTCTTAAGAGGTATAAATTTTTATTTAACTTAACCTGAGATTTTAGAACTTGGCCATTTCCTCAAATTTGAACATACGGCGGGTGCTGGCCAATTGGTCAGCAGTTACTTAGTTACGTACTATCTCAAAACACAGCAGTTACTTAGTTACGTACCATCTCAAAACATTATTCGCTATTTCCGGCCCAAGGGGGTTTTGAAAGTTATAGACGATTTTCATATAAATTTATATGGGGCCATATCGAATCTGGAAGATTATGCCAATCCTAACATACGGCTGGCACTGGGAAGCTTACCATAGTTTGCCCTTATCATTAACAACTCGAAACATAAAAAATCATTTACGGCCTAGGAATTTCTTAAGAGATATACATTTTTATTTAACTTCACCTGAGTTTTTGTAACTTGGCCAATAACTCAAATTTGAAACATACGGCTGGTGCTGGCCACTTGGTCAGCAGTTATTTAGTTACGTACCATCTCAAAACATAATTTGCTATTTCCGGCCTAAGAACGTTTTGGAAGTTATAGACGATTTTCAAATAAATTTAAATGAGGCCATATCGAAGCTGGAAGATTGTACCAATCCTAACATATGGCTGGCATTGGGGCGCTCATTATAAGTTATCCTTATATTTTAAACTTCTAATATGGCGTATTACTATTTAGAACTTAAAATATACAGAATTACTATTGCAAAAACACAATACATTATTTCCAAGTATGTATTTGTTTCACATGAACAACAAATAATCGAAAAAAACTGGGATGGGATATTGTGTTGTTGTGTTAATAATTTAAACCGTCTTATAGAGGTATAAAATTATAATACTGGGATGGAATAGAATAGTTTCGTGTAAATAATAATAAAAAAAATCCTGGGATGGAAAACTGGGATAACTTCACATGCTTGATCAAACTGGGATCTCCTAATTTATAGAAAAGCGTACCTCAATCAAATCAAACAATTTTTTGTTATTCTACTTAACACGTTTTTATTGCTTATTGTCAGGTATCATGCTTCGTTAAATCAGCTTTTAAGCTTCGTTAAATCTTTTAATTTAAATTAACTTTTATATGGTTGGAAGTACAGAAATGACATCTATCGCAATCTTAATATTTTTAAAGTTACGTTTATTATTTGGTAAAACTTTTGAAAGGTTGGGCAAAAACAAAATCGCCTGGTAATTGCTTGCCAACGTCAGCAAATTAATTTTATAGTGCGGAGCGAATCGTATATCAAATCTTTTTTCCAACGAAAAATTGCTCTAAACATTTTTAAAGCCGTAAATATTTTTTATATTTTTCAGATATTCAATTGAACGCGAAAGTGATATAATCAAATCCACTCGAAGACGTACACGAATATTTAATGCAATTGAGTGTTTATATAAGAAATTTTATTAAAACATTTATATTCAAGATTAAATAATCAAATATTCAAGAAAAATTTTGTATTTCCAACAATATTAAAATGGAGAAGAAATAAGAAATCGAGTCAATTTAGAATATTACATATACAAAACTTAATCAAACTTTTTTATTGATTTTTTTTATATATATGTACGAAGTTTAACTTACTGTTGTGTTATGTATATGTTTTCAATTTATTTATAAAAATTTCGAAGACCAACCACACAAACTGTACACAGTTAATACAGTATACCATGAATGAAGTGGATAATTTTTTTTTTAAATAAGACAAGTTTTTCCTAGCTTGGTAAATATCACAACTTTTTATTTCGTTTCCAAGAAAATATCAAGAAACAACCGACCAAAAGTTTAAAGTTTTAAATTTATACAGCGTACGGTGTATAGTAACGAATGTGCGGGAAATAATATAAATTAATGTCATACTATTCATGAAAAGTGTTAATTACACACCACTGTGTTTATGAGGATAGACTATATGAATATTATATTTATGTTGTTTTGTTGCTGAAAGTTTGATAAATAAGATGCTGGTAAATTTTTTTATACTTTTATTTTGCTGTGTGAATAAATTTTCCCTGATTATTCTGTAACCCATAAATTTAATAGTCGTATATCGTATACCATATTTTCGTCTTTCTGGCATCTAGTTTACAAATAATTTTTGTTGTACAGATAATCAATTTTTACCATTTCATTTACCTATGGAAAATAGTTTCTAACAAATTATTCAAGTGTTAGTAGTTTAGTATTACAAATTTACAAATTGGTTAAAATTTAATTTTCTTTCACAACATTTTAGTTTTTATATCCTCGTATTTCATTTATATTGTAGATGATGTTATCGTGCCGACGAAAATAAAAATGTATTTACATTTTCAGTCAAACACAAGAAATTTATGGACTTTCAATAAAGTCGAATATTTTTGAAGTGGTTCTAAAGCAAAAAAATATTTTGTGGGTGCATTTATCAGATTTGCAGCTTGGTGACAAAAAAACATCATTGCTAAAGAGAGATGGAAACTTTGCCTACAGGTAAGGTTACAGAACCTGTTTTGAGAAATTTGTGGTTGCAATGTTTATACCAACTCAACCTCAAGAAATATGAAAATGGACTGAAGAAGATCTACGGCAAATGTTTCGGCTATAATGGCGATTTTAAATAAAATGGAACCGACCATAAGGATGCGCTTCAAGCACAGCAAACTTTGCCGAAGCGTCAACATGTGCAGTGCAAACATTATCTTAAACACGATTTAATGGCCACTAAATTCTGATTTTACACCAACAATTTGCATAGCCAAAACCAACCATGTAAAACTGCTTTAAACATTAGGCGTCTTAGTTCAGCTGTCGAAATTTTTCATAAATTTTTCCTCGTCCAATGTGTATTTATATTGCTCAATGCACCAACGAACGAATAAATTCTTTAAGAGATCAATCCAAAGTCTAGCCATAAACAAGACACCGTGATGCGGAGAAATTGAAATGCCAAACGTTAGCAGTTATTAGTCCCAGTTGCCTTCTTATGGTATTGATTGCATCATAAAGGCGATGTCTGGGTGATACTCGAAAGTATAAATTGTCCTTCTGTTGAAACAAAAAAAAATTACCAGACTTATCAAGTAAGTTACGACGAGGTGAATGAAACAAGTAATGGTTCTTGACCACGGTAACGAAAACCATGAACGATGGGTGAAAACTTTCAATCTCACGTCCTCAAATAATTAGTTTCTATCGCCAAATAATAAGTGGTAAAGATTTTGCGGATGAATTTCAAGTCAAACAAATGTTGGAAAAATTTGTATCCGCTTGTCTTTGATGAATGTTTACATTTTTTTCAAACCCGAAAGTTTTTAGTTAAAACATTATTAATATTACTCATTTTGTATTTTTTAGAGAAATGATAGTAGTAATAGTAGTGCTTTTTCATAAGATAGTCTAAAAAAACTACTAAATTCAACATTATCAATTTCAATAAAACGTTCAATCAGGAGAATTTTAATTTTACAGGTTTTGTAGATAAATATTTGGTTCAAAATCCTGTAAATGATGTAACAATAGCTGGCTATTCGTCTGTTGAAGAAAAATTTGCTGGATGCCATTTCTATATAGCTCCAGAACCTAGGGATGATCCACCGTTGGAATCGTCAATAAAGTTAAATGAAACAACAATTGACAAATTTAAAGTTTGAAAATTTAAAAATTGAATATCAGGAAGAAGAAAATATCAGTAAAACCACAACCCAAATAGTTGATGAGATTCTTAAATCGAAAGAAGAAGTTGCAAGTAATGTCAATCACAATAAATTTAATAAAACATTTAAAACAATGCCCGAACAAAATATTAATCCTAAAGAATTTAATAAAATATAGGTAATTCAAAAATGGGAGAAAAGTCGTTTAAAGTGTGATGTATCACCAGTATAGTCTCCACTATAGCGATTAAATAAAGGTAATGCTCTCCTACTACATTAAATCCCTATGATGATGGCATGATATCCGGAAATGAATTTTATTTTGATACTGGTGTATTCGACATATTCGAGCAAAAATGCGAGTTATGCAAAATACCAAGGCGGCCAAATTCAATTCTATTACGATTTAATCCACTTTGAAATAGACCTGTGTTAGTAGTCTTCGATGTAGGCAAGGTAAATCCAATCGTTGAAGAGGAACACAGAGGAAGAAGAAGAAAAATCGTTTATTCAGGAAGGCTTTGAGAGTTATCTGTGAAAGAGCATCTAGAAAAAAATCAATCACCAACCTGTAGAGCCCACAACAGAGAGCGTAACAAATCGTCAACGATCATGAAAGTTTTGTTTCTTGCATAGCAATAATTGCCGGAAAAACTGAAAACTGTGAGTGTACAACGACGTAAATACAAAAAAACAAGAGTTAAAGTTACAGAAACTTAAGAAGAATATAAAATGGCAGAAATAGAAAAAACAATTAAAAATCAAGGTATTAAATCAGAGGATTAACAGTGTAATTAAGGCGTAGGAAACGACAATATCTGAATTTATATCCGAAAAAGCGCAAATAACACAGGGATACGAAAAGAAGTGTGTCAATCAATCTACAAGAAAGTTCACAATTAAATGCGGCTCATTTAATGCCCCTGTTGCACTACTCTTACTTACTCTTTTCTGGCCTATACTGAAGGAATAACTTTAGTGCAAAAATTTTCAAAAAAAAAAAAAATTAATTGGGAAACTATAGTTCTATTTTTTATAGGAAAAACATTTTCTCATTTAACTTTGTTTGGAGAATATTTAAACCAAACTTTTTCCCTCAGTCAGTAGGCCCGAAAATTAAAATTTAGACAAAAATGCTATGAAAATATTTTTCCCAATTCCCTATTCCCAGGGAAAGCCAGAATAGTGCCACGGAGATTACATTCTTAGATTTAAATACAAAATACGAACGGGGTAATCAAATGGCCATAAAGTTTAAACAGAATAAGGAACAATTGGTGGTGGAAAAAGGAACTAAATTTCACAGCTACAAGTCGCCAACGACAAATTAGAAACTTTACCAAAAAATCACACACATGAAGTGAGCAAACTAAAAGCATTACTTAAAAAGGAGGAAATAGACCGCACAGCGCGAGCCAAGCAGATCCAATGGAAAAATCGCGAACACGAAGAATTAGTTGAGATCTGTGAAGAACTCATAGACGGTGGAAATGTATAGCCACTACCGAAAATAGTTACATAAGTACTTGTTAACATTTTTAATTTTTTTTTAATGTGTTTTTAAATTATTTAAATATTAATATTATGTATCTTATGTTGAATTTGTATAATTCTTGTGATCTCTTTTTTTATTTAAATTATATATATTTTATTGGCTAAAATGAAAATAATATTTGAAAAAAGTTTTATTACAACAATGTAACAAATTTCGAGATCTGTTATCTCAAACAAATAACAAATCTGGAAATTTGCCACAGACTCTCCAATGGTTGATCTAGCAATGCATTTTGCAGCCGGCTTGACAGTCGTTAGGGCCACTCTTTTCTGGACCATTAGGGGGCTAGTATTTGCTGTGACCATCGTTTCGGATTCGAAGATATTGATCCATCACCAATTGAACTTTAGAACAAATTTTAACGTTATCATACTACTAAAATTAAAATTAAAACAATTCATTTTTAATGAAAATATTTTAATTAGAAGAGTTAAAAATAATTGAAAAAAAAAATACCATAACACAAAAAAAATTTATTATTTACAGTTCTAACTATTAAAAGAACAAAAAGAACTTTTTTGTTTTTCTTATTTTAAACTACAATTATTAAACTATTAAGGCAAAAAAAAAATTATCACGATACCGTTGGCAAATCCGTAGCTTTCGAAGACGTGGCTACGCGTTAATCCAAAATGCCAAAGTTGATTTATCGCAATAGAATTTTCGATTATTTACGATGAATATTTTTTGTTATTGACTTAAATTAACTTTAGTATTATTATTAGATTTAAACTATTTACTATAACGTCTTATTATTATTGTTATTAATAGGAGGTATCAATTTCCGACATTTTTTTGTTCCCGGGAAACGGGAAATTTGAAATTTATTTCCCGGTTTCCCGGGAATTCTCGGGAATTGAAAAATTTCATTTCTTAAACAAATATATAAACAGAAGAGCACAAAACTGCAATTGAATTTTAATAACAAAACGGAATTTATTTTAAAATATAAAATTTATTTTATTTTTGATGTGTAAACATCTTTACTCGCGCCTACCAAATTTTTTTGTATTAGAGTAAACTTGTAAATGAAACGAACGGAAATGACGTACCTACTTCGTTAAAAAAAAAACAACAAGCCCAATAAAAACAATTTTGAACTATACATGGCATGCTTGTATGTAATGTATAATAGTAAGGAAAAAAACTAATGAAAAAAAAACATCATTTCCATCCAAAAATTAAAAAAAAATTACGATACGAAATACGAATTATGATTACGAAATTACATACTCTTACGATTACGTCGTTGTATCACGAGTTACAAGTCTCTAGGAGCTGTTCATCACGTCGACTATCAATGATCATGTGTTCTACTAAATGGGGTTATAATGACGTCCCGTTTTTAACGTTGAACTGTCAGAATCTCAGGTCACTCAATCCTCAATTCATTTGCTTTCCGAGATCTGGCTGCGCAATGGCGAGCTTGTTAATTTTCCTACGATTAAATTTTGCGTTCAGTTCAAAAGAGATGGTCAGTGGGCTGCCGGAGCATCAATTCTGTCAAAAGACCCATAAAATGAGCATAGTGGACACAAATAATTTGCCGTACGAACTTTCACTTATCATAGGTCGGCCTTACTTTCTCAAAACCAATATTGATGTAACAGATGTACTGGCGAATGGAATTATGGGCTGGCTGAGGTATATCGAATGCAGCCATCCTGACCGGGACAACGAGAACGATGAAAATGTCAACAGTAAAAAATGTCAAACGACTCTGGATGAGTTTCAATACAAATTCACAAGTTGGCAAGAAGGTCAGACAGAATCATCGTTGGACAAACAACACAACCCATTGATGATATATATACACGGCTGAACTTCAGCTTCTCAATGGGAATAAGATGCTTTCTGTAGTTGCATTCACCTCGCCGAATAAATCCGTCGAAGACATAATGAAGTTCATACATTTCGTCCTTGCATCATATTCTAAAAGAATTTCAAAAATTCTCCAAGGAGTATCTTTCGCCGATGATTATGAGCGGTGCCGGGGATTTCAATATAAATTTTGCTTTTCCTCAAGCTGAACCACTTCCTGCGAGACGAATTCGATTTGCACATGAACTCAGATCGAAATGTATCTACTACGACATATGAAACGACCATTGTGCAGTTTTTCAATGAAAATTATAATAGTTAGAGTCGACAGTATATGTATCTCATTTTAGCTACCATAATCCAATTACGTCGATTATACCGAAAGAGTAATAGACCAATTTAACGATAATAAACAAATGAAAAATTCTAGTTAGTAAAATTCCATTCCACCTTCCGTCAAAGTAAGAGAGTACTAATGGACTCACTCGTTTTTTAAAAAAAATGTATAATTTGAGCTATAAATAATTCATTTCCATATATTAAGAAAAAATTCATTTTACTTGAACAAGTAAACATTTTTTGAACTTATTTGTTCAGGAAATAACTTTTTAAAAACGTGAGCCAGTCTAGAGATGAGTCACTAAGTGACGATCTTCGTTTGAGATGAGTCACTAAATGACGATCTTCGTACGCAGAAATTAGGTGACAAAGAAAATTCTCTTTCGCTTTCTATTGAGGATGGTTGTATGCAAGTTAGGGCATCTAGCAGCTTTTGTGAATTATTTGTAATATTTCCCGTATTCTCATACATTTGAAATTCTTTTTTTGAATCCTTAGTTGCAACACACTTTTTAGGTTTATCTGCTGCAATTATACTCGTAGCTAATGCCAATCTATCTTTCATATTTGTAACTGTTAAACAATCATTTCAATATCAACATCTTCACTGAATAAACGATTAAATAAATCATTCGCATAACGAATAATTGCAGCTTTTGATGATGAAGGTAGGTCAGGAGTAGCGGTTGACGGCAAATCGAGTGTTTGGAGGTATTTGATCAAAGTAACAAGATCTTGATTTCTTTACTCTTTAACGCAAAGAGACAGAAATAGCAACATCTCCTTTGAAATTGCATCATTATTGTCACGCAGGGAACCAAAAAAATTTCAAAATTGCATCACCTGTAATCAAATTTGCATCACGTTTACCTAATGCTTGTGCAGCTATTTTGATTGGTTGAAGAGTGTTCAAAATATTTTTCAAAACCGAATAAATAGTTGTATGTGAGATTCGAAAATCTCTACTTGACGAATCGATGATATCGTTGATATTCGAATTGATTGAAAAACAAGCTTTGTAGACATAGATTTTTTTAATTTGAATAAATAAATATCCTAATCTAGACCCTAATGTAATAAAATATATATAATCCATTGAATTAAATTTTTTCTCGGAAATTATTTTATTGTTCCCGGGAAACGGGAAATGAAGAACATCAAAAATTCCTGGGAATTCCCGGGCGGGAAATCCCGGTAAGAACCCTCTAATTATTAACATATTATTATTATTTTTATAACTATTTAGAATTATTACGGCTTACGTAGATTAAGATGCGTTTTCTTTTTATAACCGTTGTATTATCTTATCTTGTTGTTAACATTATTATTATTTCTCTTGTTATTATTATTATAATAGTTATACCGAGAAAAAATTTTATTTTATAATTAAGTTTAATTTAAAGTAATTATTAAAACTATATTTATTTATTTCTTTTTAAAGCCTCAACCAGTCAGACTTTAGAGCTTAAGTTACACGTCGATTGCACCACTCCGGTTAGTGCTACAATCACCAAAATTGTATATGCTTCTCGTCACAAATAAACAACTGACCTCTAAAATTTTGGTGGTTGTGCCGCTCTCCTAAGTGGTCTAAAACGGAGCACAACTTAAGCTCTTAAGTTTGACTGGTTGAGGTTTAAGTCGTATGCTCAACATCATATTACAGTTGTTTTCCTCTAGTTCATAGTCACGTAATAGCGAGTTATTTAATTTCACATATTTTGATTTTGCACAAAACGTCCATTTTAATATTATTATTTACACATAACTTATTGTTAATTTAAGAAAACGACTTGTCATTTTTATTTATTCTTACTCGACATTTAAATTATCCAAATTATTATCATTTGTATTATTTGGAATTTTTTGTGAAAAATATTCATTTTTACTTATAAATTTTATGAACCGATCTACATCGCACCAAGTATGATTTTTCTCCGCGTTCCTTGCATTTCCGGCATCTCCCAATTTGTTTCCGTCTTCTTTCTCAAGTTGTTACCTTGCAATTAATATTGCCAGAGGTAAATGATTATGTGCAGTCAAATTAAAATGGAAGGAATTGGGATTTGGTAACTACCGTAACTACTCGAATACAAATATTGGTTCTTACTTTCAAATAAACGTACCACAGGTTCGTTTATTCATTTAAAAATACCAGTCCTTGTATTCGTATAAAATCTAGCAACCTTATCATTTGCTACATTTATTTTTTTTTATTTTTTAGCAATTATTACATAATTTGGTTTTCTTTTTTTTTTTTTGTAAAACGTTTTTTAATATTTTACTTACCCATATAACCGAGTGCCTATGTGTTCTTACATACTACCATGCCAAATTAAAATACAAGTAAATATTCATCAAAAATGTCAGACGGCTTGCAGGTGGAGGAAGGAAAGAACAATTTAAAGAACAGGAGGGATTGTTGATTGAGTGGGTTGGAGATAGGAACAAGAATGGACTCAGAGTAAAAACTTTACAAACTTTACATTCAAATAAAAGCAAAAGTTTTAAAATCTGTTTTATTTGCAAAACAGAACTTAAATGAAGATAGACCGTACTATAAAGAATTCAAGGCCACCAAAGGATGGCTTGAAAATTTTATAAAACGATTTGGGTTAGTATCAAGGCGACAAACATCAACGCGGCAGTTACCTCATAATTTAGTGAATATTATCACAAGTTTTCACGAGTAAATATTTCAACTAATTCACGAGAAAAATACAAATGCTGAAAATGTGATAAATATAGATCAAGTACCATGTTACTTTGAAAGCGAAGCCAAATCGACAATCACAGCTAAAGGATCTCGTAATGTCATGTTTCGCAAAGCGTCATCATCCCACAAGCGCTGTACCGTAACATTCGGAATAACGATGGCTGGGCAAATGTTGGCGCCACACATACTATCTTCTAATTTAAAAAAAAAACCGACTGTGAGTGAAGGTTGTCTTGTCGATGTGGAGTGACGAAATTTTAGCAAATTATGTTAAAATTAATATAATTATGAGGAAAAAAACATCATTTTTTCGACAGCCCGTATTGCTTATCATTGACAATTATCGGCCTCATGTTAAAATGTTTAACAGCAAAAAATGGGAAAAATGAATGTTTTTATAACTTGTATTCTACATAATCTTACTGGAAATACTTCAGCCACTCGACGTCGTGCAAAACCGAAGTTTCCAGAAATTTTATAGCTCTGAGTATGACACATACATCGCAAGAGCTATTTTGGACACCAGTATGCAGACAAAATCTGATAATCAGGGATGGACGGGTAGATTACGTAAGGTAATCTACGTAGTTGTCGACACGTAATCTAGTACGTAGATTGCATACCGATTTTTTGCTTTTCAGACGTCGACAACGTGGACAAGGTCGACAACTTAGAAAATGGTATTAAAAACTAAATTTTTAATTATTTTACGTTAACCGCACTATTAAAATTGATGATTAATTACTTAAATTTAATTGTAACATTTTTACAAACATTTTATAAATTAAAAATAAATTTAAAATCTCTGAACTAGAGGCATCTATCTATCTATCTATCTAAAACTTTTGAATATTTCAATAGATTATATGCTTTGTGCGCCATCTTTTATCAAATAGATGTATCCCTTTTGTGTTTTACTAACAGAATTGTGTGGGTGCGGCAAAAGTACCATGTCAAAAAATTATTACGATTTTTTACTCGCACATTTGTGTGGTTTGGACTTTAATAGTCATTTTTTTTGGTTGAAAAATAATTTATCTTATTCGAAGATACTACAATAAAGCAAAATTAAATAAAAAGTCAGCATAAATTTCAATCATAAATTTACTAATTATTCGCCGCGTATTTATAGTAGAAGCTTCAAAATTTCATTCGAGCGAAATCACGATATAAACTCAAATTTTATTCAAATCCGCAAATATAATATGACTTTTTTCGATTGTCAAAGAATTTATTTCGATAATGGATAATTATTAATTTATTACACAATTTATGATACAAATGTTAGGCACAGTGTGTTTTAATGATTCACAAATACAATCAGTAGCAGGCAATTTATGCTGAGTTTTATTATAAGTTTCGATAGATGGCGTAAATTAATTTTTCAAGTAGTTCTCGGCGTTGTCGACGTTGTCGACGAGTTGTCGACGTTTTCGACGAGTTGTCGACGAAATTTTGTAAAAACTAGAAGTCGACGCGTAATTGCCCATCCCTGAATGCTAAAATTCCATCGTATTTTGCTGTATCAGAATGGGGTTTAGGTTGGATTATGCTTAAACACAAACTAAAGAAAAAGTTCAGCATGCTTTTACAGTTTGTGGAATATGCCCAAGGAAAAGCTTTAACATCGAGGAACTACATACTCCATTAAAGATGTTGTGATCGCCTTTAATGGATACCCATGATTGGGTAGAACTATATGGGAGCGACTTAACGCAAGCTTCTTATTTTGATAAGGACCCTTCAAGATGGTACTGGCCAACCGATAACATGGCAGAAACCACTTTCTTTCGTTGAGTCATGGATTTAAAATCACCTGAAGGCGCAATAAATTGTTTAGAATGGATGCAGACCTATGGCCCCAAAATTGTTGAAATTATAAAAACTAATGACCTTTATTGTCAGTTTGTAGGACGAAGCAGATATCATTGCGATACTTAAAGGAGAGTTCACAAGTACGCGGTTGGAGTTGAAGCCAGTTTCAATATTGAATTAAATGAAGAATGTGCCCAAACGAACGAAGTTCTATTTGAAATGGAAAACAGCGTAAAAAAACTAACTTTTGTTAGATTGGAAAACTATTTTGGATACAAACTTTAAACATTATTATATGCTTTATTTTATTTTGTGATATTATTTTATTATATTTTTATAATTTAATTACTGTTTCTGGTGATCGTTTAGTGATACAGTTCTTTAATTTTTTTTAATTTTATTTAATTCAATTTTATTTTACTTAATTTTACTTTTTACATAATTTTGTATCAGAACTGAATTTAAATATATTTCATTGTAATGAATAAAAGATAACCGTATTTTCTTCATAATAATAATTGAAAATTCTACCTAATATGTAGATATTAAAAAAATTCAATTTATAATTTTGGTCCTTAAATTCAATTAAAAGGAGGGGTCGTTCTATTCGGAAATTCTTTTTATTCAAATTATTTTGCCAACTTCAAAAATTTGGCAAAAAAAAATGATCTTGAATTTTTGTTCAAGGGAAGACGGTAGGGAAATAATGTTGTATAAGATAGCGGAATTTTGACAGCCTAAAATAATAGATTACGCTACTCGCCGCAAGTGGCAGCACTATCACTAAAGATATTTTTTTTGTAATGTGGAACCAGCGGAAATTTTTTATTCATTATGTATAAATTTTTTCACTAAATAAAACATCTCAGCGGAATAAAATATTAGAAGTGATCCTTAAAATGGCAAATAGTTTGATCTCCGAAGTAAAGGAACTCGAAATATGAAATGTTGAAATTTGACAATAATCCGTCCTTTCGGTATTTCTTCCACTAGTAACATATATTTTCGGTTGGTTTTCTAGTAGCCTAGCTCATACTGAGATTATACAAAAAATTTGGGGAAAATTCATGGACTAGAATTTTCACTAAAATTTTTTGATTTTCTGCGGCCATATAAGTTATTTTCAGTTTTTGGCCAATATCTCAAAAACTTCCACTAGTAACCAATACTTTCGGTTTTTTTTCTAATAGCTTAGGTCTTACTGAGACTATATGGAAAATTTGGGGCAAATTCATGGACTAGAATTTTCACTAAAATTTTATGTTTTTCTGCGGCCATATAAGTTATTTTCAGTTTTTGGCCAATATCTCAAAAACTTCTACTAGTAACCAATACTTTCGGTTATTTTTCTAATAGCTTAGGTCATACTGAAACTATATGGAAAATTTGGGGAAAATTCATGAACTAGAACTTTCACTAGAATTTTTTGATTTTCTGCGGGAATATAAGTTATTTTCAGATTCTGGACAATATCTCAAAAACTTCCACTAGTAACCAATACTTTTAGTTAATTTTCTAATAGCTTAGGTCATATTGAGACTATATGGAAAATTTGTGGGAAATTCATGGACTATAATTTTCACTAGAATTTTTTGATTTTCTGCGGCCCTATAAGTTATTTTCAGTTTCTGGCCAAAATCTTAGTGCAAGTTTTTGAGATACTGCAGAAAATCAAAAAAAAAAATTGTAAAAATTCTAGTCAATGACTTCTCCCCAAATTTCGATATAGTCTCAGTATGACCTAAGCTATTAGAAAAAAAACCGAAAGTATTGGTTACTGGTGAAAGTTTTTGAGATATTGGCCAAACACTGAAAATAACTTATATGGCCGCAGAAAATCACAAAATTCTGGTGAAAATTCAAGTTCATGAATTTTCCAAAAATTTTCCATATAGCCTTAGTATGACCTAAGCTATTAGAAAAATAACCGAAAGTATTGGTTACTAGTGAAAGTTTTTGAGATATTGGCCAAAAACTGAAAATAACTGATATGGCCGCAGAAAATCAAAAAATTCTAATGAAAATTCTAGTCCATGAATTTTCCCCAAATTTACCATATAGTCTCAGTATGACCTAATCTACTAGAAAAACAACCGAAAGTATTGGTTACTAGTGAAAGTTTTTGAGACATTGGTCAAAAACTGAAAATAACTTATATGGCCGCAGAAAATCAAAAAATTCTAGTGAAAATTCTAGATCATGAATTTTCCCCAAATTTATTACATAGTCTCAGTATGACCTAAGCTACTAGAAAAACAACCGAAAGTATTGGTTACTAGTGAAAGTTTTTGAGACATTGGTCAAAAACTGAAAATAACTTATATGGCGGCAGAAAATCGAAAAGTTTTATTGAAAATTCTAATTCATGAATTTTCCATAAATTTTCCATATAGTCTCAGTAAGACCTAAGCTATTAGAAAAATTAATCGAAACTATTGGATACTAGTAGAAGTTTTTAAGATATTGGCCAAAAACTGAAAATAACTTATAGGGCCGCAGAAAATCAAAAAATTCTAGTGAAAATTATAGTCCATGAATTTTCCCAAATTTTCCACATAGTCTCAGTATGACCTAAGCTATTAGAAAAATAACCGAAAGTATTGGTTACTAGTGGAAGTTTTTGAGACATTGGCCAAAAACTGAAAATAACTTATATGGCCGCAGAAAATCAAAAAATTTTTGTGAAAATTCTAGTCCATTAATTTTTTTTTTTTTTTTTTTTTATCAAATTAAAGCACGCAGGCTTATCATTTATTTTCAAAACGATTTTTTTACATATAATAATAATAATATACAAAATGAAAATAAATGAGTAGGGTAATCATCACCGATTTAACGGCAGTATTGATCTACCCTTTAACAAGAAAAATTATGAAAAAAAAGTTATGAATATTACAATAAAAATATAAAAAAAAATATAAACAATTGAAACTAAAATTAAACTGCATCAGACTAAAACTCTAAATAAGAAATCGATATTAGGGTGCTCAAAAAGCCAAACTTTAAGTAATTTGAGAAATGATTTTGAATTTATTTGTTGCCGTATGCTAAGTGGAAGTTGGTTAAATAAGGAAGGAGCAGTTACCAAAAAATATTTTCTAAAATGTTCACTAAAAAAATGTGGAACAACAAATAAGAACTGATCATTGTTCCTAATGTTGTATCGCACATTTGATCTCAATAATCGGTGCCCACTTCGCAAATAAAATAAACGTAAAACCTTATAAACATATAGATGTTGTAATGGTAAAACTTTAAAACTCAAAAATAATGGCCATGCAGAAACCCGCGAAGACTTAAAACACATGATACGAATAGCATATTTCTGAACAATAGTGAGAATTTTTAAAGTTGAATGATAGCAACCACCCCAACACGATAAAGCATATTCGAGCCTAGAGTTAATGCAGGCATAGTAGAATTTTAGCAATATCGATTTAGGAGCTACAGGTCTTAATAGATATAAGGTTCGTAATGCATTGCTGAGAGACTTTTTTAATTTATCGACATGATGCTTCCAACTCAGATTACAATCAACAATAATTCCAAGATACTTGAAACTCTCAACAGCTTCAATGGAAATGCACGAGCTGGAGCAATTAACGGCATTACAAAAACTGGAATGATACGTTAACGGTGAATGTAAAATACTGCCACTCAAACTAAAATGCATAATCTTAGTTTTGTCACTTAAAATTAAAAAATGCTGGTCAAACCATTTCCTCAAAACTAAAAGGTCCGCTGCAATTTTACAGCAAACATCAGTTCGTGAGGACCCACGATAACATAAGCTCATATCATCTGCAAAGGCAACAATCGTGCCAGCCAAATTTGTACTAAAAATTGAGTTTATGTAAATCAAATTTATGTAAATCATGTTTATGTAAATCATTTATGTTATTTTCCCCAAATTTTCCAAATAGTCTCAGTAAGACCTAAGCTATTAGAAAAATAACCGAAGGTATTGGTTACTAGTGGAAAAAATACCGAAAAGACGGATTATTGTCAAATTTCAACATTTCATATACCGAGTTCCTTTACTTCGGAACTATTTGCCATTTTAAGGATCACTTCTAATATTTTATTCCGCTGAGATGTTTTATTTAGTGAAAAAATTTATACATAATGAATAAAAAATTTCCGCTGGTTTCACATTACAAAAAAAATATCTTTAGTGATAGTGCTACCACTTGCGGCGAGTAGCGTAATCTCTTGTTTTCCGCTGTCCAAATTCCGTAATCTTATACAGCATAGGGTAGTAGCTACTAATTTTAATGAAATGGTAATGAAAGTATTACCATTTCATTCACCAATAATATTTTTTTTTCATTATGGCATAAACTTAAACACAAATGTAGAATTGGTTGTTGTCCTTAAAATTGAAATATTTATATTATAAACTTGTGCGCCTTACCACAATAACAAGAAAATTATTATTTTCAAATAAGTGTCATATTTAATTGAAAGACAAACATTTTAATTATTTATTTTTATTATGGTTTTATCGTTTTCCATTGTCATTAATTTATAAATATATATTTAATAAACGAGTGGATTTACTATTGTGAGGACCAAACATTAGCCAAAGTCAAGCGTTCGAGTCAGAATGGTCGAATGCCAAGCAGGAAAATTTTGGAGCTTCAATTCATTTATCAATCGAAGTTCAATCGAAAATTTGCCAAGAGTGTAATATACCGTTAAAAATTTTAAACACTTAAAATTATATTAGCTTTTGCCATTCCTTATGAAATGTTTGCTGGTCCAAATACTTATAAAGTCGATAGATACATATATATATATTTTGTTATCTATCAATTATAATTCGTACTGCTTTTAATATATTTCATATATCCTTATAAGACGCCTTCGCAAAGCCTATGGTAAAGACAATTAACAACGTATCTTCATTAGTATGCGAAAACCTGTAAGCAAAATAATCTTCTCTATTTTGGCCGTGTCATAACCTAAAACTTCTTTAAATACTTTCAATCGATTATCTAAACATAGTTCATTAAACCAAACCCAGCACAAGCGGCAATAAAACCCGTTTATGCTAATTTTAAAAATGTGCTGATATTGAAAATATTTTATTGCGGCATTGATATAATATTTACAACTATCTATACGCACAGCATTAAAAATTGTAATAATAATCATAATAATAATAATAAAAAATCGAATCGGTCCTTCACCCTAATTTTTGATGACTTTTCGTTTTTATTCCGCAGCCAGTTTTCTTTAATTTTACGATACCATTAAAAATTATTTATAATTATCGTAAAATCAAAATCCTTTCACAATTAAAAAAAAATAAAATAATCGTAGCATAATATCGGTACAATGTTTGGTAATAATATAGTAAATATAGATGACGATATTAGTATGAAGGCAAATAAATTCAACCCTCGCATATTAACTATAATTTGTTGTGTAAATATAAACACAACTTTGATAACGATGCGCGGAAATAAGTTAACAGTTTCCCGCGAATATTACATATTTCATCGATCGATTTTCAAACATAAACTTTAAATGATGTCAAATTAGCGCCATAAAAATTGAAACAGTAAATCCTATTTAATAACGCAATATTCCTTGTGGTCGCTTTATTGTTGTTTTGGTGTTGTCATATTCTGTGTGTCCTTCATTAATTTTCCCCAGCTTTATTTACTGTAGAACAATTTTTAATTCTTGTTATACTCTTTATACTGTGTTATGTGTTTGTACTTTGTACATGTCGCTTTTGACATGTTTGTCTTTTTGTTCAAAATAATTTCCATGAAAATTTTGATCGTAATTTAATAGCATTTTGATAGCCATCGTAAATCATATTACATCAAAACAACAACCCAATTTTCCAAAAAAAAAAAAAACAAATCCGCAACGCCACTCCACATCAACAAACAATAAATGAAACATGAACAAAAAAATTTAATTATAATCGTTAAATAGGCAAAAAACAACAACTAGAAAATGGAATTTACTTTGCGTGCATTAAACTCGCGAGTAGAAAATCAAATTTTAAACTCATGTTTTTAGAACTCGTTGACAATAGAAAAATGCAAATATTTAGTACAAACGCGTTATGTTTGGGTATGCGACAATATCTTATCATTAAAATGGAAATATGCGAATTTGCGTTTTTCAATTTTATGGTTTTATCACCAAAATGGCACTCATAAAATTTATGAATAAACAAATCGCGCGTCAAGATGGTTAGATGTCGACCTATAATTTTACATGAATAATGCCCGGTTTATTGTCTCAGTTTGATTTTTATGGCTTCAGATTGTAATTATTTTAGTAATAAAAATTAAATTTAGTAAAATATATACGGCCGCTGTTGAAGATAAAATTATGTAAATTATGAAATTTGTTTATTAACTCAAACCTAAAATTTCTGGTGGAAATATTCACTTTTTAATATTTTATGGGGCTATTCATAGACTGTTAAGAGACGTTTTATTTCAATATGCCGTGGGCAATATCATCCGCTTATTGTTGACGTAATATAGCGTAAATGCTATTGATTGACACGTTTAAGAAAAATCAGCAGCGAACTTTTGGTGGAAAATGGATTTAAATTTTAATAGAGTTAAATTATTTTTCGAAATTCATTTATCTTTTTTATTTAATTGAAATATTATATTTAAATTAACATTTAAATTCTAAAAATTGCATTTATCGCAGTTATTGACACCTTGTTTTGGTTATTGACATTGTCCAGTTTTGTTTATTTCAGAATATTACTCAAAATACCAAAGATTAAATTGAAGCTACCGCTTCCTTAAAGCTCATCGCTAGTTCAAAGCTCATCGCTTCTTTTGTTGCACTTACCACATATAAACAGTGGCAGAAGTTTCAGATTAAAAATGTTGATACACTTAACATGAAACTCTCTCAAGCACTTGCTGCTTTTGATGTCAACATTTTCCAATCCTTGTAGCTTGGAAAACGAATAGGTGCATGGTTTCAATATTACTATTTTTTTTTTTCAAGAGTACTTTAATTTTGCCGGGCGGCTTAGCCGCTCCTGAAACTAGTCGCTCCTAGCTAGTCTCCTAGTGATAGTCTACTTTTTTTACACTATTTGCCGTAGGCACTTAGCGGAACACACTTACACTAATAAACACAATTAATTAAACACTTGTTTTTTATTTCGCATAAATTTGATTTTTGAATATTTTAATTAAAAAATTTGTTCAAAAAGTTTAAAAAATTACTCGATCGATTTCGACTTGTTAGGTCATCGTCAGGAGAGTCTACTGATTTGTAAAAGTAAAAATTTTGTTATATAAAGCAAAATATAAATAAAAGAAGGAGGGACAAAAAATAGGCAATAAAAAATGTTTTGCTTTTTTCTGCTATATATAACAAAATTTTTACTTTGACAAATCAGTAGATACTCCTGATGATGACCTAACAAGTCAAAATCGATCGAGTAATTTTTTAAACTTTTTGAACAAATTTTTTAATTAAAATATTCAAAAATCAAATTTATGCGAAATAAAAAACAAGTGTTTAATTAATTGTGTTTATTAGTGTAAGTGTGTTTCGCTAAGTGCCTGCGGCAAATAGTGTAAAACAAGTAGACTATCACTAGGAGACTAGCTAAGAGCGACTAGTTTCAGGAGCGGCTAAGCCGCCCAGCAAAATTAAGTACTCTTGAAAAAAAAAATAATAGTGAATAGTTGAGGGTAGATAGTTTTAATTTCACAAAAAGTGAAAATTCGCATAATAGAAAACGCTCAGCAAACATAGTACACAGCAAGACAATGAATGAAGCTGGATTTGAAATATTTTTTTGTGAAATACAAAAGGTTAAATAACTACTATTCGACTAAATTAAAAATCAATTTTTATTGCTTACATTTTTACATTTCATGGTAACTTCCCTTGTTGGGGATTTTCCATTATGAGGACTTTCATTTGTACAAGATTTCTGCAGCGTGACAATGCAACGTACAGCTGCCCATGTGAGAAAACTGCTGTCTGTAGATCAACTCCGACATGATCGAAAGTTAGACCTTGCGATTTATTGATTGTGATGACGTAAGCAGGATTAATCGGAAATTGTCGTCACTTCAGTATATGAATGGAAATAAAGTGTCTGTTGGAGCCAAATCAATTTGCGGAATAAAGATATTTCCACAATTGCACTCTGATCAAAACTTCAGCTATTATAAAGTTTACATGCAGCGTTTTAACAATCATTCCAGTGCCATTGCACATTCCCTTTTTTGGGTTAAATTTCTCAGCAGCATTATAATTACTCCAGGCTTCAGAAGTAAAACATGATTTGGCATTCCTTATGGGGTTTGATCATTGAGAGACTCACCGAATCAGCGCACTGTAATAAATTTCAGCTTGTCCTGGCAACATGTCTGTTGATTGGTCGGTGCAACAATGACGCGTTTTCCCAAATCCTGCACATATATTTCAGAAATATTTGTGCTAAAAATACTTTTGACCAGATCTCCAGTTTCAAACATTTGCAGAGGAATTTGAACTGTGCAGTCATTGTTGATACCGTTGATAAGAGGTTGTTGTTGTTCTCTTCTTGATCTGTACTTCGTAAGCAACATTTAAAGAAAGTTTCTCCACAGATTGCTCGATTTTATATAACACTCAAGGATGTCAGGTTGCGTTCCTTTCACAACAACTGGAAGTGTCGGTCGAAAGTCTCCACCAACAACGAAAAACTTTCCGCCGAAAGGCATTTTGCAACAGCTTGTCAATGCAGCGGAGTCCGTGCTTTGTCAGCATTAAAATCTCATTGCCAAAATAAGTGAAGCTTGTCGCAAAATCTTTGCTTCGGATGATGTCAATCGCATTGCAGCGACAGTAGTGTTAGTCAGCGGTACTAGTTATATAAATCCGCTTTGAACTGTTCAACCACCCTTCAGCAAAGTGGCTGCAATTCCCGTTGTTGCAAATGGAAGCACAACTTTTCCTTTTCCCTGGATGAAGGCTATCGGCGTTTCATATAGGGAACGTTTTGCCAGATCCACGTGGTCCATCAAGATAGAAACTTCAGCTGGAGACCTTTACATTATCCACTGCAGCAGTTTTTTTATGAAATTCATCCAATCGCTTTTTGTTTAGCAGTAGAATTATGTTGATATCGTGGAGAGTCAAATCTTTTGCTACATTTTCAATATGGTGTCGGCTGTATTCGAGAGTCATATCATCTGCATACTTCTACCAGAGATCAAGAGGTTTTAAAGGTTGACAAAAGCAATAAATATAAGCGAAAGTCTCTCGAAGCTGTATTGCCATTTGAAAGACTGCTGCTTCTGTTAAGCAGCTTTCTGCTCTGTGATCCCATTAGTTGTCGTTTTAGGCCCCGTGCAGCTGCAGCTTCTTTGAAGCTGTGGTAAATAACACCATTGAATGTTCGTACAAATTCAAAGCTGGTGGCACCCCAAATATGTAACAAAAGCAGCCGTAGAAAGACACGCTCTTCATCTCTCAAGCTTACTGTATACATTAGTGCAATAACCTACTTTCATGCATTTCGACTCGAGAAGTATCCACATAGCTTCTAGAGCGCTGACATATCGAGCATCGATGAAATTGCTGATCTCATTATATCGAAGCTCCTGCGGGGATATTGATTTGATGCCACATTTGACATATAAAAAATAGCACGTATTGATTGGACACATTTGATAAATAACATATTCAGGGTTTTAATAAAGCATGCTCTTGGCAAACTTGGGCTATTATTTATATAAGTTGGTTTCCAATCGACCACTGCAAGTACTTGTAAGTGCGAAAAATGTGTATTAGGTATGAAGGGTCGATTGGAAAGCACAAAAAATGAAAATAACAAAACATAAACTACAATGTTCCAGTATATCATTAACTTTTTACTAAAAAAAAATATCTATACCGAAATTTTATTAGCGCTTCACATTATGACATTCAATTATATTTTTGACACAAAAATACTATACAAAATCACCGATCGGACAAATTTATCGTAACTGCTTTCAACAACTCATAATAAAAAGGTAAAGGCAGAACAGTTGTGAGTAGTAAATTTAGCAAAGACCTAAACCTTAAGTGCGTATAAGTAGTTGCGTCTTTGTCTTGGCCTATAACACCAATAAAAGCTAGAACACAAATTGTAAAACAAACCATTTGTGATCACTTCCCTCAGTGCGGATTAAAGCACAATGGAAAAAAACTCGAAAAAGAAAATCAGATATTGGAAAAGAAAAATAGGGAGGCAGCTAGATTGGGGAAACTGATAATAAAAAAGTGAAGAGTGCTTTAAAATCTTTGATAAAGAAACAAAAATCTTTAGATAAAAACTCAAAGTCCAAACGGCCAAAAAATAAGTGCTACAGAACAGATCGCCAAACTAATCTAATTCCTCCAAAAATGAAAATACTATTAATGATTACAATGTTAACAAAAATTGCAATTTAACCATGATTAAGAATGATATATTTAAGCTTCTTATCAGTTTTAGTCTAGCATAACAAAACTAATTCTTCTTAATTTTGCAGGGACTGAAACCTTATAGTCTTGGAAAATTGAACGGTCAAGTTGCTCAAGTGAAAGAGCAACTAATTCGTTGTACTAAGTCGTTGTACTAGGTAAAGATTACTTGGCCATAGATTACTTGGTATGAATAAATTTTTATCTTATAAAATAATTTTAGTTTCTTTCGGTTCGGTAGTTTCTTTTATGGATGGTTCCTATAAGCTGTTTAACTAATCTCAAAGATTTTGCCAAATTCCTTGCTATACCTGTTTGCTTTTTCATTATTTCTACTATCGTCGCACGTTGAGCGCGATTTGTTGTACGTTTCCTAAAAACTTTTGGTAAATTATGAACAAATTAATTTATTATTTTATTTTATTTTATTATAATTGATTTGGAATCCAGAACCTATGTTTTATTAGTGGAACTGCATTACCGACATTCTTTCACTTTTCATTTGACGTATTCAAAAATGCATTAAATGTCAAAATCGAATGAAATTGTTTCCGCGATTAATCTGGCAAGTTCTATAACCATGCAATTTTCTGACCAGCTTTGTTTTCGATATTATTAAAAAATTACGAGACCTCTTAAGGTATCGAATATCTTTTCAAATACGTATAATATTAAATATTGGATTAAAATTTTAATTATTAAAATTTAATTTATAGTTTAATTATAAAAAAAATCCGTAATAAAATTTCATAAAAATCTCTACTTTTTTAAACATTTTTGACGCGTCATATTGGTCGCTATTTGCGAAAGAAAAGCGGCAGAAAATTTCACCTCAAACAAGTGGTTTTTATCTTTAGGTCATTGTAGAAGTTGAAGTCATTGTTGAGGGTGGTTGGTTTTATTTCGTTAGCAAATGAATCATGGATGTTGCGTAATACACCCAAGAATAAAGCAACAGCCGGCATATTTGTGGAGTTTACTGCACTCCATGCACGTCATTGAATCATTGATTATGGGAGTTGTACGATCCACTCAAGAAGACGAAAGTGGTTGTGGTAGTGGTATTCAGTGCACCATGTAATAAAACACAAACAAATTAAATTTTATTTACAATAAAACCAAATAATTAAAAAATTATTTTCAATGCCACCTGGTGTTTTTTGTTTGCTGTTCTTTTAGTAGCTGCTCTTGTCGCACTGTTGTTGGTGCCTCTATAGGGTTGTTGCTGCTGCTGTAGGTGCTGTTGCTGTTGCCACTGTTCAGCTCCCTCATGGGGAGCTTTCGCTATTATGGGGTAAATATTTTCTCAAAGCTGGTGTAGCTGGTATAATGCACTAGCCTGTTTTTGTTGATGTTTCGTGGCTGTGGCGCTAGCCAAAATTGCATTGTTACCCATGTTGAAGCGGCGAATTAATTCTGGCGCTCGTACCCCAAAAAAAACCACAAAAACGTTTCCTTTTTTGCTCACTACATATTTTGATTATTTTTCTAATCTTTTTATTAATTTTAACACCAAATTTCGAATTATTGTTTCATAATTTACCAATTAATTTTATGTTATTAAATTATTATTTAAATAAAATATTTTTGATTTATTACTATTAATGCAATGAATTTATTTAATTCACATATAATTTATTGAAATTAAATTTAAAACTTTTGATCTATTAAATTTGTGCCATGTAAAATGGCGGACCATGTGTGTGCGGTGGCATCCCTTCACCAAAATACCCGTATTAAGTGAACCAGTTACAACCACAGTACAACCTCCATTTTCTATCACACGTTTTCCATTTCGGCACTTTAACTGTAACATATTTAACTAGTACATGCTATAACCCTCAATGGAGTAATTCGGTAAAATTTATATTTTTTGTATGCTATTTAGGTACAAATTAAAAAAAAATACGTAATTAAAAATTTAAAAAGTGGGTTATTTGATATAGTAAAAGTTTAAACCAAACAGAGAGCTATCAGAATGTTAACGTACCTACAACGTTCAACATCATCACCACGTAATAAAATGGTAGAGAATCTCTCGAACAAATGAGATTCTCAGCTAACCCTAACAAAATGGGCATCGCTATAATTTGTTTAGTGTAATTTGCTACAGCCGATAGGGTTTATCTGATCGGGATGAAACTCCATAAATAAGGTTTTTTTTAATAAATTGGGAGATTCCAGTGATTTTTGGTCGAAATCAGTCTTCCGGAAGTGGCAGCTTCCAACGAAGCTTAATATGAACGAAACCATTCGAAATTAAATTGACGAAATTTGATTTTTGTCAAAAACTGTTTTCAACAAAAAATCGGCCCTGTACAGCCGACAGGGACTGATTGGTCGATATGAAACTTTACACTAACTGATTCATCGAGATGAAACTTGTTTTAGATATATCTGTGAATTTTGGTCGGAATCGGTTTATCCAAAGTGAAAGCTTCCATAGAATGAGTTTCTTTGATTTTTCCAAATATCTCAAGAAATATATCATTTACAAAAAAAATAATTATAAACTAAATAAATTTAGATCACTTTTCTAAAATTTGAGCGGAAATGACAATTTTTAACAAAAAACCGTTTTTCAACAAAACTTCTGCCCTTGAAAAGCACACCTGAACTGAATGATCGCGATAAAACATTACGCCTACATTTTTTCCACAAATAAGTAGATCCCATTGAAGTTTGGACGAAGCCGGTTAACCGGAATTTAATGCGTTCATTGAAGCTTCTTGGTTGTTCTAATAAAAGTGACAGCTTCAATATGAGCTTTTTGTTTCTTCCATGTATTTTGAAAAGTATATCGTTTACGTGAAAAGCTGTAATGAACTAACAAATTTTAAATTAACTTTGCTACAATACCGGTCCATAGCAGTTTCCAAAATTTAAGCGAAAATTACAATTTCGAAGCCCTTTCATTTTTTTGGAAATATTTTAAAAAGTACAACAATTAAGAGAAAACTTGGGCGGAATCATGAAATAAGACCGGAAAAATTTAAACGGATTTAAAAATATTTTTAAATTTATTAGATTAAAAGTGTATTCAAATTTACTATGATGGATGCAGACTGATGTGTAAATGCAACTTCTATAATATTTCAAGAGTAATGGCCCAAGGTTCGTCGCCGTTTCATTTTATAACGTGGCATTGAAGTCTTTTGTATTTCAAAATTGCAAAAATTCCGGAAATAAATAATTATTTTGATGTATACAGGGGCAAGATCATGAAATCCGACCGGAAAATTAATTGTTAGAAAATATTTCAATCGACAAACACAAAAAAATTCAAAAATAATCAAAGTTGGCAAAGATATTTTGTATGAGAACACAAATAAATGAAAGTTTAACCTAAAAATTGTATTCAACAACTATTTCATAATCGAGCAGTTTTAAACGGAAATGTTTTTCCGGTAAAAAAAGAATTTCGAAAATCTTGTAGGAGGTGTGCCATTGCTCTTCAAATATTATAGAAGTTGCATTTATACATCAGTCTGCATCCATCATGGTAAATTTGAATACTTTTAATTTATAAGTTTGAAAATATTTTTAAACCCGTTTAAATTTTCCGGTCGTATTTCATGATTCCGCCCCTTAATTTGCAACAATATCAGTTCATGCCAATTAACCAAAATTAACCGGATAGGCTGGTTTTTGATAAATAATGGGTTTTTACCTTCTTTTGCAAAGTGAAATAACGTATAGTAATGAAAATTTGCAACCTCATGATTTTGGTTATTTAACTTTTGCTATATCGCCGAAGTAAAAAAATTATTTTAAAAAAATCTCTTTATGATTGTGTGTATGTCCGTGCATACTAATTTTCTGTGTCATTTATAGAGCCAAGAAGGCCGCTCAGTATACTGGATGTGAAAGCATTCATAGGCACACTTCAACTAAAACAATCTTGACCTAAAAAATTCTAATTCATCTAACTTTTTTTTGTAAATTTCAGATTTTTGTTTAACTTTGTATTGTATTTTTATAAAAACATTTCACTCAGCTTCTGTTTTGGAAAAATTATGTTAATCTGTTTTTTAAAAATTTTTGGAAAACAGAAGCTGAGTAAAGTCTTTTTATAGAATTACAATAAAAAAGCATTCTAATTTTAATTATAATATCGAAATGATTTTCTAAATTTTGCGATAATTACGTTTTTCGAAAAAAATGTTTTGCTGCAATAATCTCGCCTTCGCTGGGAATGGAGAATTTTGAAAAATATTTTCATAGCATTATTGTCTAAATTGTATTTTTCTGACTTACTGAAGGAATAGGTTTAGTGCAAAAATCTTCAAAACAAAGTTAATCGGGAAACTTTATTTGTTTCACAAAATTTTTATTTAGAAAATGTTTGCCCATTTAACTTTGTTTTGAAAATATTTACACCAAACTATTTCCCTCAGTAGGCCAGAAAATTACAATTTAAATGTCATGAAATTGATTTTCCCAATTCCCTATTCCCAGGGAAAGCCAGAAAAGTGCCACAATTGGAATGGTAGTTTGCGATGGGACTTCATAGTTATGCTTTTTCCACAAATTAAGAAATATGTACCACTGAATTTCAGCCAAAATTGGTCCATTGGAAGTGACATCTTCCATAGGCGGTTTTTCAATACATCCCAGACGGAGTAATTGTTCGGAATGCAACTTATTAGTATACCAGAGCGAGATGTGTTTCTCGTTTTTAAAAACAAAAAAATAATTTTTTTAATTTTAAAATAAGTTTTTTCGCCAAATTTGTTTATAAAAATAAAAAAATTGTTTTTATTTTCAAAAATACTTTTATAATCTTAAATTATTGGCTAGCTTAAAGATTTATTTTAGTTTTTAAATAATTATCTTTTAACAAATGTCACACAATTTTATTAAATCAAAGTAGAAAATTAACATCCCATCCCCAATTTTTAACCCCCAGGGCCATTGTGTAAAAATACACACAACCCTTAAAAAAATATAATGAGAACCTCATGTTCTTTCTTGGCAGTTTAAAAAAGTTGGTCTACTCACCAGGTCAAACTGTAAAATTTCAAACCTTTATACCTTTAGTATAACACAAGAACATATCGATATGGCGAATTATATAAAATATAGACGAATTGAAAAATAAAACAAAAGGATTTCTGGTAAAATAACAAATATAAATATTTTCATAAGTTGTCATTTGGTGTGTTCAGTCCGACCAAAATGATAAAATTTATCATGATATTTTTTGTGACCCTAACTTCACTCCGTATAATTTTATGTCAAACCCGAGTGAACAACCAAATTGAAAAAATAATTATAAATTGATTCTGCACGTCAAAACATTGTTGGCGCTGTCATAACAAAAATTTACTATTTACTAATGCCTAAGTGTATTGCACAATAGTTTAATACTTCACATCTTTTCTTAGCTGATAAAACAAACCCGGGGAGTACACATAGTAATTCACTCATTTAAACATTCATTCAATTATAATTTACGGCAGAGATTTGAAGATAATTTATTGCGCTAAAAACTTTCAAAAATTGTTTTTAGATGGCATTTCTATGTGTAAAGGAAATCATATTGTCGCCCAATTCATGAATATACGAATAATTTAAACCACACACCGTTGCACCTAATCAAACATTAAAGGTGGCCGTATGAAATGTCTCTCGAATCTCGAGCCGAGCCAACAAAGTTAAAACTTAAAAATGTGTGATCTCGAAAAGGCGGTACAACAACATTTTCATTACAACAATAATAATTTACAACAACAATTTGCATTATATCACTCATTTTTAACTTGAGCTGAGGCTCAAGTCGAGACACAAATCATACACAAACAATATATTTTTTTGAGTTTACTCCAGACACTGATTTGAACTACATTGTTTTTAATGTATTATTGTTAATTCGAAAATATAACATTAAAGGTGAACAAAATGTTGTTCCTGTCCATATAAAATTATAGCGCAATAACATTAGAAATAAAATGTATAAATTTTGACAGCCAGAATCGAAAATATTTTTGGTTTTTTTTGTGATAAATGAATGCGTTTTATGACAAAAGCTGATAAAAAATATCATGATAATTTTTATCATTTTGGTCGGACTGAACACTAGGATTATTATCAAAAAAAATGTTTTAAAATTCTAAAAATCTTCTTTTGAAATAAATTATTCTGTTTAAATTAAATAAACTTTTTAAATTTAAAAAGTATTTTATAAATCATTTTATAAAATATGTTATTAAAATAAAAAGCTATTTATAGCAAAAATTGCAATTAATTTCAAACAAATACTTTTTAAATTCAAAAAATTTTATAACTTTTAGAAAATAAAAACTTGGTTTTTTAATTTTACAAACCAAAATTTTTCTCAGTGTAGTCATCATCAAACTAGCTAATGAATGTAACACATAAAATACAGGTACTGTGACAAATAATAATTTGTGTATTAGTAACTCTTTTAGTTGATTTTTGTTACTATACACATACTGTTGATAAGTAGCTACACATTTATGAATCTAGTCAAGGTGTCATATCTTTTAAAAATCTCTTGATATGGTTTCAGCGAATGCAGCTATATTGACTATATTCTGCAAGTTTAATTCGATACCTACACTAATACCCGCTGAAAATTCACATCGCTGGGTCTACAAAGTACACGATCGGGAAACATATCGCTTGAGTGAATTTTAAAAATTGCATTCCACAACAAGGCGTCGTAACTCAGTAATAAGCAGAAGAATTCCCGTCGGGTTGTTGCTTGCGTTAAAATAGACTTTTTATGTCCGACTGCAGTTCATGCAACCTTTTTGGCAATAAGGGAAAATTAAAATCTTGAAAAGTACTGATTTCTATTTTTTCGGATGTTCAAATTGCTTCATCATCCCACAATTCCTCACTTTGCATTTTTCGTAATAAAATTATTTATTTTCAATAAAATTTATTGTTTCTAAATTAAATTCTGAAAGTTTTGATATTTTGCACTACAAATCGAAATAAAATCGCAGTTCCATTTTTAATATTTCGATAATCAGTAGTAAAATATTTGAAAAAACGTTAATATTTACTTTTGTTAAAGCCGCGAGCTTTTAGAAATTTCTAAAATAAAGAATCGCATCCTATTAACTTGCAATGAAATTTATGCCAGAGAGGTACATAATTTGTTTTATTATATATAGGTTTATGCTTAATACCCAATGGTGTCAAAACCAACTCGTATTTTCTTGTTTTATACGCGCCGGCAAGATTCATTATTAACCCGAAGCAATATAAACAAAATTTTTCCTCATTTCTCTAATGCTAACCAAAATATAACTTTTAAAACATAACCGCAAAAAAGTTAAATTTAAAATTAAATTTAAACTTTTTCGTCTTATAATTAATTTTTACTTGTATAAGATGCAATTAAGAAAGAAAAGACAAATCTGAAATTAGCAGCAATAACAAAGTTAATAAAAATTGCATTTCAGTTTTGTGTATAGCTATTCACCAACGGAATTTAGTTATTTTTGTTAGTTTTTGAAAAAAGCTCAAAATGTGTTAAATTATTAAAAACTTTAAGCTTTTTTTGTTTCGTTTAAAAGAAAATTTGCATAATTTGTTATTTTTGCCGTTTGTGCTATGTATATAAATGTAATGTATGTGTGTACGTTGTTACTTAGGATGGATGTTGTTCATGTGGTGTGATGATGGAAAACTAAACTTTTGCACAACAATAAAAAGTAAAAAAAAAAAAAATATTAAAAGTTGTTTTCTGTTGTTTTGTTGATGTTATTGTTTTAATAAATTATTACATGAAGTGAAATAAGTGTTTTATGGTGTAAAGAAATGCTATTAATCAATTTTGTGTTGCTTAGATTTTTTTGTCTGTTTATTCGGCACTGTACTAAAGCTACTATATATTGTGTGTATACACCACGATGATGAGACAATGTTACAGATTTTAGTCTTTAGATATAAAATGTTATATGTTTAATGGGTAATAAAAATTCTTGGCTGGTATTATTATCTTTATTTTGTAACATTTTTTTAGTGCTTGCTAAAATCCGTAAATTTCCGTGCTATTTTTGTTTTTTGCTGTATATGGTACGCTGCTCTGTTTCAGATTGATTGATCATTTTATCTGAAGCTTGACATGAAAAATTAATTTATGTGGTAAGGAAAAACATTTTAAATTACCTTGTGCATTTTACCTGAATGTATGTGATAAAAAATGATTTAATTAGACGAAAGTTTGTTTAATTTTCATTTTCTGATGAAAGATACACGTATAAAAGTGATGTATTAAAAAAATTTCAAGACCGACATTCATTAAAAACTTTATCTATGAGACATTGTTCGTTTCGCATGAAGGTATGATGCGGATATTTTTTGTGAGGTCCATCCAACATTTATTATAAATGAATTTCAATGATGTGCTTATAACAATACACAACCAAATCCTAATTTTTTACGAGAAAATCTCATTTTTTGTTACTAAAGCGAGGAGATTTATATAATGAATATTGCAAATATTAATAAAAAAAGGGTCAATTGCGATGATATGTTCAAATAACCAAAAATTACATGACTATGAATTCATTAAAAAAAATCGTAACACTACAACAAAGCACTGTTACAAGGATTATCCTTTCTCGTTGATGGTGTTGTTGTTTGTTTCAAAATATTATTGGAAAATAAATGCTTATAATTGGAAAAACAAAATGTAGAGTGAAATTAAATTTTTAAAATATGTGTATAGCTGGATTATTTTTTCAGGATTAATGTATTCAAAAATGGTTTTAATTTCAATTTGAATTTTTCGTTCGCTATATATTGCATATTAAAGTCTATGTGTTTTACATAAATGTAGATCCTAATAATATTTCTATTAGTGCATATTTCTTTAATCAATTGACTGGATTTTAAAATATTTTTTTAGTTGTGGTCGTCTTCTACAACGTACACCGGCTGGCTGTTCTTGAAACACTTTCTTTATCATGAGTTATTGTGGGGACCTAGCAAATTGACCAAGCCATTTGACTCGATTGGGTTCGAAAGGAGGTTCCGAGAAGTGGCTCTGTTTTGAGGTTCATACGAATCCAATATCCGATGTTCGCAACTATAATTGGAGCAAAGATGAACCGTGTAACAAGATTGTGCTGTCTGTCACAGCATTGGTGGATGTAATGCACTAAAATAGTGACCGAGATCCACTAGATACTCTAGAATGGTCAATACGCCGGCTAGGACTCAGGAACAGATGGGGTAGGGAGTCCAGATCCAGACTACACTACTTAGCTAGCCTACATATACTCACCTCAGCAGCATCTCCATCTCAATGACAATTTAGTTAATTATTTTTTTCATATAAACAATTCTAGAGAAAAAAATAATTAAAATCAAACTATCCCGCCTATACCCATAAAAATAAAAAATAAATGCAATGTTGTTGCTTCTAATTAAAATTTCACTTTTATTATAAAAAAAAACGATAACGCAAAAATAACTGGTGTATCACATTGCACTATAAACGAATGCCCTAACTAATCATACTACCAAAATTTTTACTTAAGTTTAAGAATTTTATAATTCTTCATCATACATTCCAATTTTAGAGAATCAAAATATACAAATTATTAAACTAACGAAAAATTTAGCCGGGGATATGAGCCGTTTATTTTGAAAGTTGCATAAGTCACTTTTTCAAAAAAATCGAGTTAATGATAACATTAGTTAGAATGTAACGGTATCATTAATTTTTTAAAAAAATTCTATCAATATGTTTAGAACTCTATAGGGATTTAAAGGTATAATAAACATACAATATTTATTTTGAAAGTGGCATAAGTCACTATTTACTCAGGAAATTAATTGCGGGGATTAGTGTAAGAGAGATAGTTATAATTAATGTTTTATCAATACCATCATAAAAAACGCCATATTCTTTATAACTGAGATAGTGTCGGTAAGTACAATAAAAAAATTTACAAATCGAAAAAATTGTATGGGATAATTTTTTTTTTGTAATAAATCTCTAATATCTCCTAAAATTGGAGGAAATTTAGGTTACCTCGAAGTTTACGAAAAATAATGATATTTTGGTATAAGTTATCGACAAAAAAATTATTATATGGAAACATTTTATTTATTAAACATCGAATAAGAAAGAATATTTTTCTGCCATAGTGCAACGTGCGCGAGCACATGATTATAAAAAATCTTGAGTGAAAAAATTAAAACTAACAACGCGTGCAAGGCACCCTATTCAGAGTACGACAATTATTAATCTGTACTTTATTCATCAATTTTATTAAATCACTGTCCTTTCAAAACACCACTTCAGTAAAATACAACGGACAAAATTAATATAGTCAGCACTTTTACTAAACTATTTATTTTTAAAGTGGCATAAGTCACGTTCAGTAATGAAAAATGGTGATGACTATATACGAAATTATTTTTACTGAGAAAATTATAAGTATCCTGCGATAACAAATACAAAAAAAATTTCTGGAAAGTTGGCATAAATATTTTTAAATACGTTAAAACGCAAACCCTTAAATATCTCGATTTAAAAAAAAAAGTGACTTATGCCACTTTCAAAATAAACGGCTCATATATGATAAGAATTATAAAATTCATTGAATATAAGATAATAGAAGTAAATAAAGGTATACATATAGATATATAAAAAAAAATATTAATTGTACATAAATAAATTTTATTAATCCAACTGTGTGTTGATTGATGCAAATTGTAGGTATTTAACGTTCGACATTTACTTTATGTACTCGAGCTATTAAAATTTTAGTTTTTATTTCCGGATCTTTATTGCTTTTATGATTATTGTATTTTGATAAGATTTATTGCTTGATTTTATTAGATATGGTATAAAAAAATGATCGTCTCGTTTGAGACACAAAAACTGTATACCTCGCCCTGGCTTTTTTATTTTTTTTTTCATTCCCACCAAAATTTCAGCGTAACAAAAAAATAAAAAAAATTTGCCAGATCTAAATCCAAATTATTCAGCAGTTTTACAATAAAAGACTGAGCGTGTGAAAGGATATCTGTAAGGATGACCTCCGGAACCCTAAGCATTAAGAAGATGTACTCTTTCAGAAACCTACACACGTCCACTGCAGTGGCCGGTCGAAATAGTATTGTGAGTTCAAATTTTGAAAAATGATTGACAGCAATCAGTAGTCCAGTATTGCCAGCTTTGGTGCGTGGGGAAATGCAGGATAGATTAGAAGTTTTGTTAGGCTTTATTGCATTTGCACTCATCGCCAAAATTAACAAATAGCGCTACATCAACTACAATAACAGGCCAGTAGTAATATTGCCGGATGAGCTCTGCTGTTTTCACAATTCATAGATGAGCTGCTGTTGGAGGACAAGAAACAGCGGTAAGGACTGCCGGTCGGAGGAATTCGGGAATCACTAGTTTATAGGAGGGAATGTCCGTTAGACTATTTTTGTTATAATAAGGGCTAAGGTAAATAAGGTTTTGTAGGGTATGTAACGCCCGGGGTCGTTCCATTTTTCTTTTCTCTACCATTTCAAGCAGTTCATTTTCGTGGTGAATATAATCTATATAATCATGACCGCCAACATGGTAATTATTCGTATTGCATTGTGGCTGACGTCGGACAGCAATAACATATACTTTTGTTGTTGGGTTTGATATTGGTTGGTTACAAACTAGCACAATACCGAAAATTCCACAAAAATGGATGTTTATACCTTGCGATGTATCCACAAATGGTCACTAGAGGCATTGGACAGAGCGTTGAAATATCTTCGTGGCAATTAAAATATTTTTGGTGGAACCTTCATTCTGTTGTTCGTTGATTTTCGTCAGACTCTTCCTGTTATTCCAATTTCAACTGAAATCATCAAATTTGTCGCGACATGTGAATACTGATTTAAGCAACTGGTGGAACATTGGTAATGGGAAAATCGCAGATGACATTTCGACCGTTTTCAACACATTGTCAACTAATTTCTATCATTGTTGACCGAATCAAAGGCACAGCTCATTCGTCGTGTTTTTTCGAACATAGGAAATTAATATTTGCCAAATCCTTTTCGGAGCAAAATTTGAGCCGAAAAATAAAGATGTGGATGATCTCAACGGGAACATTCAAAATTTCATTCCGGGACAGTTGTATTCCTTCAAATCGATTGTCAAAGTTATCAACCAGGATTAAGTAGTCAACTAGTTCGCAGAATCCTTGAGTTTGTTGGAATTGCCCGGATTACCACATCACAATATGCAATTGAAAGTAGGCTCAGTGATCAACATTTTGCGTAACTTCAATCAATCTCGACAGTCCAATGAAACGAGGCTGGTTGTAAAAAACAACAACGAAAAAGATGTCTTGATTCCGCGCTTCCCGATGATTCCAACAGACATGGCGTTCGTGATGACCATCATTGGATGTTTGCGGGATTATCTTGGAGTTTCCGTGTTTCGCGCATGGACAACTGTGTGTCACGTGTTCGCCTGTCTGCAAGCGATCATCTTTTTTGGTTAAGCAACGGAAAACAAAGCTAGTTTATCACAAAGCTTTGCATTGAATTTAAACCACATTTGTTTTCCATGTAAATAAAAGACATTAAATTCATTTGAATTACGAGCGAGTTTCGTTTATTCACCCTCCGAAAATAAAACCATATAAAGTGCGGCCAACATTACTGATCTTAATGAACTGGAGTTGGAAGGTTAATTGGGATTCATAATCGCTTATGAAGAGTTACAATTAAATCAAGTTTAGGTGGTACAAAGTTTGAATAAATTCAAAAAATTTTATTAACAAAGAATTATCCTTTTAGGAACACAACTTTAAGGGGACATATCACCTTCAAATTTTCAAAAAATCGAAATTTTTTTTATGATAGAATATGTTAGAATGGACGTTTAAAAACATGATTTTAATGATATAAACATGAAAATCGCGCGTAATTTAAAGCGCGATAATTTAAACGCGATTATCTCGAAATGACGTTTTTTAAGTTGGCGTGCAAGATTGAGAAAAACTACTTATTCTACGGAAGTTCTACGGAAAGTTGTGTTCTACGGAAGGAATAATCGGCTTTCAATTTTTTGAGTTCAATTTTTTGAACTAATTGGGAGGGACGAAAAAGCTGCATTTTCGAAAAAATGCCGCCATTTTTTTATTTTTCAACCAATTTTTTTCCTTCGTTAGTTCATTCCAAGGGCGATTTAATGCTGAATAAAACCCAGTTTGTTTTAGAAGTTTCTGAGAGCAGTTATGATACACGCCGCGAATTTTCAGTGTTTTTGGAAAACCCTTGTAGCAGACGACAGTGGGCTAAAAAAAATCTAAATTTTTTTTTTGTATACTTTCAGTAAAAATAAAATGTCAATGGAAAGTTTCATTAAGTTATCTCTTTTTATTCCAAAACAAAATCTTTGAATAAACTTTTTTTTCAATTTTGAAGGTGCTATGTCCTCTTAAGGTTCGAAACTAATGTTAATTTATCATTCTAAAGTAATCTTTTTGTTGACAAGCTGTAAGCTTTAAAAAACTATAAAACACATTATGAATGAAGGTGTGCCTCAAAACTAACTTCGCTTGCTAAATTATTTCAGAATTTTTGATTTTCATCTCAACGACACTTTATGCAACCTTAATATTAAATATTTGTAAAGAACTAAAGTATTTTTAAAAGCTCTTTGTAAATACTACATTGAAATTATTCCCTGAGTGCTTTATCATTTTATTTATTCTACATGCTCTGGCCTTTACACTATATATAAAAATATATAAAAATAAACTTAAAAGTCCTTTTAAGCTCACTTGTAATTGCTATCTCATGGGTAAGTTATGTCTGCAACCGAAATGCGTATGTTCCTATATATATAGAAAATAAAGCAACACTAAACAGTTACAAAAACAACCAAGAAACACAATGAAAAATTATATAAAAACATAAAATGTGATTTTACAACAGAGACAATACCAGGAACCAGGAAAATAATACAAATATAATGTCTAAAACAACAACAAAACGAACTTTTATCTCTTTTATAAGTTTATTTTGTGTACAAACAAACAGAATAAGTCGAAAAAAGTAGACAACAAAAAAAAATTAAAACTTATTGCAGTTTTCAAAATTATAATTTTCTATACAGCTTTTTTATGTTTTGTTTTTCGACATGTTTTCTGCTTAGTAAAAAAACTCCCAACGAAAACGAAAGACACCAATAAAATAGTTACAATCACAAAACAAGAAAAATAAATAAATTTTCCAATTTTTTCCGTTTCATTTTTCTCTAACAAATTTTCTCATATTTTTTGGTTCAACGCCAACAAAATAAACCATGTCTCTGGTGTTGTCATAATTTAACAAAAAAAAAAAAAAAATTAAAAGTACATACTGAGTAATATTCCAGAAAAAATTAAGGAAAAATTACTTTAAAACCGTAAAAAAATATTTCGAAGCTTTTTATAAAACAAGATCGGTTTTTGTTACAAGGAAATGAATTATGAAGATTGGTTGGTATACTTGACTCCCGGGTGCACTATTGCACCGCGCATACTATACACACCCCTAAATGAAATGAAATTTTATGTGGACAGTACTTAAAAAACCATTGTACACTGAAACAATTTTTTAAAGTGTTATAAATATAATTTGTCTTCGTTTCGGTAAGCGTTGTGAGCTTTTGATTTATTACGTTTCGAAACAAAAAAATGTTTCACATACAAATAATAAAAAAAAAAAAGTCGTCCGCTGGTTTTATTTTTTTGTAGTATGAGTGAACAATTTTTATGGTTGATTTTTATTCTAATATATGTACATATATTAACAGTTTTTGTGGTACTGGGTACCCTGATGCTGGAATTGTATACTAAAAACTAACGCCAAATAATAATTTAACACCGGGTCAAGTTACAAAGAAGTTGGAAGTTTGATTTCGAACTAATGAAACATTAAGTTTATTAAATTATATTATTCGAATAATTCAAAATTGTATATAGGAATCATTTCAAATAGAAGTCACAATTAAACTCGAGGTCACAAGAGGATTAACTAATGCGAAGCATTTGTAGCTTTGTAGTTTGTCACTCAAGTTTGGAGAAACGACAGAATTTTTAAATGTATAGAATAATTATATAATAATATATGAAAAATAAAATATTATGATAATATTTATTAAAGGTGAAAACAAGACACAACACGAACCAACATAAAACACCATATAAAAATGTGCAGTGTGATACATTACATGATCAACATGGTATACATGACGCAACATGGTACAACACGAAGTAACATAATAGAATATCACATAACATCCCTGAACAAGATGCACCGTTAAATAGTATCGGAATCGATCGAGGACATTTGAAAACCCCGCCAACCAATTATAAACAAAATCGTTGCAACTAATTTTTTTCCTGAATTTTTTTTTTTTAAATTACGCTGACCCCACCGAATGACCCCGTTTATGGAGGTTTTTAAAATCAAAACCCATTGAAATCTATTCCTAACATTTAAAATCCCCCGCTTATCAATTTTTATTAAAATAGTGTCACCCAAAAAAAATTAACTAATGGAAGCCGGCCTGATGATTGCCTAAATTATTTTTCTCGAAATGAAAACCCATCTCAATCGATTTTGGGTACTAACAACTATCCATCAGAATTTTTTATAAAAATCCTGAGAACCGAAAAAAGTCAAAGAAATTGTTTTTTCTATAAATCGAGAGAAGGAAAAACAGAAAATGTAACCACGGGTAAACAGTGCGACTCTCACAACCTATTTTCCTTAATTAAACACATATCGCGGTAGACTTCTGGCACTCAAAACACTTCTCCAACCATTTCCTTTAAAAATCGTGCAACCACCTACCCCCAAAAAAATAAGAGAACTCCGGATGAGGGTCTATCGGATTATCGGATTGATTCTTGGCATTAAAAATGGTGAAAACGGGATTTCACCTTTAACCATTATCAATGCAAATTGTTCTTCAGAAAATTAATACCAGAGAGCACCACAGGATGACCGTCTAAACTAATTTTTCCGAAATAAAGAATTGTAATTGGGTCGTGGTAGCCGAAACACCACCCTCAGGAATTATCATAAAAGTCGTTCGATCTGCGAAAAAAAAGTAAAAGAAAAATAGACACATCGCAAAAATCCATTGCAATTACTTTTTAGTACTCGAATACATCAATATCCGATAGCAGGTAAACTGGGACAAAATTCATTTAACAATGGCGACACAGGGAGTGGCAGCTCTGGCTGATATCATTTGGCCACATGATGAATTTCGGCTAACTAACATAAGCTGTCGTAGCATAGAGAAAGAGAAACCCGTAACGAATTTTATTCTCTTCAAACATACATCAGAAATTCCTGGAACATACAACAGATATCGCTGTTTTTGCATTCTAATGAAGGAGTGTTAGAGCACCGTAGCTTACTGTTAGTGTTAGAGCACCGAAGCTATGTCCACTTTTGACAGTTGTTACGATTACATGATCGTAACAAGCGCTGTTTGTATGGTATTTTCTCGGGTTTGTGCCTCCACTTGCTATGTTTTCTCAGTGTTGGTTGTTGTCCCCACTTTTGTGGATGTTGTTTTGTACGTACCTTTTGTAAGGTGGCGCGAGGGTGAGAAAGATGTTGGAAAAGAGAGAGCAATGCGAATCGAGTGTGTGCGTAAAGCAAAACATTCCATAAGAATGTTTTTCTTATATGCCTCTCGTTTATATCAATGCGAATTGATGTAAACGAGAAACAGAGAAGAAAGACAATTCTTCTGGAATGTTTTGCGCGTCGTATGTGCGACGCTCGAATTTTTTTTGAGTAAATTCATTCGAGTTTTGGATTTGGATAAGAAAAGTCTAGTTTTGATTTGGAAAGATAAAGTTGTTTTTTTTTTTGGAATTGTATACAGTCAAGTTTGGCGTTGTTTAAGAAAAAAAAAATCGAGTTTTGGTCTTCAACCATCTTGTATTTGGATAGAAAAGTAAAACGAAAGTAAAATAAAATTATTTTTGGTGAATTAAGTTCAAGTTTTTTGTGTAACTAAGCTTATCATATGGTGTATAAATGAAATGCCATTAAAGATAATATTGTGTAAACTGTATTTTGGTTCGTTCTAATAAAATAAATTGAAAAAAAAAGAAAATCGATACTGTGCTCAGTGATATAGAGTTTTAAATTTTCGCTCGCTAAATTATTGATGGCGTCTAAAGAAGTCAGATGAGTGTATTCGTTCAAACAAAACAAAAAGTATAAAACCAAACATTTATATTCGGTTGTGGTCTCGTGAGTGGCCTATTTTTATTAAGGTGTTGTATCTACGGGTGCAAATTTTTAACGGTTACCAGAAATCAACAGGTGTCAAATATTTCTTTCGACGGCTCCTAAATTGTTGCTATATTCTTGGGCCCACGTCATTTGTACCGTTGATAATTAAACATCGAGCGGTTATTGTAATAAACCAGAGGTTGAATCAAAAATATTACGAAGCACAGTGTGATCATTGTTATATTTGTGCGGCGCTAAACAAGTATTTACGGGTGGCCAGTTGAGGCCACTTCATTTACGGTTGGTGAGGCAAAGCCCAACATTTTTGGCGGCCAGTCAAGGCCAAATTCATTTACCGGTGGGTGTACCGCAACGGTGCGGGAGGCCAACCGGCCAGTCGTACATTTTTGGTATCGGGGAGAGGCCCCGCAACGTACGGTGGTCTGCCGCAACCACAAACGGGTAGCCATCCGGTTATTCGGTTTTTTTTTATTTGGTATCGGGGAAAGGCCCCGCAACATTGTGCCCAACCAGGCACGCGCTCGAGCGCAAAGACGGTTATCGGTGGTCGGCCGCAACGACAACGGCAACAAGGCCGGAACGGTCCGGGTGTGGTACCACCTGTGGCAGGACGGCCGCACAAGGCCGCAACAGTATTTTTTTTTGTTAAGGTACAATTTTTTGATTTATTTTATTTCATTTGGTATTTTTTTTTTTTTTTTATTTTATTTAACTTTTATTCAAAATTTTGTTAAATTTTTATATAAATACCTTTGTAATCGAGCGCCGCACAGCGGGTGCACGCTCGGTACGCATTGATCTTCCTCTCTCTCTTCCGCTTTTACTCCTTTCTTTGCTGCTTTTCTCGTGGGAAGTTGGGTTTTTATATTTTTATTTGTTTTTTTTTGTGTTTTCTTTCGAAAAATAAAATGAATACGTAATTTTTTTCGGTGTGGTGTGATGAGGGGGAGGTTCCCAACCTGTGTCGGCGTAGAGTAAGCGGTTCCTTGGTGCCCGCATCCGGGTTCGGAACCGGTGGTTACCACCGTACGAGTTCGGGCGGATGCGCGCACCAGGGCACCGCTATACCATTATGATTGTTTTATTGTTTATTTGATTTTGGCTGTTCGTTCCTCAAGTTTCGACCGACGAGTTTCGGCGGAACATCGGTTTTATTATTATTTGCGTTCCCCCAACTTTCTGTATTCAATCACGGTGTAGGCCAGGAGCCCTGCATGCCTCAAACCAGACGACCTTCGCACTTCTCCGCTGAGAACGTAGCTGGCAAAACATCACCGTGGAGGCCTCTGCAGGTGCTTAGTGAAAATCTGCAGGTTTGCAGTAGCCAGCCTGTAACACAGTTTAAATACGTGTTTCATAATATGAATATTCGCCGAGGATCGGATTTTACGATTTCGTATTTTACGATATCGGATAAATTTCATAATAGGCCCCCTGGGAGCTGGAGCTCAGAATGATCATAACAACAGTAAGGACAACCGTAAATTTCTCAAGCATGTAGCTTCAATGTGCAGCTAAACAGCTGAGAAATGCCAAAACCAATGGCAGGAATAGTATAAGAGTAATTTCCACTGTTCGAATATCATTAAGCTCTCGAAGGGTTTCGAGTGCTGCTTTGCAATTACCAAAATAGATATCACGCGATGCACCGGAACGAGAAGACAATAGCAGAAGCAAATAATCACTGTAAAAGACGAAGGTTGGATCAGGAATCGCAAAAAAAACGAAAACAAAAGTTTAGATTATTCTAGTCGAAATAGGTAGGCAAACGTTTACACTTCTTCATTGGAACCAAACCTCTTTCCCTGGACCTTTTTTGAGGTCTGCATACAAGTAAAAATTGCTTGGGGCCAAATCTGGAAAATACGAGGATGCGGAGGCAATTCAATGTGCAATAACGTGTTGTCGTTTTGGAGCCATTGTGAGCAAATGCGGTACAAACTTCGAACACAGCTTTCTCATGGACAAATGTTTGTACAAAATATGACCAACACATTCCATTAATATCTTTACAATGTCAGCTATCACACGTACCTTCGTTTCACGATCTTTCAAAACAATTTCCTGGATTTTTTATGGTTTCCGGAATCACAGCCTAATTTGGGCTTCCACAGCGTGATGCATCATCGGTGGTTGTACGACCACGTTTAAATTCAGCATACCAGACAATGTTAATTTTCCTGATGCAGAGTCCGGAATAACACTTATCAAGCCACACTGCTTTGCTTTAACGTTATATTTTCCCATCAAAAAACAGTGTTTAATCAACACTCGAAATTCTTTTTTTCCATTGTTTTTAAATTAATAAAAGTAGCGTCACTCGAAATGTTTTGAAATTTTAACAATGAATTTGAAGGTTGGTAGAATTTAAAAGTAATATGGGTTTTAAATTTGAGACACCATCAATGTGTTGGAGCGGGATATTTTTAGGCAAAGTAATACAAGTTATGTATACATTGCTTTGGTGCATGACATCCGTTTAAACGGACAACCAATTTTTCCAGATTTTAAGAAGATTTTAAGACCTAATTGGAAAAGAGTTCGGATTCTTAATCTGCATCACAAAATAAATGACAAAATATTTTTCATATTAGCATCACAGAGGTCATGCATTAAAGTGTTAAGTATTTAAGGCTCATCTTTTTCGCAAATCACTTGTTTTTATAAAAGCCAATAATTTTAAATTCTTATGGAGCAGAAACAACAAGATTTATCTTAAAAAAGATGATCACACTGAAGTTTTCACTATCAACACTGACGCTGATCTGGAAAAATTATAAACACTGTGATACACTTGCTGATATCAAGGAATAATAACATCCTCATTTAGTTGAAATGCAAGTTACTTTATTATTTTCATATTTTAATTCATACGTCATAGGTTAAAATTTGTTTAAATTTTCTACATATTATTTTAAAATAGTCATGTTATTGTGTACAGCTGTTCGTTTGTTGAAAACACTGAAATGCCAACTTAATGACCAAATGCCAATTTATTGATGGAAAAACAGCAATAGATACTTTACGGGCGTTTACAATGTCGCATTAAATAATCGTGTAGAGTTTGGAACTTATTATATATCAATGTGCGTAGTGTACAAAATAAGCTCGATAATGTTGTGTCTTTGATAAATAATCTACCTTTCAGCGCAGATGTTGTAGTTTTAACTGAGACATGGCTTACCTGGTAATAAATCATTCCCTTCAATTAGATCTGATGATTATAGGGTAGTATTTTTGTTAATAACAAATGGATATGGAATGCAATTATGTTGCATAATGAAGAGTACGGTAAATGTAACTTTATGGTAGTTAATATCGGAAATCTAGATATAAACATTTATTTGTACAGTGTACCGGTCGACTAGTAATGATTTTAATTCATTTTTAGCAAAACTTGAAGCAGTTATATCACATTTGAATAAAATTATTCTCATTGAAGTTTGCAATATCAATTTAATGAATTTTGAATCTAATAATAGTGCCCTTAAATACATTGAAGTTCTTAGAATATGCCATGGATACACACTGATAAACAAATTTGAACTAAAATATGCTACACGAGTTAGTAATACTATAGGAACGATTATTGACCATGTTGCAACAAATCTCAATAATGTAAGATATGAATTTTGTCTAGAAGATACATCTATTTCTGATCATAAATTTATTTATTTAAGATTTAGCAAACATAAAGTTATTACGTAATCTTTTAAAAATCGTGTTAAAGAACTATTAAATTATGATCTAGTAGTTACAGATACGATTTGGAGCAGAATAGCTAAAATTGATACCTTTGACAGTCTTTCTAATGAGCTTATCGAACTGATTAAATTTTTTTTTTCTTTTAACGCTATTTGCCGTAGGCACTTGGCGAAACACACTTATACTTAATAAACACATTTTATTAAGCACTTGTTTTTTATTTGGCAAAATTAGATTTTTGAATATTTTAATTAAAATATTTGTTCAAAAAGTTTAAAAAAATCACTCGATCGATTTCGTCTCGTCAAGCTTGTAACAAATTTTTTACTTTTACAAATCAGTAGATACTCCTGATGATGACCTAACGAGTCTAAACCGATCGAGTGATTTTTTGAACTTTTTGAACAAATTTTTTAATTAAAATATTCAAAAATCTAATTATGCTGAATAAAAAACAAGTGTTTAATAAAAAGTGTTTATTAAAATGTATAGTCATAAAATTAAATCAAAAAAAAGCAAAATCATTGTGAAACTTTGGATTGAAACTTTGGAATATTGACATTTCAAAAATTATATGTTTAAGAAAAAAATTTCACAAATTAAGAAAAAATATCCTAATCCGGAGTATTGTATCAAAAAATATGAGCTTTATTCAAAATTGTCCAAGAAGAAAATAAGCTTAACAAAACGAAAATACTTTCATGACATGTTTGAAAATAAAATTAACAAGCCATATGTATTATTTATGGAAAAGTTTTAATGAATTTATATTAAACAAAGAACAACGTAATCAAATTATTGAACTAGGTAAATGATAGAACGTTAGTAACTGATTCTGAAATTCCTGCTACATTTAATACTTATTTCATTAAGAACGTAAATGATCTATTTAAAAACTTGCAATTTCCTGATCTTTCACAATTTGATTATATCCAGTATAGTACTTTTCAGCCGTTTAGCATAAAAAATGTGGCAGATGATGAAACTATCGATATAATTAAAAATTTAAAACCAAGTTCAGCTACCGTATTCGATCGCATATCAAATCGCTTCATTAAAAGATATTTCAACAGGTTGATTAATAAATAGCACAACTAATTAACCAGTGTGTTAATTCTATATTAGTTTTCCTGATTGCCTAAAACATGTAAAAGTATAGCTCCATTTTGGAACTCCAAAACTTTAAACCGATTTCCATTCCTAACTCATTAACAACATTTTTTGAAAATGTAGCTAACAGAAGGTTCTAGGCATTTCTGGAGTTGAACAATGGCATTTTTTCAACCCAATTTGGTTTCGCCAAGAACTCCAGCCCGACCTGCTTGCATCTTGTTAATAATCTCAGATTGACTATGGATAAAAACAAATTTATCTCGGTTATGTTTCGCGGATCTAAGCAAAGCTGTTCATGCAATAAACCACAAAATTTTAGTACTAAAAATGAGGAAACTGCGAACATGACCGAAAACAACATAAACTTTTTTGAAAATTATTTGCAAAATAGGAAGCAATTCGTCGATTTGTGATCTAGAATAATTCAGCCTTGGAGAGTCACATGACTCTATATTGAGACCAACCTAGTATAATATTTGGCTACCCGAATTAAGAAAAGTTGAATTACGAAAAGTGAATTAAAAAAAGTTGCATTTGTATGAAAAATTTCCACTTATTTTAATTCGTATTTTGAACAAATTTCCTGAATTTAAAAAAGTAATTACAACAAAAAAAACTTGATTCAAAATGAATTAAAAATGCACATCTTATTTCATTTTTTAGAAAATTTATCTTAATTCATTTTCAAATTGATTTAAAATATGTTTATTTTATTTCATGTTTTACCCACTTTTCTTAATTCATTTTCAAAATGAATGGAAGATTACTGGGCTAAAGTTTACTTTACGTATACATCGATAAAGTCAGGTAAGGAGTATACACTTTTAAAAAATTTTAAATGCAGGATTGTTTATTAATAGGGATTAGGAGGGAAAAACTTAATTTTTCCGGAAAAATTTTTAATTTTCCGGGAAATCTTTATTTTTATTTATTTTTCATATTTTTTTTTGTTTTATTTTTATTAATAATAATGGTTTCGTCACGCTCCCTAAATTAAGAAAAGAGAATTAAAAAAAGTGGTGATTCTATGAATGTTAATTTTTTTTACACGGTTGACACGTATCGCCGTGTAAAAAAAGGTTTGGGTGTATTTTGTTTCACATTATAAACATAAAATTTACATTTGTTTTTAATAACAAAGCAATGCATGCCAAATTTAATGTTTTTAAGAAAATGTAACTTCTTACAGTTTTTTTGTTGTATTGTAGAGAAAGATAAAAAACTAAATATGTAGATAAATTTCATTTGTAAATTATTATTTGTGTATTAATTGTGAATTAAAATATACATTTTTGAATTCATTTAGAAATTTGCGTTTTTGAACATGTTCATTAATGACAGGATTAATTGAAAATTTTGAATGGCTTTAATTTCATATTACAGTAAAAGCCCGATTATCCGGCATACAATTAATCGGAACACTCAGTTATAACTGGAGTTTTAATTTTTAGGAATTTTTTTGCTTTTCTCACTTTTTCCTGTCTTTCATATGCATTTTTAATTCATTTTCAAATGTGCAATTGTTTTTTGCACATTTTCATTAATGAAAGGATTAGTTGAAAATTTTGAATGGCTTTAATTCCATATTACAGTAGAAGCCCGATTATCCGGCATACAATTAATCGGAACACTCAGTTATAACTGGAGTTTTAATTTTTAGGATTTGTTTTGCTTTTCTCTCTTTCTTTTGTCTTTCATATGCATTTATTAATTCATTTTCAAATGTGCAATTGTTTTTTGCAGATTTTTATTACAATAATGAAAGGATTAGTTGAAAATTTTGAAGGGCTTTAATTTCATATTACAGTAAAAGCCCGATTACCCGGCATCCAATTATCCGGAACACTCAGTTAACCGGAATTTTAATTTTTAGGAATCGTTTTTGCAAGGGAAAATTCTCTTTCACAATGGAAATTTTTTTTTTTATTATTCGGGAATTCACAGAAAATATACTTTACTAAGAGCTCTGTCATTCGGAAATCTTGGGGATGAGAGCATTCCGGATAATTGGATGTGTCATTAAAACTAGAAATTTTACAAGAATTTCGATTGGTTTCATTATTTTTTAGGATTCTCGTTTATTTATTTTCAAATTATGTACCAGAAAACATTTTTTTTCATCAGTTCATTGAAGTTATTGCAAATAATAAATACACACATATTATGTATATGAGTACATCCATACGAGTACTCAAAATTTAATAATATATTCAATATTTCACCAACCTAACTGTAATTCGACTTTACACATTCAATTCAAATAGAATAATGCACAAAACAGAAAAAAATTAAAGTGAAGTGTATTTTCTGTGAATCCCCGAATAATAAAAAAAAAAAATTCTCTTGTGAAAGAGAAAAGAGCAAAAAAAATTCTAAAAATTAAAATTTCGGTTAGTGTTTCGGTTAATCGGGCTTTTATTGTAATATGAAAATTAAAGCATTTTAAAATTTTCAACTAATGCTTTCATTAATGAAAATGTGCAAAAAACAATTGCAAATTTGAAAATCAATTAAAAATGCATATGAAATAGAAAAGAACAAAAAAAAACTTCCTCAAAATTAAAATTCAAGTTAACTGAGTGTTCCGAATGATTTAAAAAAATGGGTATGAAATAGAAAGAAGCAAAAAAAAAATTACTCAAAATTAAAATTCCGATTAACTAATGTTCCGGATAATTGGATGCCGGATAATCAAGCTTTTACTGTAACCTGAAAATTAAAGCCATCCAAAATTTTCAACTAATGCTTTCATTAATGAAAATGTGCAAAAAACAATTGCAAATTTGAAAAGCAATTAAAAATGCATATGAAAGAGAAAAAAACAAACAAAACTTCCTCAAAATTAAAGTTCCCGGTTAACTGAGTGTTCCGGTTAATTGTATGCCGGATAATCTGGCTTTTACTGTAATATGAAAAATAAACCTATGCAAAATTTTCGACTGATGCTTTTATTAAAGAAAATGTGCAAAAAATAATTGCAAATTTGAAAATGAATTAAAAAATGGGTATGAAAGAGAAAAAAGCAAAAAAACTTCCTCAAAATTAAAATTCCGGTTAACTAAGTGTTTCGGTTAATTGTATGCCGGATAATCGGGTTTTTATTGTAGTACATTTTTACGTTTTATTTCGATTTTATATACGCATTTTATTTCATTTTCAAAATGACTTATTTATAATTTTAAACTATGTAAAAAAAATGAAAAAAATTCAAAACTTTCCAGGAAAAATTTAATTACATATTTTTTGAATACTTTTCTAAAATCATTTCCTAAATAGTTTAAAAAAACATATTTTATTTTAGTTTTTTTACTTTTCTTAAAATATTTTGAAAATGAATTTAGAAGTGCACTTAATACGTGCACTTCTAAATTCATTTTCAAAATATTTTAAGAAAAGTAAAAAAACTAAAATAAAATATGTTTTTTTAAACTATTTAGGAAATGATTTTAGAAAAGTATTCAAAAAATATGTAATTAAATTTTTCCTGGAAAGTTTTGAATTTTTTTCATTTTTTTTACATAGTTTAAAATTATAAATCAACTCAACATTTATTATTTCATTTCTATCAACTTTTCTTAAATCATTTTCATAATGAATTAAAAACACTTATTTAAATTCAGAAAAAACACTTTTCTTAATTCAACTTTTCTTAATTCGGGTAGCCATAATATTTACCCAATTTCATCCATAAAATACGATCAATCTAATGGAATTTATTAATTTATGTTACAAAATTATAAATAACTCGATTATACGAGCGATGTTCATGAGTATAACGGTCGACGTACTTCTTTTATCAGTTGCCCTCAGTTTACAACTGTTACGACTTACGATATTCCCCTCGGTTTGTGTCTTGTTTAATCGGCTGTGTGGTTTGTTTCTTTGCTTCATTTACCAGTTTTGTTCTGAACGCACGCGCGGCGGTTGTGGTTTTGTACACCCTTTTTGTGATGGAGCGACGGTAAGAGAAAGTTGAATCAGAGAGCGAGACCAATGTGCATCGAGTGTATGCGAAGCAAAACGCTCTGGAAGAATATTTTTTCATATATGCTTCTCGTTTTCATGAATTCGAATTGATGTAAACGAAAAACAGAGTAGAAAGAAGATTCTTCTAGAACGTTTTGCGCGTCGTTTTTTGTTTGGTAATTCAGTTTTGATTTCGAATTGATAGAAAAATACAGTGTTTTGTAATTTTGATTGCAAATAAAATTTTTTTTGAGTTTGTGAAGAAGAGTAAAGTTTTGTTCTAAATTTCTTGTAAAAGATCCATTTTTGGCGTTTGGCCGGACATGGATGAATAATTACATTATAATAAAATCGGTATAATAATAAATACAAAATATTTAAGAAATGTGCTTTCATATTTAAATGATAGAGTTTTAAACTTAAAATAATTGTTTATTTTTTTTTTTGCTGTAAAAATCAATGATATTTTATCAACAATTGATTAAAAGTTACGATGATAGTTATAGTGATAATCTTGTTAAAAATAAATTGTGAAATATTAAAAACACCAGAAGGTCAATGTATTTGTGTATGGTGAATTTTTTGTTGATTTAGACACTAGAGACGTGTCTTAATACGGTTACTACAATTTTTACCGTTGCTACAAATTTAATGAGGGCCGCATTTTGTTAAGCGGAGCCGCCGAAACAAACAGTACCGTATTAATAACGAGTGCGTGCCAATATAATTATTGGTCTCTACATTTTTCTACGGGCACGGGTGGTAACGGGTGGCTAGTTGAGGCCATTCAACGGTACATTAAGCCCAACGAAGGCATAGTCGCCCAACGAAGGCATAGTCGCCCACCGAAGGCATAGTCGCCCAACGAAGGCGAGAAGACGCCCAACGGTCCGGGTGGGGGCACCTATGGCATGACGACCGCCCAAGGCCGCAACAGAATTTAAAAACAAAAAACTTAAGGTACGATTTTTTTTTGATTTTTTTATTTAATTTAATTTTTTTTATTTTTTATATATTTTAAATTTTATTTTAAATTTTCAATTTTTGTAATCGAGCGCCGCACAATGGTGGTCTGTCGCGCGCTCTGTGCCTATTGGTCTCGTTTCTCCTTTGATTTTTTTTTGTCGGCGATTATTATTTTGGGTTGTGATTTTTTTTATATTTAAATAAAAATGAAATACTAATTATTCTCGGTTTGGTATGGTGATGGGGACTTCTCTTTCCGTGTCGGCGGGTTGTTTGTGGTCCTTTGGTGCCCGCATTCGAATTCGAAACCAGCGCTGGCCGCTGTTTGAATTCGAACGGATGCGCCTCATTCCAAGGCACCTCATTCAGTAATAAATATTGGGTTGTTCGTTCCTCAGGTTTCGGCCGACGAATTTCGGCGCAACTCTGGGTTTATTATTATTATTATTTTCGTTTATTTTTTATTTAAAACTTTCTGTAATCACGGTGTAGGCCAGGAGCCATGCAAGCCTCAATCCCCACGACGTAGCACTTCTCTCTGAGTTGAAGCCCGCAAAAAATCACCGTGGAGGCCTCTGCATGTGCTTAGATGAAATCTGCAGCATGGCAGTAGCCACACTGTAACACAACATCTGATTTTAACTATAATGTATTATTTCGTGGTATAGCAATTTAATCTGTCGACTTGCCAAATTCTAAAAAACAAGAAATTAATGTGAAACGTTTTAAGCGAATAGCTTGACAACACATTAGAAATACGGAAATGAATTGATTAACAAGTATACCCGAGTGACATTCTGTCTTTACATCTCCAAACTAATTATTGAATTCTGATTTTGTATTCTTTGGAAATTTCAACAGCGACAGCTTCTAATAATAAATTATTATAATTATTGAAAATTCATATATTTCTGCACTATGATTCCAAAGGGATCGATGCAGACTGTTTTATATCCAGTTTAAATAAGCACTTTTGTGATATAAAACTGTATTTAAATGTAAATAAAAACAAACAAAGAAAAAAAGAAAAAAACTCTAAACCTCCATATTCTGGAATTGATTACTGCTCAGTAAGCTCGGTTAGTTTTATTGGAAAAATGCGGGTAGGCCAAATGGCATACTCTATAAGATCGGGTGACTCTGTCACTATGAGACCAGAACTCATCGGTGTATCCCAAAGTTCCTATTGAATAATATCCAATGAGTCCACTTCTTGTTCAATTTAATTTTTATTTTTTAACAAAATTATCCGATTTTAAGTTTTCATCATTTTCCATAATTTGTAGACGATTATGTAGGAAGGCTGCAATATATTGAATCTTTAATGGAAAACTCTTTACTTGGAAAACTGTTTCAAACAGTTTCCAATTGTTCGTGGTGTAATCTTCTACTTAACAACCTAATACTCCTTTTCATCGTCCCACTAGGTATTAGTTATTATAGCAGTCATGTAAATGAATTCTTGGATGTACGAGTATGTAGGTCACTTATTTTAGGCATACATCTATTGTTTTTCATTCATGTTAATTTATATTTAATCAACAGAAATTATATGTGAATCCTTTCGCATATAAAGAAAAAACAGAACAAGAAAAAACAATTACCAAAAAATAAACAACAAAAAAATACGCCAAATTAGTGTGAACATTGTACCTTGCGACACTGTTTTGTGCAAATAATAATTAATTTTTTTTATATTAATTTAACAGTCTCACTGCATTGTAATAACTATTTCAACCAATACTATACTAAAACAAATAAAGTTTAATATACGTAAATACCAATCATGTATAGAGCAATAGAAAATTACTTTGATTATAAATTGTTTACCAACATTCGAAACATGTAACAAATCAAATAAAATATGTGCTTGGAATTAAACAACAAAAAAAAACAACAAAAAAGCTAACTGAAAATTAAATTAACCCGCGTTGGTTTGCGTACTTTGAACAACATTTTCTAAAAATCAATTCGTTTCCACCGGTAAAACACAAATTTTTGCTAATGATCTTTTTAATACTGATGTTGATGTCTTAAGAGTAACCACGCGAATATGATTATCCTTTCCTCGGTGAACTTCGATTACTCTCCCCATATTCCATGTCATTGGCGGCGTATTATCATCGTTAAGTAGAAAAAACGAACCAAGTTCCATTTTCTACGATTTTGAAGTTCAGACACATATTCTTTGGACCAACGCAACCAAAACTCTCTCCATAAATATTGCATTCTCTGATAACGAGACAATTTGTTAAAATTTAAATGTAGAAGAGATGGATCAGGTATGGCATTGATAGGTTGACCTATTAAAAAATGGTCCGGCGTTAATGGCGTAAGCTCTGAAGGATTATTAGACATTGGGGTAAGTGGACGCGAATTGAGACAACCTTCGACTTGTATAACAATTGTATGAAATTCTTCCATAGTATACGTTGACTCGTTTGAGATGAAATTTAGCACTTTTCATCGCCGCTTCCCGTAAGCTGCAAAAATGTGGCGATCGGGGTGGTATGGTTTTCCATTCAATTCGTTCGTTTAAACAATAGCTGTGTATTTCTTTTTGATGCATTTCTGACATGAACAACTCATATAGCTCTCGCAGTTCTAACCGTGCACCTATAAAATTGGTTGCATTATCCGAGTATATTAGAGAACATTTTCCCCGACGCGACGTGAATTGACGTAATGCAGCCATAAACGAAGCTGTGGATAAATCACTCACAATTTCTAAATGTACCGCTTTAGTAGCGAAACATATGAATACCGATATGTAAATTTTCGTTTTAATTTTCGAGCGAATGTTGGATAATGTATAAAAAGGCCCACAGAAATCAATCCCGGTTACTTGGAATGGTCTAGAAGGAGTAACACGGTCTATTGGTAGTTGACCCATGACTTGCTTAACTGTTTGAGGCTTAGCACGAAAATAGTGCACACAATTTCGAACAATATTATGACAAATATTTCTGCCTCCGATGATCCAATATTGTAGCCGCAGATTATATAATAATGCTTGAGGCCCCGCATGAAGAAGCCTTTTATGTTCAGTATAATTGGATGTTTGCTATTATAAGATATGTCAGCATTGTTTAAACGACCACCAACCCGAATAATTTGGTTCTCGTCCTGAAATGGACTCAAAGATTTTAATTTACTATTTAACGGTACGACTTTACTTTACTTTAAATCAATTTCTGCACATTGCGCACTGATTCATACTTTCGATTTTCTTTCGTTAACTTGCAGTTGGTAATAAATCGTATGCATGTCGCAACTATACGAATTAGCTTGGTGAAACTTGAAAACTTATCAAACAAATCCCAATCAGTTTTAACACAGACTAAATTTGTTTCAGATTTCCGAAGTTCTAATAAATCGGGATAAACGTACGAATTAATGCGATATTGGCCAATTTTCTTCGGAATGATATAAAAATTCCGGACCATTCCACCAAAGAGAATTCTCTTTTAATTCGTTTGGTAAAAGACCCCGTGATACCAGATCGGCTGGATTCATTGCTGATGGTATGTAACGCCAAGAATTAATTGAAGTGAGCTCTTGAATTTGCGATAAACTTTGACGGTGGTGATTTTATTCGAATGAGAGTGATTTCCGAATAGGACCACATATGGAACGCACTAAAACTAATATTGATTATTTCAACTATTTTGTGATATAGTTGCGCAGTCAATAATGCTGCACACAATTCCAACCGTGGAATAGTCTGCGTTTTAAGTGGGGCTACCCTAGATTTTGCACACAACAGTCGGATGGTAATATTATTTAACCTATCAATGGTACGCATATATGGATGGTTATATTATTTAACCTATCAATGGTACGCATATATATTGCACATCCATAACCCTTTTCCGACGCGTCCCCAAATGCATGAAGTTGTATTCTTTTGGCTAATGGTGATATTACACACCTTGGAACATTTATTGTTTCGAGTTGAATAACTTGCATTTTAAAATTATTCCAAATCAGTCAGCCATATTTAAAGGGAGTTTATCATCCCATGACAGATTTGTAACTGCCCATAAAAATTGCATAAACAGCTTTGCAACGAAAACCATTGGAGCACATAATCTAAGAGGGTCATACTTTTGCGCTATTTCTGAGAGTACCGAACGTTTGGTACATTCAGTATCGTTTTTATATTTCACAAAAGACATGTGGAACAGATCACTGTCTGTTTCCCATTGCAAACCTAGCACTGAAACGAGTAATTCATTCTGTTCATTATTAGATCTTAATTGATCATTATTTGAAGCGAATTTTCTTAATTCGAATCCTCCTCGTTTGAGTAAACTAATTAATTCCGATTTCAATATCGCAGCATCTCCGATTGTTTGGGCACCTGATAAAACATCATCTATATAAAAATCATGAAGTAAAGTAGTCGATGCTTTAGGAAATATAGCAGATTCATCGATGGCTAACTGTTTAAGAGTGCGAATGGCCAAAAATGGAGCACTCGCCGTACCGTAAGCAACTGTACGTAGACGGAAACATTTTATTTCGGTTTCTGACGGTTTGCGCCACCAAATGCAAAGAAGATCTTGTTGATCATCATGCATGCGAATCTGACGATACATTTTTGCTATATCGCCAATGAATGCAACCGGATGCTTGCGGAACCTAATAACTATTTCAAACAATGTTTGTTGAATGGTTGGTCCTACGATTAAACAATCATTCAATGAAAGGTTCGTCGATGTTTTTGAGGAAGCATTAAATACCACTCTCAATTTAGTAGTGGCACTAGATTCCTTTAGCACTAAATGGTGCGGTACATAATACGATTTATAATGCGGATTGTTCACTTGATCTATATATTTTCAACTTCTTGCATGTGGTCAAGTTCCAGGTATTCAGTAATAAATTAGAATACTCTGTATACAATTTTGGATTACTAATTAATTTTTGTTCGATGGTCTTATATTGCCTCAGAGCTCGATACTTTGACTCTCCTAACTGGCTGATATTTGTTTTCAAAGGAAATGCTACTATCACGAGTTACATGTTCCATATAATAAGTTTCACACATTTTTTTCTCTCTTGAAAAATTATTAGTATGATCAAACTCTTCTAATTTCCAAAATTTCTCGATGCAGGACTTTAATTCTTCGACGTTACATAAATACACACGGCTAACATTTCTAAGACTTTCATTCAATTTGTCAACGTCGACTTTAATATTATTCACTCGACCTGATACAATATAACCAAATTCAATCGATATGAACGGAAGAAAATTCGTGATTATTTCAATTTTTTCCCCTCTCATTATTTCATGATATATTTCTGCACCAAGAAGAACATCGATTTTATCTGGATAAAAAAAAATACGGATCTGCCAATTCTATATACAACGGAATTGAATTTAACTTAATCACTATTGGTTCAGATGGTAAATACCCCGTTATTTTCGGCAAACCCAAGAAATCAAGATTTTTTACATAGTTGCTCACACGAGACTTAATTGTAAGATTTACCTTGTGACGAATAAATATTTTATTTTGTTCTATCCCGGTTACTAGAATAGATACTTTATGTTTCCGACTTCCTAGCATTTGGCATACTTCTTCGGTTGCGAAGTTCGATTGGGAGCCACTATCAAGTAATGCTCTACATTGCATGAAACTTCCGTTTGAATCAGATATAAAAATCACCGCCGTTGCCAATAAAACTTTGCTATTTAATAGCTGCTCGTTTGTTGTGCAGTTATCGGTTACTGTTAGTGTGGAACTCGAATTATCATCTAATATGCAATGTGATTGAGTTGTGACCGCATCATTTTGAACAATACTAGATGGATTAACCCTTTGATTTCCAAGAGTGTTTGAAGAGTAAGTATAATTCGGCGAATTTGTATAAGAAGTATTTCTTTTACCAAAATGTAATAATATGTTATGTTTTAAAGCGCATAATGCACACGGATTACTTTTACACTCAAACACACGATGTTTCTCAGATAAACAATTAGTACAGAGTTGATGTTTTTTAACAAAATCGAAGCGCCTTTCAGCACCCACATTGGAATCGTTAAATTTTGTGCCATTTGTTAGCATATGATTGCCTCCACAAAATGTACACATTATTTCATTGGACACAAAGCTACGATTTGGTTTCGAATTAACGAAATGTAAAATAGTATTTTCTTGTGTACTTTTAATGACTTGAGTATGTGAAGCAAAATCCAACTTTTCAGATAAGAGATGAATAAGGAATAAATCCCATTGATCAATTGCTACACCCATGTTTTTTAATGCATTTATGTGTTTAAGCACAGTGTCAATAAATAAACAATTTTAATGACTGTGCGGACCCTTTGACTGGCCTTTTAATATCGTAAATACTCTTCATATGTAATTTCTGTATCGATACTTCATTATTAAAATGATCAAATACAGTTTGCCATGCCACATTGCAATTTTGGCTTGTTACCGGAAGGGCTTCTATTAAATGAAAAGCTTTACCAGCACGAAGACACGATAAAAAAATAATGAAATTTGGTAGTACAATCGAGCTTTATATTATTATGAATTAAATCAAAAAGAACGTCACGAAATTTCAACCATCCTATAATTCTGAACCATGAAACGTCGATGAAGCATAGATTGTAATTCACCGATAGACAGATCAGAATTGTTATCGAACTGATTTTTAAAATAAGTCACCCGACCCTTATGACCGTTTCGTTGATTTTTTAATAATGTCAGATCCATATTAAGAAACGAGATTTAAACAAAAACAGATGTTACATATATTGTCACGAATTTTCAATTCAAAATCATGTAAATCTACCACTTATTCATCCAATAATTGGTATAACGTATACTTGACAATATCCGATATTAATATATTATTAACGCGACGCACACAAAACGCATAAATACAAATATTCAACACTAACCTGACTTTGAATTTAATCACAAGTAAATTTTAAATCTTCTATGGTTAGTTGATCCAACGTTGCCAATGCGTGTCGATGGTGTTCCAGCGTTTAAATGTTCGATGATTAATTTTACTGCTTATTTACAGGTGTATTATATCTTTCGGTATTGATTTATTTTATGACTTCTCTCGTATTACGATGAAATGAGATGCTCCGAGTCCGATCGTGTATAATTATAAAATGTTTAATATCCAAAGATCGCATGAAATTCTATTTTTAATTGTATATTACTTATCGATGATAAAACCACGTATTTAATCTTCCGCAATCCAATATATTAATAAATATCGATGATATTTTATAATTGAGATTTATTACTCAAATTCGAAGAAATTATGTATATGTAAATGAAAGCGTGGTGTAATGCCATCCGGCTCGAAGGACCAATGAAACAGCAACAATTTTATATACTATATTATATATATATATATATAAACAACTAAACTTGTGGACTATTTTTGTATTGAATTATTATAATTTATTTATTATTAATATAAATGCTGTTAATAATAGCGTAAGATTTTAATTTAATTTATCTTTTATTCATGTTAATTTATATTTAATCAACAGAAATTATATGTGAATCCTTTCGCATATAAAGAAAAAACAGAACAAGAAAAAACTTGCGACACTGTTTTGTGCAAATAATAATTCATTTTTTTATACGAATTGAACAATCTTCAATACGTTCGTTGTTCAAAATCCGGTTCATTATCCGGTTCATATTTTATTATAATTTTGATTTCAGAGAGGATTGTTATTCCCTTAAATTCAGCCGATGACGAATTCCGTGTTTATTGTGCTTTTGTTTCCGGTTTGATGTCCATGTATTTATTCCAAAGGTTCAAAGGAAGTTTCATTCAACAATTCATTACCTGGGGTGCGCCTTCATTAAGAGACAAACGTTTAAAGTACTCAAGTTGCGATACTTTTATTTTTAATTCCAACGGAAAGTTCTACATTAAAATAATACGTTATTTTTAATTGTAAATTACAAAATTAAAACATTTCAATTAAAATAAATTAATTTGAAATAAACCAAATTAGTAATTAAAATTGGTGGTCAGAACCAAAATTTTAAATTTTAAAAATAAAAAAATTGCGAGGACGCGAGTACAAACCAATTATAGTTTTTTATTTTATCATTACGCTGTTACGTTTGACATTAATTTGGCGGTAATGTTACGAGTATAAAAAATTTGGTTTACATTTTTTTAAAATAATAAAATTTATGTAGATTTATGCTAGACCGTATTATTTTAATTTTAATTTATAAATATATTGTATATATGTTTTATTTAAAAACATAATGATAAATAAATTTATTTTAGCATTCAGCTACCATATAGGCTGGATACGATGACATTATTATCAATTATGTTTGGTTTATTTATTGTATGCATGTAATAATATTATATGCAAACAATAATTTAATTTAAAACTGATTAAAAGACATCATGCATTATAGCGGAATGAATATTTCATAATATAAAATACACATAATTTACAAGTGTATTATATAAAGTATAAGTAGATCAGTAAGTTAATTAAAATCATTTCACAGCTTTGCACATACTCGTATCTTTAACATTTATCTCCCGCCTGTATATAGATTCAAAAATATATTTAGATACTCGTACGTATGTATAAAGTTCCAAGTCTAATTTTCATAAACATGCGAAATCCCAATTTAATTTTCATCTGTATTTATATATATATATATATATATATATATATATATATATATATATATATATATATATATATATATTCATTTTGTGTTGTATACGAAAAATCATTTTTATTTCCATAATGGTACTCTATGTTCATATGTGTTTTGCTACAATATGTTCTTCCTACATGTGTACGTACATATCTAGATTCGATTGTTGAAAGAATCTTTTTTTTTTTTAAATTATCTTATCTCATCAAAGACCTATTCATAGAAAAATATAGGATACGATTTTTTTTTTCTGGTTCGAATATTAACAATTGTTGTGTTATATACGAGTATATTCATTTTCATAATATTCATTGGTGTGTTCTTGTTGCTGTGAGAAGGATAATCATGAAATGTACCTAAATCATTGGTGTTTTGGGAATTTACGTTATGCTATTTTCTATACCTACTCTGATTTCATCCATTATATATGGAAGTTTATGTGTTAGAATGAAAAATTAACAATTTTCTTTGGTTTGCACCATTGTGAAAATTGAAAGAAAAATATATTATTTTTAACCCTATTACCCTTTAGGGTAGAATGAGTTAGGGAAACTATATAACGTTACGATTATAAAACCGCACAACGGTGATGTAAATACGAAATTCCTCAAAACTTTTTTATGACATTTTCCGAATGACGTACATTTTTCCCATATATAAATATTGATGAACCCAGATCAAAAGTTATTTTAAAAATGTCTGTATACTGCTCTAGTAGTATATAACAAAAATATGATTCGAAGTGAGAATAGGTTTTTTTTAATCTGTCAAATAACAAAAGATATATGGTTTAGAATAAAGAAAAACCGAATTTGTTATCTCAATCATATTGAAATGTGTCCGAAAATAGAATGGATGGTGTACCGAAAACTCAATATGGTATACCAAAAAAAAAAAGAAAAAAAAATATTGATCGCCTTACTTAAAGATTTGTCTGTTTAAATCCTTATACGAGTATGTATAATATGGTTTATCCAGTTATTCTGACTTAATCCTTTATTTCTACTCAATTTAAGATGTACCATATACATGTGTCATATAAATTCAGCCAATTTTTCTATGCAATTTGACCTTAAATACTTTAACTTTAATATAGTAATGGATTGGGTGGGGAAGGGTATTCTTAATCTTTTGAAAATTAATAATGTTTTAGTAAATTCTGTCTGTGCTTTTAAAAAATTATCACCTGAAAAGAGAATACAACATAGCATCTTAAACACATAAATTAACTTTGTTGAGTACAGCTGACATTATATCGTACACTTTAAATAGTAAAATCGATATACTTATGATAGCCAGAAGCCTTTTCAGCTCAATAGGATTTTCAATTTAGTGACTTCGCAAAAAAAATGTTCGATGAAAATTACAACAATACATTACATAAAATGCTAAAACTACATTACATAATTTACATTACAAATATATATAGTTGGAATTCATATTCACATATTTAAAAATAAGGTTTTCTTAATTTCTGTCAGACATTTAACATTTTTTTGTGATCCCATTTCTAATCATCCCATTCTGATTCACCAGGAAATTAGGCAGCATAATTTCAATAAGATATCACGGAGATTATTTGTAGAAATAATTTGCAATGATGTACAGAAATCCGTAATAGTTCATAATACGCGCAGGTATACGATACAATGATTCAGTAAACTATTTCTACCATTAATTTCTATGATAGCGTAATGAGATTCTGGATTACTACTCTAATGATTCAGAAGCATGACATCTTTGAGGCATCTAATAACTGTAAGGTCCTAGGAAGCATATTAGTAATGAAAAATTATAGGTGATAGAAAATATTTGTTACATTCATTAAAAATGAATTTATACGATGGTACATTCTTAAAATGATGGTGTAATATATAGGATTTATAATTACGATTTAATTTAAATTAAAAGTAAAAATGTCATTTCTCTTATTGCCGAAATTAAATTCAACATAATGGAAATAACGAGCGGCACTCTGAAAGCCCATTTCACGTAGTTACGTGAAAAATATGTATGTAAATCATAGTCAAAATTTTGTTCTCGTGAAACATTGTTGTTGTCAAAATAAACATGGCCGATAATTACACATTAAATACCTATGAAGCCTAGATGTCTATTTAAAATTAATTGAATTCGGAATTAAATTTGTTCAAATCGGAATTAATATTGAATTTTATTTAAATCATCATAGCCAAAATTTTGAATTTGTCAAACAATGTTGTTGTTGTCAAAATAAACAGAACCAATTATAACATTAAATACTTATAAGGACTAGATTTCTATTTATAGTTACTGATTTCGAATTTAAATTTGTTCAAATTGCGAATAATATTGAATAAAAAACTTTGTCCCAATCAGAATTTCAGATTTTCAAATTTAATTAAACAAAAAAGGCTTAAATTATTTCCAAATTAATTTTTTGTTTGAAAGAACAACCCTCCTGGTTATTTATGGAAAATTATTTCATTCGAACGGGAGCGGCGGCTGGTCTTGGCGTACTCCGTTCAGTTGGTTCCATTTCTGACGACATTTTGGATTATGTGCGGAACACTTGTCCGTCACGGTACCTTACAAATAAAAATCCAAAGGCGTCAAATCACAGCTCCGGCTAATTCACGTCACCATTTCGACTGATAATGCGGGCAGCAAATTTTTGACGCTGTTTCGCTATTGTAACGCTTGATGTGCGGCACGACGCACTATCTTGCTGGAACCAAAAGTCGTCACCAATATCCTTAAGATATGGCCCCAAAAAATATGTTAACATGTGGCGGTAGCTGATTCCGTTGACCGTAACGGCCGCGCAACGACCGCAATAATTCCACCACGCCACAAGCCGCACCAAACAGTAAAACGCAATGAATGCATTTGCTTGTCAACATATCCTTGTGGATTTTCCGACCGATGTGACAATTTTTGTGTTTTTTACGAACCCACCGAGATGGAAATGCGTCTCGTTCAAACAGTTTTTGAGCAAAATCCTCGCACTAAATTTGTTGTCACGAAATTAATCTGATTGACAACGCTCTACCCGTAAAGCAACGTTATTACCCTGTTTCTTCATCCGTTCAGGCCGATTTATACCGAGAGATGGATCGGATGCTTGCTCTCGGGGTAATCGAAGAATGCCGTGAGAGTGAATGGAGTTCACCCGTGACATTGGTCCGAAAGGCAAACGGAAAGATAAGGTTATGCTTGGATGCCCGAAACGTAAACGAGTCAACCAAAAAGGATTCTTACCCCTTACCTAACATTGAGGGGCCACTCAGTCGTCTAGATCAAACTAAATATATATCCAAAATTGATCTAAAGGATGCATTTTGGCAAGTTCCCTTTGATTTAGGATCTAGAGATAAGACCGCCTTTACGGTGCCCGGACGTCCGTTATACCAATTTACGGTAATGCATTTCGGGCTATGTAATGATCCCCAACGCATGTGCCGACTAATGGATCGGGTAGTTCCATATCGCCTCCATGATCGGGTCTTCGTTTACCTTGACTTGTTAATAACGTCTGCAACCTGGGAAGAACATTTATCTTTGCTGAAAGAAATCAGTCGCATGCTGCGCGAGGCATAGCTAACAATTAATGTATCGAAAAGCCAATTCTTGTTAAAGTCAACTTAATTTTTGGGATATATTGTTGGTGAAGGAGGTCTACGAATAGACCCAGGTAAAATTGAAGCCATAACAGAATACCCACCACCAAAAACGTTACGCAAAATCCGTCAGTTCTTGTGTATGACTGGATACTACCGGCGATTTATACAAAATTATTCAACACTAGCCGCTCCTCTAACAAATTTATTGAAAAATCATAAGAAATTCGAATGGACGCTGGAAGTTCAGCAAGCTTTCGACTCCCTTAAAACCGCAATGACGAACGCCCCAGTTCTAAGACACGCCGACTTCTCACAGCATTTTTATATTCAGTGAGATGCAAGTACTACCGGGATCGGCAACGTGTTGTTTCAGTACGATAAGGACGGAGGAGAACACCCTGTTGCTTTCGCTTTGAAAAAACTGAACCCAACCCAACAGAAGTATAGTATCACCGAATTGGAATGCTATGCGGTTGTACATGGAATTAAGTCTTTTCGCGCCTATGTTGAAGGCTACTCCTTTACTGTGATTACCGACCACGCGGCCCTTAAATGGCTCATGTCTCAGAGAGATCTTGCTGGTCGACTCGCACGTTGGGCCTTAAAACTGCAACCTTTCAATTTTAAAATAGTCCATAGAAGTGGTGCACAAAACATCGTTCCCGATGCTTTATCTCGAATTAATTCTGACGAATTAATTATTCAAGGCATCTCCGAGCTGAAACAAAGCTCTTCTAACTTGACCGCTCCACTTTATATCGACCTATCATCAGAGCATTTCAATGATCCTTCTTACACCGATATGATCAGGCCCCTGACAGAAAATCACATCGATACCTCTAATATCAAATTAGAAAAAGGTAAATTGCTGATAAACTTTAATTCTGGTATCGATTATGATGACGCTATTTCAAGCCAGTGGAAACTAATTGTTCCAAACCCAATGCGACTTAATTTGATGCAAAAAGCGCGTGATGATCCGACATCCGCGCATCTTGGGGTTGCCAAAACGCTTGAACGACTTCAACGGCAATTTTACTGGAATGGAATTGCTAAGGATGTTAGAAAATATGTTAAAAATTGTATGGCGTGTAAATCTTGCAAATCGGTAAATTACATCATGAAACCTCTAATGGGATCTTTTCAAGAAGTTTTTCGGCCCTTTCAATTTCTTTATTTGGATTTTCTAGGTCCCTACCCAAGGTCTAAATTAGGAAACTGTTACATTTTAATTGTCCTAGATAAACTGTCCCGTTTCGTATGCCTTCAACCTTTAAGACAAGCTTCAGCTAAAGCCACTATTGCTTTTATAGAAACGTTATTCCTTAGATTTTCAGTACCACAAACGATTTTTACGGACAATGGACAACAATTTTGTTCTATCGTATTTAAAGATTTTCTGGATAAATTTGGCGTTAGTCATGTCCTAACTCCCAAATATTCACCACAGAGAAATGCCTCTAAAAGAGTGAACCGAATACTCTTAGGCGCAATCCGCTCTTACATTAAAAAGGACCAAAGGTTATGGGACTGTCATCTTTCAGAATTCGAATCCGCCTTAAACAACGCTAAACACTGCAGCACTGGGTATTCTCCCAACTTCATTATATTTGGACACAACCAAATTTTACATAGAAAAGAATACGATCTATATAACCTACTCGGATTCACTGAAGATGGGTATTTTTCAATTAATAACAACGCAAATAAATTGAGCGTTGTACGTAGAAACGCCATTGACCTCCTAAGAAAATCTCATGAGAATAGCGCTAGGTATTATAACTTACGAGCTCGATCGCGAACTTTTCAGCCTGGAGATACGGTATACGTTAAAAATTTTACCCAAAGCAATGCCATTAAGCACTACTTCGCGAAGTTAGCACCAAAATATCTTAAAGCTCAAATAGTAAAAAAAGTTGGTCGAGTCGCTTTTGAAGTGTGTGACGAGAACAACAAGATCCTTGGGGTTTATCATATCAAAGATCTACAAGGAACATAATTGTATGTTACTCGTTACGCCCGGCAAAGAAATCTCAGGGGTAGGTTTCCCCACGAATGAAACGAAAACATCTTTTGAAATTCTCGTATTTTCATGTTTAATAAACCGTGAAAGGGCAACACATTAATTTCGTTTGTACGGATGAATTAATGAGTTTTGTTTTTATATCCAATGCAAATTCATTTGTTTTACGGTTGTTTTGATTACTCAAATGCCAATATTGATTAATTGTGTTTGAGCCGTGTACTGAAAAGAACAACAAGCTGGAATAAAATTTTGAATTGTATTTTATTAAGCCGAATACAAAACTGCGTAAACCAAATATCGTAATTTGTAATACAAAATTTTAAGTGTACATTTAACGTAATGAATACCTTATTGTTGTATCCTACGTCATTAGCACGAATATTCTCACAACGTTAATTTATTTTTGGGATATTTATATGTATCTTTATATATATATTCATCGGTGCCTGATTATTGAGGTAATTAACCAAATTTATTAATATTAAATATATAAGTATCTTAAATACTGTTTTAACCTCGATCTAAATAGGTAAATTTAGTGCTGGGAAATCGTCCGTTAATAAAAATTCATTGCTACCGTTGCAGAGATTGACGTGTCGGACCGTGATTTAAAATATAAACACCTGTACCGCAGGTTACGTTGAGAGTAACAGGGTGGGGGTGTGACGCTTGCTACCTATATATATATATATATATATATATATATATATATATATATATATATATATATATATATATATATATATATATATATATATATATATATATATATATATATATATATATATATATATATATATATATATATATATATATATATATATATATATATATATATATATATATATATATATATATATATATATATATATATATATATATATATATATATATATATATATATATATATATATATATATATATATATATATATATATATATATATATATATATATATATATATATATATATATATATATATATATATATATATATATATATATATATATATATATATATATATATATATATATATATATATATATATATATATATATATATATATATATATATATATATATATATATATATATATATATATATATATATATATATATATATATATATATATATATATATATATATATATATATATATATATATATATATATATATATATATATATATATATATATATATATATATATATATATATATATATATATATATATATATATATATATATATATATATATATATATATATATATATATATATATATATATATATATATATATATATATATATATATATATATATATATATATATATATATATATATATATATATATATATATATATATATATATATATATATATATATATATATATATATATATATATATATATATATATATATATATATATATATATATATATATATATATATATATATATATATATATATATATATATATATATATATATATATATATATATATATATATATATATATATATATATATATATATATATATATATATATATATATATATATATATATATATATATATATTATATATATATATATATATATATATATATATATATATATATATATATATATATATATATATATATATATATATATATATATATATATATATATATATATATATATATATATATATATATATATATATATATATATATATATATATATATATATATATATATATATATATATATATATTTATATATATATATATATATATATATATATATATATATATATATATATATATATATATATATATATATATATATATATATATATATATATATATATATATATATATATATATATATATTTTTACTGATGTACTAAATTAATAAAGGTAGCAAAATCGACCCTTAAATTACACATTTGGAGCTTTTACTGTTTGGAGCGATTTCCGTGGAACTTGATACAAAAATAATTTATTGCACATCTGAATAACGTTTACATATCTTTACCAAGGTGCGTGGATTATTATTTGATAAAATATCTACGTTTGGGGTAAAATTTAACTGTAGGCAAGTTATAGGAGTGTTCGCGAACTTACTTATTGAATGTAATTAATTTGTAATAAATTTTGGTCCAAGAACCAACGATATCATATGGCTACATCAAAAGATAAAATTTTAGCGGCGCATGTTTAACTGTAAGCTAATTCGACCATTCGTTTCTCGAAAACGGTAACTGTAATAAAATCGGGATTTGTTGTAATAAATTGTAATAAATGTGTAACAAATTATGGTATAGTGGGTTTCATTAAAGCGGGCTAATTTGGTCGGTGCAGGATTAAATCAATGCAATATTAAAGTGCGGGATTTTTGAATAAATCATACAAGTGAATCATTTAGGTACTAAAATTAATTTTTTAAAACTTTGGCTTCGTTTAGCATGGCATATTTCTATAAAGGGATGCTAAAAACGTCGTGGAGCGTGAAAGATATACCCGTTTATATAACACTACACAAAAATATCTTTAGTATAGGCCAAAACACATTTAAATTCATAATTCGTAAAATAAACTTTATATTTGTTATATTGAACAAGTATATTACCTATCTTTACAAATATGTATAACTAGGAACATGAATGACAATAATTGCATTCTGATTGATAAGAGTTCAAATATGTAATTTATAAACAAATTTTTCGTTAAAATCAAACTGCAAGTTCTAAACATCATTTTCACTTCGGTAAGATGAAACAGATCTAGAGTTCGCTCTTCTGCTTATTATGAGCGTCTCATTTTAATTTGATCTTTTAGCATTAGGTCTCAAGGGTAAAACAGTTATGGTTTCCGAATTTGGCAGACACCCAGAAAATTTAGTCCTTAACCAATTCATGAATTAAGATACATGATTTAGGAATACCCGACATTGAGGTGCAAACTGTAATCTTTAGCCTCTATTCTACACCCCTCCACAATTAGAGTGCTGTGGGCAAAAAATCCATAACTCAGTTTAAATGATTTTATTTACTTAATAAATTTAAACTAATTATTTTTAAAAATTTATTAAATCTTTATATAAATGAAAGTCAATTGGACAAGTTTGTTCATTGGAAACATCACTCATTGTAGAGTCCCGTATCATGATATTAATAGTCTGGTGCTCAGGACGGTGTCTATTACTTTTTAAGTAAAACCCAATTAAAGCCAAAACTACAATCGACACTGTACCTACAACCAGCATGCTTATTAACGTAATCGTTCCTAAAGTGTTATTCTCAGTTGAATTTTTTTGAAATAATATTGGCATGGTATCCAGCACGTTAACTTCTACATTTGTTATCGGGTTTTGTAAGGTTCTTGATCCGATCACTAATCGAATTGTTCCGGACAGAGTTGGAAATTCTTTAGGATACACTCGAATAAAAAATGTTGAGCGTTCACCTAAAAAGTCTAATATAAATTCATTCCGATCTGTTTCAAAAAACATTGTTTCGTTCCTCGTCTCCGGTTTTATTGTGATCACATAATATTTTTGCACGGGACACTCGTCATAAAAAATTGGTGCCCAACTAAGTAAATCGGTTTTTCGATTAAACTCAATTTTTTCAATACCTCCTGAAGTGAATGCAGTTGTTTGAATGTTATCATTTAAGATTGTGTATGGACCAGATTTATGATAAAGAAAAATGTACACGTGATGCATACTGCAAGGTGACAATCCGGATATTGTTAACGTTCTCGTAAGATTATAATTATTCCATAGCATTACTTTGGAACTATTCAGAACTAAATACAAACTTTCGATACAATCGATTTGATTGTATTCCAATTCGATGCGAACCAAATTTGATTCTGGCGTAACGTTCAATAGTTTGATTAGAGATGTTTTATTGCCAATTCCAGTGGTAATATTTACAATGTATATGATTTTGTCCAACGAAAAGTGACTTTTAATTTGAATAGTGCATTCATAAAGTTTACACGGAACTAAACCAATTAATCTACAATGGAAAATAAATAATAAATTTTGGCGGTCCATCGTACAGCTTTTCGATACGAAACTTACGTTACAGTTTGGTTTACAGCTCCGTCTGTTGAGTTGTATACAAAATTATCGCATTTAGCTGATGTTATAATGTAACGATTATGATCCGATCGTATATTAAACTTTACTTCGTCCGGTGATAAACTATCATAATCAAGTTTAAATATTGGCACAATATCTTTCGCCAGCCCAAATCGTAGAAAAAGTAAGCAGATTATTAAAAAATTGTACATCGCACGTCAACTAGCAACAAGCCACTAAACGCTATCAAAAGGTCAGGAATCCAATTTAGAAAATTGGCAAATTCAGCTGTGCTTGATTTTGTACAAAACAATTTTGAATATAAAAACATTGATATCAATTCTGGGAACATTTAAACGCGATAAACTGGGATTTTTAGTAAATCGCTTAATTTGTATGATTAGTGTGTGTGTGTGAGGTCTAATAGTTTATCGTGTTCTGTATTAATCATAAACGTTGAACGATGTGCGTTTTTGAAAAGTGGAACGAAAGTCAAGAAAAAAGCAGAAGTCGTATAATTCTCACGGTTTAGAGAAAATGATAGCGGATTTGGTGTAAAGCATTAATTTGTTTGTATCATCCATATCGCTTTGATTTCTTTCAAGTGATTTATTAAGTAATATGTGCATTAGTCTGAGAGAGATTATTTTCAAATGCATGGTCGGAAAAGGTATTTAGATTATCCATCTATACATCATAACAACGAACAAAATATATTAAAGGGGAGAATTAGTCATAGTCAAAGATGGTCGCTACACCGCTCTATAAGTGTGTAACCATGGATTGCAATCAATAATCTGCGTATAAATAAAACAAATAAAGTATTGTTTTGTAACAACTTATAACCATATGCTCCATTAACAGAGCAAACGCAATAACAAAATTTTTCGTAAGCTACAAGAATATTGGCTTTAATCTTAAACTGATAACAAATTATTAATTAATTCATCTGCTACGAGTCTAACGAGTGCCTATACTCGTAACTAATGGTTTTAAACTATTTTTAATTGTAAAATAAAATTTATAAAATTAATTTCTTTATTTTTTAATAAATAATTAAAATTTAATAAATATGATATTTAAAAATTTGCACAAAACAAGACTTATCGCGAGAATGCCTCGATTGTGCGCTGCGATTTTTCAACCAAGGGGAGGTATAATGCCATTAATACAATGATAAATATTCGTATAAGAACAATTAAACTCATTCAAAAATTTAAGATTAGGACAAAAATTATGTCCACTATTAAAACTAAAATTATACTGTATTGTCATCTTGTATCCAAATATTATGTTCGTGAGCAGGGATCAACAAACGGTACTTTGTTGGAAGAAAGGAAAATCATTTAATAAAATTTAGGGTAATTTAGTTAAACATTCGTATAAGGACAGTTGACAAAAACGTGGTTTTACGCACTTAATAAATATATATTTGTTTTAATATTTGATTTTATTCAGTAAGTATATTACGATGATACTGAATGGATGATAAAGAAAAAACCTCCATCTGAATTTTTAAAGAACTAGGATCTCCAATGCGTCAATCTTATACTATAATTGTTCGGTCATCAACTGTGATCCACGGCTTCCTAAAAAACGCTCGAAGTTGTGGTCTAAAAAAGAAAACAAAAGGAAATAGTAAGTTACCCAAATCTCAAATTGACAGTATATAAGAAAGAAAGCAACTCATAAAAAGTCACCCGCCAATCAAATTAATTCAAAATTGGGCTTACCTGTTACAAAACAACATAATGTTCTTAGCACTCGAACACCAAAAAATATTAAATGGTCGAAATTGCAAAGTAAGACTAATTTTTCCTATAAACATATTGAAACGCGGCTACTGTTGGCCAAACGACACATGCATTGGAAAGATAAATGACAAAAACTGATTTTCTCGAATGAGAAAAAAATCAACCAAGACGGCCCAGGCCAGTACTCTTGCTATTGGCACGATATCCGCAATGAAAATATATTACAGTCTAAAAGAAATTTCGGTGGAGGTACAGTAATGGTGTGGGGAGATTTTCACGATGGCGGGAAGCTACTAATTTGCTTTATTACCCCCGGAATGAATTCAGACATGTACAATGATTTGTTAGTAAACGATTTGATATTTTTTCTTGAGAACTACAACGACAATGATTTGATTTAACAAAACAATGCATCAAAGCAATCAATGGAGTGGTTTTGTCAACAACAAATAAATGTTCGTGATTGGCCTGCATGTAGTCCCGATTGTAATCGATGGAGAATTTATAAGGCATACTTGCAGCGAAGGTTTAAGCAAATGGTCGGCAATTTAAAATGGTCATTGACTTAAGTCAATGCATTAAAGGGATATTGGGGCGAAATTGAGGCAGAGACTTTAAAAAACATGTCAAATTTAATGCCAGAGCGCATATTTGAAACCATTAAACAACAAGGGTATCATACGGAATATTAATTTAAATTTTTCTTTATTATCATGTAGCTTTTTTTTTTTGAAAAATTTGAAGTGTTTCTATACGAATATTTAAGCAATTTGAAGTACTTTTTAAACTGAATTAATATTACAAGTCTCTTAAATTTTTGGTTTGTTGAAATACTAATTAAATTTAGTGTATAATTCTTTACTGTTTTGGTTGCCAAGCAGCTACAAAAAGTGAGGGATCAGGCACGCAAACCCCCTCTAAGTCATCCAAACAAGAACCGAGCAAGAAACAAATCATCTATGCGTAGGGAAAATTATACATATGCACAGGCCGCTTCAAATTCAAAAAAATGAGGCGAACGGTACCGAAAATTTTCAAAATACTGTCCAAGCAATTGTAAAATTCCTTGAGGAACAGAATAAACTAAATAGGTTAATTCTGAATCGACTTGACCTGCTGGAAATACCAAGTTCCAAAATAATTAAAAATAAATAATGTCTGCAATACATAGTTCAACTCATAATTGCGGAGCAGAAACCAGACATCAAAACTACTCATTAAGAATAGCCATATGGAATTCAAACGGATTAACACAACACCTAGAAGAATTAGAACTATTTCTAAATACAGAGAAAATTGATATATGCTTAATATCAGAAACACATTTTACCAGCAGCTCCTATGTATCAATCCGGAGATATACTTGTTACCATACCACACATCCTGCAGAACGAGCTGGAGGAGGGTCAGCTCTATTTATTAGGGATAATATCAAACATCTTGAAGAATTAAAAATAGAAAAAAAATTAATGCAAGTAACCACCGTGACAAATAAATTTGGTAATCACAACACCTGTAATATATTTGTAATCCCCCCAAGGTATAACTTAAAAAAAGAAGACTACATTAACCTGTTCCAGAAATTAGGAAGTAGTTTCATTGTCGGAGGTGATTGTAATGCAAAAAATAAAGTCTAATGTCTGATCATTCTCCTGTTAATATGACGGTTAGTGAAAATGTAATATAAAAATTCACCACCACTAGATTAGGTTTCAGTGGTTTACACTTAGGCCATTTAATGGCCCATTGTGATACCACGCATTCATGCTACATCATTAACCCATTCACCTATTCACCTACTCACACAACTACAGTATACCACCTGCACATTGCAAGCTCCATGTCAACCTGTACATTGACTTGGACGGTGGGTCGGCGCTGAATTCTGCACTCCATCAGAGGGTCGTAGTTGTGTTTATTAACATCACCGATTGTAATCGATGATGAAAATTCGATTTGCATCTAGCCTCTGATAGGAATCGAACCCAGTACCTCCCGGTCCAAGTGCCGTAACTTTAACCACTGCACCACTTGTCCGGTGATATTGACCCGGACAAATGCACTTTTGTTTGAAACCAAAATTTTTTCTGTTTCAATTCATATAATATTGTACCAATAATGAAAGGTAATTTAATTTTGAATAATTATCCGTTTAAATTGGGCCGAAACAACCACCAGTTTTCGTGTAATCGTCGATTGAATTCGGTTTTTTTTTTACCCGGACAAATGCACTTTTGTTTGAAACCAAAATTTTTTCTGTTTCAATTCATATAATATTGTACCAATAATGAAACGTAATTTAATTTTGAATAATTATTCGTTTAAATTGGGCCGTAACAACCACCAGTTTTCGTGTAATCGTCGATTGAAACCGGTTTTTTTTTTACCCGGACAAATGCACTTTTGTTTGAAACCAAAATTTTTTCTGTTTCAATTCATATAATATTGTACCAATAATGAAAGGTAATTTAATTTTGAATAATTATTCGTTTAAATTGGGCCGAAACAATCACCGATTTCGTGTAATCGTCGATTGAAATCGTTTTTTTTTTACCCGGACAAATGCACTTTTGTTTGAAACCAAAATTTTTTCTGTTTCAATTCATATAATATTGTACCAATAATGAAAGGTAATTTAATTTTGAATAATTATCCGTTTAAATTGGGCCGAAACAACCACCAGTTTTCGTGTAATCGTCGATTGAAATCGGTTTTTTTTTTACCCGGACAAATGCACTTTTGTTTGAAACCAAAATTTTTTCTGTTTCAATTCATATAATATTGTACCAATAATGAAAGGTAATTTAATTTTGAATAATTATCCGTTTAAATTGGGCCGAAACAGCAACCAGTTTTCGTGTAATCGTCGATTGAAATCGGTTTTTTTTTACCCGGACAAATGCACTTTTGTTTGAAACCAAAATTTTTTCTGATTCAATTCATATAATATTGTACCAATAATGAAAGGTAATTTAATTTTGAATAATTATTCGTTTAAATTGGGCCGAAACAACCACCAGTTTTCGTGTAATCGTCGATTGAAATCGGTTTTTTTTTACCCGGACAAATGCACTTTTGTTTGAAACCAAAATTTTTTCTGTTTCAATTCATATAATATTGTACCAATAATGAAAGGTAATTTAATTTTGAATAATTATCCGTTTAAATTTGGCCGAAACAACCACTAGTTTTCGTGTAATCGTCGATTGAAATCGGTTTTTTTACCCGGACAAATGCACTTTTGTTTGAAACCAAAATTTTTTCTGTTTCAATTCATACAATATTGTACCAATAATGAAAGGTAATTTAATTTTGAATAATTATCCGTTTAAATTGGGCCGAAACAACCACCAGTTTTCGTTTAATCGTCAATTGAATACGGCTTTTTTTTACCCGGACAAATGCACTTTTGTTTGAAACCAAAATTTTTTCTGTTTCAATTCATATAATATTGTACCAATAATGAAAGGCAATTTAATTTTGAATAATTATCCGTTTAAATTGGGCCGAAACAACCACCAGTTTTCGTTTAATCGTCAATTGAATACGGCTTTTTTTTACCCGGACAAATGCACTTTTGTTTGAAACCAAAATTTTTTCTGTTTCAATTCATATAATATTGTATCAATAATGAAAGGTAATTTAATTTTGAATAATTATCCGTTTAAATTGGGCCGAAACAACCACCAGTTTTCGTGTAATCGTCGATTGAAATCGGTTTTTTTTTACCCGGACAAATGCACTTTTGTTTGAAACCAAAATTTTTTCTGTTTCAATTCATATAATATTGTACCAATAATGAAAGGTAATTTAATTTTGAATAATTATCCGTTTAAATTGGGCCGAAACAGCCACCAGTTTTCGTGTAATCGTCGATTGAAATCGGTTTTTTTTTTACCCGGACAAATGCACTTTTGTTTGAAACCAAAATTTTTTCTGTTTCAATTCATATAATATTGTACCAATAATGAAAGGTAATTTAATTTTGAATAATTATCCGTTTAAATTGGGCCGAAACAACCACCAGTTTTCGTGTAATCGTCGATTGAAATCGGTTTTTTTTACCCGGACAAATGCACTTTTGTTTGAAACCAAAATTTTTTCTGTTTCAATTCATATAATATTGTACCAATAATGAAAGGTAATTTAATTTTGAATAATTATCCGTTTAAATTGGGCCGAAACAACCACCAGTTTTCGTGTAATCGTAGATTGAAATCGGTTTTTTTTTTTACCAGGACAAATGCACTTTTGTTTGAAATCAAAATTTTTTCTGTTTCAATTCATATAATATTGTACCAATAATGAAACGTAATTTAATTTTGAATAATTATTCGTTTAAATTGGGCCGTAACAACCACCAGTTTTCGTGTAATCGTCGATTGAAACCGGTTTTTTTTTTACCCGGACAAATGCACTTTTGTTTGAAACCAAAATTTTTTCTGTTTCAATTCATATAATATTGTACCAATAATGAAAGGTAATTTAATTTTGAATAATTATTCGTTTAAATTGGGCCGAAACAATCACCGATTTCGTGTAATCGTCGATTGAAATCGTTTTTTTTTACCCGGACAAATGCACTTTTGTTTGAAACCAAAATTTTTTCTGTTTCAATTCATATAATATTGTACCAATAATGAAAGGTAATTTAATTTTGAATAATTATCCGTTTAAATTGGGCCGAAACAACCACCAGTTTTCGTGTAATCGTCGATTGAAATCGGTTTTTTTTTACCCGGACAAATGCACTTTTGTTTGAAACCAAAATTTTTTCTGTTTCAATTCATATAATATTGTACCAATAATGAAAGGTAATTTAATTTTGAATAATTATCCGTTTAAATTGGGCCGAAACAGCAACCAGTTTTCGTGTAATCGTCGATTGAAATCGGTTTTTTTTTACCCGGACAAATGCACTTTTGTTTGAAACCAAAATTTTTTCTGTTTCAATTCATATAATATTGTACCAATAATGAAACGTAATTTAATTTTGAATAATTATTCGTTTAAATTGGGCCGTAACAACCACCAGTTTTCGTGTAATCGTCGATTGAAACCGGTTTTTTTTTTTACCCGGACAAATGCACTTTTGTTTGAAACCAAAATTTTTTCTGTTTCAATTCATATAATATTGTACCAATAATGAAAGGTAATTTAATTTTGAATAATTATTCGTTTAAATTGGGCCGAAACAATCACCGATTTCGTGTAATCGTCGATTGAAATCGTTTTTTTTTACCCGGACAAATGCACTTTTGTTTGAAACCAAAATTTTTTCTGTTTCAATTCATATAATATTGTACCAATAATGAAAGGTAATTTAATTTTGAATAATTATCCGTTTAAATTGGGCCGAAACAACCACCAGTTTTCGTGTAATCGTCGATTGAAATCGGTTTTTTTTTACCCGGACAAATGCACTTTTGTTTGAAACCAAAATTTTTTCTGTTTCAATTCATATAATATTGTACCAATAATGAAAGGTAATTTAATTTTGAATAATTATCCGTTTAAATTGGGCCGAAACAACCACCAGTTTTCGTGTAATCGTCGATTGAAATCGGTTTTTTTTTACCCGGACAAATGCACTTTTGTTTGAAACCAAAATTTTTTCTGTTTCAATTCATATAATATTGTACCAATAATGAAAGGTAATTTAATTTTGAATAATTATCCGTTTTAATTGGGCCAAAACAACCACCAGTTTTCGTGTAATCGTCGATTGAAACCGGTTTTTTTTTTACACGGACAAATGCACTTTTGTTTGAAACCAAAATTTTTTCTGTTTCAATTCATATAATATTGTACCAATAATGAAAGGTAATTTAATTTTGAATAATTATCCGTTTAAATTGGGCCGAAACAACCACCAGTTTTCGTGTAATCGTCGATTGAAATCGGTTTTTTTTTACCCGGACAAATGCACTTTTGTTTGAAACCAAAATTTTTTCTGTTTCAATTCATATAATATTGTACCAATAATGAAAGGTAATTTAATTTTGAATAATTATCCGTTTAAATTGGTCCGAAACAACCACCAGTTTTCGTGTAATCGTCGACTGAAACCGGTTTTTTTTTACCCGGACAAATGCACTTTTGTTTGAAACCAAAATTTTTTCTGTTTCAATTCATATAATATTGTACCAATAATGAAAGGTAATTTAATTTTGAATAATTATCCGTTTAAATTGGGCCGAAACAACCACCAGTTTTCGTGTTATCGTCGATTGAAATCGGTTTTTTTACCCGGACAAATGCACTTTTGTTTGAAACCAAAATTTTTTCTGTTTCAATTCATATAATATTGTACCAATAATGAAAGGTAATTTAATTTTGAATAATTATCCGTTTAAATTGGGCCGAAACAACCACCAGTTTTCGTGTAATCGTCGATTGAAATCGTTTTTTTTTTACCCGGACAAATGCATTTTTGTTTGAAACCAAAACTTTTTCTGTTTCAATTCATATAATATTGTACCAATAATGAAAGGTAATTTAATTTTGAATAATTATTCGTTTAAATTGGGCCGAAACAACCACCAGTTTTCGTGTAATCGTCGATTGAAATCGGTTTTTTTTTACCCGGACAAATGCGCTTTTGTTTGAAACCAAAACTTTTTCTGTTTCAATTCATATAATATTGTATCAATAATGAAAGGTAATTTAATTTTGAATAATTATTCGTTTAAATTGGGCCGAAACAACCACCAGTTTTCGTGTAATCGTCGATTGAAATCGGTTTTTTTTTACCCGGACAAATGCACTTTTGTTTGAAACCAAAATTTTTTCTGTTTCAATTCATATAATATTGTACCAATAATGAAAGGTAATTTAATTTTGAATAATTATCCGTTTAAATTGGGCCGAAACAACCACCAGTTTTCGTGTAATCGTCGATTGAAATCGGTTTTTTTTTTACCCGGACAAATGCACTTTTGTTTGAAACCAAAATTTTTTCTGTTTCAATTCATATAATATTGTACCAATAATGAAAGGTAATTTAATTTTGAATAATTATCCGTTTAAATTGGGCCGAAACAACCACCAGTTTTCGTGTAATCGTCGATTGAAATCGGTTTTTTTTTACCCGGACAAATGCACTTTTGTTTGAAACCAAAATTTTTTCTGTTTCAATTCATATAATATTGTACCAATAATGAAAGGTAATTTAATTTTGAATAATTATCCGTTTTAATTGGGCCAAAACAAAGACCAGTTTTCGTGTAATCGTCGATTGAAACCGGTTTTTTTTTTACACGGACAAATGCACTTTTGTTTGAAACCAAAATTTTTTCTGTTTCAATTCATATAATATTGTACCAATAATGAAAGGTAATTTAATTTTGAATAATTATCCGTTTAAATTGGGCCGAAACAACCACCAGTTTTCGTGTAATCGTCGATTGAAATCGGTTTTTTTTTACCCGGACAAATGCACTTTTGTTTGAAACCAAAATTTTTTCTGTTTCAATTCATATAATATTGTACCAATAATGAAAGGTAATTTAATTTTGAATAATTATTCGTTTAAATTGGGCCGAAACAACCACCAGTTTTCGAGTAATCGTCGATTGAAATTGGTTTTTTTTTACCCGGACAAATGCACTTTTGTTTGAAACCAAAATTTTTTCTGTTTCAATTCATATAATATTGTACCAATAATGTAAGGTAATTTAATTTTGAATAATTATCCGTTTTAATTGGGCCAAAACAAAGACCAGTTTTCGTGTAATCGTCGATTGAAACCGGTTTTTTTTTTACACGGACAAATGCACTTTTGTTTGAAACCAAAATTTTTTCTGTTTCAATTCATATAATATTGTACCAATAATGAAAGGTAATTTAATTTTGAATAATTATCCGTTTAAATTGGTCCGAAACAACCACCAGTTTTCGTGTAATCGTCGACTGAAACCGGTTTTTTTTTACCCGGACAAATGCACTTTTGTTTGAAACCAAAATTTTTTCTGTTTCAATTCATATAATATTGTACCAATAATGAAAGGTAATTTAATTTTGAATAATTATCCGTTTAAATTGGGCCGAAACAACCACCAGTTTTCGTGTTATCGTCGATTGAAATCGGTTTTTTTACCCGGACAAATGCACTTTTGTTTGAAACCAAAATTTTTTCTGTTTCAATTCATATAATATTGTACCAATAATGAAAGGTAATTTAATTTTGAATAATTATCCGTTTAAATTGGTCCGAAACAACCACCAGTTTTCGTGTAATCGTCGATTGAAATCGTTTTTTTTTTTACCCGGACAAATGCATTTTTGTTTGAAACCAAAACTTTTTCTGTTTCAATTCATATAATATTGTACCAATAATGAAAGGTAATTTAATTTTGAATAATTATCCGTTTAAATTGGGCCGAAACAACCACCAGTTTTCGTGTTATCGTCGATTGAAATCGGTTTTTTTACCCGGACAAATGCACTTTTGTTTGAAACCAAAATTTTTTCTGTTTCAATTCATATAATATTGTACCAATAATGAAAGGTAATTTAATTTTGAATAATTATCCGTTTAAATTGGGCCGAAACAACCACCAGTTTTCGTGTAATCGTCGATTGAAATTGGTTTTTTTTTACCCGGACAAATGCACTTTTGTTTGAAACCAAAATTTTTTCTGTTTCAATTCATATAATATTGTACCAATAATGAAAGGTAATTTAATTTTGAATAATTATCCGTTTTAATTGGGCCAAAACAAAGACCAGTTTTCGTGTAATCGTCGATTGAAACCGGTTTTTTTTTTTACACGGACAAATGCACTTTTGTTTGAAACCAAAATTTTTTCTGTTTCAATTCATATAATATTGTACCAATAATGAAAGGTAATTTAATTTTGAATAATTATCCGTTTAAATTGGTCCGAAACAACCACCAGTTTTCGTGTAATCGTCGACTGAAACCGGTTTTTTTTTTACCCGGACAAATGCACTTTTGTTTGAAACCAAAATTTTTTCTGTTTCAATTCATATAATATTGTACCAATAATGAAAGGTAATTTAATTTTGAATAATTATCCGTTTAAATTGGGCCGAAACAACCACCAGTTTTCGTGTTATCGTCGATTGAAATCGGTTTTTTTACCCGGACAAATGCACTTTTGTTTGAAACCAAAATTTTTTCTGTTTCAATTCATATAATATTGTACCAATAATGAAAGGTAATTTAATTTTGAATAATTATCCGTTTTAATTGGGCCGAAACAACCACCAGCTGTCGTGTAATCGTCGATTGAAATCGGCTTTTTTTTACCCGGACAAATGCACTTTTGTTTGAAACCAAAATTTTTTCTGTTTCAATTCATATAATATTGTACCAATAATGAAAGGTAATTTAATTTTGAATAATTATCCGTTTTAATTGGGCCGAAACAACCACCAGCTGTCGTGTAATCGTCGATTGAAATCGGCTTTTTTTTACCCGGACAAATGCACTTTTGTTTGAAACCAAAATTTTTTCTGTTTCAATTCATATAATATTGTACCAATAATGAAAGGTAATTTAATTTTGAATAATTATCCGTTTAAATTGGGCCGAAACAACCACCAGTTTTCGTGTAATCGTCGATTGAAATTGGTTTTTTTTTACCCGGACAAATGCACTTTTGTTTGAAACCAAAATTTTTTCTGTTTCAATTCATATAATATTGTACCAATAATGAAAGGTAATTTAATTTTGAATAATTATCCGTTTTAATTGGGCCAAAACAAAGACCAGTTTTCGTGTAATCGTCGATTGAAACCGGTTTTTTTTTTACACGGACAAATGCACTTTTGTTTGAAACCAAAATTTTTTCTGTTTCAATTCATATAATATTGTACCAATAATGAAAGGTAATTTAATTTTGAATAATTATCCGTTTAAATTGGTCCGAAACAACCACCAGTTTTCGTGTAATCGTCGACTGAAACCGGTTTTTTTTTACCCGGACAAATGCACTTTTGTTTGAAACCAAAATTTTTTCTGTTTCAATTCATATAATATTGTACCAATAATGAAAGGTAATTTAATTTTGAATAATTATCCGTTTAAATTGGGCCGAAACAACCACCAGTTTTCGTGTTATCGTCGATTGAAATCGGTTTTTTTTACCCGGACAAATGCACTTTTGTTTGAAACCAAAATTTTTTCTGTTTCAATTCATATAATATTGTACCAATAATGAAAGGTAATTTAATTTTGAATAATTATCCGTTTTAATTGGGCCGAAACAACCACCAGCTGTCGTGTAATCGTCGATTGAAATCGGCTTTTTTTTACCCGGACAAATGCACTTTTGTTTGAAACCAAAATTTTTTCTGTTTCAATTCATATAATATTGTACCAATAATGAAAGGTAATTTAATTTTGAATAATTATCCGTTTAAATTGGGCCGAAAGAACCACCAGTTTTCGTGTAATCGTCGATTGAAATCGGTTTTTTATTACCCGGACAAATGCGCTTTTGTTTGAAACCAAAACTTTTTCTGTTTCAATTCATATAATATTGTATCAATAATGGAAGGTAATTTAATTTTGAATAATTATTCGTTTTAATTGGGCCGAAACAACCACCAGTTTTCGTGTAATCGTCGATTGAAATCGGTTTTTTTTTTACCCGGACAAATGCGCTTTTGTTTGAAACCAAAATTTTGTCTGTTTCAATTCATATAATATTGTACCAATAATGAAAGGTAATTTAATTTTGAATAATTATCCGTTTAAATTGGGCCGAAACAACCACCAGTTTTCGTGTAATCGTCGATTGAAATCGGTTTTTTTTACCCGGACAAATGCACTTTTGTTTGAAACCAAAATTTTTTCTGTTTCAATTCATATAATATTGTATCAATAATGAAAGGTAATTTAATTTTGAATAATTATCCGTTTAAATTGGGCCGAAACAACCACCAGTTTTCGTGTAATCGTCGATTGAAATCGGCTTTTTTTTTACCCGGACAAATGCACTTTTGTTTGAAACCAAAAATGTTTCTGTTTCAATTCATATAATATTGTACCAATAATGAAAGGTAATTTAATTTTGAATAATTATCCGTTTAAATTGGGCCAAAACAACCACCAGTTTTCGTGTAATCGTCGATTGAAATCGGTTTTTTTTTACCCGGACAAATGCACTTTTGTTTGAAACCAAAATTTTTTCTGTTTCAATTCATTAAATATTGTACCAATAATGAAAGGTAATTTAATTTTGAATAATTATCCGTTTAAACTGGGCCGAAACAACCACCAGTTTTCGTGTAATCGTCGATTGAAATCGGTTTTTTTTTTACCCGGACAAATGCACTTTAGTTTGAAACCAAAATTTTTTCTGTTTCAATTCATATTCCGATCCTAAAGGTCTTTGGGAAAAGCACAAACAAAGCTTTAGTGAAGATATACTTTGGCAAGCACGTAGAACAATTCCCAATATGGAAATACAGTTTTCAGCAGACATATTTAATGAAGCACTTATATTACTCGAGGATGCATGCTTATACATTAATAACAAAGACATTTCACAACTTGGGTTGCCAGCACTGACACGCCATGAAAACATTGTTCGTGATAGAGATTACGAGAACAAAATTACGACGTTGGTCAGTTACGAGTTTTCGTTGAGACTCAAAAAAGTCTCTTAGTGGATGATCAAAGACAGGCATACACTAAAGTGATGTAGTACATAGCAAACGGTTACGGAGGAATTATTTTTATTGATGCACCCGGAGGCACTGGAAAAACATTTCATCTTAATTTGATACTTGCTGAAGTAAGACAGCAGAATACAGTCGGCCTCGCTGTTGCATCATCTGGAATTGCATCCACTTTACTCGATGGAGGACGCACAGCACATTCAACGTTTAAACTACCATTGAATTTGAATCAAGCAGATAATTTTTCTTGCAATATAATACGAAATTCGGGAATTGCCACGTTATTAAAAACATGTAAAATCATTACTTGGGACACAAAAAATCATTTGAAGCGGTTGATCGTACTTTGCGCGATTTGCGACCAATGAATAACCGACCAATGGGTGGAGCTCTAACACTACTAGCAGGTGATTTTCGTCATTCTACGATCAACACCCGTTGATGAACTTTATACCTGCCTGAAGGCGTCTCATCTTTGGAAACACGTTACGAAAATCACACTATCTACAAACATGCGTGTGAATTTACATCACGATGGTACAGCTAAAACATTTGCTAGGCAGCTTTTGGACATGGGTAACGGGAAATTGCCAAATGACCCTGTAACATATGAGATATCGTTCCCGCCTAATTTTTGTCAAATGTTGCCATCAATAAAGGACGTGGTAATGAAAGTATTCTCAATTCTGCCAAATAACTTCAAAAATCATGATTGGCTGTGCGAACGTGCACTCCTATAGCTCTCAAAAATGACGGCGTTAATAAATTAAATAATGAAATTCAATCGCAACTACCCGGGCCACTAATGAAATACAAATCTATCGACACGGTTACTAATGTGGATCAATCCGTCAATTATCCAATAGAGTTTCTTAATTCTTTGGAGCCACCTGGTATTCCACCACACATACTATTTTTAAAAGATAGTTCACCAATAATACTGCTCCCAAATTTAGATCCACCGAAATTGTGCAACAGAACACGGTTTTGTGTGAATAAATTGATGCCGAATGTGATTGAAGCAACGATTATTACCGGTAAAAGTAAACGAGAAGATGTGCTAATTCCGCGCATTCCTATGATTCCCACCGATTTGCCGTTTGAATTCAAGCGACTACCATTCCCATTACGCCTTGCTTTTGCAATGACAATCAACAAAGCCCAGGGGCAATCATTGAAAATAGCTGGTGTTATTTTGGAAAATTCATGCTTTTCACATGGCCAACTGTATGTTGCTTGCTCCAGAGTGGGAACGGCAAAAAATTTATTTATTTGCACACTAAATGAAAAAACCAAAAATATTGTTTATCAAAAGGCTTTATAATAAAAATTATTAACTAAAATATCTTTATATTTATTATACAATAATTATTTGGCAATTGGTAACAAATACCAAACCAAAATTAATTAATTATCCTCACAAACAGGATGTCCAATAATATCATTACAAAAGTTTGCCTGGATGCATTGACGGAGGCACCCGGTACTGAATACAGCTACTTATAATTTTCTTTTCACATGTGATTGACACTACAGCGATGTAAAAAGAGAGAGTTCTTGCATAACAATCAAGGTATTTGAATTATATACCTCCCGTGCAACGCCGGGTAACTCAGCTAGTACAGGAATAAAAAAGAATAACGACCGATTTTAAGACCATTTGCAAATTCGAACCCGGTGGTTCCCGATTCAACAAAGCTTTAACCACTGTATGACATTTGGTCGGTACTGCTATTTTTTATGTATTGTAGAGAAAAACTATACAATTGTGTTGAGTTCATTCAACACCAATTTCACTAACTCTATACACGTTATAAGTCATTGTTCAAACAATCGCACCTATTTCTTTTGCAGCATATTGCTCTACCTAAAAAACATAAATTGGTATTCACCTTTGAAGCATGCATAATAACTTATATTACAAAATATATTATTTTTCCAATATGTGTTCAACATGCCATCTTAATCATCTGAAAATCAACAATTATGAAAATATGTTACCGTAATGTTTCCTTTGTACATTGAATAAATTTTCATTCTTCACTTGCTCTATATATCCGTAAAATTTCGATTATATAAATTGAAGTAGTATAGCAGAGCAGTACAAACATTTTCTTTAGCCATGTTTCTTTTATATACATTGATAAAATTTTTAACTATTCCAAAAGAATGTTACAAACACAGAATCATCCAAATGAACCATTTGAAATTAAAATGTACTGATAAATTAAAATTACAGTACATGAATATTACATTTTTTGTGTACACAGTACTCACAGTAGATTCCTCGCCTTCTATATATAAAAAACACTGTGCACACAAAAAATGTACAGAGCACATACACACGAAATTGTTAGAAAATTTAAAAAAAAAGAGTTTTGGTATCTTTCATAAGATAAAGTACACAAATTAGAAGATAACAAAAAAAAATTATTTTTAGTTAAAATTTATCATGTACAAATTTTATAACATTATTCAACATCTCGGACAACAATACATTATACATCCATATATTCCATATAGAGTTATGAACCAGAACCAGAAGTTGGGGTACCAACAAGATGCTGAAAGAAGCAAAACAAAAATATTCTGATGATAATGATAATGAAATGAAAGAAGAGTGTATTATAGTCGTATATATAAGCTGGAGGAGTATTTTATTCAACGATATGGCAACATTATAAAGAGTGTTGTATGAGGCATAAAATATACATACAATAATAACCACCGTACAGCAGCAACAAAGATATTGGGTGTGTGTGTATGTTGAATGAGCTAAACGTATAAATTAACTTTATGTATTGTTGCTGTTGTATTTTGTTCTTAGCATAGAGATAAGGCAATGAAGAACAAATTTAAATTGTTAATTTTATGTGTTTCCAGTAAATTTTCATCTCTCGTTTTTTTCTGAATTTTAAATTGAATTTAATGTTGTTTGAATGAAAATAGGAAAAAATTTATTTTCAAATATTGTACATTTTTACGATACAAAAATTGAATATGTGCTATATATATATACACTCAAATATATGCATATTGTATATCTAACAGATTATTAAAGCAAGAAAGAAAATCCAGTGTAATTTTCATTGAAAATATGGAAATTTAACAGATTTAATATATGCATGATAAAGTATGAACAGACAACTTGGGTGTATAAGATTAACTTATTAAAAATTATTTTAATATTTTATGTGATTAAATTTGGGTTTTGTTTCTTATTAGTCGAAGGGGTGCTTTTTATGCGACAATCACGAGGCGCAAGGCTCTTGCAAACAACTTAACAGTATATTAGTTATACAGAAGAGTTAGATTTCATTCCCATTTTCAACTATATATACAACTATACGCGTGCTATCCTAAGTTTTAAAGTTTTACATGTCATGTATAACAAACATCAAAATATGGTTCAGTATATTCAAAATCACCAACCAAATGTTACAGTGGTTAAAGCTTTTGCGATTGGATTGGGACAGCGTGCCAAATGGAATTTTCGTCATCGGATCGGGATCTGTGATGAAGAGGAAGAAAACCATGACTCCTTATCGAAGTGCAGAACTTATGGGCCGACCCATCTTACATGCCAGTACTATAGGCTGGCATGAAGCTATGCAATATGCAGATGATCGAAAATCGGACTTATAGCCATATAGGTACTCGCTTGCAACGGCATAAAAGTAAAGATGGGAGAGCCTCGACCTCCGAACAGATGGTAAAGATAATAAAAAAAATCTAATTTACTAAAGAAGAAACAAATATTTAAAAACATGAAAAGGCTCCTAATAAATATATTATAATAAAGTATTTGCTTTGCGCACCACCTCTTAGCAAGTCTCGTAATTTAAGTTTCCCTTTATCAAATATTATTATATATTTACGGCGATGAAAGATTTCTTTCCACCATGACAGTATATATAATTATGATGTTGATGATTCATATATCTTTCAACTGACAAATTCAATTTCCAATTATGGTGTTAAAGAAATTTTGCCACTGTAACATTTGTTTAAATATCGTTAATATTAAATCAAAATATTCAAATAGAAATGATAATATAAATCTGGCGAATGGCTGTTTAATTTATAAGACTAAAACAATAAGTGCTATTTACATGCCGGGCTTTCGCATGAATTGAAATGTGTTTTCAGGGAAAAACGACGAGGTTAAATTCCGATTTTAATGATATACAAAAAATTAAGTAGGTTAAGGATTTAAAATATGTAACAGTAAACTAAATTTTATTTTTATGGGTTGTACTCGTATAAATTAATTGACGGGTGTAATAAATGCATTAGAATAGGCAAAAATTATCTTAAAAAATAAAAATTTTTTGGATAAAACTCGTTATTTTATTTAGATTTATCGAAATTATAGAATTCCCTTCGTGAGTTACTTGGAAATATATTTTATATTTTTAATAATAATTTTCATTAAAATGTCTGAAAACAAAAATTCAAAATAATTTTTTTAAATAAGATGCAAGAGTAATCTACAAATTTGTAGAATAAGAACCAGAAGTAAAGCACTTGGTCGTGTCGAAAAGTTTCAGCATTAAATTTTTCTGAAAGTTCTCCTTTATAACCCTAAATAGAGGATTAAAATCGTTTTTAACATAAATTTTCTAATACTGTTGTCAAATAAATATCACGACTCAATGATAATGAGCCAAAGAAAAATGATAACTTAAGAAATAATAGCTCTTTTACAATATAAACCTTCAAAATTTTAATGAAGTATAACAATTCTTTGATGATCTAATTTTAAAATGAGTAAATCGTGACCATCATCAACTTATAATATGAAAATTTAGTAAAATCTGATGGTTTCGAAGAAAGAATCGAATTTCGAAGGATAAGCAGTAATTCGCTAGTATTACAACTACATGGTATTGTTCTATATATATAAAAACTTTTCCAATGTAAATATACAACATCAGTCGTCACGACCTGATGAGAAGACTGATTTTTTTCAAATTTATAATCTCATCCCTTCGAGTACTGATTGTTGTGATTCTTACAAATTTTCCGAATAGATGGATCAACAATTCAAATAGAAATACATCAAAATATTTACAAGCAGGAAGTGAATACTTTCTCCCTGTTACTGGCAAAAACAGGTTTAAAGCTTATATTAAAATTATAAAATTCATGTATTGGGTCCCTTTAACGTTTCTGGGACATATACGTGCCAGTCAGTTTTATTTATTTTATTCTATTGATAAATGTCCTAAAATAATTTGTAATGTCTTAAAAAAATAGCTAAAACTGCGTTTTAGTATAGTCTCTTATCATAAATGATATAAACGGGTATTTCAATGGATTTCTGTTAGAGTGAAATGATTGGATTTTGTATAAAGTACAAACCTTAAAAATAATTATTAAAAATAACTTTTTTCGAGAAATTTTACTTTTTTTTTTTATTAAGTAACATATTTCTTTAACTGTTTATTAAAAATTCTGGTAAGTAATAATAAATAATAGCTAATAATTAAGTAATAGTGTTTTAGTTACATGACGTATGTGAGCCCATAAGTAATAATTATCACACGTTAATGAAAAATATTTTCAATTTTATCATGCATTTTTGCACATATATGTCACACAGTAGTTTGTTCAAATATTTTTTCTATCCATTAGAACATTGATACATTTTTAATTTATTTAAAATAAAAAATGGATAAAATGTATTATACTTGGAAAATAACTGTCGATTTCTGATAACGGAAGATGAATTAATTCAAATGGTATGACCTGATAACAGCGATAATGAAGATGATCAACAGATCAACCAAGAAGATGATCGTGTATATAAAGTTCGTCCGCTTATTTCACATTTTAATGCAGCATTTCAAACGGCCTATTCAAATGCAAAAACCCAATCAATAGATGAGCACATGATAAAATTTAAAGGACATAATATATTGAAACAATATGTGAAAGGTATAGGTATAGATATTTAAAAAAATATTGATTTTTCTTAACAAAGAAAATTGTATTTACAGGGAAACCCAATAGATAGGGGTTTAAATTGTGGGACAGATGTGCTGCGAAGAATGGATATTCATACCAGTTTGATATTTACACAGGAAAGAAAAAGGAAAAATCACCTGATTTGTTAGGTGAAATGGTCGTTAACGAACTAAGAAAGGGCTTGTCTGGCATGGATATTGAGTTCTATTTCGACAATTTTTTTAATTCACTGAAGTTACAATATGCATTATAACGTCGCAATATAAAGACTTGTGGTACAGTTTGTAAAAACCGAAAGCAAATGCCCATTTTTTCTTCAAACAAAACGAAAAGAGGTGATATCGAGTGTCGCAGCTCCGATGGCGTATCCGTTGTTAAGTCGACAACAAAGAAGTGTACATATGTTCAAACTTTTTGTCTCCTTTATTAAAATCTTCAGTCAAAAGAAGAATTCAGGGAAGCATCGACAAACTAATTGTTCCCTGTCCAAATATGATTATACAGTATGATCAAAATATGGGAGGTATGGATATTATGGATCAAAAAAAAATATCGAACGAGATTGATCGCCGTTCAAAAATAAAATTTTATCGATTTTATTGATATTGCCGTTAACAATGCCTATACTTTACATATAGAGGCTTCGAATGAACAAAATATAAAAACAAAGTAAAGCAGTTTGGAATTTCGCCAAAGTGTTGCTCGTGAATTAATTGGAAACTTTACTTCGCAAAAAGGACCTCATTTTTCTACGATGATCCAAACTAAAAACGGAAAGCAACCAACCAAAAGATTAAAACTTCTATGGATACATACCGAATGCATAAGATAGAACCGAGACAAAGATGCTTGAATTGCAAATCGAAAAATATTTATAATAGAACTTCAAATTTTTGCGTTTTATGTGATGTTTATTTATGTTACACAACGGAAAGAGATTGCTTTTGGGAGCACCATAAATTTAATTGAAGTCTTCTTACGATAATGTTTAAATATGTTTTGTAGATTTTATTTTATAATTTCTAGTGATATACATTTTTGTGATACTTTTGAAATAATTACAATTGCAATATTTTAATACCCTGGATTAATAAACAAAATAGATTTATGCGACTAAATTTAAAATTTTATTTTTATAAAACTTTCTATCAATTCTGGCCATAGGCACATCTATGTCACTTGCCATATTTCCTAATGTAATTAATTTTTTTTTGTCAAAATGTTGCAAATTGCATTAGATTTCGGCTTGGTCAGGGTTAAACTTTTGCAAAAACTATACCCACTAATCACGGGTGTGAAGTATGTCCTAACTTTGTCCTAACTTTGTTCGTAAGAATGTATTAGTTAATCTCTCGGTATAATGAATTTTAACATTCGTAATAATTGTAAAAAATTAATACAAAATACAAAAGCAGTTAGGGAACGAAAATAAACAAAACAATTATCAAAAATAGCTAGATTGAACGTAAAAATAATGGTTTGTGAAGAATAAAACAGTAAAGCTTCTAAATAGCCGCTAGTCGTGGATTAGTAAAATTCCAACAAATATAAACATAAATCGTATCCAATGTTAAAGGCGATTAACGAGCACTTGTCATATGTCGTTGGATTCGTTTAAGTGTATACTATAACTGTTATAATTATCAAATAAATTCTATGACCCTGAAAGGAAATATGGTGATTTGAGTACTACCGTATAAGCGATTCAAGGGTGTCTATTGTGTAACGAAACATTAACTCAAAATTTCGATGTTAAAGGCAATTAACGAGCACTTGTCAAATGTCGTTGAATTCGTTTAAGTATTCACTATAACTGTTATGAATATAAAGAAAATTCTATGACCCTGAAAGGAAATATGGTGATTTGAGTACTACCGTATAAGCGATTCAAGGGTGTCTATTGTGTAACGAAACATTAACTCAAAATTTCGATGTTAAAGGCAATTAACGAGCACTTGTCATATGTCGTTGGATTCGTTTAAGTGTCCACTATAACTGTTATGAATAAAAAAAATTTTATGACCCGGAAGGAAATTTGTATTTGCATTTGCATTTGTATTTGTATTTGTATTTGTATTTGTATTTGTATTTGTATTTGTATTTGTATTTGTATTTGTATTTGTATTTGTATTTGTATTTGTATTTGTATTTGTATTTGTATTTGTATTTGTATTTGTACTTGTATTTGTATTTGTATTTGTATTTGTATTTGTATTTGTATTTGTATTTGTATTTGTATTTGTATTTGTATTTGTATTTGTATTTGTATTTGTATTTGTATTTGTATTTGTATTTGTATTTGTATTTGTATTTGTATTTGTATTTGTATTTGTATTTGTATTTGTATTTGTATTTGTATTTGTATTTGTATTTGTATTTGTATTTGTATTTGTATTTGTATTTGTATTTGTATTTGTATTTGTATTTGTATTTGTATTTGTATTTGTATTTGTATTTGTATTTGTATTTGTATTTGTATTTGTATTTGTATTTGTATTTGTATTTGTATTTGTATTTGTATTTGTATTTGTATTTGTATTTGTATTTGTATTTGTATTTGTATTTGTATTTGTATTTGTATTTGTATTTGTATTTGTATTTGTATTTGTATTTGTATTTGTATTTGTATTTGTATTTGTATTTGTATTTGTATTTGTATTTGTATTTGTATTTGTATTTGTATTTGTATTTGTATTTGTATTTGTATTTGTATTTGTATTTGTATTTGTATTTGTATTTGTATTTGTATTTGTATTTGTATTTGTATTTGTATTTGTATTTGTATTTGTATTTGTATTTGTATTTGTATTTGTATTTGTATTTGTATTTGTATTTGTATTTGTATTTGTATTTGTATTTGTATTTGTATTTGTATTTGTATTTGTATTTGTATTTGTATTTGTATTTGTATTTGTATTTGTATTTGTATTTGTATTTGTATTTGTATTTGTATTTGTATTTGTATTTGTATTTGTATTTGTATTTGTATTTGTATTTGTATTTGTATTTGTATTTGTATTTGTATTTGTATTTGTATTTGTATTTGTATTTGTATTTGTATTTGTATTTGTATTTGTATTTGTATTTGTATTTGTATTTGTATTTGTATTTGTATTTGTATTTGTATTTGTATTTGTATTTGTATTTGTATTTGTATTTGTATTTGTATTTGTATTTGTATTTGTATTTGTATTTGTATTTGTATTTGTATTTGTATTTGTATTTGTATTTGTATTTGTATTTGTATTTGTATTTGTATTTGTATTTGTATTTGTATTTGTATTTGTATTTGTATTTGTATTTGTATTTGTATTTGTATTTGTATTTGTATTTGTATTTGTATTTGTATTTGTATTTGTATTTGTATTTGTATTTGTATTTGTATTTGTATTTGTATTTGTATTTGTATTTGTATTTGTATTTGTATTTGTATTTGTATTTGTATTTGTATTTGTATTTGTATTTGTATTTGTATTTGTATTTGTATTTGTATTTGTATTTGTATTTGTATTTGTATTTGTATTTGTATTTTGTATTTGTATTTGTATTTGTATTTGTATTTGTATTTGTATTTGTATTTGTATTTGTATTTGTATTTGTATTTGTATTTGTATTTTATTTGTATTTGTATTTGTATTTGTATTTGTATTTGTATTTGTATTTGTATTTGTATTTGTATTTGTATTTGTATTTGTATTTGTATTTGTATTTGTATTTGTATTTGTATTTGTATTTGTATTTGTATTTGTATTTGTATTTGTATTTGTATTTGTATTTGTATTTGTATTTGTATTTGTATTTGTATTTGTATTTGTATTTGTATTTGTATTTGTATTTGTATTTGTATTTGTATTTGTATTTGTATTTGTATTTGTATTTGTATTTGTATTTGTATTTGTATTTGTATTTGTATTTGTATTTGTATTTGTATTTGTATTTGTATTTGTATTTGTATTTGTATTTGTATTTGTATTTGTATTTGTATTTGTATTTGTATTTGTATTTGTATTTGTATTTGTATTTGTATTTGTATTTGTATTTGTATTTGTATTTGTATTTGTATTTGTATTTGTATTTGTATTTGTATTTGTATTTGTATTTGTATTTGTATTTGTATTTGTATTTGTATTTGTATTTGTATTTGTATTTGTATTTGTATTTGTATTTGTATTTGTATTTGTATTTGTATTTGTATTTGTATTTGTATTTGTATTTGTATTTGTATTTGTATTTGTATTTGTATTTGTATTTGTATTTGTATTTGTATTTGTATTTGTATTTGTATTTGTATTTGTATTTGTATTTGTATTTGTATTTGTATTTGTATTTGTATTTGTATTTGTATTTGTATTTGTATTTGTATTTGTATTTGTATTTGTATTTGTATTTGTATTTGTATTTGTATTTGTATTTGTATTTGTATTTGTATTTGTATTTGTATTTGTATTTGTATTTGTATTTGTATTTGTATTTGTATTTGTATTTGTATTTGTATTTGTATTTGTATTTGTATTTGTATTTGTATTTGTATTTGTATTTGTATTTGTATTTGTATTTGTATTTGTATTTGTATTTGTATTTGTATTTGTATTTGTATTTGTATTTGTATTTGTATTTGTATTTGTATTTGTATTTGTATTTGTATTTGTATTTGTATTTGTATTTGTATTTGTATTTGTATTTGTATTTGTATTTGTATTTGTATTTGTATTTGTATTTGTATTTGTATTTGTATTTGTATTTGTATTTGTATTTGTATTTGTATTTGTATTTGTATTTGTATTTGTATTTGTATTTGTATTTGTATTTGTATTTGTATTTGTATTTGTATTTGTATTTGTATTTGTATTTGTATTTGTATTTGTATTTGTATTTGTATTTGTATTTGTATTTGTATTTGTATTTGTATTTGTATTTGTATTTGTATTTGTATTTGTATTTGTATTTGTATTTGTATTTGTATTTGTATTTGTATTTGTATTTGTATTTGTATTTGTATTTGTATTTGTATTTGTATTTGTATTTGTATTTGTATTTGTATTTGTATTTGTATTTGTATTTGTATTTGTATTTGTATTTGTATTTGTATTTGTATTTGTATTTGTATTTGTATTTGTATTTGTATTTGTATTTGTATTTGTATTTGTATTTGTATTTGTATTTGTATTTGTATTTGTATTTGTATTTGTATTTGTATTTGTATTTGTATTTGTATTTGTATTTGTATTTGTATTTGTATTTGTATTTGTATTTGTATTTGTATTTGTATTTGTATTTGTATTTGTATTTGTATTTGTATTTGTATTTGTATTTGTATTTGTATTTGTATTTGTATTTGTATTTGTATTTGTATTTGTATTTGTATTTGTATTTGTATTTGTATTTGTATTTGTATTTGTATTTGTATTTGTATTTGTATTTGTATTTGTATTTGTATTTGTATTTGTATTTGTATTTGTATTTGTATTTGTATTTGTATTTGTATTTGTATTTGTATTTGTATTTGTATTTGTATTTGTATTTGTATTTGTATTTGTATTTGTATTTGTATTTGTATTTGTATTTGTATTTGTATTTGTATTTGTATTTGTATTTGTATTTGTATTTGTATTTGTATTTGTATTTGTATTTGTATTTGTATTTGTATTTGTATTTGTATTTGTATTTGTATTTGTATTTGTATTTGTATTTGTATTTGTATTTGTATTTGTATTTGTATTTGTATTTGTATTTGTATTTGTATTTGTATTTGTATTTGTATTTGTATTTGTATTTGTATTTGTATTTGTATTTGTATTTGTATTTGTATTTGTATTTGTATTTGTATTTGTATTTGTATTTGTATTTGTATTTGTATTTGTATTTGTATTTGTATTTGTATTTGTATTTGTATTTGTATTTGTATTTGTATTTGTATTTGTATTTGTATTTGTATTTGTATTTGTATTTGTATTTGTATTTGTATTTGTATTTGTATTTGTATTTGTATTTGTATTTGTATTTGTATTTGTATTTGTATTTGTATTTGTATTTGTATTTGTATTTGTATTTGTATTTGTATTTGTATTTGTATTTGTATTTGTATTTGTATTTGTATTTGTATTTGTATTTGTATTTGTATTTGTATTTGTATTTGTATTTGTATTTGTATTTGTATTTGTATTTGTATTTGTATTTGTATTTGTATTTGTATTTGTATTTGTATTTGTATTTGTATTTGTATTTGTATTTGTATTTGTATTTGTATTTGTATTTGTATTTGTATTTGTATTTGTATTTGTATTTGTATTTGTATTTGTATTTGTATTTGTATTTGTATTTGTATTTGTATTTGTATTTGTATTTGTATTTGTATTTGTATTTGTATTTGTATTTGTATTTGTATTTGTATTTGTATTTGTATTTGTATTTGTATTTGTATTTGTATTTGTATTTGTATTTGTATTTGTATTTGTATTTGTATTTGTATTTGTATTTGTATTTGTATTTGTATTTGTATTTGTATTTGTATTTGTATTTGTATTTGTATTTGTATTTGTATTTGTATTTGTATTTGTATTTGTATTTGTATTTGTATTTGTATTTGTATTTGTATTTGTATTTGTATTTGTATTTGTATTTGTATTTGTATTTGTATTTGTATTTGTATTTGTATTTGTATTTGTATTTGTATTTGTATTTGTATTTGTATTTGTATTTGTATTTGTATTTGTATTTGTATTTGTATTTGTATTTGTATTTGTATTTGTATTTGTATTTGTATTTGTATTTGTATTTGTATTTGTATTTGTATTTGTATTTGTATTTGTATTTGTATTTGTATTTGTATTTGTATTTGTATTTGTATTTGTATTTGTATTTGTATTTGTATTTGTATTTGTATTTGTATTTGTATTTGTATTTGTATTTGTATTTGTATTTGTATTTGTATTTGTATTTGTATTTGTATTTGTATTTGTATTTGTATTTGTATTTGTATTTGTATTTGTATTTGTATTTGTATTTGTATTTGTATTTGTATTTGTATTTGTATTTGTATTTGTATTTGTATTTGTATTTGTATTTGTATTTGTATTTGTATTTGTATTTGTATTTGTATTTGTATTTGTATTTGTATTTGTATTTGTATTTGTATTTGTATTTGTATTTGTATTTGTATTTGTATTTGTATTTGTATTTGTATTTGTATTTGTATTTGTATTTGTATTTGTATTTGTATTTGTATTTGTATTTGTATTTGTATTTGTATTTGTATTTGTATTTGTATTTGTATTTGTATTTGTATTTGTATTTGTATTTGTATTTGTATTTGTATTTGTATTTGTATTTGTATTTGTATTTGTATTTGTATTTGTATTTGTATTTGTATTTGTATTTGTATTTGTATTTGTATTTGTATTTGTATTTGTATTTGTATTTGTATTTGTATTTGTATTTGTATTTGTATTTGTATTTGTATTTGTATTTGTATTTGTATTTGTATTTGTATTTGTATTTGTATTTGTATTTGTATTTGTATTTGTATTTGTATTTGTATTTGTATTTGTATTTGTATTTGTATTTGTATTTGTATTTGTATTTGTATTTGTATTTGTATTTGTATTTGTATTTGTATTTGTATTTGTATTTGTATTTGTATTTGTATTTGTATTTGTATTTGTATTTGTATTTGTATTTGTATTTGTATTTGTATTTGTATTTGTATTTGTATTTGTATTTGTATTTGTATTTGTATTTGTATTTGTATTTGTATTTGTATTTGTATTTGTATTTGTATTTGTATTTGTATTTGTATTTGTATTTGTATTTGTATTTGTATTTGTATTTGTATTTGTATTTGTATTTGTATTTGTATTTGTATTTGTATTTGTATTTGTATTTGTATTTGTATTTGTATTTGTATTTGTATTTGTATTTGTATTTGTATTTGTATTTGTATTTGTATTTGTATTTGTATTTGTATTTGTATTTGTATTTGTATTTGTATTTGTATTTGTATTTGTATTTGTATTTGTATTTGTATTTGTATTTGTATTTGTATTTGTATTTGTATTTGTATTTGTATTTGTATTTGTATTTGTATTTGTATTTGTATTTGTATTTGTATTTGTATTTGTATTTGTATTTGTATTTGTATTTGTATTTGTATTTGTATTTGTATTTGTATTTGTATTTGTATTTGTATTTGTATTTGTATTTGTATTTGTATTTGTATTTGTATTTGTATTTGTATTTGTATTTGTATTTGTATTTGTATTTGTATTTGTATTTGTATTTGTATTTGTATTTGTATTTGTATTTGTATTTGTATTTGTATTTGTATTTGTATTTGTATTTGTATTTGTATTTGTATTTGTATTTGTATTTGTATTTGTATTTGTATTTGTATTTGTATTTGTATTTGTATTTGTATTTGTATTTGTATTTGTATTTGTATTTGTATTTGTATTTGTATTTGTATTTGTATTTGTATTTGTATTTGTATTTGTATTTGTATTTGTATTTGTATTTGTATTTGTATTTGTATTTGTATTTGTATTTGTATTTGTATTTGTATTTGTATTTGTATTTGTATTTGTATTTGTATTTGTATTTGTATTTGTATTTGTATTTGTATTTGTATTTGTATTTGTATTTGTATTTGTATTTGTATTTGTATTTGTATTTGTATTTGTATTTGTATTTGTATTTGTATTTGTATTTGTATTTGTATTTGTATTTGTATTTGTATTTGTATTTGTATTTGTATTTGTATTTGTATTTGTATTTGTATTTGTATTTGTATTTGTATTTGTATTTGTATTTGTATTTGTATTTGTATTTGTATTTGTATTTGTATTTGTATTTGTATTTATTTGTATTTGTATTTGTATTTGTATTTGTATTTGTATTTGTATTTGTATTTGTATTTGTATTTGTATTTGTATTTGTATTTGTATTTGTATTTGTATTTGTATTTGTATTTGTATTTGTATTTGTATTTGTATTTGTATTTGTATTTGTATTTGTATTTGTATTTGTATTTGTATTTGTATTTGTATTTGTATTTGTATTTGTATTTGTATTTGTATTTGTATTTGTATTTGTATTTGTATTTGTATTTGTATTTGTATTTGTATTTGTATTTGTATTTGTATTTGTATTTGTATTTGTATTTGTATTTGTATTTGTATTTGTATTTGTATTTGTATTTGTATTTGTATTTGTATTTGTATTTGTATTTGTATTTGTATTTGTATTTGTATTTGTATTTGTATTTGTATTTGTATTTGTATTTGTATTTGTATTTGTATTTGTATTTGTATTTGTATTTGTATTTGTATTTGTATTTGTATTTGTATTTGTATTTTGTATTTGTATTTGTATTTGTATTTGTATTTGTATTTGTATTTGTATTTGTATTTGTATTTGTATTTGTATTTGTATTTGTATTTGTATTTGTATTTGTATTTGTATTTGTATTTGTATTTGTATTTGTATTTGTATTTGTATTTGTATTTGTATTTGTATTTGTATTTGTATTTGTATTTGTATTTGTATTTGTATTTGTATTTGTATTTGTATTTGTATTTGTATTTGTATTTGTATTTGTATTTGTATTTGTATTTGTATTTGTATTTGTATTTGTATTTGTATTTGTATTTGTATTTGTATTTGTATTTGTATTTGTATTTGTATTTGTATTTGTATTTGTATTTGTATTTGTATTTGTATTTGTATTTGTATTTGTATTTGTATTTGTATTTGTATTTGTATTTGTATTTGTATTTGTATTTGTATTTGTATTTGTATTTGTATTTGTATTTGTATTTGTATTTGTATTTGTATTTGTTTTGTATTTGTATTTGTATTTGTATTTGTATTTGTATTTGTATTTGTATTTGTATTTGTATTTGTATTTGTATTTGTATTTGTATTTGTATTTGTATTTGTATTTGTATTTGTATTTGTATTTGTATTTGTATTTGTATTTGTATTTGTATTTGTATTTGTATTTGTATTTGTATTTGTATTTGTATTTGTATTTGTATTTGTATTTGTATTTGTATTTGTATTTGTATTTGTATTTGTATTTGTATTTGTATTTGTATTTGTATTTGTATTTGTATTTTTACCTCTACCTTGTACCTCTATCTCAATCTCGATGTCTCTAACTTTTCTCTCTCGCGCTCTTTAGGTCGTCACTAGATGTTAAAATATATTTTCAATTTAAATTTCATAACGAATTAAAATTCCAAATTTCTTTGTTTTTGTATGATATGAATAGTATATAAATTTATATAATTAAAGCGTTTAATATAATTATTTTTATAATACAAACATATACAATATAATTTAAATTATATAATATGCATACACTAAAAAAAATATTATATAGAATTTTAAACGATTTTTATAGCGCTAAATTTATCCACGGAGTACCAACATATTAAATATTAAATTTCGTGATAAAAATATAAAGCAAAACGAACTTAAATTACTTTTTCGTCAACGAAATACGCTTAGTGTATAATTTTTTTTCGATTTCTAATCTTTATTTATAATGTTTCCAAAAATACAAAATTAACAAAACAGTTTTTGAGAGCATTTTTTTCGAAGTACCTAATATAATAAATCGAACGTAATAGAAAATATTTCTGGCTTTGCGAGTAAATTTTGATTTTTCTAAATTAGTTTAGTGTTTTGGTATATTTTATAATTTCATATTATTGAGGCTTCAAGTAATAATTTGTAATTTAATAAAACTTAATATTATTCTGATATTATAGCTGTTCATTTTTTTGTACTTGTTGTACAATTCGTTTAACGTAGAAATTTTAGTTTAATAAACATGCCATTTGCGGGATTTAGTTGTTCTGAAGAGCAACTTTCGATTATTAAAGCTGCCATTTTAGAAAATGATAACTTGGAAATCAAATTTTCTGTGGATCCGAGTAAAAATCCGCTTTTATCAATCATTTGTAACAAATTGGGTGTGTTGTGCAATGAAAAAATGCGGTTAAAACTTGACTATATTTTTCGTAACAGAGTGAATTTTAAAAATGAAATATTAGTTGCCATTACCGAAAAACAATCGAAATTACTTGTGCCTGATAGCATTTATAACACCATCGAATCTAGTACAAACCAAACATTTATAATACCCGAAAATAATGAATTAAATGGGAGTTCTAGTAATTCAGAAAACCCGTTATTGACGTTCGATAAGTTTAATGAATGTTGTGTGAGAGAAGAATTTTTGCTTGATTCGAATAAAAATGTTTTATTAGACAGCCCATCATCGATATCCATCGAAGACCTCAGTATTGAAATCGAACCGAATCCCATTGACGTATGGCTCTATCGAGGGACGATGAATATTGCTTTAAATATCGCAATAGAATGGAGTTTTGAAGATTTAAGACATTCGATAACCCAAGCAATGATCGATAGTCAAAATCCTTGTGTGTTAAGTTATCGAACAACAAATTTTAATAAACAAAAAAATCAAATAATTCAATATGCGAGATGCAAATATTCGATGCATAAACAAAAATTTAAATTTATACTAAACATAAATAATCTTATGCAATTTTATACATTGGGTCCAGATATAAATAATCACGGAGAGCTCAAAGAGTTTACGCAATTGAGAGGTAAAAAAAGACGAACGGTTCAAAATGAATTAAACTACATTTATGCTCACCATTTAAGTTTGAAACAATTTAGCAACATCGATGCAAATTTATTAAAGAAGGGAAATACGCAAAGTCGCAAAAAATTGTTCTTCCAACAAACCTGAGAAAAGCAAGATCTGAACGTAAACTCGAGAAGGATTTAGTAGTTGGATGCGAAATTCTCGATGTCGTTCAAAGGATCAATAATCAATCTAGCGATACTTATATTTTTCAAATTATCCTGCCGCTTCAAATCGTACTCATGCGTGATTCGTCGTTTTGTTATTTAAAATCCAACAATATTATTGTTCATGTTGATGCTACGGGTAGTTTGGTACGCAATCCGAAATGCTGCGTACTACAAAAAAATTTTTTATTATGCGTGCGTTATAAAAATACACGGCATAATATTTCCAATCGCCTAACTCATTAGCTGCAAGCACAACACTCTAGCTTTAAACCAATTTTTTGATTGCTACAATGACGGTTTAACCCGCAATACGCCAAAGGCTTTTAGACCAAAGATTTATGTGTCTGATTGGTCTTGGGTTTTTATAAACTCAATTTTGAAACAGCTAAATTTCATGACTGTAAAACAATACTTAATTGCTAGTTACGCAATTATTTTAGGAGAAGCTCTGCCTGATGACAAAGTGGGCGTTTTTATTTGCTGCTCGCACTTTGCGGCAATTCTTATACGGCAAATAAAGAATAAAATTAATAAATGCAATTCGGAATTAAAAGATACATTTATGCTATTAATGTTCCTAATAATTGACGCAGCAAATTTTGAACAAGTAGATGAGTATTATCGACTACTATGTGTTTTATGTTGCTCAAAAACCGAAAATGTATTATTTATCGACTCGAAATCAATACTATATAAGAAAATACAAGAAAATAATTTTCACGATAGCTCTATCTGGCCAACCGAAAAGAACAACGAATGTCCAAATTTAGATAAACTAGATGACATTGATGAAGAAAGCAAATGCGTGATGTTTAACGAATCACCATTCTTTTTACGGTTCAATGGTATAATGAGCCAAGTTAAAGACGAAATTAGGCAATGCGATGAAGGGAAAGCAAATCAGTTATTTTGTGAAGATTTTATCAATTTTTGTACAAAAAGATATATGCGCTTTTTACCACTATGGGCCACAATCAGGGATGGGCGATTACGCGTCGACTACTAGTTTTTAAATGATTTCGTCGACAACTCGTCGACAACTCGTCGACAACGTCGACAACTCGTCGACAACGTCAACTACGTCGACAACTCGTCGACAACGTGAACTACGTCGACAACGTCGAGAACTACTTGAAAAATTAATTTACGCCATCTATTGAAACTTCTTTATTACTGATTGTATTTGTGAATCATTAAAACACACTGTGCCTAACATTTGTATCATAAATTGTGTAATAAATTAATAATTATCCATTATCGAAATAAATTCTTTGACAATCGAAAAAAGTCATATTATATTTGCGGATTTGAATAAAATTTGAGTCTATCGTGATTTCGCTCGAATGAAATTTTGAAGCTTCTACTATAACTACGCGGCGAATAATTTGTTAATTTATGATTTATGCTGACTTTTTATTTAATTTTGCTTTATTGTAGTATCTTCGAATAAGATAAATTATTCGTTTACATATCCCTTTTTCAACCAAAAAAAAATGGATCTATTAAAGTCCCAACCACACAAATGTGCGAGTAAAAAATCATAATAATTTTTTGACATGGTACTTTTGCCGTACCCACACAGTTGTGTTAGTAAAACACAAAAGCGATACATCTATTTGATAAAAGATGGCGCGCAAAGCATATAATCTATTGACATATTCAAAAGTTTTAGATAGATAGATAGATAGATGCCTCTAGTTCAGAGATTTTAAATTTATTTTTAATTTGAAAATGGTTGTAAAAATGTTAGAATTAAATTTAAGTAATTATTCATCAATTTTAATAGTGCGGTTAACGTAAAATAATTAAAAATTTAGTTTTTAATATCATGTTCTAAGTTGTCGACGTTGTCTACGTTGTCGACGTCTGAAAAGCAAAAAATCGGTATGTAATCTACGTGCTAGATTACGTGTCGACAACTACGTAGATTACCTTACGTAATCTACCCGCCCATCCCTGGCCACAATTTTTCTTCGTAAATTTGGTGTAGAGAAACGAGTATCAAACGCGACCGTGGAAAGCTGGTTTAATGTATTAAAAAATAATTTAATAAATGAACGATTTTTAAAATTTTGTCGTTTTATAGATATTCTTAGAGAACGGACCCGTTTAACTTTAAAATCTGTGGAATTAGCTCCACATCTGATGACGAGAAAACGAAAACAAAAGAATGTTGAGGCAAATAACCACGCCGGGATCAGTTCGAGCTGGTGAAAAGAGTCCACAAGATGAGGACCATGAAGAAAATTGGAGCAAAAAAAGAGCTAAAACAACTCCTAAATATTCTGGGAAACGAGCATACCGTCGTTTTCTGTTGCCAAAACTAAATGCTAGCTGCCGCATGCAAGACAACTATTATAAGAAAATGACTGCCGGAGATTATAATATCATAGTATTCAAATTTAAGTTTTGTAATTTATTCGAAACATATCTTTATAATTTCTCGTTTACTAGTATATTTGATCAGAACTTCCTTTCTACTGAAGCTGTCTACGTGTGCATAAGTATTTTGCTAAAAGGAACTAATTATGTGTGTTTCGACCAATACCAAATCGTCAAAATATTTGATGATAAAAAAATATACAAGGCGGTAGACGAAAATAGTAAATTAGAACTTACTCTTACAAATAAAGGCAACCGAAACGTTGTATTCCCGATTTGCCACCACAATCATTTTGTTTTGGCAATTTTGAATTTCGATCATGGGTTGATTACCACATATGATCCATTGGCACCGGGAAAACTTCTTAAAGATGTTGCAAAAAAATGTGAACATTTTGGAAATGAAGTATTGAAATTCTATAATGAACCGATCCAAAACTTCACAGTATGTGGTAACAGCGCTTTACCTCAGCAAACTGATGGGCATAACTGTGGCGTATACATAATATATGCCATTGATTCAATCATCAATAAAAAATGTGTTGCTGACATTCATTCAAATATGCTACATAATAATAATAATGCTTTACAAGAATACCGAGAATTTTTAAAAAACATTATTGCTGAAAATTCGGATTCAGTGGCAAACCATTGTCTTTACTGTTTTGAAAATTACCAAAACATAAATGAAGTGCTACAATGCCTTTCTTGCAAAAGATTTACACATAAAAAATTTTTTTTTTTTTTTTATTTATTTAAATTATTACAACTGAATACAATTCATCTAGTAATTTTTCTTTCTTAATTTAGTCACTTGTGAATGAGAAGACGCCCATTGGCCGGCTCCATTTATAGGTTATTTACTGTAGTAGTAGTCTTTGCTTTGGTGTCCTTAATCCATTAAATCAATTGGTTTCGTTCTCTGCAATCGTCTTACTGCATGGGAGGTGTCCAACATACCACGAAGCTCTTCATTTACGTGTTGATAAATACGTTGTCCATGTATTACTGCAAGTTTTTTTATTTCTTCTTGGACCGTCGGGATATTTAGATCCCGATGAAGGTCATCATTCCTAATGTACCACGGAGCGTTAACTATACCACGTAGCACTTTGTTTTGAAAAGTTTGTATTATTTTAGTGTTGGTTTTCTTTGTACAGCCCCAGAGCTGTATTCCGTAAGTCATTACAGGCTTTAGCACCTGTTGATATAATAGCAATTTATTTTCGGTTGACAATTCCGAGTTTTTAATAGAAGAGTTTTACATAAAAAATGTACGAATTTTTGAAAATTGAAAATGGTGTATGCTACTTTTGTGAAAGATAGTTAACTGAAAAAACAACAGGTATTCTTACATAATTTATTTTTGTATTTATTTTACTTTGAAAGTACGATTATTATTTTTTTAAATTGAAAAATGAATTTGTATAATTAACACAAAATATAAAAAAAACAAAAAAAAAAACAAAAAACCAGAAAAAAACAAAAAAAAAACAAAAAACCAAAAAAAAACCAAAAAAAAAAACAAAAACCAAAAAAAAAACAACAAAAACAAACAAGCAAAAAAAATCTCGTGAGGGGAACTTGCAACCCCCATCGGGCGCGTCCCTAGGTGGCGGATCGGGGAATGCTCGCCGACTAGAATCGGAGGGTAGGAGGGAAATAAAATACCTCTCGCGGACCTAACAAGTTAACTTATTGGAAGCAATGGGGAACTAAACTAAAGGAAGAAATACCTCATGGTGGTACTCCAGTAACAGTACTACATAATCGACCTTATGTGGAGGTTTGCGGTTGCTGGGGAGAACCTTTCAATAAACAATCAAATTTACAATGGGGAAAAAATAACAGTATCAAAACAATAAAAATTCTTGACATTCTTACAGTTAACAGACAACACTTAAACGAATCCAACGACATATGACAAGTGCTCGTTAATTGCCTTTAACACTGAAATTTTGAATTAATTTTTCGTTACACAATAGACACCCATGAATCGCTTATACGGTAGTACTCAAATCACCATATTTCCTTTCAGGGTCGCGGAATTTGCTTGATATTCATAAAAGTGTTAGTAGACACTTAAACGAATCCATCGACGTATGACAAGTGCTCGTTAATTGCCTCTAACACTGAAATTTTGAATTAATTTTTCGTTACACAATAGACACCCATGAATCGCTTATACGGTAGTACTCAAATCACCATATTTCCTTTCATGGTCCCGGAATTTTCTTGATATTCATAAAAGTGTTAGTTGACACTTAAACGAATCCATCGACGTATGACAAGTGCTCGTTAATTGCCTCTAACACTTAAATTTTGAAATTATATTTCGTTACACAATAGACACCCATGAATCGCTTATACGGTGTACTCAAATCACTATATTTCCTTTCAGGGTCATAGAATTTTCTTTATATTCATAACAGTTATAGTGGATACTTAAACAAATCCAACGACATATGACAAGTGCTCGTTAATCGCCTTTAACATCGAAATTTTGAATTAATTCTTTGTTACACAAGACAACATTTTTTAACGATTTTAAAATATAATATTTAAGTAAAACACTTAAACGAGTTAGATCCAGGGATGGGCGATTACGCGTCGACTACTAGTTTTTACATGATTTCGTAGACAACTCGTCGAAAACGTCGACAACTCGTCGACAACGTCAACTACGTCGACAACGTCGAGAACTCCTTGAAAAATTAATTTACGCCATCTATCGAAACTTATAATAAAACTCAGCATAAATTGCCTTTACTACTGATTGTATTTGTGAATCATTAAAACACACTGTGCCTAACATTTGTATCATAAATTGTGTAATAAATTAATAATTATCCATTATCGAAATAAATTCTTTGACAATCGAAAAAAGTCATATTATATTTGCGGATTTGAATAAAATTTGAGTCTATCGTGAATTCGCTCGAATGAAATTTTGAAGCTTCTACTATAACTACTATACTGACTTTTTATTTAATTTTGCTTTACTGTAGTATCTTCGAATAAGATAAATTATTCGTTTACATATCCCTTTTTCAACCAAAAAAAAAATGGCTCTATTAAAGTCCCAACCACACAAATGTGCGAGTAAAAAATCATATTAATTTTTTGACATGGTACTTTTGCCGTACCCACACAGTTGTGTTAGTAAAACACAAAAGCGATACATCTATTTGATAAAAGATGGCGCGCAAAACATATAATCTATTGAAATATTCAAAAGTTTTAGATAGATAGATAGAGATGCCTCTAGTTCAGAGATTTTAAATTTATTTTTAATTTGAAAATGCTTGTAAAAATGTTAGAATTAAATTTAAGTAATTATTCATCAATCTTAATAGTGCGGTTAACGGAAAATAATTAAAAATTTGGTTTTTAATATCATTTTCTAAGTTGTCGACGTTGTCTACGTTGTCGACGTCTGAAAAGCAAAAAATCGGTATGTAATCTACGTGCTAGATTACGTGTCGACAACTACGTAGAATACCTTACGTAATCTACCCGCCCATCCCTGGTTAGATCGGCTCACCTTTAAACATGTATTATTCGGAAGACCAATAATACATTTAATATCGGTATTACATCCTCATGATAGTTTAAAATAAATAGGTTGTTGTCTGAAGCAGTTTTAAGAAATAAATTTCACAATCATTCAATAACATCGATCATTTAATCTGAACATTGAAAATATTTTCCTAAATATATATCAAAATTCATTATAAAGAGTAAATAATTTACCTTTATTGGTTTATGCGAAAAAAGTATATAATATTCACTTATACATATACAGTCTTTTAGGATTTAGGACAAACTTCACGAATTTGTAGAGAAGCGTGAAGTTTGTCCTAAATTTGTCCTAAAATTGTTTTTGTAATTTTAGGACAAAGTTAGGACATACTTCACGGGAATCACTAATCCCATATTTTTATGACCGTTAGAGGGTTAAAAATACAATTGCATCAGTGTGATATTGTGGAATGATATTTATAGTCTCTAATCAAACAATTTATTATTTTTTGAATATAGTCAATATTACATGCAGGAAGTGAATTTCGCTATTCAATTTGGAAAATAAAATAAGTCTAACAATTGTCCATTTTATTACAAATCATGACACCGCTATCTTAGTAAACAAATTTAATTCAAGATGCTCTCCTAGATATGAATGTACTTCTACACTGCTAATAAAAAAAATGTACCACATAATTATTCCCTTGTATACCAAGTATATATATATATATATATAACTAACAAATGCCTCGTTCAATCTCTATTTTATCCCTATTTTCTAAACATTTTAAACTGATAATCCACTCTGCTCTAGTACAGCTGCTGCTGCTCTAAACCTCGTACAACTAGTATATAAATCTCTAGAGGCTAAACATGCTACACCATGCTTATTTTTAGACTTAAAGAAAACGTTTGATTGCGTTAATTATGATATTTTGTTTGATAAGCTGATTAGTTCTGGAATTTTCTGTAGTGCGCTACAATTAATCAACAGCTATCTAAATAACAGACAACAATATGTTCGACTTGGGTAATTTCAAATCTTGCAAAAGTAAACATTACAACAGGTGTTCCCCAATGGGGGGAATTTTGGGTCCGATCCTCTTTTTAATTATATAAATGATATTTTTGACTTAAACCTAAAAGAGAAAATTGAAATGTTTTGACTTTGTAACGAAAAACTCTTCCCCTTACATCGTTAGTCGAATACCAATATATTATTACGATTTATAAGTTCAGACATGGTCTTATAAAAAATAATGTTGAGTTACTTACCAACACGGAGCCGAAAAAAACGGACCTATTGTGTTGATTTTAAGCAAATAATCAATCATTTTGAAAATAAAGTATGAGTTTAGTTTATACTTAAAATTAAAAGGAAATATTTGGATTAAGAAAATATTTAATTGAATTTTAAATCTCGTATGCCCAGTTTTGTGAAATAAAGAATTTAAAATCGAGTTTAAAAACACTCGATTTTAGTATTATTAGACCAATTATTAACAAATTTATAGGGATAATTTAAGCATAATAATAACAATTTCAGCTTTCTAAGTTTAGTAAAATTGAAAAATTTGTGGTGTGGCAAAAAAATATCAAATCAAAATAAACTTGATCTGCGCTTTTAGAAGTAAATATATGAGAACCGTTTACTAAATGTACTACTTACTTGCTGTCATAATCAAGATTTAAAAGCTTATTGTATGCCCTTCATTGCCAAATTTTTGAGAAGTTTAGATTTAAATTTAAACCTGCCATGCCACTAAAATCAATCAACTAAAACTAACCATAGATTCATAGAAATACAAGCAATCCGAACTTGATTTAAGCGGTTTATGTCAACTGTGCGATTTACCTATAGTTTCCATTGAACTTGGATTTAATTTCGCAGCTTTGTTAACCTTAAGAAATACACACTCAATGTTTTAATTATGTAGGTATTGTTATTTATATATATTTTACTTTAAACCATTTTTAGTCAGAATTGGCCATTTGAGAGTCCTGAAATGGCTTTTAATTAAAAAATGTTGGCTTCTCGAAATAACATCTATTGATTGCTTCGATTATATCAAACTAATTGAATTCCCTATTGTGTAAAATAAAATTAAACCCACTATCCCACATTCAATAAAATTAAACCCACTATCCTATAAAATACTTAGCTCTTGAATAAATATTAATTAATTTTGTATAGAATTGAACCTACAAAATTTCATTAAATGAATTTTTTGCTCATTTTTCACACCAGTAATACTGTACACCATTGGTGAATGATACCGGAGTGAAAGCAATGCTAAATTTCCAAATATGTATGTTTATCCTTGTCTTACACAAATTCAACTGGCACCAATGCGTATAATATTTTGAAGACATCAAAGTATTTTAAATATAATAAAAAAAATTAATGTTAGTTTAAAACAAAACTATTATTTGAACAACGCAATTCATTTATATATTGTACTGAAAATTATTTGGACTCATAAAATAATTAAGTTGATCTGAAAATTAAATAAAACTTGTAAGATATTCTCGGTAACTGATACACAAAAAATAAAAGAATCACAAGTGATGATGTCGAGTTGCGAGTCTGTGGTGTAAAGCAATTAATCAAGTTTTTCTAAAATTCTCAAAAAAGCACATCTGCGAATTTCTTAAAAATAAATTAGGTAGAGTATTAGACATTAGAGGCAAAAATTCAATTTTCATTGTGTGATGAGCTTGTATAAAATAATTTATAAATACTTTATAAATCTTTTACAAACGGAAATTGATCGGGTTTTTACCAATTTATAAGATGTGAAAATGAGGTTTGATACATTCCGTTGACGGGGATATTGTTTATGATGAAGAGTTTGAGTACGAAGATATGAACGAATTTGCAGCCGCAGTAACAGTGCGTGACTGTGGTATCACAATGGGCCACTATTGGTCTAAGTGTGCGGTAGCAGCCACTCTAACCTAACCTAACCTAACAGTGCGTGATAGCATTTTGAATTGTTTTTACTTTCTCGTTAAGGGGACATAGCACCTTCAAAATTCAAAAAAAAAAAGTTTTCAAAGATTTTTTTTTGGAATAAAAAGAGATATCTTAATGAAACTTTCCACTGACATTTTATTTAACTGAAAAAAAAATTTTTTTTAGATTATTGTTAGCCCACTGTCGTCTGCTACAAGGGTTTTCCAAAAACACTGAAAATTCGCGGCGTGCATCATAACTTCTGTCAGAAATGTCTAAAAAAACGGGATTTTATTCAGTATTAAATTGCCCTTGGACTAAAAGGAAAAAAAGTTGTTGAATAATAAAAAAAAGGCGGCATTTTTTTCGAAAATGCAGCTTTTTTGTCCCCCCAATTAGTTGTAACTCAAAAAATTGAAAGCCGATTATTCCTTCCGTAGTTCATTCTGAGCAGAAATATATGTAGATCAACGAGTTAAAATTTTAGAACGATTGGATAAGTAGTTTTTTCTCAATCTTGCACGCCAACTTGGAAAACGTCATTCCGAGATAATCGCGTTTAAATTATCGCGCTTTACATTAGGCGCGCTACGCAATAAATAAAATAAAATTATAAATAATTTTTTTTTTTTTTGAGATTTTCATGTTTATATCATTAAAATCATGTTTTTAAACGTTCATTCTAACATATTCAAACATAAAAAAAAAATCGATTTTTTGAAAATTTGAAGGTGCTATGTCTTCTTAATTCATGTTCGAGATGGTATTTTAAACTGTTTTTGAATAACGCAGTATGGAGAAAAAATCTAATTTGTAATAAATTCCATTTTAATAAATAAAATGTTTCCAAAAATTTAGTATTTTTTTCAATAATTCAATTAATTTTTCAGAAAAATATAAAAGATGATTGTGAAATACATACCAAAAATAATACCAAAAAACTTACACTGTTAAATTTAAAAATATTCCAATTGGATTTGTTTTGTGGCGAAATTGAAACATTTTTATATAATCTTTAACATTTATATTAGATAAGTCCCTATGTTCCTAACAGTGTCGCTGCAAAGATCAAATAATTTTCTAACGAAATTTAAAACTTCTTCATTTTCAATTTCTTTCTCAATTGGAAATTTTGGTATTTTCTCCAATCGGATTTTTAAATAATTGACATTCCCAAATAAACTGCGAACTCGATTTATCGTAATAATAATCAAATAATAGAAATCCTAGAGATGTTCACGGGCTCTCGTTTACACTTTTGAATAGTTCAAAGGTGCGACTTTCGATAGTTCCGGACATGGTTCGGTTATGGCGATATTCACAGTGCCATACACGACTTACAAGTTTCATGAAATAATTTGAATACATATTATCAAATTTTATTTCACCCCTTTTCACAATATTGATAGATAATTTTCTGACCTATTCGAATATGTGAAAGAGATTCCGTGAACATTTTTGGTGTATGGGATATAACCGTAAACGTAAAAATGTCTCTGGGCAAGTAAAAAATCACCAAAATTAGATCTTATTCTCCACACTCATATGGTTTTGACTGATCTGTCTGGCCAAGTAGGTGAGACCCCGTGAACATCTGACGGATCGATGAAATAAAATTTGAAAATTTATTAAAATTTAAGAAATTTCTATATAGTATGGCACTGTACATATCATTTTAAACTATCTATGTTCATTTCAGTGTTACAACTTTGTCTACGCTATTCTAAATTATATTTTAAAAACTGTGAATGTCTGTAGAAGTGGTGACAGAAAAGTTAGAAAATAGATTGAAATCAAAAACCATAGTTTATTAAAAATGCGTTGGACTTTGTAAAAACCATCATAATTAAATCCTGTTCACTACACAAGTGGGGTTTTGATTTAGCTATTCGGTCATATAGGTGGGACCCCAAGAATATCTCTAGGATCGGATATATAAAAGTAGAAACATAGTCTAAAATAGCCTTCTTTAGAATTAAAAAAAAGTTTAGTAAATCGTTTTACGAGTTTCTTGTGTTTATTTCAAATCGTTAGAAAATTATTTGATCTTTACAGCGACACTATTAGGAACATAGGGACTTATCTAATATAAATGTTAATGATTATATAAAAATATTTCAATTTCACCACAAAACAAATCCAATTGGAATATTTTTAAATTTAACAGTGTAAATTTTTTGGTATTATTTTTGGTATGCATTTCACAATCATTATAAAAGTACATATGTATAACATTTTGATTATAATTCATATTATTGGTTTAAGATTGTTTTACTGGCCCAATTATAATCTTAAAAGGTCTTCCTCCACTTTCAAGCACCTTTAATTTATACTGTTTGCCTCTCTTAAGAGACCTAATAAGTTCCCCTAGAACTCTTCCTGTTTTTATCCTTGCCTTTTTATTTCGTCGAGCAATTTCATGGAATTATTCATTCGTCAATGCTGCGTTCGATTTCGTGTGGCAACAGGTGTAGATGTATCACCATTCCCCAAATCGTTCGGCGCATTTAATGCTGCACTCAAAAAAAATTCTGGGTAAATATAAACAAAAATATTGGTTAATTTAAACGAACATAATTATGGATTGTTTTTTAGCCAACTAAGCGCTTGTTTCGTAATACTAAAATGAATAGTTCATTTTCAAATAATAACCAATGCCAATTATACGTTTTTGCTTTAGTCAATATAACTAAGCATTAAGCAAAACGTTAATACAAACTTACACGTCGGTTAATTTAAACCATTCGCTAGGTTATGTTGACCTACAGCATAAATTGACGCAACTATTATTAAAGTTTAGTTTGACCAATACAACTTTACGTATAACCAGCTATGTAGGTTAATTTTAACGAAATGTTTGTAGTTTAAACAACAAAAATACGATTAATATAACTAAGCACGTAGGTTAATTTAAACCGAAGATTTAAACTTTCACTAGGTTGTTTTAACTTTCAGCGTATATATCAACATATTTTGAACAGATTAATTATTATAATTTAGTTACTTAGTTAAATATATATAAATAAATAAAAAAATAATCTAATAAACAAAAATATATTTAAATAAATATATATAAGGATATTTCAATTATTTAGAACCCTTAATAAATAATGAGGACCTCCTCAAGTTCTTTCTTGACAGATTGGTTGCTTTCTGATAAAAATTTGGTCTACTCATTAGCTCATCAGGTTACAACGACCAAACTGCAAAAATTCAAATCTGCTTCACACCTATAGTATGCTAGTGAAGTTTATCCAAACTAATCCAAAAAAGCAACAACAACAAACTTATTGTAATAGGATTGGAAAGATTCAGGCGAATTAATATTGCGTAATTTAGACCAGATTTGATTTTGTAATTGGCTGGAGATACATTCCAAAGTCATTCTTAGTATTTTCTAAGCATTTAGCATGCACTTCAGTGACGTTGGTACACTGTCTAAACCCAAACGAGTGTCCCTATAGTAAATTAATTGTTTTTCTATGGGTGTGACAGGGTATCAGCCTGTTTGAAGGCCAGCCTGTTTAAAGGGAAGCTCTTATGGTTGGCAAGTTAAATGATCCGGTTACCGCATCTCCCTATGGTTCTTTAAATACGAGGGTATCAGCGTGTTTAAAGACCAGCCTGTTTGAAAGGAAGCTCTTATGGTTAACAAGTTAAATGATCCGGTTATCATCTCCCTATGGTCCTCCAAATACGAAATCATTATTTCGAATTGATGTTGTGTTGTAATTTCTTTTTTTTGCCTAATTATTTTAAAATACACGATCAATTCTATATAGTGGAGCCCAAAATGTTTAATGTACCATTTGATTAGGCCATAATGAGCCAAAAATTATTTGTTTGTCAATTGATCTTGTTTTGCGTTCTAATTTAGGTTTTGGTCCGATTTTTGATTTTGATTCTGCTAGCTTTTCGTCAAGAAGAAGTAGAGCCCAAAATTTTTTATTGAAGCATTTCATTAGGCCATAATGAACATGAAATTATTTGTTTGTCCATTGTTCTTGTTTTGCGTTCTTATATCGGTTTTGGTGCGATTTTCTATTTGGGCTATGTTAGCTTTTAAGTGACAAAGCCTTATTTTTTCCTAGAGCGAGCATAATAACAAAAATTAAAAGAGAAATTTAATTAGCCTAAAATAAACCTTTAATTTTCAAATTGTTTTTTGATATTGGTTCAACTTTTTCTACGCAGCTAGCAGAGCCCACGTTTTAGTTGGCAGGGATGGAGCCCAAAATTTTTTAATTGAGCATTTAATTAGCCTATAATTATCCATACTATCATGTAATGTTCTACCGTATGGGTTCTGCTAGCTTAAGGGACTTAAGTAAAGATCAATTACATTTTTACAGAGGCAATATTGCCAAGAGCAAACAATATTCTTTGAGAAGTTTTGTAAGTAACAGTAATGAAAGCTTTAATTAAGCTTGGACTCAAACAAAATACTGCAATTATTTTCTTGTTTTATTGACAAGTTTGCTAAATATGTATAATAAATTATTTTCTTAAATTAAAATCATACTTCAGAAATAGTTCACTTAGTTCAAGTAAAATGTATACTTAGTTTTAGTTTTACACATCGTGTTACAAAATGTTTGCGGTAGTATTAACGTTTTGTAAATTTTAAACACAGTTTCAGAGTTTTTATTGTGGTGTTATGCAAAGAATTATTGTGGTATTATGCAAGAATATAGAATGGGGTTTCTTCATTATGTTAAAATACATCGACTCATAAATGCTATATTGTACATCTGTTGATTTTGTTTGGATTGAAGGTAATATTTTCAATTTTGATGCTGTTGATCGATACACACGACAGAATTTGAAAATATCGTTTGATGTAAAGCGCTTGATTCAAAGATATAACTATCATCTTGGAGATAGCAATGTAAAGGCGCACAACAATAACGTGCCAACATAATTGATACGGAAATAAGATTTCTCTGAAATATTCATAACATAAAAAATATACTTACAGAATTTTAAATTTATAAGGAAAAATATAAATACCTTGTATCCTTCTCGTTTATACAGAACCAAAAAAAAATTCTACGTTCATATATTTATCTTACAACGTGACATTTTACTCAAGTCTATTTCAGCTGCAATTTCTTTACGTCTACCGAAAGATGCTATTTTTTATATGGCTTTTCATTTTCTTTTAAATTTAAAAAAAAAATAATCATAATAATAATAATGGCAGTAATAATAATAATAATAATACAAAAAGGAAAAGAATTGTAATACACATAGAGTATACTGTACATGAATATAAGCGCATTAGGTAGAAAAAACAAAATAATAATAGTATTGTATAAGATGCTGTCTATGTGCGACGGAGAACTGCAGTTTATTTTATTAAAAAAATAAATTTAAAAAAATAAACAACAACAAAAAATGGCGCATGGGAACTATTTGCGCTGTTTGGTATTAATGTAGATTGAGTCGTACATTAAACCTTACACAAGTATAGCTCATTACGTTAAAATCTTAATGGTAATACCACCACTTGATAAAAAATTAAAATTTGAAACCCTAATATGTAAATCCTTATACAGATAACTGACGAAAATGTTTTTGTTCATTCTGGCATAAAAAAAACCCAATACACTTATATATTTATTTGATTCTTATCTCAATTGATTTCAATTTTCAATTTTAACTTTTATGGCAATTCAATTTTATGCCTCCTGTTTATATGTTGTATACATATATGATATGCTGTTTACGTATGTGATTCAAATCACAACACAGCAACAATAACAAGAACAGTAAAAATCTATTTAAAGTATCTTAAAATATGTACTTTATTGATTGAATTTTATAAAGTATACATTATATTGGCACATGTATATTGCAGCATAATCAATTGAAATTCTCTTTGATTGAATTTTAATTCTCATTTATAATGTTATTTGATTATATTAAACTGATAAATTGTGTTGATCAAACAGTGCGATAAGAAATTTGTAATACGTTTCAAATTTGATATGTATACTGTCGTTCGGGGCTCAAACAGATATACTCGAAAATTATATAGGGTAAACAGACAAAATCAAGTTTAATGCCATAGTCACTACACGCACATATAAACGAGAATCATTAGATCACAAGGGCATCTGCAACAAAGGAACCGGGCAATGTCTAGTTCAACCACTAAACATAGGGTTACACATCGCCAACAATTCATACTCTAATAATTGAATTTTTATACAGAAATTAATTTTTAGAACGCATTTACTGCAATATCTATCTATAGATACAGTTATTCACAAAAAATTGCGTACACCCTAAAAATCGAACGGATTTCATACTAAAATCAAGAAAAATTTTACGGATTCTATTTGTTGTGTTTACTTAGGCATAAATAATAAGAAAGACTATGTTTGTTAAAAGAAAAATTCTTCAATAAATAAATCTAATAATAATTCACTTTTTCTATAATACAAGGCCACAAAAATTTGCGTACATTTCATTTATTTTGTTTTCATTTTAATTGCCGTTTTCGAAACTAAAACTGAGTAAAATTCCTATGCATCAATTAGTTGTATTTAATTGATCTATGTGAGACAACAGTTTTGTCGATTTTTCAAATTTTGAATGTGTTTTAACAATATGAATTTCATAAAACGAGAAACATCAGTAGAATTACGGGATGTGATGGTGAAATTTTTTAAAGAAGACAAATCATTCAGGGAAATTGGGACTATCGTTAAGAGAATGCATTTTACAATTCAAAGGATTGTTAATAATTTCGTAAAAATAAGTGAAAATACAGCACGGTAATTACAAACTGGCCGTCCTCGGAAGGTAAATTGTCATGCCGAAAGGACAATTGTAAGGATGGTAAATCCAATCCAGACAAAAGTGCCTCTAAAATAGCTGATAAAATGGAAAAACCGTACTATTTTTACCATTATCGATTACTATTTTTTCAGAAATAGTGCGTCGTATCCTTAGGAGAAATTGATATAATAGGCGCACTATGCGCAAAAACTATTTATATCTGTTGTAAATAAGAAAAAAAGGAAACCACTTGCAAAATTGTACCGAGACAAAGATACTGGATTTTGGCAAAAGGTTTCATTTTTCCGACGGAGTTTAAAATTTATGAATCATAAAAATAAACATCTGAAAGTGCGGAGGAAGCCTAATACGGCGTTGTGGTTGTGTCTTGGTTTAGGGATGTGTATGGCAGCAAATGCCGTCAGAAATTTAGAGTTTATTGACGGAAATATGACTGCTAAGATATATTTAGAAATTTAAAAAAAAAATCCGGACTATAGCGTCGAAAAATTTAATCTTCCAATTAAACAACTAAATCACTCACATCAAAATCACTTGATTTAGGCCCTACAGAACATTTGTGAAAATAACCAGGTACAAAATTCTACCAGCAGAGATTATTACAAAAAAACATTAAAAGTGCCTTTAAAAGAGGAATGGAATAAAAAAGGTTATGCCACCACCATATGAATTTAGTGAATCTTATGCCTTCTAGGATCAGAGCTGATGTACTCAAATTGTTGTGACCTTGTATTATAGAATTTTTTTTTAACAAACACAGTTTTTCTTATTATTTATGCTTAAGTAAACACAAGATACAGAATCCATTAATTATTTCGTGATCTCAATATAAAATCCGTTCGATTTTTAGGGTGTACGCAAATTTTTGAGAGTGACTGTATAAAAAGAAGAAAAGTATGTATGTAACTATATCTGTTTCCCAAAAACGTTTGATCCACTCGGGTGACTGTTCCCAAATTTTGAACGAATACTTTTTAACAGTCAAGAAAAATGTTACCCCTTCCACATGCTCACCTGTAAGCAGCAATCTAACACGAGAGTGTAGGCTGGAGCAAGTGCGGGTTTCAGCAGTCGGGTCTAGGACTAGGGAAAATGGGGAGCAGCGAGGAATCAGACTGGAAAAAATTTGAGTTGCAGATGTGGAGTCTAAGATTAAGGAAAGTCAGGAGTAGGGTTTAATCAGGCTGAAACGGATACAAGTTGCAGTTACCACGTTTAGAGCTGCGGAGAATAAGAGAATAAGGCAGATCGACTGGAGAAATTGCGAGTAGCGGCAGTTGCGTCTAGAATTGTTGAAAACGAAGATCAACGAGAAATTCGACACGAAGGCAACCGAATCCATTTATAGCCTGGGAAAAACAATCAGTTTTGCATTCCGAATTGGTGCTTGTGGCATTGCACTATATGATCCGCACTTAGACTACCAAAATTATCTTAATGTTCTGATTGGCAAAATGAACAAGATAGATGGACACTGGCTCTGCCAAAAAGTATAAAGGTGAGCCCGCAGCAATATGCTGCAATATTGGCAACGTGAGGCTTGGCTTCCAATACTAGATTCACCGCCTGATGAATTCATGTCATATATGAGCGCAACAGCACAGGAGTTGAGGCATTACCTACTAAATGTCCGAAAATATAACTCCTGCTTTCAGATCACATCATTCGGGGCAACTTCTATTGTTAATATACCAAGTTTCATGCTTAGCTTCAAAATCCAGGGTAAAATTTAGGCTCACTTCTACCGAATAGGCTCACTTCTACCGCGCGCAAATAAACCGACAAAATCGTTGCAAATTTATTTTATGGGGAACGAACAAGATTAACCAGATGAATGCCGTCTAAGTGTTTCCGGCACAGGACGTAATCTATTGTTAAACATCTTCAAGGTCTCTTATATGTCCATAACCACCTGGTTAATACATTCACAATCGCCCTAGAGCAATTGCCGATGGATAAATATAAGATCGTCATTCGTATTTTTATGATAGGTGACTAATTTGAAAGGCGTGATATCATTATGGTGGTCAAGCGCTGCAACGAATCTCTGAGACACATCAATCCTATGACGCCCTGCACTACCCGTTGATGTTATGGCGGAGTGAGGATGGTTATCACTTCAACGTCATCTATGATAAAATACGAAAACTACAATTTTTAATGTTATTAATTTTATTAGTTAATTGTTTTTTAAAAATTATTAAACTTTTTGTTAATATAGTTTAAATCTGATTTTTTAAATCTTTTTTTTTTTTTTTTTTTTTTTTTTTTTTAAATAAATAAAAGTAAAATTTTAAATAACATCTTTTGTGGAAAAAAAGTGTAATAAAAAATTCAGTTCGTTTATATACACATACAATGGTATTTTTTACCTGTCGCTATTAGACATATGCAGAAATATGCCCAAGACGCCATGACATATGTTCGAGTTTATGGGCTTTTGGACCTCTTTATAAAATTCACTTGCAATCCAACTTGGCCTGAGATTTAAGTAAAGCTCATTTTCGGGCAGACATTAGCAGATCGTCGTGATTTAACAGCGAGGGGCTTTCAACAAAAGCTATCAAAGTTGATGGATGTTTAAACGAAGAAAAAACACAACATATTTGGATTCCGTCGAGTGACAAAAGAGGGGACTGCCACATGCTCATAAACTTCTGTAGTTAAATGACAAAATTCGTCCAACACAAATTGACAGTGTTATCTCCATTGAGATTTCTAATGCAGAGCAAGACCCCATCCTGTACGAAGTGATCAAGAGGAACCTGATTCACAGGCCGTGCGGACTGCTCAATCCGAACACACCATGCATGAAGGACCGGAAATGCATGAAAAAATATTCCAGAGTCTTGATTCACGAAACTCAGACTGGCGAGTATAAGAGACGAAAACCGGACCCTGAAGGGTTTACTGCCACATTGATAGTGCATGGAATAAGTTGAAGTAGACAACTAACGGGTGGTGCCATACTCGCCACTGAAGATGTTCCAAGCTCATATGAAAGTTGAGTACTGTAATTTGGTCAAATCCATCAAATACATTTGTAAATATGTGAACAAGAGCAGTGATATCGCTGTGTTTGGGCTGACAAATAGAAACAGACTTGACGAGATCACAAGCTATCAAATCGGCAGATACATCAGCAGCAATGAGGCGGTTTGGCGTATTATAAACTTTCAAATCCATGGCGCTACCCGATTGTTGTCTACTTAAGTGTACACTTGGAAAATGGGCAGCGAGTCTATTTCACTGCAAATACCGCCCAACGAATTGCCGCCACACCAATGGACACAACGTTAAGGGCGTTTTTTCAACATTGTCAACAAAATCCTTTCCAAAGACGTTGACGTATCCACAAGTTACAAAGTAATATATCTAGGATACTACGAGGAAAGTATTTTGCAAACGGAAACCAAGCATGCCGGTTCCTGGGCAAGATGCTGTAGCAAGTGATGGATTAGGCCGGGTATACAGTGTCCATTCCAATAATGGCGAGAGTTATTTTATGAGAATGTTGCTTCATACTGTTCAAGGACCAACATCTTTCATAGCTTTGAGGACTGTTAATGGCGAAGTTTGTGAAACATTTACAGAAGCATGTCAAAAGCTGGGTTTACTCGAGAGTGACCGATACTAGGAAATGACACTTTCCGAAGCAGCTTACAAATATCTTCTCCATACTCCATTATATTAACAAGATGCAACCCATCAAATCCATACAGCCTACTGCAAAAATAAAAGAAGAGCATGAGCGAAGATGCATTTTTTGATTTCCGTAGGAACCACTCTGATCCGAACTTGCACTTTTTACCACAAATATTTAATGAGGCAATTATTCTTTAAGAAGACAATTGCATGGCGAAAAAATGTGAGACATTGCTACAGCTCGGAGTGCAAGCTCAGAAGGGATGAAGCTCCAGAGGGATGAAGCTTTACATCGAAGTCATGAGAAAGCGCATTCACAACGTCGTAAATCTGGCGTATCACGTTCAAACGGACAAACTACTTTTGGTGAACGATCAGAGAAGAGTCTACGATACTATCATGAAATGCGTGTAAGAACAGCGTGCGGCGGCCTATTTTTCTTAACCCTTATGTGAGTAGCAAGGTACCCGAGTACCTTTTGCACTTTCAAACATCAAGCTTTGTATGTTTCAGTCACAATAAAAAGTTTTAATTTTATGAGACCTTCTAGTTCAATTGATAAGAGTACGATCACACTTAAAAATGAGAAATTTTATAACTTGGACAAACGAATTAGACTAACAAAGGTGCCCAGGTACCTTTATATAATTCGCACAATATATTTCTGTTTATTTATTTAAAAAAAAACTAACAAACATTTTTTCATTCCGGTCGATAATATTTTTCACTGATGTGACACGTTGGGTTATTTACAGGTTGTTCTTCGAAAACTGATATGTTGCAGCTAATGCAAGATTGTTTTCAATTTATGTAATTTTAGCAATATCCTTTATACATTTCATAATTGCAAACAAACATTTAAAAAAAATCATGTAAGGTACCAGGGTACTTTAATCACTCAAATTATTTTTTTCTTCACTTATATGAGGTTTAAATGCACCTGGCGGCACAGGCAAAACATTTCTTATAAATCTCATAATCGCAGAGGTGCGTATGAGGCAGGAGGAGGTGCTTGCTATTGCACTATCTGGTATAGCAGCCACCTTAATGGCTGGAAGACAAACAGCCCACTTAGCTTTGAAGTTACCTCTCAATATTGCTACAGAAAAAGAACAATATGTGCTATAGATGTAAGCTAGAATTCTGGTCAAGCTCAAGTGTTAAAATTGTGCAAACTCATCCTGCGGAAAGAGTGTATGATGACACACAGGAAATCATTGGAAGCTCTTAACCGTACTTTACAAGACCTAAAAGGGAGTAGTGAACTGATGGGAAGAGTATTACTGGTTCTGACTTATGATCTTCGTCAAACGCTGCCCCAAAAACGCGGTCAACACCTGCTGATGAACTTAAAGTCTGCCTGAAAGTTTTAGCTATGTGGACAGAAACTCCAATTGTCAACAAATATGCAAATTTTCATTCAGCAAGAAACAGATTCGCAGCAAAATTTCTGCAGATTGGCGGTGTCACCTTCCCAGTTGATAAACTGACAGGCCAAATCACATTCACTGAAAAGTGAAAATCAGTGCCAGTTAGTGTCGTCCATTGAGCAGCTAATTCAAAAAATATACCCATACATTGACAAAAACTTCAAAAATCATGATTGACGATGCGAGAGAGTCATCCTTGCGCCCAAAGATGAAAGCGCGAATAAAGTTAACAAACAAATACAGAGCTAAATACCAGGCATTGCTACCACATAGAAGTCATTTGATTCTGTAGTGGACACCGGAGATGCCGCTAATTACCCGCTGAAATTTCTGAACACGCTAAAACCACCTGGAATGCCTTCTCATATCTTGAAATTGTATAAAGTAGCATAAATAATGCTTCTGCGGAATCAGGATCCCCGAGAGAATGAAATGAATTCCCCGGCTCTGTGTCAAAAGTCTTTTGCCAAATGTCATCGAAGCCACTGTATTGGTGGGGATTGCAAAAGAAGAGGACGTATTCATACTTCGCATACCGGTGATACCAAACGACGTTTGCAGGCGTGAATTTAGAAAGCTCTTGCTTGCTCTTGTTGCATGCTCAAGACTAGGGACTTAAAAAAAATTGGTATATTTTAGCTCCCGCATGAAAGTAAATAAATGTGGTTTACAAGATACTGTTAAAGTTAGCCGAAAGTTTCCAGCAGAAAGATAATGCAGATAGTGTCTTGAATACAACAAAACTCAGTTATGAACTCGAATTTAGGAGAATTTAGGATCGGGTTACATCATTCGGGTGAAGGAGAAATTATTTCAGTTTGTAGGAATTTAAAAATCGATAGGAGCGAGAGTATAAAGAGAGTTTAAAAATAGTCAAGACACTATCTGCATTATCTTTCGGCTGGAAACTATCGGCTAACTTTAATAGGGTAGTTACAAGCAAACATTGCGGTAAACCCAACAAATTGTTGCAGACACAGTTGTAATTTAACGAGTGATCAGCGCAAATTAATAAGTAAAAGTTAAGAGTGCGAAAGAACAGTGAACAGTAAAAGTTAACATACTGTTAAAGTTAGCCGAAAGTTTTCAGCCGAAAGATAATGCAGATAGTATCTTGAATACAGCAAAAATCACTCATGAACTCGAATTTAGAAGAATTTAGGATCGAATTACATCATTCGGATGAAGGAAAAATTATTTCAGTTTATAGGAATTTAAAACTCGATAGGGGCGAGAGTATAAAGAGAGTTTCAAAATAGTCAAGATACTATCTGCATTATATTTTGGCTGGAAACTATCGGCTAACTTTAACAAGGTAAAGTTAACAATTAAAGTTAACAATAAACGTGAAGTAGTAAACGAGTGAAATAAGTGAATTGCTGTTGAAATTAAAAGGAGTTAGAACACACAGTTCGAAACTTAAATCACTAAGTGTTTTATTTGCAAAACTGATTACGAATCTATATCGAACGACCAAAATTAGTAAAAATATATTTGAAAATGTACAGTTCTGTTATATCTATTGCACTAACTAATTAATATAAAGTATAACATCAGATTATTTAACAAAATAAATGAATTTTTAATTAAACAGTAGAAATAGAAAGAAAAGCAAGCTACCGGAATACCAACTTAAATTAAAACTGACCCTTCAATTAAAATTAGAAAATTTTAACAAAAAAAAATGAGAAAAGTTCTTAGTCAAATTAAAACCTCAAATTGAGTTTTCGCCGATTTAGCCGCTGCTCCCACAATCGTCTGAACTGGGCAAATATTGGGTTGTTTAGCAGGCCTGGTCTTTGTTCGAGGCTTAAGCTAGGTTAAGTATTTGTGGTACCATCTATCCCAGAAATGTTGTGTGGACCTATGGACTATAGTTGTTATCGAGATAGATAGATGCTCTAGGGACCGTTGTCAAATCAGGTGCAAGACTGGTAGAACAATTGTCAACAAGGATGGCGTCAACATGTCAAATTGATCTTCTGCCAGTTCTGGTTCTTTGCCGTGCATCAGCGATGCAATCTGTGTCATAATCGTATCTATCTATTCATCGGTGAGGATGTGATTGCCAATTGAACGCTGCCTCTTACAATCGTTCAAAGTTCGGTCAACTTGGTGGTATAAAAGGCCAATTGACTTTGAATTCTCTACAAATACAAGAAGAAATAAATTCTAAATTGGCATAAATTCTTTCAGCTTCGAAATACGAGAATTTGTTTGTCTAACATTTTTCGATGATGCAACTAATCAAGGGCAGAAGAACGCAAATTTTTTCGAAGTCGGAATAAGGCTCTCATAGCTCATCAATCAAATTACTATCAGTATCAGATAAGGTAATGGCAGTTTAAATGTGCATATCGATTACAATTTTCTAGTGTTACGAGGGATATAACCTTTGCCTAAATGTTGGCTAACAGTCTTGAGTCAAGGATAACCAATTTTGTTCGGTCCATCAAAATTTATGATTTTTTAGTACAGTTGGTATATAGTCATCTCGTTGCACAATTTGCAGGATTCTGCACGCATAAAATTTTTCGATGCATAATGTGTTTGCTACTGAATAAATAGTTTCAGCAATATGATCGATTTGATCGAGGCATCCTTGGTGTTTGCCATTACGAGTGAGGTACTTATTTTTCCAGTCTTATCGAAAGTTCAGATATATATGGCTGCGGCAAAAGCCTGCTCACTGGCATCGCAAAATCCATATAGTATTATCCCGTAAGCAAAGGTATCCTGGAGATCGATGTTTTTTTAATTTGGAGCCAATAGGTTTGTGCTTCAGCACGTAAATCGTCATATCAATCAATATCTACATGCCACAAATACTGAAACATGATTTCTGTGCAGATGACAAATTAAACTAAAACCTCCAACGGATAAAAAATCATGTTGGTAAATCAGGAATGTTGCCTCGAAAAAGAAATCGGTCTCTTTTAGTGTTCCAAGCCATAGAACTTTCTTGATTTCTAAATGTTCAGTGAAATACAAAGTAACCTCTACTGCCGATGGCTCATCAAGTGAATTTTTGGAATTTGATACTCATTTGTGTAAGTGTAATTTCACGCTTCAATTACCTGGACTCCCGAAATATGGGCGTCGATATACTTATTCGATGCAATAGCCATTCAGGCATTTTGGAATTTGGTTTCATTGCGATAGTTTCTTCAAAGCCCTATTTTTTCCAAATACGGTGACCTAGACTCGTCGGGGTTTTTCGACTATTAAAATTTATGATCTTTCTCGTGAATCCAGATCTGGCAGTACACTTCTCAACATCTGCGCAGAAAAGGAATTAATGCACTCGAGACATGATAAGAATATTATGCAAACTGTTTTACGCCATATAGTGGTTGGTTCCCATTCAAAGCGTTGTTTCATTGAAAATAATCGATTTCTAGCCACAACAAATGATTTTCCAAGTGGTAAATTTCTAACCACAAAAAATGATTTTCCAAGTGGTATATATACGAAAATTGAAAATTTACAATGAACTTAAATCGAAGACACTACCCTTAACAGTGATTTGGTGAGCGTTCAGAGGATTAACAAAATAAATCGAAAGACGTCTTCGTTTTGTATCAAAAAAACGTCACTTCCACTTAAGTTTTGAAAAACTGATCAACTAATCAGGTATTACAAAATTTATTTAGAATTTATTAGGTCATACTTGGTTATTTGTAAATGATATCCTTCTCAAGATAATTTCAAAAAAACGAAACAGATTCTAATCTACACAATTCGTGTAGGCTCTACAATCACTCAATTCGTAAAGGCTCTACAGAGGCCGAATTTTTGTGGAAAATCTCTTTTTGAAAAAAACTCCATTTCCGCCCACATTTTAGAAAACCGATTTGAACCGATATTGTTGCAAAATAAATTTTGATTCTTTTAAATAATAAATCGTTTTTCTCATTTATGACGTAATTTTCAAAATAAGTGCAAACAAGAAACGATTTTTTTAGAAGGAAGCTGCCACTTCCTGTGGATAGATTTTAAAAAAATGTTACTAAGACCTGGGCTTTTGAGAGGCCACAAACTTTTAGTATACACGAATCAACCAAAAAATTAAATTTCAAAAATTAAATACAGACCCACCCAAACAAACAGGATTTGTAAAAAAGTTTTTTTTTTACTACGGCGATAAAACGAATGGTAAATCATACAATACCTAAAAATGTATTAAAAATGGAATTATTCAAAATTTCATAAATAAATAAAAAATAAAAATTTATTGGAAATAAAAAATTAAATCAAAAATAATTTAAATACCAGAAACGATTAACTTAAGTACTTAATTGTTAACCAAATAGTGTAATAGCGTAAATCGCTGCTCTAGATTTTCATATTTCTTAGTCATACCAAATTCCATATGGTAACAGGGCCACATATTTTGACATGGCCAACAATGATAATCTAAGATGAAAACGTCACATCAGAAATAAAAATTATAAATTCACATAAATACATCAAAATGTATTGGCTTATTGTTAAAAATTCTGAGATCACAATACATAACCAACTGCTTCCGTGTGGCAATCTACAAAACAAGTGTAAATCTATGGAATCGGATTTTCAGGTTTTGCCAAGAAGACCAATGTTTAAATAATTTTGAATTCAGTTTTTCAAAATTGGATGGCTTGTATGTAAATGATATTGCAAAATCTGTTAGATTCGCTTCAGAGAATTTTAATTTAAGGATTTTTCTATCAGTCCAAGAAAAGGGCGTCCCAACGTTACGTTTCTAAAATATCAGAAAGGGCAATTTTAAAAATTTTATCGATTTTATTTGTTTCAGTAAGAGCCTAAGTGGCAAAACGGGTGAAAATTATAAAAATTTGAATAATTTTTAAATATTCGCAATGCTTCCGATGAGTCCAGAATTTCGCGTTAAAATCAGTTGTCGTTTTATACAGGTAGTATATGCAATCGAACAATTTTAAAAAGTTGCAGACGTTAAAAAATGTTCATACATATTTTCTTTAAAATAAAAATAACAAAACCACAGGTATGATTAAAATTGGTTTCAATGAAAATTTACGGTTGGGTTGTGTGATCATCTAATTACTATACTACCACCAAATTATTTATACACAATTAATAAGCACACCACAAGAACAGGAATTTTTTAATAATAGATGACATTTGAAAGCTCTCAGATACAGCAGTTTTTTCAGTATTTCGAAAAATTTCCATTTAAGCTTTAAATAATATAATTTTTAATAATTGATACTGCAATACTTTAAACTATAATATAATGTATAATCAGAAATACAACAATAACAATTTGAAACTACATTTTGGCACCAGACTTATATAAATGTTGTGTTGGCATGATATCATTACACAAGTATAGTTTATTTGTAGTTATATAGTTTTCCACAACCGGAACTGAAATAGTACATGAGAACAGCAAGAAAAACAATATACATACATTTAATTTCTACTGTTTTCGTTTCTATTTTTTCTTTGGAAAATTAGGAAAACCATACGCCACAAATATGTTGTTTTGTATATAGTTACATTATTCGAATTTTAATATAAATTATACAATTTTTGCATTTTTTTACAGTAATGGAAATAATTATATTAATGCAGTGCACTTATTGTATTTTTTTTTACGCGAACACCGAACCATATTGTTTAAAATAATACAGTAAAAACCTACCTGCATTTTACTATTTCGAAAAAAACGGAAACTTTCTTAATACAAATATACTCAATTTCCTTTCTGCAGGTATAATTATTTCCTTTTGATTTTGAATAAAATAAAGTAAAATTTAAATATTTTGATTTGTACTTGATTCGAATAACATTTATTTATTTCATTTAATTTGTTGTTTTGTTTTTCTCGTTTTGTCTGTGCAAAAGTTTTTCTTCGAATTTACTTTACTTTTCTATTTAATTTTCATTTCCCGCTTTCATATTTTATTATTTTTATTATCATTTCTCTCGAGTAAAACATTACTACAGCAAAAATTAAAAAAGAAAAAGAAAAGTTTCATTAAATGTCATTTATACAAATATTAAATTTAAATAATCAAATATTAATTTATTCAGATTATTATGAAGAAACAAACAAAATGGGAAATTGAATAATTTTCATTATGTATTGAAAATTTATTAATAATTTATTTCGATTTTTCTCGTTTTGTATAATATTAAACTTTTTGAATTTTACTAAATTAGTTATAAAATTAAATAACTATGGTGAACCAAAAAATTGAGATTCGTGCTGTTTTGGAATATTTAATTATTTGTCGGGTTACAATTATAACTTTGTTAGATGATGAATGGGTCTCTTCAACTATCCAGTTTTCGTTTTTACGGTCACACCTTTGATACTGTTAAAATAGCCGAAAGTTTTAGCCGAAAAATGTTGATAGTTTAGATTCAACATGAAAGGTTGACAATGCAGGTTCAAATGATCAAAATTGACACACCAGCAGATTTCTTCGATACAGATTGAAAAGTCGCAAGTAACAGTAACATTTTACAGATGAAAAGTTTGTATATCAAGATATTGTCGGCTAAATGCCGATCTGACCCTGTACCAATTTGATTAAACATAGAATTTGATTGTATGTAACGAGTGCGTGTGATGAGGATATAGGGCTGAAATGCTCCAATTTCCGATGTTTTGACCAAAAAATTGTCCACCATTTGAGATATTTCTAAGTGGCCGGTGTCAGTCTGACTATAAAAACTCTTTATAATATGACACTAGGTGGATTTTAATTCTAAGATTGAGATGTTCCAGGCTTCGGTATAACTTTGCCCATTCGGCTCCGCCGCTATACCCTACGACAATTTGTTACGACTGTGTTGTCTGTAACAAGACATAATATTCGTTTACGCGTGACATCCCCATATTTTGTTAAATTTTATGTTTTTACTCTTGGTTTCTTGCCTATGTTTTTACTCTTGGTTTCTTGCCTATGTTTTTACTCTTGGTTTCTTGCCTCTGTGTTGTTGGTGTCTGAACGCGTTTCGTGTGGAGGGATTCTCGTATGTTTTTGTTCGTTTGGTTGGTAGTAAAACAAAATGGGAGAGAGAGAGAACAATGCGAATCGAGTGTGTGCGTAAAGCAAAACATTCCATAAGAATGTTTTTCTTATATGCCTCTCGTTTATATCAATGCGAATTGATATAAATGAGAAACAGAGAAGAAAGACAATTCTTCTGGAATGTTTTGCGCGTCGCTTGTGCGACGCTCGAATTTTTTTTTTGAGATATCATTCGAGTGGTGAAATTGAGAGATTCAAGTTGTAATTTTTGTAAAATTCTTTTGGTGATTTTGAGATAAAAAAAAAAGTCGAGTAATTTTTGGTTTGTGAAGAGTGGCATGAAACTGCGCTCTAGTTTCTAAATAAAAAAATAAATAAAAAAATTGAAAGTTCAGTGTGACTTGGACACATTTTTCTTGTTAATTAATTATTTGTATCATTAAAATACGTATACATTTTTTGTGAATTTATCTGGGCATTTGTTTTTGCCTAAAAATGAAAATAAACTACATGAAAATCAGCCAAGTGTATTTCTTGATTTTCTTCTAATATTTTTGTGCATCCGACATCTTTAAAAATCTTGGACTTTTCGTTGTGTTTAATATTTTCTCCGTGGTTTGGTTATCAGTGTAATCAATTAAACGAATTAAAATAATTGTGTACTTGCCTTTTTATTAACGGGTGGCCGTATCGGGACGAGTTAACTTTATAACGTCAAACAGTGCGCATCGCATCGTACAATCATATTGGTTTTGTGCATGGCGTGTAAACGCCCAAAAATGGGTGTATAGGTGGCCAGGTGAGGCCACTTCATTTATTTTGCGGGTTGCAGTGAGCCAACGCACAACCGCGAGTGTTTTATGTGATTCCGGTTTTTACAACGCCCAATTACTTACGGATGGTCAATTGCGGTAGTTACCGTAATTACGGATTTTGGCGAGGCAACGCCCTATATTTTTGGATTGTGATTTTGGCGGCCAGTCGAGGCCAACATCGGGGTACTTTTGTGTAGCACCTGTGTCGGTCGGACACAGCGGCGGCGTTGCATAGCGGTATCGGTGAAGCGGGGAGTGGCATAACCAAGCCGCAACGACACGGGTGGCCAGCCGGCCATTTGTGTGTTTTGAGTTATCGGTGGTCTGCCGCACCGTTCGACCGCACAAGGTCAGCGTATTAACGTTAGCCAACCGGCTATTCTTATTTGGTATCGGGGAAAGGCCCCGCAACGGACGACCGCCCAAGGTCGCAGCAACACCAGCGGGGTTAACGGCACCAAAGCCGCAACGGTCCGGGTGGGGGCACCTGTGGCATGACGGCCGTTCAAGGCCGCAACAGTATTTTTTTTTTAAGGTACGATTTTTTTTTATATTTTTTTTGTTGCTCATTTTTCTTATTTTTATTTTTTTTACATTTTTTATTTTTAAATTTAAATTTATATTTTGTAATCGAGCGCCGCACAGCGGGTGCACGCTCGATGCGCATTGTTTCCTCTCTCTCTCATTCTCTCCTTAGCGTGGTACGGGTGGAGGGGGAAGTTTTTTTTCTCGGTGTTTTTTTTTTAAAAAATAAAATGAATTATTAAATTTTTCCGGTGAGGTGTGATGGGAGCGGAGACTCCCTCTGTGTCGGTTTAGTGTTTGAGGTCCCTTGGTGCCCGCATCCAATTCCGTAACCAGGGCTTGGCCCGTTTGAATTCGGATGGATGCGCGCACCAAGGCACCTCTTCCGTTATCATTTTTTTTTATTTTTTTATTTATTTTATTTATTATTTGACTATCTGCTGTTCGTTCCTCAGGTTCCGGCCGACGAATTTCGGCGGAATCCGGGTTTTATTTATTATTTGCGTTTCCCCAACTTTCTGTTAATCACGGTGTAGGCCAGGAACCATGTAAGCCTCAAACCCCACGACCCTAGCAATTCTCGCTGAGAACTTAGCCGGCAAAAGATCACCGTGGAGGCCTCTGCATGTGTTTAAGTGAAATCTGCAGGTTGGCAGTAGCCAGCTTGTAACAGTGGCGCCCAAACATTTCGCGAATTTTAAATTTTTTTTTGATTTTTTTTATGATTTGTAGCTTCACTCCCTTTGGCGTGCGTGTCCAGCGCCGAAACCAGTGTTCTGCTCTGTTTGACTTCGCCTGGACGCGCACACCAAAGCCAGTCTCCCGGTTGACATTCCCCCTCTGCGATCGCAACCAGCACGGGCTGTTTGATTGCGCGTAGATGGGGGTGTCATACCCCTATTCTTCAGACATCCGATTTCCGAGCTCTTTCCCATTTCCACTATGTGGTGTTCGATTGTGGTGGAGCTCGGATGTCATTTGTCTGGAGTTTAGCATAGCTTCATTTCTTCCCTTCCCCGAAATTTCTTGGCCGAAATTTGAGGAACGAAACATTATTATTATTATTATTATTTTTATTTTTTTTATTATTTAGCCGACACGGAGTGGGACTTCCGCTCTCATCATACCATCCGTATTTTTGAGATAAATAAATTTATAATTGATGTGGTTATTGGATTTTTTTTGGTATTTTTGTAATATTATTTGATACAATATTTATGATATTTCGATATTTTGTTTGATTTTGATTTCGTATAAGGGTTGTACTGGAACCCCCGAGTACATTTAGTACTTCATTTTTTTTTCCTATTTGTATCGTTTTTTTTTGGATTTATTATTCTGCCACTTTGCCTCCTTATTGGGTGTGTTGGTAGTTTCGGTTTCTTTATATATATATATATCTTTATTTTTGGTTTTTGTATTTCATTTTCAACGAGCCCCTCCAAATTAGGTTCTCGTCGAAAAGCGCCACTTTGGAGGGTATCTCGTCGTAGCCGGGTTAAGCAATCGTGGGAATCCGGGCCCCACAAAACACTATAAGGTAACCATTCCTTTATCATTATTAATTTTTTTTTTCTTCGTTTTATTATCTAGTTATAGTGGGTGTGGAAATAATTATATAAGTTCACTTTATTCTGAAACCTTCAGTTTCGAGTAAAGTTATTTTGAATTAAACTTGTTGTATTATGTATTAAATTAATAAAGACTATGTCACTTTTTGTTTTCGCCAAATTAAATCGAGCGAGTTTATCCTTTCTATCCTGTCATCATCCAAAATGGATATCACCTTACTGGATCAAGATGAGTTGGGGCAAAACTTTACCGACCAGCCATTATTGTCTGAGAGCGGCCTCAATTACACTGGATCTCCTTCGGACATCTCCATCGACATGTTCCTGTTTCAGGTAGACACCATCGCTTCGTCTCGCGGATTGTCCGACCAAACATTATTATTCGAGCTACATACCATCCTGGAAGATATCGCCTTGCAGTGGTATTGGACATTCCGCAAACATAATCCGAACGCTACCTGGACAGATCTACGAAGCGGTATCATCGAGCGTTTTAAAGACCGTCGCACCAATTACGAAATCCGGCGAACCGTCGAGGCACGCAAACAACGACCCAACGAAAGTTTCCTAGATTTTTTCGATCAAGTGTGGAGTCTAACGCTACAATGTCGTACACCGTATTCGGACGAGGAGCTCATCGAAATTTTAATGGCGAACATGAAGCCAGAACTACAGTTTCATCTCACCGATCGTCGGTTTAGCACCATAAATGAGCTGGTCAAAAGTTGCTCTGCTTGGGAGGAGTCCTTCAGGCGGATCAAAGCTACGGCGGACCCTGCAATCCATCCACGACGCGTGATCAATGAGTCATCAGGCAGTCCGTATGATGATGTTGGAGCATATGACCCTCATGAGTATTATCCCTTTACTGATGTTCTACCTGATAACTCAGTATCCGCAATTCACACGGGGAGCAGGTTTCCATCGGCAGCGGCGAGACGTCCTGGAGGACAAATCTCAACAGACAACTCGAGATCAGATTATATACAGCCTTCGCATTACGGTAAAAATGTCGTCACCACAACGGCCACTCAGACGGAGTGTACCGAGATCAAATCTACCTCCACCCAGACTGCTGATAGGACAGAGGATAGAGCCACTCAAACTGATCCAGAAGAATGCAGCGAGCAACACAAACGCGGAACTCCGCTCACCGTCGAATCCGATGAAGAAGTAAACTCGTCTGCCAGTAATGATTCCTTTTCCGATCCTTCTTCCCCACCAAATTCCCCTTCCCTTCCTGTCGCTCTAAAGTTTTTCTATAATTCTCCGTCGTTAGCCAAGTTAGATCGTTTAAAACGTTCCAAGAAATATTGGAACCACCGCGCTACAATGAGAAACGACGTGATTTCCTCCGTTTTGTTCTCCGAGGGTAGTGACACTCGGCCTTACGCCCAGGTCTTTATCAATAAGATCCCTTTTAAGGGTCTTCTCGACAGCGGGGCGAGTGTCAGTGTTCTCGGGAATGGAGCGGAGAAAATCTTGTCGAATCCATTCGTAGAGTTTCATAATTTTCCATCCACGATAACTACCGCGAGTGGTCAAGTCCAACGAGTATTTGGTTACATACGAGCTAACGTCGAGTTTAATGGAATCACTCAAACTATGAATTTTCATGTTGTTCCTTCCTTAGAACAACCTCTCTATTTGGGTATTGATTTTTGGAATCGTTTTGGAATTTCCCCAAAAATCTCCGCGTTAAATAACTCGGACGAATTAGGTGAAGCTACCAACACACCCAAATTTCATATTTTAACATCTAGTGATCGCCGTAAATTGGATCTTATCCGCGAATGTTTCCCGAGCAGCGATATTTTAGGTTTGGGCCGCACATCCCTCATCACTCATATGATCGATGTCGGTTCCGCAAAGCCAGTCAAACAACGTTTTTATTCCGTATCCCCAGCTATCCAGAAACTCATGTATGCCGAGTTGGATAGGATGTTGTCTTTGGGGGTCATCGAGGAGTCACAAAGTTCCTGGTGTTCACCGGTCACGTTGGTGCGTAAGGCCAATGGCAAAGTTCGTCTGTGCTTGGATGCTAGAGAACTGAACAAGGCAACCGTCAAGGATGCGTATCCGCTGCCCATAATCAACGGATTGTTGGGTCGTTTGGGACACACCCGATTCATTTCGGCGATTGATTTGAAGGATGCCTTTTGGCAGATCCCACTCGACCCAGCATCCCGCGATAAAACAGCGTTTACGGTTCCTGGACGGCCCTTGTATCAGTTCAAGGTGATGCCGTTTGGCTTATGCAACGCCCCACAGACGCTTTGTCGCTTAATGCACCGCGTGATCCCGTACCAGCTACACGATAAGGTCTTTGTGTACCTCGATGACCTTCTGGTCACATCCTCCACTCTGGCCGAACATTTCGATTTGCTTCAACAGGTTGCTGGATATCTGTCGGATGCTGGTTTAACAATCAATTTGACGAAAAGTAAGTTTGTGTTGAAAGAAGTCGACTATTTAGGTTATATTGTGGGTGATGGTTGCCTCCGTACAAACCCAGATAAATGTAAAGCTATTCTGGAGTACCCTATTCCGAAAACGACGAAACAGATTAGACGTTTTCTGGGAATGTGCGGATGGTACCGTCGCTTCATTCCGAATTTCGCCTCCTTAGCTTCTTCTCTCACCGATCTTACTGGTAAAAACACTAAAATATGTTGGTCTGCAGCTGCTGATTCTTCTTTTAACGCTCTCAAAACCGCCTTGTCAACGGCTCCAGTTTTGACGCATCCTGATTATACAAAACCCTTTTTTATTCAGTGTGATGCCAGTGCCGTTGGGGTCGGTAGTGTCTTATTTCAGGTGGACACCGAGGGGGTGGAGCGGCCCATTGAGTTTTATTCCCATAAGCTCAATGCGGCGCAGCGAAACTACTCGGTGACCGAGCTGGAATGCTACGCTGCCGTCCTCAGCGTGCGAAAATTCCGTCCTTACGTGGAGGGCTACCCGTTCGTCATTTACACTGACCATTCCAGTTTGCGCTGGCTAATGAGTCAAAAAGATCTCTCCGGACGTTTGGCGAGATGGAGTCTTAAACTCCAAGCGCTGGATTTTCAGATTGGTTACCGAAAAGGTTCAGTTAACGTTGTACCTGATGCGTTGTCTCGAGCTTTTCCGGATGAATCCGCTCTTTGTGAGGATGATTCCGAAAGTAAGAGCACGCCTGATCCTGGTGTTCAATTTGGAGATCCAGTCTTGTCGAGTAAAAATATCGACCCTTCCGTGGATGCGTTAGTTCCTTCGTCAGTCCCTGTATTACACGTTGATCAAAATTCGGTTGCGTTCCAGGATCCAGATTACGTCGATCAGATCGAAAAAATTCGTAGCTTAAAAGATTGTTCGCACAACTACAGAATCCAGGATGATAAACTGTTAATATCCCCTTCGTTTGGTTTTAAATACACGGATACTGACCTCTCGAACTGGAAATTAGTTATTCCGAATAGCTTGACCCAATCACTAATCGAACAGGCTCACGTACCTCCCACTTCAGCACATTTAGGCGGCAGCAAAACTCTCGAGCGCCTTCAGCGTCAATTTTTCTGGCCTCAGATGGCGAAACAAGTCAAACAATACGTTGCTAGCTGCACTAAATGTAAAATGAACAAGGCTGTTAATTACTCAACACAACCAGCCATGGGAGCACAGGTTACGTCAACTCGCCCGTTCCAAAAATTGTATGTTGATTTTTTGGGTCCGTATCCACGTTCGAAACTCGGTAACACCTTCATCGTTATCATCTTGGATCATTACTCGAAATTTGTCGTTGTAAAACCTCTACGGGAAGCGTCTGCTCTTTTGCTGTGTCGATTCTTAGAAAACGAAATATTTCTGTTGTTCTCGGTTCCCGAAATAATCACGTCCGACAATGGGAAGCAGTTCACCTCGAATCTATTTAAAGACTTGTTGGCTAAGTACGGCGTAATGCACATTCGAACGCCTTTGTATTCGCCTCAAAGCAACGCCTCCGAGCGTGTCAATAGAACTTTAATTGCTAGCATTCGATCATATTTGAGCGATCACGATCATAATTTGTGGGACAAGAATTTGCAAGAAATTGCAGCCGCGTTACGAAATGCTGTACATGATACGATACATTATTCCCCTCATTATGTCGTGTTCGGTCAACATATGTCGATGCATGGTTCGGATTACTCACTGCGACGATTACTCGATGAACATGATCCCAGCGAAGTCCAGGTATGGGCTAAGCCAGATCGAGTAAACCTCCTAAAAGATCGTATAACTCACTACTTACGCGTAGCACACGAAAAGGGGTCTCAACACTACAACCTGCGTAGTAATAAGCGTTCTTTTCGAGTTGGCCAACCCGTCTTTGTACGATCTTTTGTTTTGAGCGATGCGGTGAATAAATTTTCCGCCAAATTGGCTAGCAAATTCAAACCCGCGGTAATTTCCGGTAAAGTAGGACAAGTGGCGTACGCAGTCGAAGATCTGAGTGGCAAAAACCTAGGTACTTACCACCTTAAAGACATTCGCGCCTAATCATATCGCCCACCTCGTTTGTTTACATCGTTTGTTATCTCGATCCCATTGTTTGTTTTAGGCCCGGCTCATGAGACATCTCAGGGTGTGGGACGTTCCCACGTTTGTTACGACTGTGTTGTCTGTAACAAGACATAATATTCGTTTACGCGTGACATCCCCATATTTTGTTAAATTTTATGTTTTTACTCTTGGTTTCTTGCCTATGTTTTTACTCTTGGTTTCTTGCCTATGTTTTTACTCTTGGTTTCTTGCCTCTGTGTTGTTGGTGTCTGAACGCGTTTCGTGTGGAGGGATTCTCGTATGTTTTTGTTCGTTTGGTTGGTAGTAAAACAAAATGGGAGAGAGAGAGAACAATGCGAATCGAGTGTGTGCGTAAAGCAAAACATTCCATAAGAATGTTTTTCTTATATGCCTCTCGTTTATATCAATGCGAATTGATATAAATGAGAAACAGAGAAGAAAGACAATTCTTCTGGAATGTTTTGCGCGTCGCTTGTGCGACGCTCGAATTTTTTTTTGTTTAATTCAGCCTCAGCTTGAACTAATTTAACACTTTTAATACACTTTTAATTCCGAGCTTTCCACGGGTGAGGGCTAATACCGGAATATTGTAATAAAAGCGTATAGTAGAGTTTGATTAGAACTGAGTAGTTCATTTATTTTTTGGCGTTTATATACAATTTTGATAGTTTCTTGTTGTTGTTTTTTACATTACATATGATCATATATCAATTACAATATTTTAATATTTTATAAACTCCAAAAGTGCAGAATTGCATGTAAAAAATTAATTATTTTATTTATAGCTAAATTAAAATTAACATTCTGTAAAACTGCATATTGTTGCAGTTAAATGACCCTGTTCATATTGAACATCTTGCGGCGCGGGTTTGGACGGGACTTGGAAGAACGGATGATTGGTTACGGCGGTTTCTTCGTATGTGGCGAATTATGACAGTTATCCCAACCGCAAGTGCTATCCATAGGATAAGATGTATTGCTGTATAATGATGAATATGATGAAAGTGCTCGTTGGTTGTATTCTCTTCTACCTCTTTCATAAGGGAGATTTGTTCTTCTAAACCCCTTGTATCTGGAGTGGTTAATAGCTCATTTTCCTCATAGTTTTGTTTAGATATCTCTATTGTTAAATCTTTTAAGTGCATCCCCTTTAAGTATGGTGCAATTCCGAAATTCTCGATGGTAGTTTCAAATCTATCAGAGGCCAGTATGCTTAAGTGATTGTCTCTAAGGGCGCATCCCGATTCTAGCTTTATTATTCCCGACCCTGATAATTGCTTTTGGTTTGTAACTGATCCACATACAACCGTCACAGTTGTTTCCTTTGTCATTACGAATACCCATTGATTTGGTGCGTATAGTTTTATCCAAAGGTTTGAAGTAACATTTTGGTATTTTATCTCACATATGTCTTGTAAATTGGACCTGTGTTGCAATATTGCGATTTCACAGTTGGTTCCTTCCCAGACACCTGACAGTATTGTTGGTATCTCGCATAATAGATGATCATCATTGATAATGTTGCATTTAGATATATCTCTGGCTGATAGTTGCGTAAAATGTTCATTTTGAATATCAACGGCGATAAATTCAGTTGTTGGCACTATATGTGCACGCCTTTCAGTTACTAATATATTAGGTACAGCTACTACTGAATAAATGTTATAGGCCCAAACATATGATAAGGGAATTGAAATTTCGATTATCACATATGCTTTTGTCACTCTAGTCCTGGTTGTCATACTTTTAAATAAGTGGTCTAACTTGCGCAATCCGTGACCCGGAATTGTAATGGAGACTGGTATTTGTTTTCTTATAGATGCTATTTGTTCTTCAAGTTGTGATGGGCTCAATAAAAGTGGGTGTAAAATGTTTAGATGTGCATTGTGAATAACCTCTAGTATCGCCTCCTGCACATCCCGTAAACTTCCCGTGGCAACGACTAGTTCAAGGGATGTCATTAAAATAGTTAATACTTGTTGTTCCGTTACACGTGTGTTATTTATGTTTTTTTCTAAGTGCTGCAACCTCCTCTGAATGTTATTAATAGCCTGTACTGTGGCATTTTGGCTGTGCTTGAATAGTTTTACAGAGTTATCAATCATGGAGGTTTGATTCTTTATTAGCAGTAATAAATGATCTTCATTGGTTTCTATAGTTTGAAAATGTTCTTCATATTGATCTGCTTCTCTCTGCGTTAATATTCCAAACATGTCACCTAACACTAAACCTGTAGTGTCACCAATCCCCCGTTTCGCTCTGGTTACTTCTTTATTGGATGACATCAGTAATTGATTGCCTTCATCTATTCTACTCATTTGAGATCGTAATTGCTGGATTACTAGTTGACAGTTAAACCTCTCCATATCTATTACCGAATGTACTGTTTTACACATAGTTGCAAGTTCATCTATTAAGCGGTATGCTTGAGTTGTTTCTTCCCAATACGTATTTAAATTATACCGCACAACCAAAGTCCATCTCATGGCAACTAGCTCCATCTTACTGATTTCCTCAAGATATATGCCAGTAGAATGTTTGAAGTTCTCAATCTGCATCAGTTCTTTGGCGCTGGTGGTAGAAAAACAAATGCTCATCAGGGCCAATAATGCCAGATGAAGCTTGATTCCCCCTTTCGCCTGTCTTCCTGGTTGGCGTCTAACTGGGTCATTGGTGTTAGGTGTTGCTAGTTTTGCATCTGGAGTCTTATTTGCGTTAATTATTTGTTGTGACCATGAATTGTCTTCTTCGCTTGGTAGCTTGCACAACTTAGTGATAGGTCGTTTATAGATATTCTGGCTGCATTTTATGGACGCAATACGAACCAAGCCATCTGAGCCAGTATGCACCTCCTGTACTCTCCCCATTTTCCAACGTGACGGCGGCAGTGATTCTTCCTTCAGTAGAACGACATCCCCTACAACTAAATTGGGCTGACGTTCCCTCCATTTAGTACGTTGTTGTAACTGGTGCAGGTAGTCTCTAGACCATCTTTTCCAAAAGTCATCTACAATCTTTTGTACTAAATGCCAACGTGTTCTTAGCGTGCAAGTAACATCATTACTTTCTGGGACTACCTTTATTGGTCCGCCTATTAGAAAATGCGCAGGTGTTAAAGATTCTAAATTTTCCGGATGGTCATACAAGGTAGTCAATGGTCGAGAGTTTAAGCATGCCTCTATTTGAGTCATTAATGTTGTTGCTTCTTCAAATGTCAATGCGGTCTCACCTATGACTTTCTTCATGTGAGTCTTTACTGACTTTACCCCTGCCTCCCATATGCCACCAAAGTGTGGTGCAGCAGGTGGTATGAAGTGCCAGGTAGTTTCATCTTGTTGAAATACCCTTGCAATTTCTGGTTCTAGAGCTGCAATCTTCGTGCGTTGTTGTTTCAGTACTCGTTCTGCACCAACAAAGTTGGTACCATTATCCGAATAGATTTCTCTACACAACCCCCTGCGAGATGTGAACCTGCGGTAAGCTGCTATAAATGCATCTGTTGTTAATCCGCTGACTACTTCTACATGTAAGGCCTTGGTGGTCAGGCAGACAAATACCGCAATGTATCCTTTGTACGTGGTTTGACCTCTTCCTATCTTGTTCCTCAGTTGAATCGGCCCGGCATAATCAATACCCACCTTGCTGAATGGCCGTGATGGAGTTACTCTGCAGGACGGTAAATCACCCATTAGTTGGTTGAGGGTTACTTGTTTAAATCTTATACATGTAACACATTTCTGTATAATATGACGTGTCAGATTTCTACCATTAATTATCCAAAATTTATTGCGAACATTTGCCAATGTAAGTTGTATGCCCCCATGAAGTGTTGTAGTAGTATGAGCATCTTCAATTATTCGCTTGCTGATTGAGCTTTCCTTCGGTAATATAATTGGTTGCTTTTGATTCATTGGTAGTTGCGAATTTTGTAAACGTCCGTGTAATCGTAATATCCCATCCTTGCTCATGACTGGATTTAACGCAGATAGTTTGGATTTTTTATTTAATAAAATCCCACTCATCAATGCCTGAAGTTCTTTACGGAAGTATCGGTGTTGTTCAATCCTAATTATTTGGACTTCCGCGAGTTTCAGTTCTGGTACTGTCACTTCTTTCGACTGTCGCCGTTGTTTATGAACATGCACGTTTATGAACCTTTGGCAGTACACCAATATACGCTTCAACTTATGAATGTTTGAAATTTTATCAATTAATTCATGTAGCGCGTTTGCTTTAGATTCAGCGGTTATTGTAAGACAAGTGATATCCGCTGCGCTGTCCTGGTTGTGATCACCTTGTATTTGTGGACCCTTGTGCGAAGGTGATGATGGCCATGCATCAGAATTTTCCTGCAAAAATGTTGGTCCCGTCCACCAGATCGAGCCTTGTGAGGTGATGGTAGCCGCTGCCAATCCTCTTGTTGCTAAATCAGCTGGGTTTAGATTTGTTGGTACGTAATTCCATTGTAGCTGAGGTAAATTATCTTTAATCTGAGATACCCGATTGGCTACAAAGGTTTCTAACTTCGGAATATCAGCTCTTATCCAGCTTAAAACTATGGTGGAATCCGTCCAAGCGAACATCTTTACATCCTGCATGTTCATGGTATTTTTAGCGTATCTTAGAAGCCTAGATAACAGATGCGCTGCGTTTAGTTCCAGCTTCGGAACTGTCAGTTTTGTTTTGATTGGAGCAACTCTGGTTTTTGCTACTAGCAAACTGGTTGTAACTTGCTCGAACGTATTTGTGGTTCTTAAATAGACCACCGCTGCATATGCTTGTTGCGAAGCATCTGCAAATCCATGTAACTCTGATTTTTGTGTTGACGTTGTTTTAACCCATCTTGGTACCTTTATTTTGCTTAATTCATCTAATTCGTTCTTATACTTTTTCCATTTTGCTTCAATAGCTTCTGGTAGCTTGTCATCCCACTGTGTACCAGCTCTCCAAGTGTCTTGCATTAACAGCTTTGCTGTTATCGTTATTGGTGATAACCAGCCGACAGGATCAAATAATTTTGAAGAGTCGGACAACAGTAGCCGTTTCGTTGGTTCTTCTGTTGAAAGATTTAGCCTGGTCAGGTCAAATTCAAATGTATCATCCTCAGGACTATAGAGAATCCCTAGTGTTTTTATTATGTGGTTGATTTTTAAATTAATCATTCCTTTTGCTCGTAGGTGGTCAGGAACATTAGTCATGACTTCAGCTGAATTCGACGCCCATTTGTGCAATGGAAATCCTCCGCTCCGTGCAAGTCTTGTCATCTGTTGTTGAATGGTTACGACCTCCTCAACGCTGTCACCCCCAGTCAGTAGATCATCCACGTAAAAATCTCTTTCCATGATCCTTGCAGCTGTCGGATAGTTGTTCTTTTCATCTTCTGCCAATTGCATTAATGTTCTTACAGCAAGAAACGTCGCTGCCGTTGTTCCATAGGTAACCGTTTTTAGTTTGTATTCTCCTATTGTTTGTGATGGATTTTTTCGCCACAATATGCGTTGTAAGTTCTGGTGACCATGATGCATCCAGATTTGCCGGAACATCTTTTCCGCATCTGCTGTTAGCACGAATTTGTGTGTTCGCCACCTCAAGATGATGTCAATTAGGTCACCTTGAATTTTGGGGCCGTTCATCATTATGTCATTTAACGATAATCCCGAAGTAGTTTTGCTCGATGCATCGAATACTACTCTTAGCTTTGTGGTAGTACTTTCGTGGTTGATCACTCCATGATGTGGTATATAGTATACTGGATTGTCATCTGGATCATCTTTTGCCAATTGCATATGCCCCTGCGCTAGATAGTCTTCCATAAATTCGTGATATAATTTAGCGAATGGTTTATCTTTTAGAAATTTTCTTTCGATTTGCAGTAATCGTGCTACTGCTTTTTTTCTGGATTCTCCTAGCATAGATGGTTCTACTTTGAACGGTAAGTGTACCATGTATTTCCCATCTGGTAGTCGCGTTGTGCTTTCTGCATATAGCTTTTCAGCGATTGCTTCCTCCTGGGTATGTGTTTTTTCTTGCGGAATGGCATCATTTTCAATTAATAAGTCTAGTTGTTGCTTAATTGTTTTGGTTGTGACCATTGACAACATTTTATCTTCTTGGTTATTGCCTGTGCTGCCCATTATGATCCAACCAAGCTCAGTTTCTTGGGCAATTGGATCTTGTGGGTGTCCTCTAATGATGTTACTGTTTACAATTAGAGGATAGTAGTCAACACCGATTATTACGTCAATGCTATTGGACTTGTTGTATTGTGGATCTGCAAGTTGTAAATGCTGCAAATGTGCCCATTTGTTGGTATCAAAGTCGATGTCTGGAATATTATCCGTTAATTTTTTGAACACCATTGCTTCAAACTTAATTTCAAACGAACTCTGAAGCCTTGAAGATAAAGTTAGTTCGACCTTATGACTGCACACTCCGGCTTCCTTTCCTCCCATTCCTGAGATTTTAGTGTTGACTTGTTTCTGCGTAGCCTTAAGAAGATTTGCTGCCTTTGCGGATATGAATGACGCCTGAGAGCCTGGGTCAATTAATGCTCTAAAGAGCATGCATTTTCCCTCGCTTGTTGTTAATGCGATTAGAGCTGTAGGTAATATCGCAGGACCTAATTGTGTTGTTAAATAACTTTTAGATACTCGCTGCATGTCTGCGTTTGAATCGATGTGCAGTCCTGTGTTATGCTTTCCATTGCATATGTTACATTGGTTTTTCTGCCTGCATACATATGTTTCATGTTCTGCTGATAAACAGTTTCTGCATAATTTATGAAGCATTGCCATTTGCGATCTTTCACTGGAATTTAATTTCCTAAATCCTCCACAATCATTAATTTTATGTCCCCCTCGGCAGTAGACACAGATATTTGTTGTTGTTAAGAAGGTCCTTTTAACTATTTGAGCTTTGTTTTCACGTGAGGCGGTTGTTGGTAGGATTAATGGCTTTTGGTTGCCATTGGCCTCTAATGATTTGAACCTTCCTTCCAAAAATTTTAAAAATTCCGTTGTTGTTTGGAATTCCCTTGGATCTTCTAAGGAGATCTCATAGAGTCGCCTTGACTCATTGTCTAGTTTTTTAGTTAATATGAAGATTATTATTGAGTTCCACGATTCAATGCTTACCCCTGCGTTACGTATTCCGTACAAACATTCAATTGTTGTATCGTGAAGATTTCTCAGTGCCGCTGCAGACTCGATGTTTATATTTACTTGACTGAGTAACGTATTTAAATATGTTGAAATCAGTAGTCTCCTGTTGTTATATCTGCTATTCAAAATTTCCCAGGCGGCTTGGTAATTTTCTTCTGTTGGTTGTAGGTGGTTGATTAATTTGGCCGCAGCACCCTCTAACTGACCCTTTAGATAGTTAATTTTATGGGTATCACTGATCTGTCTATTCTCATGGATGAGTTTGGTGAATGTGTCACGAAATCCAGTCCACTTCTGGTAATCTCCAGCAAATATTGGGATTTGAATTCGTGGTAGCCGAATGTCCGTTGTTTGGTTTGTTGGTATAATTTTATCGGTTTCATCTATCCTCGTTGTTATTTGAAGGATTACTGATTGACACTTGCTATCAATGTTCTCAAAGTACTGTTCTGTGAAGTACTTTATACGTTGTTCTTCCTCATCAGTAACGAGCATGCAAATTTCCTCATGGAGTTCAGCTATTTGTTCCATGAGTTTTTGCATCACTCCAAGTGACAGTTTCATTGCCGGTTTTGGCCCAGTCACGACAAGGTCTTCGGCCTCATCAATCTTCCTGTAGAGACTCCTCATCCGAATCGTCTGTCGTTTTATTAATTGCTGCAACTCTGGATTCATTGTTTCCAAACCTGCATCTTTGTTGTTACTGGTGTTCGACTCTGATTGGCTTCTACTGCGATGCTCTGGGACCGGTGTAAGTGGTGGGCCGTTGTTTAGTTTTGCACGCATTATAGTAATAAATTCATTATATTTTCCCACTACACTTGTTACCGTTTTAAAGTACGGGTGCTCTAAGTTGACATCTTTCAGCTTCCTTATTTGCTCATCTGTTTCTAGAAACTTTGTATAAAGCTCCTTTAATTGTTGGATTCGGTTGGTGAGGTAAGTTTTTGTTTTCCTCTCTGGGCCATCCTTCTTATAATTAATACATATTTTATCAATCTGAGTCGCAAGCTGTTCTTGATTGAATGCAAGGGTTTCCATTTTTGAATTTAGGCAGTTCTCGTTCGCCAGTTGATTAATTATCGCGTGTTACTTGTTCTAATGTAGAATACGCGTTTGTTTTTGCCTGTTCTTAATGGCTCGAAGGACCACTGTTTAATTCAGCCTCAGCTTGAACTAATTTAACACTTTTAATACACTTTTAATTCCGAGCTTTCCACGGGTGAGGGCTAATACCGGAATATTGTAATAAAAGCGTATAGTAGAGTTTGATTAGAACTGAGTAGTTCATTTATTTTTTGGCGTTTATATACAATTTTGATAGTTTCTTGTTGTTGTTTTTTACATTACATATGATCATATATCAATTACAATATTTTAATATTTTATAAACTCCAAAAGTGCAGAATTGCATGTAAAAAATTAATTATTTTATTTATAGCTAAATTAAAATTAACATTCTGTAAAACTGCATATTGTTGCAGTTAAATGACCCTGTTCATATTGAACATTTTTTGAGATATCATTCGAGTGGTGAAATTGAGAGATTCAAGTTGTAATTTTTGTAAAATTCTTTTGGTGATTTTGAGATAAAAAAAAAAGTCGAGTAATTTTTGGTTTGTGAAGAGTGGCATGAAACTGCGCTCTAGTTTCTAAATAAAAAAATAAATAAAAAAATTGAAAGTTCAGTGTGACTTGGACACATTTTTCTTGTTAATTAATTATTTGTATCATTAAAATACGTATACATTTTTTGTGAATTTATCTGGGCATTTGTTTTTGCCTAAAAATGAAAATAAACTACATGAAAATCAGCCAAGTGTATTTCTTGATTTTCTTCTAATATTTTTGTGCATCCGACATCTTTAAAAATCTTGGACTTTTCGTTGTGTTTAATATTTTCTCCGTGGTTTGGTTATCAGTGTAATCAATTAAACGAATTAAAATAATTGTGTACTTGCCTTTTTATTAACGGGTGGCCGTATCGGGACGAGTTAACTTTATAACGTCAAACAGTGCGCATCGCATCGTACAATCATATTGGTTTTGTGCATGGCGTGTAAACGCCCAAAAATGGGTGTATAGGTGGCCAGGTGAGGCCACTTCATTTATTTTGCGGGTTGCAGTGAGCCAACGCACAACCGCGAGTGTTTTATGTGATTCCGGTTTTTACAACGCCCAATTACTTACGGATGGTCAATTGCGGTAGTTACCGTAATTACGGATTTTGGCGAGGCAACGCCCTATATTTTTGGATTGTGATTTTGGCGGCCAGTCGAGGCCAACATCGGGGTACTTTTGTGTAGCACCTGTGTCGGTCGGACACAGCGGCGGCGTTGCATAGCGGTATCGGTGAAGCGGGGAGTGGCATAACCAAGCCGCAACGACACGGGTGGCCAGCCGGCCATTTGTGTGTTTTGAGTTATCGGTGGTCTGCCGCACCGTTCGACCGCACAAGGTCAGCGTATTAACGTTAGCCAACCGGCTATTCTTATTTGGTATCGGGGAAAGGCCCCGCAACGGACGACCGCCCAAGGTCGCAGCAACACCAGCGGGGTTAACGGCACCAAAGCCGCAACGGTCCGGGTGGGGGCACCTGTGGCATGACGGCCGTTCAAGGCCGCAACAGTATTTTTTTTTTAAGGTACGATTTTTTTTTATATTTTTTTTGTTGCTCATTTTTCTTATTTTTATTTTTTTTACATTTTTTATTTTTAAATTTAAATTTATATTTTGTAATCGAGCGCCGCACAGCGGGTGCACGCTCGATGCGCATTGTTTCCTCTCTCTCTCATTCTCTCCTTAGCGTGGTACGGGTGGAGGGGGAAGTTTTTTTCTCGGTGTTTTTTTTTTAAAAAATAAAATGAATTATTAAATTTTTCCGGTGAGGTGTGATGGGAGCGGAGACTCCCTCTGTGTCGGTTTAGTGTTTGAGGTCCCTTGGTGCCCGCATCCAATTCCGTAACCAGGGCTTGGCCCGTTTGAATTCGGATGGATGCGCGCACCAAGGCACCTCTTCCGTTATCATTTTTTTTTATTTTTTTATTTATTTTATTTATTATTTGACTATCTGCTGTTCGTTCCTCAGGTTCCGGCCGACGAATTTCGGCGGAATCCGGGTTTTATTTATTATTTGCGTTTCCCCAACTTTCTGTTAATCACGGTGTAGGCCAGGAACCATGTAAGCCTCAAACCCCACGACCCTAGCAATTCTCGCTGAGAACTTAGCCGGCAAAAGATCACCGTGGAGGCCTCTGCATGTGTTTAAGTGAAATCTGCAGGTTGGCAGTAGCCAGCTTGTAACAAATTTTGGTTGTAGGTTTTGAGTGAGTTTGATGGGGTTATAGTGGTGGAATTTTGATTTGGCGAGACAGACAGCGATCTGACTATACAAATTCGATGGCCCATAACCAAAAGTTGATAATGATTAATAGTTTTTGGTTGGTCTGATGAGGTAAAGAGAGGTAAACTGCTGAAATTATATTGTTTCCAAGGTTGGTTTATAAAATTGTATACAAATTCGATATCCCATGACCATAGGTATAGATTTTGAATAAAGGTTGTGGGTCTAATGAGATTATCAGGGTGAAACTTTGATTTTCATCATGTTTTGTCGATAAAATCATTCAACATTTGAAATAATCGTTTGTCATTCCAGATTTTGATAGACGATTTTATCGACAGAGAAAGGCGAAAATGTAAACTGTATCCCTATTAGCTCATTACAGACTCACCACAAACCTATAATCAAAATCTTTCCGTGGTCATGGACCATCGAATTGACATAGCTAGATTGGTATTTCGAGAATTTTTGGCTATAATGGCAATTAACCCTTATAACCTCATCAGGCCCCCATGGTCATAGACCATCGAATTGAAATAGCCACATAGGAATGTATCAGCTGGCAAAATTTCGAATGAAGATCAACTTTATCGAACGACGCATGAATAAATGGAAAAAAAACAAAATTTCACCCCTGTACGCTAATCACAAGCACCCCTAACCTAATCAAGATCTAGCTCTGATTATGAGCCTTGGATTTGGCATTGTCAGACTGGTATCTGACTGGCATTATCTCAAATTGCAAACTATTTTAACGACAATTACAATCCGATGAATGCTTGACAATTATTAAACTTATTTCTCAAAATTTTGCTATTGTATGGAACAGATAAGACATTTGACTACTATTACCTCATCAAACCCATCCCAAACCTATAATCAAAGCCTACCTATGTTTTTGGTTTATCGAATCGGTATACAGATTAACGTCTTTCAAAAGTTCACCTCTTTAACCTCATAGACCTATATCCCAAACACCGGTGTGAAGTATTTAACGTCAATAAAAAAGCTACACATTTTAACGAAAAGTTTAGACTCAAAATGTGTAGCTACAGAAATTATCAAAAAGTGTAGCTAGAAAAGAAAAAAAAACAGTTTGGAATTCGAAACACGTGGTTTAATTAAAATTAGTTATTAAAAATAAACAATAAATATTGAGAATCACAGTACTTCAAAAATAAGTTTATATACACAATTTATAAACAAATTATTTAAAGTATTTTAACTCAAAAAACCATCGGAACAATGGTTGCCAAGTGTAGAATTTAGTTTTTTTAGCTTGGGATTGTGACTGAAATTTGTTAAAAAAATTGCAAACCAATTTGGATGTTGTGATTGGATATGACCCTACAAGTGGAAGCATATTTAGCAAAATTCACTTAAATCTTTAAAAATTCAAAATAACATCGCAACAACGATTGCCCAGTGTGGAATTTATTGTTTTTAACTTGGGGTGAGGTCTGGAATATGTAAACAAAAATTTCAAGACACGATGATTTTTTGAATTTGTATCCCAAACCTTTAGTCAAAATCGCAAATCTTGTTAAATCTGGTCATAGGCCATCGAATTGACAAATGTGTTGTTCAAACGCAAAGTGAGTTATTTGCACAATAGAAGGTTTTTCGTAAAATGCAAAAAACTTACTACGGCCAATGTAAACCTAAAACTTACTACGGCCAATGTAAACCTAAAACTAAAAAGACTAAAGACTAAAAATTTTTTTAGTCTAATCGTTTCGATTTACCTGAAAGGAACATTTGGTAAAAATACTATAATAAAATTTGATTTAGTTTGGCCGTTAGGGCTCTTTTAAAATTGTAAATAGCGAGTTTTGCAACTAAACGAGTTTTATAACGCGTTTTGCTCTTCATTTGTTGAAACTGTACTCACAAAATGAAAAAATTATTTCATTAAAATTAAAAATATTATTGTTCAATAAAAAAAATATATTTTCATAAAATAATTCAAAATATAAAAATAAAGAAACTCCTTCAGGAAAAATAAAAAAATAAAATTCTTTTTTTATGGGTAATAAAAAAATAATTAGTGAAAATAGGAACTTAGAAACTAATTAAAATTCGTAAACCCTCATGCTGATTCTGAGCTTCGCAAATGGGGTCTTCAGGTACATTAATTAGAGTAGCGTTAAGATTTGCATTTAATGAAATATTTTTATAAAAGTGTAGATCCTCCATCTCCGACCAGTTTTCGCCAAAATGTTTTTGTAAGAGACTCTTAACATCAGTAAACTTGGCCTCAGATAGTTGAACACCAGGTTCTACAATAATTGGTTTCATTTGTGAAAGGTATTTTCCTCGCTTCACTATAGATTTATATGATGCCACATCTGATTTATAGGCTATTTCGCCTCGAACCAAAATTTTTTTATGTGATTTAGAAATTATGAATCGTTTGGCTTCGCTGAATTTAAAATGCCAGCTTGCAGGTGGCCTAATTATTTTGTGAGCTTCTGTTTTCCAGTCTCTGACTGGGCAATCCACATCCCCAAGGTTTATGACTGTTGCATGCGTTTTATTAATTTCAATGTATTCATCAGGCTTTATTATATATTGTCTGTTACGAATCTGAAAAAAATAATACGGTTAACTTAATATAAAAATATTGATAGCTTAAAAATAATCTAACCTCTTTCTCCAATTTCGCAAAAACACGATCAGGTGGCATGTAAGAGTGTCCGGGAATCGGAAAAATTAACTCTTACGTTGGGATGTTAACTGGTGCTTCCTTCAAGAGCCAATGACAACACATTCCAATCATAATGGTGTTCTTATTTTGATCTCCACATCCATCAGCAACTAAGCGCACCCTTTTCTTATTGTCTAGCAAAAGATTGCAGAGCCGATGATGCACGGCAGATGCAATTTCTATCGAGCCTTTGGAAAAAAGGTTTTCGGTCCATGAATACAAAAATACGTTTTGCTGGGTTAAAGAAGATCTGGAAGATCCCACAACTATCCCGAAATTATGCATATATATTTGCCGACTGTAATATGCTGCCTGATCTGCCACTTTCGGTAGGAGCATATTTTTTTGACAATGGAAAGAAATCGTTGCCAAATTCTCGGCTTCTTCCCGCAATAAATCAAAAAAAGCTTTTGCTCGCCTTTTATGTACCGCCATCTTCACCATCAAATCTTGTTTTTTCTTACCGTTTGTCGGATGCCGGTGTTTTAAATCCAATGTTATTAAAAATATTTCGGAATTAACATTTTTTTTATATTTAGTTCCGGTAACTCAGCGATATACATCCGATACATTTTGTTTACATTTAATTCGCTCGGCAAATATTGCCGTTTGGTGGTCAAACTCCTACAATAGTGAATTTCGATGGTTTTAAATTTCTTAATGAAATTTATAACCGCATCCTTTTTAGGCTGATTTTGAGATCCAATCCTGTCTCCTCCTCGTCGTTCAACTGGACAAATGCCGATTGGCGAGTCTTACAATTCGGTCCCTTTTGATGCCCAATATGCCACAAAAGGCAGTTTGACATACCCTAGCGATGCTCTTATTCGCTTCTCGAATATTATACCACCGAAATCGCTCTTTTCAATGGTGAGTTTTTACCTCTTCGAATGGGATTTAATGCACTAGAATACGTTAGTAAAAAAGAATCCTGGGCTATTTTGTTTGTGCTCGCATAAAACGATTTTGCAAATTTCATAACATCTCTGCCATTTAAGAAATTGCACCGGAAAGCACCTGCATTTCGTCTATGATTGCATTTTCTCGTGTCCGTTTGCTTGCTGATACAGAGCGTTTTCTTGCTTTTTCTCGATTGAGAATTACCGTGGGGTATTCGCAACTATCCATTTATTAATAATTAATTGTTCTAAAAATTATATATTCGGTGATTTACAAAAAAATACGAAGAAGACACACAAAACACGTCTGATCACATACAATTTAATTTAAAAACTAAATAAAATGTCAAAATTTTAGCGCCAAATAGGATTTAATTTACCGTTTATTGAAATAAATTCCCTATGTAAATAGCGAGTTTTGCATTTTTCCATAACTTTAAATGATTGTATATAACCAGTTTTGAAACATTTTTTTCTATGTAGATGAAGCACTTTGAAATTGATTTAATTTGTAAATAAAGCCTTTTGCATTTAACTGTACTTTTTGACGATGAAAACGTAAGGTAAATAAATGAATTTGTTACACTTTTTTGATTTAGTATTGTAGCCCTTCGAAATACGAATCAAACGACATACGTCACGACATAATTTGAAACAATGTAAATAACGCACTTTGCATTTGAACAACACCCGAATTTGTGTCTATCTGTGTCTTTAACATTTGTTGCTTGATTGTTATTTTTTATATGTTTGTTGCGGTTGATTTTGTACTTTAGTTACTATATCGTGTATGATATTTCAATTTGTTATCTGCTTTTTCAGTTTTTTCATTTTAGTTATTTAGTGATTTAGTACTTTTAATTTATTTAATTTAATTAATTTATTTATTTAATCTACGAATTTATTAAGAAGGTATTGTGTGGAGTTTGACTGATTCAGGCAACTAATAATTAAATAAAGGCTTTATTTTGCTTAATTAAAATTTTTTGAAAAGTTGCAATTGTCAACTAGAACCTCTTATACTTAACAAATAATAAAGACTGCTGGGATAATCTTGTTGATAACAGGACAAAGTAATCTTTCCACTTTCTTCAATATAAGTGTTTTTGTTTAGTATTATTATGACCCTAATGCTGCACTAGCACTTGTAGCACAATCCAATGAAAATGGTAATGACATTTTTTACAAATTAATTACAAATTTGTTACAAAGTTAGAACATTTTTTACAACTTCCGTTACCCTGCAGTTCATGTGTGTGCTAGCGTTAGACAAAGCTACACCAGACTTTCCATATTTATGTTAATATTTATTGTATCAATATCAACATATCGGCATAGTTCAACCCCCAAAAAACTACCCCAAGGGGTGCAATTCTTCAAAAACATTCATATTTTTCGTAACAACATGCTTATCATATTTCTGTTAATACTTATTGTATCGTACCGGCGGTGGTAATAAAATGTTTTTCAATTTAATCACAACATATTAGCATAATTGACTTTTGATTTTATAGATGAAAAATGTGTAAGAATCACAACAATCAGTTTCGAACGGATGAGATTATTGATTTACAAAAATCAGTCTTCTCATTAGGTCACGACGACTGACGTTGTATTATTTACATGGAATATTGTCTATGTATATAAAGCAATACAATGTATAGTTGTACTACTAGCGAATTACTGTATAGCGTACGAAATTCGATTATTTTTTACATTTATCATCTATATTCTATTTTTGCAACTAACTTTTCGTGTTTACGAATTTTATTATATTTTACTTTAGCAAAAATAGAATCAGCCAGTCAGTACAGGCGAGCATGGAGCTTGCAATGTGCAGATGGTCTAAAAATCAATCCTATATCGACGTACGTCCTCGGATTGGCTGACTAGCGTAAAAGTAAGGACGGAATTAGGAAACCGCGAAAGAGCAGGGCGAGTCTTGAACAGGCCCCAGAACAGATTGTAGGGATAAATACAAAAAAAAATACAACTTATTGGCATAGATCAACCCCCAAAAAGCTTCCGTTACGGGATGCAATTTTTAAAAATCGTAGTTTTCGTTACACCACGCATTTTGGTAAATTTTAGTTATAAGGTGCTGCAGTGGTACTGTAATTTATTTACAAATTAATAACAATAAATTGACATATTTAATCCCCTAGAAAACTACCCCAAAAGGAAGCAACCGTTTTAAATCATTGTATCGTAATGGTGTTGATGCAAGAAGTTTTTACAAAGTCTACCCTTATAAAGTGCAGCTCTTTAAAAAAATATTTTTCGGTAAAGGTCATACCCCTCAAATAGGTACCTCTGAAATTATTACAAAAGTTCACTGCTAAAAAATCGATCATAATGTATCATACTTCCTTCCTCTGCAAGAAATAGGTATCCCTAAATTTATTAAAACAGCCCACGGTGGCAAAGTGGTCAACGTGATTGATCCAGCGACCGGAGGTCTCGGGTTCGATTCGCGGTGGTGAAAAGGAAAAACATTCAGTGCTGGTATAGGATCAATGAATATACCGTTGCAATTCGGCAAGCCAACGAATACACGACAGGGTGTGAACTACGAAGGAGATTTTCCTGGGCGAGCAAAAGATGTTCTCATGCGGAGAGATGTCTCGTGTAATTTTTAAATTCCTTGAAGGAGTCGCACTAGCATGCTACGAATTAAAGGCATCAGAATTAAATAATTGGCACGAGCCAGTAAATGGACTAAAAGTAAGATTTCAATAACGGAATTATGATTTCATCATGCAAGTAAGTGATGTTGGAAAGATATCAGTACCCTAATAAAAATATAGCGGACTATATATTGAACATGTCGATTGTGTTGCAACGCAATATGATAAAGGAGTACCGTATGCAGCCAGCCGTCAGCAATGTTGATTCGGTTGTTCAGCTGTGGCACTATTCTGGTAATTCCCTGGGAATAGGGAATTGGGGAAAGATTTTATATGTAAATTTAGTTCAAATATTTTTTTTCCGGCCTACTAAGGAGAAAAGTTTGATGTAAATATTAATAAATTGGGAATAATTTTTCCATATCTAAATTGGCAGGGAAAATTATTCCCAATTTTATATTGTTTTCAAAAAAATTACCACTAGATTTTTACCTCAGTATGCCAGAAAAAAAATTCTAAAATAGAAATTACATATAAAATCTTTCCCCAATTCCCTATTCCCAGGGAATTACCAGAATAGTGCCACTGGAGGAGTTATGTAGAAACATAGATGAGGCAAAAATAATGGGCAGGAAATCAGCGATGCAAACAAAACCTTTGATATGATGATACCACAAAGTTCGATGTTAAGATGCAACGAGCTAGAAGTTCGGAAATGCACATTAGACAGCAGGCGCCGACACCCAGGCACACTAAGATGTGTTTTATTTTCTGTATTACACCAATTTATTGTAATAAATATGTTGTAACAATTTGTTTTAAATTGTTACTGGAGTGGTACTGTATCCAAAATGAATCTACGTACAAGCATACAATTACGTTATATGTATCTATTATCGTTTTCTCCTCCAAATAAAACTTGTTTTTTGTGTCCCGTTGCTTTGCATATAAAATGATGAAAATTACGAATTCAGAAAAAGAAAACAAAGAGAATTGCGAGTGATCAGTGGTGTTGATACGATCGTGGTTTTAAAATCGTTCTAATAAAATATATAAAATAATAAGTTTAATAATAAAAGTTATTTAGGAATTTGCTAACTTATATACATAAACAAAAAAAATAATTCAGTTATTTAGTAATTATAAAAATAAATTACATATAGTTACATAAAAATCCGTGATAAAACGTTATTAGTGAATTCGTGGCGCGAAAAAGATAACTAGGCATTATTTTTACTCGGTGTAAAAAGTGCGCATATGAATGTATCTAGATTTTTTGATCATTTTGGACAATGTGTGCTTTGTGCTTTTGTGAGTTAATATATTGATAGAAAGACGTGAACCCTACGACTATATTATGTAAATTGGTATACACTCGTATATACAAATTAAACGTTTTTTCAAAACTTGAAATGGGAAGGAAATTAAAATGTAGAGTTTTTCGCGAATATTTGGTTTTTGAGTATCTTATTAAATGAATACAAGTGAAAAACAGTCAAATTAAGGATGCTATAAGCACTGTCCGAGTTGCATTTACACTGTGAACCGCGTACAGTTACACAGATACAGTTCTCTTTACTAAAGTAAACCGCGTACAGTTCTCTTTACTAAAGTAAAGAATTATTTTGTAATTGATATTGTCGCATGCTGGCAAAAAAAATTGCTCATACTGATGTGGATTCCTGGATGCGACATTTGGCTTTCGTTTGGGTTTTTTTTTGTGTGTGCACATGAGTGAAAATAATTTTCTTGCAACTAAGTGTTAACGTAAATTTAATAAATTTAATCAATTTGTTTTCTTATTTTTATTTTTTTACTTGAGCTGCTTTCTTTAATTTTTTTGTGGTTCGTGTAGAAAGAAAATAAAATTCGAGCAAGGATTATTGCATTTTTCGAGATATCTCTGGTAAGTGACGATACTGGGTTATATAAAAGCTATATCATTTGTTTTGGTGGTGGTAGACATGGGGAGAGAAGAGGTCATGGTTCGATAATTTTTATTCATTTTTTTGTTTTTGCTCGGATCAAACGCTATTTCCTTTACTGGGAAAGTATCTATGTTTCGGTTCTGAATCACTTAGAAAACAAGCAAGTGTTTTGTGTTTGCGAGAATCATTCTACATTGTCCATTATTAAAAATTTTAACCCTATACCGTAACAATATTTTCCATAATTTAATTCTCATGTTATTGATGGCTCGGTCCCTCGCTCTCGTCCTCTGGTTTCGGCATCCTAATACGAAAAGATCTTGTTCGACATCGCCACGCCAGCGCAGTTGGGATTTTTCTCTACGACGCACTTCGGCTGGTTGTTGATGAAACACTTTATTAGTTATCCGTTGTTGTGCGGACCATGTAGCGTTGCCGAGCCATCTAACTCCATTGGATTTGATGAATCCGATAAAATCGCAACCTCCAAGAAGTTGCTCTATCCCGTGGCTCATACGAATCCATTATTCGTTGTTTGCGACTTTAATGGTGAACGTTTTGTATTCAATTAACAATAAAACTTTGATTTTATTTTTATTTATTCAATTTTTTTTATCTTGAACGATACATGGATTTTTTATGTTCTCACATTGACTTTACGTTTTAAACTGACCATAAAAAATAATTTTCTACACAGCATGAATAGTGTTAGTTTTAGTAATTTGTACTAGGTAGTGCGTCGATCAATTTGCTGGTTTCATATAGTAATAAAATATAGAAATAGGCTGGCGTCAATGGATCATGGCTTTCGTCGTTCCGACACAATTGTCGTGAATGAAGTATCGCTTCCACCTGCTTTAAGAACGTAAGGATTTCTTCGTAATTCAATATAGTCTCTCCGATAACACGTTTTATGTGGAATTTTGTCGACTTCACGGCAGCTTCTTACATGCCACCGCAGTTTGGGATCGCTGGTGGAATAAGATGTCACTTAGTGCCCTGGTCGACTGTCCAATCGATTACTTTGTCCGGGAAACTTTCCGAATGGACTAAATTTTTTCCCTCATAAAGTTGATTGATAGCCCCTATGAAGTTTTTAGCATTATCCGAGAACAGATCTCAACAGACTCCTCTAGATGATTGGGACCTTCGTAGTACAGCTATAAACGAATTAGTGGTTAGATTGGTCACCAATTGTGGATTACCTCTGTCGCCATACAGATAAATATGCAAATGTACCTCTTTATAAGTTTCGATCTTTTTAACTGATGGGCAGAGATTAAGTATGGTTCAGCATAATCAATGCCAGTTTGAATAAACTATCGAAAAAACTTGTCCCGTGCTGAGAGTAGTTGCCCCATCAATTTCTGTTGGACCTTATTTGTATATCGGTGGCACTTCACATATACAAAGTAGTGAAGAGAATGGTCCAATATATTCACATATTGGACCATTCTCTTCACTACTTTATGAGACGGTGGAAGTATAATTTAGTGTTGCGTATCGTATTTTATTGGTGATAATCTTCCGCTAACTCGTAATATGCCTTGGCTGTCAAGAAATGGATATAATTCCAATAGGTTGTTTTTACATGATGTTTGACCAGATAAGATGGATTCGAAATCATCTTTGTACGATTGACGTTGAATGTGTTTAATAACGTAGGCCTCACCATTGTACAATTCATCCTCAGTAATACTTCCACCTCTGATGGAATTTAATCGTTTCGCATTATGCAACATTCTTTGCATTCGGATCACAAATCTCACTACCATCGGATAACTAGAGGCCCTAGGCATCATCTTGTCCAATTGGTGCTCAATATCATTGGAATTTTGAACGATATAAGCCTGCGGATCTCTTTAAGGTTCACACGAAAAGGTCTGCTTCGTTACTGGCATGATTTGTGGATTGCTTGATAGGCAACAGGGCCGTTCTCACCATAGAACATCATCTTTGAATTCGCTTGGTGTTGTTCCTCGAGTGGCTCGATCAGCTGGATTCAGTTTTGATTGAACATGGTGCCATTTGTTTCTATTTGAGTACGATAGTATTAGCCCACTTCGATTGGCAATACAGGTTGGCCATACTTTGGGTTGTCTGGATAGCTAATCCAACACTTTTGACGCATCACTATACAAGAAATTGCCTCAGTTGGGTTCTGCAATTTAATGCAGAGCTAACTTTCCTCGTCAGCATTATTAATAATGTGGCTGCACAAAGCTAGAGTTTAGGATCTCTTCCATGGTGCCGTTACACGCGAATATAGGACCGCAGCGTAAGCATCCTTCAATGCATCGGCAAACCCGTATATTTCGAATATATCATCATTTGTGTATAACCATCTTTTGATTTCTATCTCCTCAAGTATTCAAAACTCGTATCGGAGGTTTACCCACTTTATTCGACATGCCTCTGGTAGCTGATCGTCATATTCTAGTTTTTCCAGCCATAACGATTGAAAAAGTGCCTTGATATTTATCATGATAGGAGCCAGCCACCGCATCGGGTCAAATAACCAGGACGATTCGGTCAGGTGCGCCATGATGGGGTATATAAAATGTTTGATGATTTGGTATTTTGTTTTGCGGGATTTTAGCCATGTTAGTTCACCGTTCATAGTTCTTCATAAACATGATGTAGAGAACCTTTTCTCCAGATCGTAGAACGGACGTAAGGCTAAAGTGTTTGAATGACCTAATGTAAGAGGGATTCTTTTAAATGGTAAACCAACTGTTATCCTTCCATTATTGCTAACTGCAATTGTTGCTTCAAAGTGTTCGACATATGCGGATTCTTCTGGTGTATACTGTAATGCATCTGGTACATCTTCAGTCTCCGAAAATGATAGTAGAATTTTGTCGATATCGACCTCTTGACTTTTTGATAGGTGTACCGTTTCATTTAACGTTATGGGCCATGATATATGCCTCACACTATCCACCCCAGTATGGTGTTTTGCGCCATTCACGATGGATTGCCTAGTTGTATTTTGCCATCGTCCAGTAACTGGAAAAAGTAATCGCTACCTATTAATAGATCAACTGGACCCGGCTTATTAATGTAGGGTGGGCAAATCTAACTACACCGATCGTTGGTACGTCAACATCTACCGGGCTGGATGGTAGCTATGAGGTAAGTTTAGGCGCGAGTAGTGCTGCAATTTGGTGTGTGGCATCACATTAAACTCGCGATTTTATCATGAGGTGTGTAAGTCCCTTGGATAATCGTGCTTTGGTTCCATCGATACCACTGATGAAAACTCTTGCATTTGGTTTAGTTAGGTTCAGATTACTAGAGTACGATTCCTTGAGAAATAATCGAGTTGAACCATCCAGCAATCCTCGAATGGTATGCCGATTGTTGAAAATATCCTTAACTTCGATCAACACGGTCGGTAAGATCGCAGATTCGCTAGCGAAATTTGCATGCTTGGCTACAGCTGAAGTGTAAGTTTCCTTTGTAGTCGCAGTATATAGGCTTCGCTCCGTTTCGTCACTCGAACTCACTTGGTTTGCCGTTTTACTGTCATCAGGATCGGAATGAACAAGAACGTGATGTCTTCTTCTGCAAATTTGGCATGTTCTACTTGAGCGACATTGGTATATATACTGATGGCCTCCAAGATAGTTAAAGCATCTTTCGGGTTCCTTTTGAAATTTTCTCCGCTCGCATATCCATTACATAGTTTGCTGGGTACCTATGACATTTCAGTGTGTAACATCTTAGTGATTGGTTGCAATTTGGTATCAGGCTTATTTACCGTTCATTTTATTTCTGTTAAGGCATCGACACGAATTAATAACGTCGAGAAATCTTCTTCGGCAGATTTGTATCTCCAAGCCTTTCTTGTTTCGTCATCGTCGCCTAGCGCCCTAGGCCTCTTACTATACTTCGTTTAAATTATCATGAAAGGCCGTAAGATGGACACCGGTAGCCTTTTTCCATTTTAGAATAAAATTCGTTCGAATGGTTAATAACAGGTATTAGATCGCTTTGATGGTGTTTTGCAGACGTTTGTAATTAGTTTATTATTTCTGTATCATCTGCGACAAATCTAGAATTAATATTGTATGAAACTGTAATGCAAAATGTTTACATAATATTTATAATTAGATCTTTATATTTGTAATTAGAGAAAGAATTATTGAGCACACCGCTTAAAGTTCGTTATCAACTTTCCAAACAAAATTGTACGTGCCACTTCATTTTTGTCTAAATGATTTAACATCCTGTACCAAATCATAAAATGTTGTTTTCTATTGCCAAAGTTAAACTTTATACACGTGTTCCATTCTAATGTTCTACAAATTGTTAAATAAGAACAATTTACATTGCAAACTTAAGTCATTTATCATATTGTTTATCCTTTTCAAATATTTTTATTTTTTATTGCCCCCCACCATACTAAAAACCATATAATTATACATTTAATACCGCACAGCACATTCATAGAGCATATAAGAACATTAAAAAACCGCATAATTCATCGAATCTACAAGCTTAATTCAAATAATAATGCTTAAAGTTTATTTATTCATAAACAATTTATTATTTTAAATGCCGCTGTTTTATATTTTTGTTGGTTTTTAAAAGCTTCTAGACTTAATAAATGTTTGATGTTGTTGAATTGTTATATATTTCTACTATATACACAGACTAACAAAACGTGTGTAAGAACTGGGAAAAGTTATTTAATGGAACATTTTATGTATTCAGAGATTTTCGCAAAAAGAAAAATTCATAAATTATACATTTTCTTCTTATTTCCGTTAGTGTGTATACCCATAATATGACGAGGAAGCTTTATACATTAACTGAAACACACCAAGAGCAACATTTATTTTAATAAATACAAATTAACTTTCAATATAATATGGAACAGGTATTGTAATGTACGATGTATATGATTTTCCATGTTTTCCACATTCATTTTCTGCCTTGCCTTTATCTATATATTATTATGTATACATATATTCATTCACAATACACTTTGAATCTGGCTCTCAAATTATCAGCGAATTTATAATTTTTTTATTTTAAAAATTCACAGTACAAAAAAAATCTTTTCTCCATTTTCCAACTAAATTTTCATTTTTTATCTATTTACTTATTTAAATTTTAAAATTTATACGATGTCTAACTTCTTTTATTTTCCTATATTTTCTAGACTTCTTAACATTTTTGTGTCTGTGTGTGTGTGTTATTTTTGTTCTGTTATTCTTATCCACAATTCTTAAGGAAAATAATTCTTCTACTATGCGAATTTAAACAAAAATAAAAACTACTGTGTATTTTATTTTTTTTACAGAAACTTGTAACCAGTGCATATATAATAAAGTACGGGGTTTCATTCTATTTTAAAATTGCATGTAAACTTTCGCTTTGTAACATTTTATGCAAAGGAGAGAATGCCAGCTGTGGGAGTTTGAATATAAGGAGAGCACGCAGGCAAAAGTAAATTTTATAATTGAATGCTTTAGCATTACAAAAAATATTGTAATATAGATAGAGCTATGAAAAGTGGGATATTATAAAAATTGGATTTGAATGAAGCTTTTAACAAGCACAACTGAAAGAAAAAATGTATCTATTTAAAACAACTTTTTTGTACAATTTGTTTTATTCTCTTTCTCACTGTGTATCGCGCATAACATCAGTAATAAAGGTTTTCACTATAGGTACACGAGGTAAACAAAAAAAAACAAATGTGGCGAATGTCTACACAATTTTAATTAAAGCAATCTACAAAGCACTACAAAAAGATTTAATTAGAATGTAAAGGCTTCATTTAATATTATATTTGTACATAATACAAAAAAATTATGAAAAGCTTTTTTTCTACTACCACCTACCTACGGGTATATATTATACGTAATATATATTGTTTCACTTTTCTAGGCTTTCAGTTTTATGTTCTTTTATAATAATATCAAAATTTTACTTCAACCTTGGATTATCTTTGTAAAGATCTTTTCGCATTATGCTTTTAATGAAAGCTTAAATATGTGTAAAAAAAATACGTAAAGCACATATAGCATAAAATTGTATTTTAATTTGGATTTATGCGTTTTCTAGTGGCGTGGCACGCAGCAGAATGTATACAGCGTAAATATTTTTTTTTTGTTTTTTAATAAAATATAAAATGAATTTTGTTTTGAGGCTTAGCTAGTCCTTAACCTCTCAACTTATTATTATTATAGCTTTTAGAGTAGATGTAATTTTTTGAAGGACCAGAAACTTTTTCATTTACCAGTTTTCAATCTAAGTTGAGTGAATTAAGATGTTCAAAAATTAAATTAAAATATAATATTCACACATTTGTGACTGATCTGAAATAAGAAACACAATCTTAAAATTATATGTATAAATAAAAATTTGCACACGCAAGAAGAAAACAACCAGCCGAATTTATTTTCATTGTTGTCAAGTTTCATTTTTCGGTGCTAAATCTAGCACGATTATTTTTAGTACCATAAAAATCCGTTTTGAGCAATCTAATTAGAGTGAAAGAATTTCTTGAGCCAGTTAGTTGTTGAAGAAATAGTGCCAATTGTTGAAAAAAGGATTGAAATTAATAACTTCATGCTTAAAGTTTAGATAAGGTGCCTTATATGTGGCACAATAAAATTCCTTTAAAATTTTCGATAAAACAAACGAATCAAACAAAATTGTATTGAACTGAAACATAATTCTACTTTACGAAATAATTTTGTAGATGGATGGTTCTTAAATGTAAACATAGAATTTATTGGAATGGCATATGAAATTATAAAAACGGGGAATATTTTTTTACGGGCATAAGTAAAAATATCGTAATTACTGTTTTTTAGACCCTATATAGAGTCATCAAATATAAATGTATTTTACACCACAAATTAAAATGAATTTAATTATAGTTACTTGTAGCCAATTAAAGGCATATTTTGTAAGGTGGTGGCGATAAATCAAAACAACAGCCATGTTGCCTTTATACTGCTACAACATGCTTTGAACTGAAATTTTTTGTGATAAAATAAAATCAAAAATTATTATTTGTAAATGATTTTGAAGTTATCTTTGTTAGCATTTAAATAAAACAAAAACACAATCATATATTCCTTCAATTCAACTTCCATTTGTATTTTATTTATTCAAACAATTTAATCCTGACATGACCCACATCTTCTGTTTCCGATATTGCCATCATTCGCTCTTGCGTTACGATTGCCACGTTCCTCTCTAAATTCGTCCGTTTTATTTTATACTTCATAATCTAAAATTGAAAATTGTTTTATTCCTTTACAAGAGTATTTCAAATACTTTAGATTGCCTCCCAAGTTTGTTGCGGAGTGCTTTCCGGTTGCTTCAATAAGTCGCTAACCTTTTAGTAAATTGCCTACCTAGTTTTGTAGATCGGAAAATGACAGTAAAATTATTGAATGATCAGTTAGTTAAGTACCTTAAAACAGTTTTATAATTTAGTCCAGTCATATTTTACTCGTAGTAATATAAAAGCTTTATAATGACATAAAATCAACCTATTTTCTTTTAGTATTGATAGTAATAAATTATGTATTTTGTATGTATACATATACGAGTATTGAAGTATTAGTATGTTGTATTTAATTCAGATATATTTTCACTATGGCTTAAAACAATTTGGTATAACAAAATTAGCGAAATATTTTGGATCATTAATAACTGATGGCTATAATGAATAAAAAAGATAGTGAATTTGATGTGCATTATTTATACATGGAGACGTATATTATATGCGTATAACGGATAATATATTTTGCTAACCGTTAAAAATGTGGTTTTGCGAGGTATATGGCTTTTAATTATGTTTTCTATTCTGTCTCTATGGATAAGTATACGAAGGACGCACATTGTATAATATCAGGGGAGTATTTTCGTTTTATTTTTCATTTTTTTTTTTGTATTGCATATTTGTTGGAAACATATTTATTTTTGATGTTTGTGTGTGTAAAATATTATTATATAAAGAAAAAAACGATCGAGTACATATTTTTGCTGCTATTGTTGTTGTTGTTCTCCTAGATGAATTCGCGATTCCGTTCATTTCATTTATTTTTTGGTGTTTGCTTTTATCTTAAATGCAGTCACCAATATGTATAAATTTCAAATTTGAAAATTTTCTGTTCGTGCATGGTAAATGGCCATGAGTATCAATTAACACTTTGATGTACACTTTCTAGTTGTGTGTGCTACCCGGGAACACAGTTGAATGCTATAAGCAGTCATTTGCGCGAACGTGTTAAAAGAAGAGCGTAAAATAAAGAATACTATTCATTTGTATGTTTTGATTTAGTCAATGCCTTCTATACTACTGGCCTTTTACTACTCTCATTTTTCGCACATGACGTCAATTTAAGTCTATACCGAGACTGCGCAATAATAATTTTAGGACTAACTAACAAAGCAACTAGAGAAAGCAACAACAACGTCGACTTAGCGTGTCGTCATCATTTGGTGTAAGCGGCCAGTAGTTTAGAAGGCATTGATTTAGTACACCTATGTATATTAAATTTATACATTTTTATTTTTGTTTTGCCCTTGTTTGTCAAGTGAGATGTAAGAACTGAGAATAGGTTATTATGATCGTGTTTAAGTGTTTTATAATTTACCCCTTCCAAGTTCCAACCAAAAAAAGTAAACCAGCCATGCTGCACACAATTTTGGTTTCTGGATTTGGGCTACTGCGCAACAGATTTTAGTTTTTAATTTGAACCCTTGTTTTGGGTTGGATCGTTGGATTTTTTTGTCTTGTTTTATTCTGTTCTCTCAAGAATGGAATTTGAACAGGGGTCTACATCTCGGAAGTGTCCTTGAATTTTTTTATTTTCATTTCAATTTTTTTTATTTCGGATTCACGGACGAAAATTTTATGTCGCAGCTGCTTAATGAAATTGTTGTCCGTGAGTCCGAAATGAAAGGAGTTAAAGTGAAGGTGGAAAGATTTAGGGACATTTTTGAGATGTAGATTTTTGTTTGAATTTTGTTTTTGAGCGAGCAGAGTAAGACAGGACAGGGACGTTTAATGATTTAATTTAAAATAAGGGTTTGAATTGGGAGTTGGAGTCTGTTGCGCGGTGGTTTGAGTCCGGAAGCCAAGATTGTGTGTAACATGGCTGAACAGCAAAATAGAGAAATAAAACTATAAAATTTGTTTGAGGGGATAAATATATGACGAAATTGGATGAAAAATTGAATAAACATGATCGTGGTTTATTTTGTATTACAATTTGTTTTCTCCTTGACGGATGCATCGACGCACATGTGTAGCGTGACTTTTTGTTCTTTGCATTTTATCTAATTATTTTTTGAATATTTATACACCCATCCCCCGATTTACACGGTAGATTGGTTCCGCAGAAAACCGTGTAAAGCCGAAAATATTATATAAATCGAAAATACGATTTTTGTCTGAAAACTTGTATAAATCGAAAGATACAATAAAATTCATAAAGTACCGTTTGGTTTAACCTTCGTCCGGCCTGCATGGCCCAGCAAAAAAATGTAGAGATCTCGCAAAAGTTTACCCCTCCCCGGCTTCTACTAGAAGATTTATTAGTATTTAAAAACGGAAAAGTACAATTGTACCTGTACCGCCTGACGAGGGTTAATTCATTTATTTTCATAAAATAAATATAATAAATTAGATGCCTATAACAAATAAAAAGTTAAAAAGATAATAATTATAATTTTTTTGTTTTTTTCAACCATTGGTAAAGCGAAATCATGTAACAAAGGAGTACCGTATCAGGGGGATGGGTGTGTTTTTAATTTTGGAGAGAGAAATCTTATTCTGTGTGAGGTTGGTGTAGTTAGGCAACCAGCATTGGGCCTATTAGGTGGCAAGGCGTCAAAATTCGCCACTGTGTATTATGTTTATATTTCTATATATTTTAACACTCTTCTTGTGCGATCGCATATATTAAGAGCTGATCAATAGTTTAACGTCTTTTGTGTTGACTTTTACTGGTTTAGTATTTGTCCTGGAAAACATTGGCGATATGGAGTACTAATGATACCGAGTTGCATCTCGTTTTGACTAATCCGGAAAGAATTACTTCGGTTTCGTTGTAACGAGTTTTTGGATTTGATAAAATTTTTTAATAAAATTTCGAAATTCCGATTTGACTAACCGATGCTTTCTTGATCGTGTTTTTTGAGGCCGTTGGACGAGGGCATTGTCTACATATTCGAGGATTGTACATTGGGCTTTTCTGTTTTATTTCAGTTCCTCAGTAAATGTTGATTGTGCGGTCGAAGCGAGTTGCTCCGAATTTTATGTTTTGTTCTGTCGATGACGTTTCTTTATAAGGTTGGAGTGGCTCGTCTGCGGCTGAGACCGGGAGCCAAAGGTGGTTGCTGTTTGGAAGCAGTAATCGGTGCTTGCTTGGGTGGTATATGATGTTTCTTCTGCGACATCTTTTTATTATAAACGAAATGTTTTTGTCAAGTGATTTGTGGTAAATACAACTTTTTTTACATGGATTATACCAGCGGGTGGTTTCTCGTTAAATTCGTTTTCATAAAGCAATTTTATGTGAAAATTGTTAGATTTTTTTTCTATGGTGTATATATTCGTTTTGTTTTCGACTTTTGAACGGATGTGGTGCTGCTTTTGGTCGTAACAGTGGGAAAAAATACGTATTGGTTGAATGGAGGTGCCTTTTTTTGTTTAGGAGGCTCACTGTAATGAAAATGAATCGGAAATACATATGTACTTCCAGCCTTTGATGATCATTTCTGATCATGTGGATGTCGATTGGAGTGTTGTCAAATTAATAAAGTTCGATCAATATACAGATTCTGGTGTGGGGGAAATTTATTAATACAAAATTTTGGGTTATAGTATACAATTAAAATTCTAAAACTTCTTCTTAAATTCCATTTGTGTCAAATTGATCAGGCATGCGTTGTATTTTTATCCTGTTGACAGGGGACCGGGAGAATTTTCCCGTTACGTTCATAACGGTTACTTTAGTAGGTATATATACTAAAGTGACTTATGCATGTATGGGAGGGTCCTTTGGATTTTTGTCGGCAGAGTACTCCCCAAGGTGTTTGATGTTGTGCAAATGCAGGTGATTTGTCACAAATGGGATTTTTTAAACGTGATGGTGACTAATTAATAACTTTTGGAACTCTGGTTCAGGTCAGGTATAGGTAGGCGGAAGTGATCGAGTTGGAGTTATCAATTTAAATTTAAAATTATAAATTTTCAGAAGTTAATAAAAAAAACAATGTTATTTTAGAAAGCAGTTCTATTTTTTTTAGTTGACTTAATAGGGTAGTTATTGATTTCATTTGCATTACACCCCCATTGCATTAGAGTAATAAATAAGTATAATTAAATTTATGTTCGAAATTATAAACTTTAAATACAATAAAACTTTTGTGGGAGCAGATAAGTTAGGAATCATAATGGCTATTGGGTTATCTAATAACTTTGCTGTTTCAGCGAATATTAGAATTTTTGGAATTACAAATAGCTTGGAAGCTACGGAGTAAATCTGAAATGCAGTTAAATATTGCTGTACTTTCGGGATCATGGCACTTCTTTAATTAAATTTTCTTATAGGTTATTCAAGAGACTGTAAATTGGTGTCTTATTTGATGTCCTATTTTCTGATTCATTTATTTTAGAATTAAAGCGTCGATCTTACAATTGTGCTAGCTACTTATTATTAATTCTATCATCTTACAGATTCCTGACTACATAAATAGTTTTATTTAATTCTAGCTTAATTTGTTTAAGTATTGGGGATCCTAAAACTCTGCCAAACATTATTGATAAATTACCTTACAGATTCCGGATTACCTGTTTTGGTACCAGATTTCGTTTGATCATTTTCTATTTTTATAATTAAACATGTTTGTATTAGAATAGGGATGTCAAGGACGATTGACTTTCACATTATATAGATTTTTTATTTAACTATTTTTTATAAATAAATCCATCAAATCAATAGACTTACAAGGATTCTATCCGTTGAAGAAAGAAAGGTCGTGTGTGCCTATCTGGCTTTGGTACTACAATATTTGGTTTGATTTATTTTATTTGATTTAAGAGAACCAGATTTATTTACTTAATACTAATCATTACATTACATTACATTTATTTTATTCAAGTATAATTTAACTATATCAGACATTGTTCTTAATAATAAATCTTTAACTCATAATAATGAAGTTTTATTTCAGAAAATTTACCATTCATATGGCAACTTAATTAATTATACATTTTTTTATAATTTTGATTGCTGAATATTTATATCCAAAAATAAAGAAATAATAACAATAATAATTGTGTTGCCTTGTGCTAACCGCCTTATATTAAATTTTCAACTAACAATTTACTAACTATTGATTACTTAGGTGTCTGTAACCGGGTCAATTCGGTCATATTTAACATGCCTATCCTATCCTTCCATCTTGTTAAATGTAATAACGGTGTATGGCGGGCCCGGCGTCATCCGGGAGTCTCGCTAAATTGCCTGGTCATACATTGCAATCAATCAATCAATTAATAACTGATGGCTATAATATTTTGGTATTATAATTTTATTAATACTTACAACCAACTTTGGTTTATCCTGAGCAGAGATAGACCAGATGGGTAAAACGCTACACAATATTGGAAATGTATATGGATGGGTAGAATCGAGTTTGAACCCCAGCGGGAAGGGTACCAAATAAAATGTTAAGTATGAAAAAATTTACATATAGAATTAATGAATAGTTACATAATATTCAAATAACTCGAACACAATTAAAAAAATATTAAAATGATTAGTTCAGAATTAATCAAAATTACTTTAAAAATGTTGATATTTTTAAATCATATATCTATCCAAAGTCATATAAAACAATTTTATGATGACCAGTCTATCATATATCGATCATTATTTAAGTCACAATTAAGCAAAACCAGTAGTTATATTATCGACCAAATGGTAGTCATATAATTATCGTCTCCTGGTCATATACGTTTGTTTTATGGTTGAAAATCATTTAATAAAGCCTTACTAGATTTTTCTTGATACTTATATGATAATTTTAAGCTGCATAATATGAGCCTTTTTGATCATATAAACAACGTAATTTGTAAACGATGATGTTTTAATGATTTTGTCACTTTCTAAGCAATACCAAAAAATTATTAGTTTACTATTCATTATTGCGGGTTTTTACTTGAATTGGCTTATTGAACGCCAATATTCACTTCGTGCATGCAATTTTAATTTTTTTTTAATTCAGTTTTCCAAATTAACCCAAATATACACTTCGAGCATATAATATATTAAGCTTTTATTTATGTTGCAGGCTATATTCAGCATAATGCAATATACCATTAATAACATTGTATGTTAAAACCCAACCTAAATTTTATTTGATCATAACAAAGTTTTTCACTTCCGGCATGTAAATATTTAGTTATAAAATATTTGTTATTTCTTTGTAACAAATTATTAAATTTAAGTATTAAAGAAAAGCCAAAATGTTTTTTATTTACTATTTGTGATTGCGAGTTTTTACTTAATTTGGATTAACCAACTATAATACTACTTACTTCGTGCATGTAATATTAATTTTTTTATTTTACTTCATTTTCCAAAATAACCCTAATAAACACTTCGACCATATATCATATATTAAGCTGTTATTTATGCTGCATGATATATTCAGCGCAACCTAAATTTTAATGGATCAAAATTAAAAATGTTTCCCTTCCCGCATGTAATTATTTAGTTATCAAATGTTTTGATTTTTTTTAACAAATTAACAAATTAAAGTATTAAATGAAACCAAAAAGTTAAACATTTTTTATTCTTGATTGCGTTTTTTACCTAATATGGCTTAATGAACACCAATATTCTCTTCGTGCATGTAATATTAAATTTGTTATTTTACCTCATTTTTCGAAATGAACAGAAATATACACTTTGAGCATATATAATACTTAATCTATTAATTATGCTACATGATATATACATTATGCTGAATATATCTTGCAGCATACGTACCAGCTTATAAAATTCACACAATAGTATGCTTTAACCCAACATAAATAAAAAAAAATTATTTTTTAATTATTTAGTTATAAATTGTTTGTTATTTTTTGTGACAAATTAACAAAATTATGAATTAAACAAAACCAAAAAATTATTTATTTACTATTCATGATTGCGATTTTTTACTTAAATTGGCTTAATGAACACCAATATTCACCTCGCGCATGTAACAATCAAATTGTGGTTTTACTTCATTTTTCCAAATCAGCACAAATATATATTTAGTGCATGTAATAATATATTCAACTGTTATTCACACAAATTATTTTTTTACTATTCATGATGGTGGTTTTTAGCACAAATTGGCTTAATGAACGCCAGTATTCACTTCGTGCATGTAATATTAAATTTGTTATTTTACCTCATTTTCCAAATGATCACAAATATACACTTCGAGCACATAATATTGCATCAATCAATTATTCCAAATGAAGAAAGATTCTCATATTGAGCATAATGCAATATAAAATTCATACAATTGTTTATTGAAACCCAACCTAAACTTTATTTGAACATAACAAAAAAAACGTTCACTTCCTTCATATAAATATTCAGTTATAAAATGTTTGTTATATTTTTTTAACAAATTAAAAAATTTAAGTATTAAAACAAAACCAAACAAATATTTATTTACTATTCATGATGGCGACATAACGCAATAAAAAATTCACACAAACTCAACCTAAACTTTATTTGATAATCACAAAGAAAGTTTTCTCTACGCGCGTGTAAATATTGTGACAAATTAACAAATTTAAGTATTAAAGCAAAACCAAAAAATTATTTATTTTATTTATCTTGATTCCGATTTTTAATTAATTTGGCTTAATGGACACCAATATTTACTTCGTGCATGTAATTTTAAATTTGTTATTTTACCTCATTTTTTCAAACGCACAAAAATAAACACACATAATTATTTATTAAGCTGTTATTTAGGTTGCATGCTATATTCAGCATAATGCAATATAACATTTACACAATACAATACACAATATATATTATATATATATAACATTTATATACTTCAACCTAAATTTTATTTGATCATAATGAAACATGTTTTCACTTCCCGCATGTAAATATTGAGTTATGTTTGTTATTTCTTTGTAGCAAATTAACAAATATAAGTATTAAAGCAATACCAAATAAATTATTTACTATGCATGATTGCGATTTTTGACTTAAATTGGCTTAATGTACTTATATTCAATTCGTGCATGCAATTTTAAATTTTTTATTTTAATTCATTTTTCCAAATTAACCTAAATATACACTTCGAGCATATAATAATATATTAAGCTGTTATTTATACTATATATTAAGCTGTTAGTTAAGTTTCAGGCTATATTCAGCATAATACAATATGCCATTAATGCCATTGTATATTAAAACCCAACCTAAATTTTATTTGATCATGACAAACATTTTTCACTTCCGGCTTGTAAAAATTTAGTTATAAAATATTTGTTATTTGTTTGTAACAAATTTTCAAATTTAAGTATTAAAGAAAAACCAAAAAGTTATTTATTTACTATTCATGATTGCGATTTTTTACTTAATTTGGCTTAAACAACTATAATGTTCACTTCTTGCATGTAATATTAATTTTAATTTTAATTCATTTTTTCCAAATTAACCCTAATATACATTTCGAGCATATAACCATATATTAAGCTCTTATTTAGGCTGTATGATATATTAAGCGCAACTTTAATTTTATTGGATCCAAATTAAAAATGTTTCCCTTCCCGCATGTAATTATTTAGTTATGAAATGTTTTGATTTTTTTAAACAAATTAAAGTATTAAATGAAACCAAAAATTTATTTATTTTTTATTCTTGATTACGGTTTTTGCCTAATTTGGCTTAATGAACACCAATGTTCTCTTCGTGCATGTAATATTAAATTTGTTATTTTACCTCATTTTTCGAAATGAACAGAAATATACAATTCGAGCATATAATATTACTTAATCTGTTAATTATGCTGCATGATATATTCATTATGCCGAATATATCGTGCCGCATAATTTACAGTTTTTTTACTTCGCGCTTGTAATTATTTAGTTATAAATACTTTGTTAATTTTTGTGACAAATTAACAAAATTAGGTATTAAAGCAAAACCAACAAAATATTTATTTACCATTCATGATGGTTGTTTTTCACTTAAATTGGCTTAATGAACACCAATATTCACTTCGTGCATGTAATATTAAATTTGTTATTTTGTTTTATTTCTTAAAATGAACACAAATATACTGTAGTTGCATATAATAATATAATCTGCTGTTATTAAGGCTTAAAGATAAATTTACCATAATGTAATATAAAATTTATTTATTTATTTATTTATTTGTTTTATTTAATATAAATGAATGAAGTTCTTATGAACTTATACCATTAGTGGCAAATTACTTAATTTTAATTTATTTCTAATTTTATTTATAAAATTTTCCTATAGGTGTGCAGCAACATACTAGCGATTCATTAACTTGAAATTGGTGAAAAAATGATTTAAAAAAAAAATAGAATTTTGATATGATTAAGCTGAAGAAAAGTATTTTTTCCGAAACACAGCAGGGGATTTAGATTTCTTAACGTCATTACTTAACGAATTCCACATGCTAACTCCCCTCACAAAAAATGATGAATTCATCAGATTACATTTATTAATAGCCGGAGTCAAAAATTAATTTCCCTATAATGTAGGTAGGCTGTTTATACTTTAAGAACTTAAAAATGTATAAACAAACTCGAAACTCATAGAATTCAGCAAGAGAACAACCAACTAATGAATTAGTAACAATTAAATATCAATCGAAGTTCATTAAAGAACTTCTTCTTTAATTCATAGAAGACAATATCTCCGTACAAAAAATGTGGGAGGATGTAAGATTTCACCAATTGGAGTCTAAGATTGGTATTAAAGCACTTCGGGGTAGCCCATAACATTTTTAATAAAAAAATTACTCGATTACAAACTGTTTCGATGTGGTAACTCCAGCATAAGCATTTGTCAAAAGTTAAGCCTAGATTATTCACGGAATCTGAGTAATCTACCTCCTCTCCTAGTACGCTGATTTTAGGTAGGTTGTGCGTATCACGAATTGTAGAAGATATAATAAAAGATTTGGTTTTTCCACCATTAAGTTCAAGACTATTTTCTATAGACCATTTTGCAATCAATTTGATATCGAAATTAACAGTTCCGATAGAATTTGTTATATCGTTGGGCCTACAAAATCTATAAATTTGCAGGTCATCCGCGAAAAGGTGATATTTGCATTGAGTGATAACTGCAGGTAGGTCGTTTATATACATCATGAATAGAAAAGGACCTACTACCGATCCCTGGGGAACACTGCAATTAGTATAACAAGAACTTGAGATTCCTGAATTAGTTCTTACCAATTGTGATCGATTTGATAGATATGACAAAACCAAACGACAAGCCGACATTGAAAATTTAAAACTGTTACGAAGTTTGCTAACCAAAATCGAATGATCAATATCAAAAGCTTTACTAAAGTCTAGAAGAACCAGCGTACAAAGATAACCCTTATCTATGGCCCTGCGGAGGTCGTCATTGATATGATAGTAAAGCACCATTAGTGCTGAAATGACGTCTGTAAGCAGACTGGTACATTGATAGTAAATTTTCCGATTCAACGTAAGTTAATATTTGTGATTGTAGTATTTTTTCAAAAACTTTAGACAGAGCAGGAAGCAGAGTAATAGGGCGAAAATCAGATAAGCATTTGGGATTTTTATTCTTGGGAATGGGAATAATAATTGATTGCTTCCATTTCTCTGGAAAGATAGAAAATGTTATTAAGCTATTGAAAATATGTAGGAAGTAGCAATCAACCTTTGGTTGACAAGAACCAACAGATTTCAAATTTTTCCAAAAAACTTTTGAAGGAAGAGATGGGTGAAATATAGATGAAAAATGTTTGGCCTTTGCGCGTTTTATAATATTATTACTCCTATTTCGTATGGCTTTATATTCTTGGTACAGTTCAACTTTTCTAGTACGCTTCCATCGACGTAGAATAAAATCCCTGAAATTTATGGTATCCCTGATCTCATCATTGAATCAAGGCGGCTGTTTAGGTTTGGGTGATATAGTCCTTAGTAGCACAAATTCTTCAAACAAGTCTACAACTAGTTCTGTAAAGTATTCTACTTTATCAACAGGATTGTTAAAATTGTAAACCATGCTCCAATTTAAATTAATACATTTAATAAGCAAATCTGATAACTTAATGCTATTATAGTCGCGAAATGAGATTTTAGGAATAGATCTCTTGTGTTTAATGTCATAGGAAAAGTAAAGAAGATCGTGATCACTAAATCCAACCGAAATTGGGTTATGAAATACAATTTTGTCCGTATTAGAAATAATACAGTCCAATAATGAACTAGAGTGTGACGTGAAATATGTTGGCTCGGTGTTCACTGGAGTGAGAGAAAATTCAGTTAGCAACCCTTTAAATTTGTTCGTAGACGATTTAGTTTCTTTGAGGCCACAATTGAAATCACCGCACAGTACAATATCATTATAGTTAACACTATAATTTTGCAATAAGGTTTTGCAACAACACCTTAGCAGCTCCTAGTAATAGTTCTATGAGAATAACCTCCAAATTAGGTGCACAATGACCATGTACCAGTTTATATCGAATGCCTGATTTCAGGAAAACGCAAATTCCACCCCCCGTTTTTTTTGCATCCAAATTTCGGTCCAATCGTAAAATATTATATCCAGAAAGACAAATTGAAGCGTCAGGAATGCGATCATGGAGCCATGTCTCAACAAAGCAGAGAATATCAAGATTTACGCCGCACACTAACTCTCTTATATCATCAATCTAGTGAAGTATACTACGAGTGTTTAGAAAAGAAAAATTCAGACCTTTGTACCTATTAATTGAAGATTTGAGAACCACATTGTTTACTATTGAGGAGGAAGCATGTGAATTAACACGTAGATGATTCATGTAACATCCCAGTATGTTTCGGAAAAAATAAGATGTATAAGAGACGTATAAATCAAAATGGAATTCATATCAAAATCAATGAATTGCCTGTCGCTGCACACACCATAGGTAACTCTAACACTAGGAACTAACTTACTAAAACTATATATATATTTATTAAATTTGCAATATTCTAGTCTCAACAAACAAAATGTAAGAAAAGGTTGAAATAAATTCAAATAAATGCAATTAAATTTATAATATAAATTGAAACGTTGTATACAACGTTTCAATTTCAATGTATACAAAATACATGATTAAGAAAATAATTCAAGCGCAAATTCCCGCCACCAAAACAAAACATAACATTTTAATGGAATGATAATATTAAATATTTAAACCAGTAGTTTCTATAATATGAGTGTCAATTCATGTTAAATGACCGTACTGAATGAAAATAAAAATAAAAAAATTAAAATAGAAAATAAAAAGAGATCGACGTCACGATTTATAGGAAAAATAAAAAACAGATTGACGTCACGGAACATCCATTCACGATTAATACATAATTGCAATAACACTTCAATCCACAGTTAGATACAACTTGCATAAATAATGTTTCGACGTTGTTACGTAGAGGTATTAGATGATGATTTCGATCTGGTTGAGTAACCACGTTGGTTAGTATTTGTGATAACACCATCACCTTCAAGTAGCATAGCTGGAACAGGAATATTAACCGAAGGATGAAGAGTAGATGGTTGCGTGTAATATTCATTGTCAACCATAATTCTCAATTGCTGTATATCATACAGTTCTATAATAAAACCCAAACCTAAATTTTATTCGATCAGCAAAAAAAAGTTTTCACCCTTCGTATGGAAATATTTAGTAATAAAATGTTTGATAATTTGTTGTAACAAATTAACAAATTTAAGTATTAAAGCAAAACCAAAAATTTAATTATTTACTATTTATGATGGCGGTTATAATAAAAAATATTCTCTTCCCGCATGTAATTGTTTAGTTAATTTAATATAAAATATTTGATAATTTTTTGTTGCAAATTATCAAATTTAATTGTTAAAGCAAAAAAAAAATTTATTTCATATTCATGACTGCGGTTTTTTACTTAATTTGGCGTAATAAACACCAAAATTTACTTCGTGCATGTAATATTAAATAAGTTAGTTTACTCTATTTTCTCAAATGAACACAAATATTCACTTTGAGCATATAATATTGCATCAGCATAATGCAATATAACATTCATACAATTGTTTATTAAAACCCAACCTAAATTTTATTTGATCATAACAAAACAAAATTTCACTTCACCCATGTAAATATTTAGTTATATAATGTTTGTTAATTTGTTGTAACAAATTACCAAAATTTAATATAAAAGCAAAACAAGAAGTTTTTATTATTTACTATTCATGATTGCAGTTTTCTAATCATTTTGCCTAAATGAACATTAATATTCACTTCGTGCATGCAATATTAAATTTGTTATTTTATTTCTACTTATTAGCATATAATAACATTATAAGCTGTTGTTTAGGCTTCAGGTTATTTTCAGTATAATGCAATACAACATTTATAAAGTTGTATACTAAAACTCAACTTAAATTTTATTGGATCAAAATTAAGAATGTTTTCACTTCCCGCATGTAACTATTTAGTTATAAAATGTTTTGTAAATATTTATGACAAATTATCAAAATTACTTCGCTAGGCGAAAGAGCGTGATTGATTCACCATTGTGATAGTTAATTCAAATGGCAGCTTCCGCATGAGATCATAAGGAAGAATGCACAAAAATGTGGAGAAATTGGAAGACATAGCCCACGCATATCGTTATGCTTCTTTCAACAAATCTGGCTGCTGTCAGTATAATAATTTGGAGTAAATCCAGATCTTAGCAATTCTAAAAGACAATAATGATTTTATTAAAACCTAAATAAACTATATTTATACATTTTTGGTCTGATTATTTTACTACATTTTGGGAAATATTCACTTCGTGCATGCAATAATATTATATAATGATATGACAAAATAAATATAATATTTTCAGCTTCAATTATCGACTCATTTCTTATTAAAAACTCATGTAGAGAGTTTTGTATTTTGATTTCGTCTTTAAATCTTATATGTCTTATATGCAATAAAATAAATATTCACTTTTTCTTGAAAAAATTTTGTTCTAAATCTTTTCATTTAAAAATTATCAATTCAAATAAACTCCGCTTATTTTAAGATTTGATCATGCCTGTGTCGTCAATCTACAATCCCGGTTAACACATCAAACTTGTAAATATCATGGTCATTTAACTAAAAAATTCTATCAATTTCTAAATTAGAAATTAATTGTGAGTTACTTTTTTGAAAAAATGCACCATGACTGACACAAATTAGGCTTAGCCTACAAAAATTGTTTAAAAAATAAATCAAATAATGACCACAAGCTGATCTAGCAACCTAGAGAATAGTCTAAATAAAAACAGATATTTTAACCAACCAAAAGGTAATTTTCTTAAAACATATATATCTTGGTCAAAAGATTTACTTTTAGGAAGTTGAAATTTCAAAGATGAAGATCTCTAATTCCACTACAAAGATGCGCGTGGTGCTTAATGCGTCGTTCCCAAACAGACACTAGAAAATCTTTAAAGGAAACATTATGTTAATTAGCCAAGACATGCATTGCGACTTTTTATCTATTTGGGTTTGATTTTTTAATCTTCATTTTATTATTGGCCGGCCGAGAACACCAAGTCCGAGTGAAGGAAGATCAACTCAAATATTCGTCATAATTAGGAATATAATTAAAAACGCGGCAGTGAAAATTTTATCACTCACATTTTACAGGAAGTTGAATTTGAATTACGAACTAAGAATTTTAATAGCAAGCCTTACATTTGCTTTATAATTCTGGCTACGTCAAACTGGTCTTTGCAGCTTCACAGAAAAAACCCAATAGTAGAAATTGACCTTGCAAAAACCATCACAATGCGGACGACCACTAACTCACAGAGACTAATAACTGTTTCTTATATATATATATTTTAAAATTTCTTAAAAACTTTATTCAAATTTACTCAAATTCCAAAAATCCTTTCCTTTCATAATAATCCAATAAATAAAATATTCGCTCCCTCACCTCCGGCTTCGCAAATAGCTCTTGACGGATCAATTTTGATTTTTCATTGCCGAAAGCAAATAAATCAAGATTAGCATGTTCCAGTTTCTCTATATAACGTGGAGCAACAATCGCGAGGGACAACATAACGGCATACAAAGATCGTTTTAGCATTTCCTGGTGTAGTTCGTTCAATGTTGGTATGTGTCGCGTATAATTTATCGCTTTTAACGATTTTACAAGTTCAATATGATAAATTTGTAACAATCGATCCCATTCAATTTCGCATACATCATTTTTAGTAGCAGTGTAAAATAAAAATGACAAATCATGTGCTGGAGAACCGATGTATCCGAGTTGGTGGTCAACCTGTAATTAAATACTTCAGTTACGATCATATATATTTTACAATTATGCCATACATACCAAAATTACATCAATTGGTTTATTATCCTCGTCGAATTTAAACATAATATTATTGATCCATAAATCACCGTGTGTTACAACAGTAAAATCGGGTTCAACTGTTTCTAACAACGATTGCATTTTATCGATGAAAATTTTGTTTAATTTTTCGAGTTTAATCGATAAATGTTCATAGCCTTGCCAATTTCGACTTAATTCTTCACAATCTCTTAGTCCACACATAAATATTTCAACGATTTCCTTATTTTCTGGATTAACCGCTTTTATTCGATGAGCATCAAATGTGTTTGACAAACTTTCTACGAGCAACATAGCACCCATCGCATGATAACGAGCAACTTTTTTTACAACCAATTCGGTGGCATGGAAATCAAGTCCAACACGTCGATCCATAGTACGATAGCCATCAGATTTTAAATCTTCAAGCACAAAATACACTGGATTTTCGTTTATCTTGTAACAGAGCGGTGCAAATTTAAAAGATGGGTCACTTAATGCCGCATACTTCATTACTTGTGGCAGAACATCACGGAAAAATGCTATCTCTTTTGCGAACGATGGCAATAAATCCATAATAGTTTGAAACCCACCACTCAATGTTGTTTTAACAATATACGACTTTTGGTTAACACTATTTTTACCACGAACACTATAATTTACTAGGACACGTATCATTTGACTACCGTAATTTTCACCTTTTGTAACCGCCTCTTCCAGTACAAAATCAAGAACGCATGCATTTAATATACCGTCACTTGAGATTAAAATGCGTTCAAAAAAAGTATTCGTTAGCCATGGATAGTGATCACGATTAATTAGCGACATATCGTAACTTGCGTTTAACGCATACTAAATACTACGAATAGTATATCGAACTCAAGTTACATTTATAAATTTATCTGTGGTCTTGATCAAGATAAAAATATTAAGTGTTTCATCGATTTCCATAAATTTACATTTACGAGATTAGGTTTAATTTAACAATGAATTGTAATTTGAAAAGATAAGATATCTTCGACTTAATATCAAAATAGTGTGATATTGTGCCATCATGGATATAACACAAATCAACGTTAAAGTGGATAAATTTTAAACATTGTAATTTATTTGAGATATGTTCGTTAATTTTCTGTTAACGTACATATTTTTTGATCAACGTTGGTTGATCTAATTCACTGGATTTCTCGTAATAAAGACATTTTAGACAAACGGCAGTGAATTTTTTCGAGTGGTTGTTTAAGTGGTCATTAATGGACTGTAGAATTGGAAATCTGTTCTGCCCGCTGATTTGTTGATATGTTGCGCACCACTCACCATTAACCTGAACCAATAATGAGCTTGTTAGCATTGTCGCGTGTGGTCGTGCAGCTCTCTGCGCTGAGTTTGCTGCCATTCAAGTACACAGCTAGAAGAACCACAGTGGGATGGCGTAGGGCAATATTAAATACAGCCATCGTGACGTATTTGTATATGTATTTGCTGGTCTTGCCAGAATTGTAGTACTCAACATTGCATTTCACTTTGAATGTTTTCCAATGAATCCAACTGCAGTCCACTACCACGTCCTTATTTTGAACTTTCAACGTTATCGTTCTGCCGCTGTCATCTGCAGAGCGATAATGATACAGGGGGTAAAGGTCATTGCCTGTGTTAGTGTCAGCCAACAAAGGCTCATAAATGGTGAATTTGCAACTAATTTAAGAAAATATTTTTTTTTAAAACATTAAAATAATAACTAAATATACAAATATTAAAGTGTTTTAGAAGTTTTGTTGGCTGTTATTGTGTTGCGATTTTGTGAATAAAAATTACAAAATATAAAGTTGAGTTCTATTTTTTTTTTTTTTTTGTGTAAAGTGGATGAGTTAGATAAATTAAAATTGAAGAAGTTCAGTTTGTGACTTTCGACATTTTTAGCGTACCAATGGTTGGTGTGCCGCAACTATAACGGGTTTTGAGGCCGGATGAGGCCACTTATTTTTATTCGGTTTTGGCGAGACGTCGCCCAACCAGCTTGTTTACGGGTTGGCCATTAGAGGCCACTTTATTTTTTAAACGGGTTTTGCGAAAGACACCCAAAGTTATATTTTACGGCTTTTTACAGCCAATGCTCAAGAAATTATTTACGGGCGTGCAGTTGAGGGCAGATCATTTTTAATACGGTTTTTGCAGAAGACGCACAACGTTGCATTTTACAGTTTTTTCGGCGAGCCCACGCCTTATAATTCCATCTGATATACCGGATAAACACCATTCCATCTGATATACCGGCGGGCGCGCCGCTACTTTGGATTTAGTGGCCGGTTGCCAGTTGAGGTCATTTCACTTTCGACGGATTCTGCGGCCAGTTGAGGCCAGCCATAACATTATTTCTACCAAAGGTGGGAAGACGCACAACCCTTTTCAGTGGGACCTTGATAGAGGTCAACAAAGGTACAATTTTTTTTGTTTTATTAATTTTTTTCAATTTTTATTAAATATACTAAATTAAGTGCCGATTGAAGTGAGAACCACTCAGGAATAAAAGCTTTACGTGATAAAAAAAATAAAAATGTGATAAATGGCATTTCAGTGTTATTACCCAGCCAAACTTAATTTTTATGTAGAAACCCAACGAAACCTTCGTTAAATTTTAGCTGTCATTAAAAAAAAATAGTGCATGCTATTTCTCGCTCGAAAATAAGAAAAACTTAGAAATACGATTTGTTGTTGTGTTTTATATACTGCAGAACAGCTGTCACATAAGAATGATTATTTTTGAATGGCTGAAATGTCAAAAAATTGATTTCGCTAAAATTCTTATTTTTTGTTAGGTTTTTATTCCTGACTGGTTGAAGCTTAACGGTATCTTGGCGTGCACTTGCACGTTGGTTTCGCTCAAAATTGCTTCCGTTTAGTGACTACATATTTTCATTTTTGTTGCTCAATTTATTTTTGGTCCTCAAAATTTTTTACGTTCAATCCTTTGGTCTGAATTATGTTTATTTTCCCGTTGGGCCAAATTTTCTTTAGAAATTTGAATAATAAAATAAAACCGTATGGCGTATAATTTTTTGCATTTGGCCTTATTTTCTTTTCTTGTGGTTTTGTTTTGGCCCAGTTATATCCCGGTTATCTTTTTTGTGTGTTGTTAAATAAATAAAATGAAGTTCTACATGTTTTTGGTTCGGTATGATTAGAGGGCGTTTTTCGTTCTGTGTCGGGTTCACACTTACAGGCTGAGCTTGTTGCTTCCCGTTATCTTATTGGCACTACATCCATGGCTCGGAGTGGCGAGTCGAGCACTTGGGTGGCCTCATGCTGTAGAAGTGTGAATTGTGGCGGATTAACTAGAGATCTCTCCGGTTGGAGAGAGGCTAGATCTGTTAAAGAGATGCCCCTAGCCTCTAATGCTGCTTCGTTGTAGCTGGGCATCGGCATTTTGGGGTCAATGGGGCATTCGAACAGGTCTCTTCAGCAGACTGAGTACCTGTCACTCGAGAGATCCTGTTCGCGGGAGAACACACCCATTTATTATTTTACTCATAACGCGTTCCTCAAGTTTCGTTTGACGAATTCTGCTGCCTTTTATTTGATTTGAGTATTTGTTCAGTTTTATTTGGTGCTTAGTTTAATTTGAGGAATGGTGTTGAACCATTCCGTAACACCGTCTAATGGATTTACCATCTTGATGAAAAAATGAAATCCATCCTCTCCTCAGCAAAATATCAGTGGGTATTGTAGTGCATTATACGAATGGTAGGTTTTGCAGATACGGTAAAAGTTATCACCATCACGTTGTCGAACCACAATGTTGCGAGATTCCAAGTTCCCGCCAACAACCACAATGGAAACTTCATTCACTGCCGGTGCAATAAAGCGACTTTCAAGTTCGCCTGCTGGTTTTTTGTCTGCCTTCTTTTGTCTCTTTGTCAATATTTTGTAATCATCCGAAGGCGTCATTCCTAGTGCAGTCTTGCACATTTTGACCAATTGATTGTGTTGCCGCAGTTATGTAATAGTGTCGCGCTTTAGCCCGCGATTGACACAACGCTGATTGATTTCATCACCAGAATTTCCAAGAAAATAAATCTGAATTTGTTTTAGAATCTGTAAAATTGAGGACAAAATCTTAGTTTATGAGCCTCGGGGTTCCACATTATTCCCTAGTGGACGTGACGGTGTGTGAATCATTAATGAAACGTCGTCCAACGTTATTGAACGTCAGACGTTCCAAGGTTGGAAGGTTTAACTCCCCTGACATAGCGTGTTAAAGAAAAAAAAAAAAAAAATACACTCCTGCACCTTAAAATGATTTTCGCGGGAAAAGCTGGTTTTGTATTGAGCGAACACGCGTTGAAAAAAAAAATAAAAATTTTCGGTTAGTCCGCAACAAAAGTTTTTTTGGTAATCTGTTAGTCGATAAAAACGAAAAATTCTGGAATGTTTTGATCAGTTGAGTTTATAATATCGTGTGATAAGATTCTTGCGCTAGAAAATCGAAATACCGGGTCTGTGTAGACCAAATCAATTGTAAAAAATATTTCGATGCAATTTTTGTTTGAGTAGTGTGATTGGAAGGGAAAACAATCCGTGTAAAAAAATATATATATAAAAATTTCTTTAAGATAAAAGACATTATTTTGATTGTGCTCCCAACCCTAATAAACAAAGAAGTGAAAAAAAAAGTTAAACTTGATAATTATTTAAACAAATTGAATTTAAAGTGTGTGACAGTATATAGTAAAATTAGTTTTGGATCGATGGTGAATTGTGGAAAAAAAAAATTATTAATTCTAAAACAAAAATATTTTGTATATTAAGGAAAATTGTAACTGTAGTGTTAAGTGCGATTGCTATAAAAACAAATGTGTAAAATTTTTTCTTGCATATTGAGTAATGACCATTAACATTATAAAAGTGCAGAATTATCATCATATGTATACAGTTGACCGAAACCTAACGTAATCTATTTTAATTAACATTAAAATACAATCCCGCATAGGGTTAATGAACAATTATTTTAATCAACTCGAGATATAAATCGATATTAATACGTGTCCGTGCAAGAGGAAAAACATAAACATTATGTGTATCTGGTCGCTTGTGTTGACTACGAATACCGTAAATTAGTATAAAAAGCAGATAAATACATAAAGTTTGTGGTTCTGAGGTGACCAGCTGTATCGAGTAAAAACGTGTGCACGAACGTATATATACCAATAATACGAAAGCATATAATTAAATAATACGGCAAAAACAAAACAAAAATAATAATAAAACTTTTACAATCATATGGGAAGTTAATAATAATCATAATAATTGTAATAATAACAAGCTAAATAAATTAAACTTAAAACGGGACGAGGATTGGAGTCGACGGATTTCTATGGTTGTAAAAACAACCTGCATCATCAGTGGATATCGACCGCAACCCTGCTTCTTTCAATTAAGGTCATGTGTTATAATTTTTATCATTACTCTTCAAGCAATTACATTTATGTTTAAAAAATTTTTTTTTCTTTAATTTTTATATTGTTTTTTTTTTTTTATTAAAATTATATTTTTGGTGTTGGGTCTATATAAATTATAATAATAGTTAGATTAGCATGGAAGCCTATTTCAAAAATTATAAGTAGGATTAGACATGACGTCATACTAGTTTTAGTTCTTAAGTTCGTATGAAGTTGGTGGTATGAATTCTGTAAATTTTTTTTTGACTTTCTTAAATTCACCAGTCCCGTGGCGAGCTGCAGCTATCGGGGGGGTCACAGGTGGTGGATCGTGAACGGCCTATCGATAGGTAGGTTAGCGGTGAATTAAATAAGCCGTCCCCAACCGCAGCTCTGCTGGAAGGAGAGTCTCAGAGAATGGGGGAGTGGTTAACCTCTGTTCACTAAATTCTGAGTGCCTATGATACCCAGTAGGGAAAGGCGAACTGATGGCGCCACAAAACCATCGACCACAACCACGGTGAACTGAGCGTCACGCCTCCTTGCGCTTCCGGGCTTCCAGGTAGTGAATGGGGAACCCTATAAACGGGTATCCCATGAATGAAGTGGGTCCCATTTGTTTGGGATATCCATATGAATGGTGAATGAGTGAGTGAATGTGGGAGGAGGTCGGGGCGCGGCGGACGGGGTGCTCGGTAAGCCAATGGGCTGGATTAAGGTGTTACGCGACCCGTGCTGATGATCGACTAGACTGGGGGCCCATTTAACAAAGCCCAGTCGTGAACGGAGCCCTCTGGATACCTGGCGACCTCCAGTTGTATTTAGCCTTACCTGCGTATACGGATCTCTGCGCAGGTGGACGTATTTCTCCGATTCTCGTGGGAATAAATGGAAGATTTAAAAAAAAATAATAAAAACAAGGGGACCGGTACCCACCAAAAACCGGAAAGTACTATAGAGGGGAGTAACTCTAACCAGAAAGGTGCGGTTCCCTCATCTGAGGCAGCGGCAAGCAACACCATGGCATCGAAGCCAGGTGAAAGCGGAACCGCCAAACAGAAGAATGGGGGACCGAAAGAGATCCCCCCAGCAAAGCGACGGTACAGAGAGAGACGGTCGGCGTTTAGAATTCTGGAGAAACTGGCTGCGACCCCTGAGGGGCAGCTTACAGTTGCGCAGAAGGAATCTGTAGCATGGGCTATGAAAACTGTCGGCTGCAATAGCTCGGAGAGGGTCCTTGTGTCTAAAAGACAGAGGTCCCAGGATGAGCTTGAAGCAGAAGGCAGTAAGCGGGCCAAAGTGCAAGCAGACATGACGTCGGGGGCTCCTAAGGAGCAGAAACTGAAATTATTCAGTGAAACCCTGAAGGAGCACGTGTTGGTGCTAGCCGTCATTGACAAAGGTCAGGAAGATGGGAGCATCACATCGGAAAAGTGGAGGATAGTGTATAATGCACTAAATTCCATTTTCTTGAGGATCCTGAGAGAAAATCCGGGATCCCCCCCGTCCTGCAGAGATGCGGGATGGCACCAAGGGCGCGTTAAGCTAACCGCGTGCTCGGACCAGAGATCGGTCGATCTCTATAAAAGGGCAGTGGCCGAGGTAGGCGAGGTGTGGCCGGGCGCGAGGCTTGAAGCAGTCAGCAGAGGGGAAATCCCGAGCAGGCCGAGGGCACGCGTCTGGTTACCAACTGAGCCGGATAAGCCAGAGGAGATCATTGAGATTATCCGGGCCAGTAATCCCGATCTTCCAACGGAAGGATGGAGGATTGTGAAGCAGGAGGAGGCCAGGGGGGGCTTTAGATTGGCAATCATGCTGATCAATAAGGAATCCTTGGCTTCCCTTGCTAGATCTAAGGGAGTGATCAACTTCGGTTTCGGATCGATCACTCTTAAAGTTTATAAGAAAGACGAGGTCGATAAGGGCGCGGAAGACCAGCCTAGGGGCGACGGCGAACGGACCCGGCAGGAAATGGTCAAGCGGACTGAGGACGACCAGGGTAGCCGTTCCGATATTTCGGACGAAGGGAAGTTTGTGATGGGAAGCAGCCTCCTCTCTCTGGAGCCTGATGGGGACATCCTGTCAGGCTCTCGACGAGAGGAAGACAGCGTCCGGAACAATGAGGTAAATTGCACTATCCTGATGCAGGGAGTGCAGGAAGAGGTGAGTAAGGTCCATTACAATGATTAGCATTGTACAAATAAACCTACATCACACGAAGGCTGCCTCGGCAGCTCTCGTGCTCAGACTGACTAAGTCAGATGAGGACTTGGTGTTAATCCAAGAACCTTGGATTAACAATAACAGGATCTGTGGCCTCAGAATGAAAGGGTATAAAGTATTATACTCAAGCAATTCTGAAAAGATCAGATCGTGTATCTTAGCGAAAAATAATTTGAATATTTTTCTTCTTCCACAATTTAGTAGCGGGGACGTTATAGCGGTGAGCGCTGAGGTAGGCTGTGAAAAACTATGGCTAGCCTCAGCCTATATGGATCGTGAAAAGGAGGTTCCACCGGATAATCTGGGGGAACTGATCCGGGAAGCAGGTCTGAAAAAGGTAGGTGTGATACTTGGATGTGATGCAAACGCGCATCACACAATCTGGGGAAGCACAGACATTAACGAAAGAGGTGAGTTATTTTTTGATTACTTATTAAACACTAACCTCGTAGTTTGCAATATTGGGTGTGAACCAACATTCATTGTTAGAAATCGACAGGAGGTTCTAGATGTAACCTGTGCGTCAGAAACAATTTTTGATATGATCAGTGGGTGGAGAGTGGCGAAGGAGCACTCATTCTCTGATCACCGATATATTACATATAACCTCAACATCAAACCTGTTGCCCGGAAAGCCTTTAGGAATCCCAGAAGGACAAACTGGAACAAATATGGGGAGGTGTTGAAGGAACTATTGCCGCTGGAGGTTCCTGGACTTCCAGCGACAGTAGAGGAATTAGATGACATGGTTGATATTGTCACAAAAGCATGCAATCTGTCATTTAACGCTGCGTGTCCCCTGATAAAACCTAGGGGCAGGCAGAAACCGACATGGTGGACCACGGAGTTGGGAACCTATCGGAGAGTGTGTAGGACAGCCTTTAATAAGGCTAAGAACACCAGGGAAAATCGGGATTGGGATTCCTATAAGGAAGACCTGAGAAAATACAAAAAAGAGTTGAGGAAGGCACAAAGGGGGTCTTGGAGACTCTTCTGTTGTAGAATGGAGGAAGTCTCTGAGACTTCTCGCCTTAGGAAAATTCTATCTACCAACCCAACCAGTCCTAGTTACTTAATTAGGCCGGACGGGTTATGGACAGCTTCAAGTGCGGAATCATTGGAGCTTCTCATTGAGACCCATTTTCCGGGAAGCATTGATGACTCGATGGAGCCTGAAGCTCATCGAGGAACACCTTTAACAGATGTGGATGGCATCGTGGACAGGAAACGAATCCTGTGGGCGCTGAACGGTTTTAAGCCTTATAAATCGGCGGGCCCGGATCGGATTATACCAGCAGAGATCCAAAGAAACTCTGCAGTTATCCTCCCCTGGCTGGAGGTTATCTTCAGAGGATGTCTGCAATTGGTCTATATTCCCAGGAAATGGACGGAGGTCAGAGTGGTTTTTATCCCGAAATCGGGAAAAAGCTCACAGGCTTATCCAAAGGACCTGAGGCCTATAACTCTATCATCCTTTCTGTTGAAAACCTTGGAAAGATTGATAGACGTACTTATTCGAACAAAAGTTGAGCCAAGGAATTGGGCAATGTCGCAGCATGCGTACTGTAAGGGAAAGTCGGTGGACACAGCTCTGCACGATCTAGTACGCATGATTGAGAAGCAACGTTCCCTCTAATTATTCAAAATCATGCGCGGCATAACTGCATTGTGGGCAAGTATTTTAAATTCAGCAAATTTCGAGCAAAACTTAACAAAATTACAATACAATAATTTTTGCATAAAATTTTATTTAAAAATAAATTAAAAAAAAACTTTAATGCGTGAATTTCACAGTGAAACAAATTTTCCCAGTAAAGTTAACACGAGATAAAAATGCTTTACTTGTTAGAGAGAAACAAAAAAGTAGTTCAGTAAAATTTACTGGCAAATAATAGAATAAGTGGGGAAAATGTTGCCATAAAAAGTATGAAGCTCAATACTTTTTATGGCAACATTTTCGATACACCTTCAAAAAATAGTATGCGATGAGGAATATTTTTCACACACTACGACAATTTTATGGTTGGAAAAGTATTATAGTGAAATGTCGAGAAAAAATGGAACTCGCTATTAGTTTTTGTGCTGCTAGTTAGAACACGTTCAGAAAGGCGGTAGGGTAACATAAATTTTTGAAAATTTTATGTTTCGTTAAAATGGTTTATTTTCAATTTGTTTAGTTATGTTGCCCCCAATCTGTCACTATTTTGACTATAAATTTTGCTATAAAAAAACAAACAAAAGTTGTTGTCTTTATCGCTTTAACTTAATTTAAATATACTATTCTCTTTCGATTTCCCAGTATATTTTACTGAAAAAAGTTTGTTTCACGTATAAATCAGGATAAAGTTGCCATAAAAAGTGTTAAACTAAATACTTTTTATGGCAGCACTTTTAACACACCTTCAAAAAATAGTATGTGATGAGAAATATTTTTCACACACTACGCCAATTTTATGGTTGAAAAAATATTACTGTAAAATGCCAAGAGAAAAATGAAAAGTTGTATTATTTTTTTGTGTCACTACGTTCAAATTTTTGAAAATTTTCTTTTTTGTTAAACTCGTTTATTTTCAAATTTTTAAATCTTGCCCCCAATCTGTCATTATTTTGACTATAAATTATGCTATAAAAAATAAACAAAAGCTGCTGTCTTTGCCGCTCTAACGTAATTTAAATATACTCTTCTCTTTTCGGTTTCCCAATATTTTTTACTGGAAAAATTTTTTTCACTGTGGAATCCACGCATTGTAATATAATTTCCAATTTTTCCCTTTTATAAAAATCACTGTCAGCTTTTGCTTCAATACATATTTTACAAAGTACATCATTTGTTTCAATTTGATAACTAGAAATTTCATATAATATAACTTTTTGTTTAATTGATAACGTCAGGACTTCTGTTTTAACGAGTTCATTTAACCATTTTACTCTAAATTTTGAAGCCGTCTTGTTTGTTCGGAGGTCTGTTATTCGGGGGTCCCGGATTCGATTCCTGGTGGTGACAAGTAAAGAACTTGCTACTGGGTGTTTTTTTAACGGGTCATATGTTATTTATATGATTGTCCATTTTCAGATTTTCAAGCCATAGTAGTTACAGCTTCGTCCTTAATAATATTTTCGTGGAGCTTGAGCTTACATCTAATTTTTGTTTAGTCATTACAGTAAATGGAGTAAATTTAAAAAAAAAGTCACGTCATATATGTAAAAAAAAAATTAAACTGCGTGGGTTTACAAATTTTTAAATTTTGTAACTAACACGAAAAAAATGTTAGCAATATTGCAGATGGGCGGACTAAAAATTATGATGGGCAAAATACAATTTAAATCTGGGCGGCCGCCCGTGTGCCCAGCTTAGCGGGAACGTTGTTGAGAAGTCAATTTACTCGCAAGAGTATTGTATGGTAGCATTTCTCGACATTGAGGGTGCCTTTAATAATGTAAAAACGGAGGCGATCATGGAAGGATTGTCATTTCTGAAGGTGGATTATCCTATAAGTAGATTGATAAATCAGATGCTGGTAAGCAGGATTATTATCTCGGAACTGGGAGAGTCCACCATTAGAAGGCGGGTGGTTAGAGGAACTCCGCAGGGAGGAGTAATGTCCCCCTTTCTTTGGAGTGCAGTGGTGAATGGATTGCTGTTGGAACTGGAGAAAGAGGGTATAGGGGTTGTAGCGTATGCAGATGATGTAGCAATAGCTGTCTCAGGCAAATATCTGGATACGATTAGGGATGTTATGCAGAATGCACTCCTGATCGTTACGAAATGGGCCAGCAAATGTGGATTAGGGATCAACCCCTCCAAGACAGAGCTGGTACTATTTACTAAGAAATATAAAATTCCGGTAGTTAGCCCTCCTACCGTGAACGGCATTAGACTGGCTTTTGCTGACAGAGCGAGATTTTTGGGCATAATCTTGGACAGTAAGCTCAGCTGGAAGCCTAACATTGTAGAAAGGGTGAATAAGGCTAATGTAGCAATTTACTCGTGTAGAAACGCCATAGGGAAGAAATGGGGTTTGAAACCAGAGCTGGTATACTGGCTCTATACCGCAGTGGTAAGGCCTGTGCTGATGTACGGGGTGGGCGTGTGGTGGCCAGCTCTGGAAAAGGTAACCTATATAAGGATGTTGGAGAAGGTGCAAAGAACGGCCTGTATGCTTATAAGCGGGGCGCTTAGGACAACACCTACACGCGCTTTAGAGGTTATGTTCCATCTTATTCCAATCGAATTTTTTGGTAAGCAGATGGCAGCCAATGTGGCTACAAGGCTCTCGGCTGTCTCTCAGTGGAAGTGTCTTCAGGCGGGACACTCGACGATAGTTAGATCACTAGGGGAAGAACTGGTGAATCTAGATTATATTAAACCAACGTTGTGCTTCGATATAGGTTTCCGGATCATCTGTCCTTCTAGGGAATCCTGGAGGAACGGATCAATACTGGAAAACGAGGCACTGCAATTTTTCACGGACGGCTCTAAGCTAGACGGCAAAGTAGGAGCCGGAGTCTTCTGTGAGAAGCTTAATGTTAATATTTCTGTTCGTCTCCCTGACTACTGCAGCGTGTACCAGGCTGAAGTGGTGGCGATAGGGGAAGTCGTGACATGGTTGAAGCATAACGTGGTATCTGTTAGGGATATCGCGATATATGTGGACAGTCAAGCGGCACTCAGGTCACTAGAGGCGGTTTCTCTGAAGTCACGGGTGGCGCTGGATTGCCGATCATCTCTTAATGAGATGAGCGAGTATTTCAGTATCCAGATAATCTGGGTCCCTGGTCACTCGGACGTCACGGGAAACTGCAGGGCAGACGAACTAGCTAGGTACGGTACGACTCTCCAGATGCAACCGGAAAGGGCAGGTCTGGGGAGGCCTATAGCAGCGCTTAAATTGACGCTCAGTAAAAAGGCAATCGCCTTGACAGATGAGAGGTGGACCAACACTCTCACGTGCAGGGTAGCAAAACAGGTTTGGCCAAAACTGGACCTGCGGCGCTCCAATGCACTTATATCCCTGGGAAAACGAGATTTAAGATTGGTCGTAGGGATACTGACAGGACACTGCCTTTTTGGGGAACATGCGAGAAGGCTGGGTCTAGAGACGAATGACTTTTGTAGAAGTTGTATGGACGAAGAGGAGGAAGAGACGTTAGTTCACTTCCTATGCTCGTGTCCAGCACTATCCTACAAAAGACATAGGTACTTGGGTGTGTACAACATGGACAGCCTTTCTGAACTCGCGGACTTTGGGGTGCGAGATATTTTACGCTACATCAGTAGCTCTGGTTGGTTTCAGCGGGAGTAAGGGGAGATTGGATCCTGTGGTATCACAATGGGCCATTATTGGCCTAAGTGTGCGATAGCAGCCACTCTAACCTAACCTAACCTAACCTAAATTCACCAGTCATATTTTTCTTGTTTTTTTTTTATGTTTTCTTTGTGCTTTAAATTTTGGTTGGCAAATAAATTATATTCTTGTTTAAGAAATTCTCGAATTGAAAGAAAAGTTTTTATCTTTAAACGTTTGGAAATTTATAAATATATTATTTTGTTCCTCTCTTTGCTAATGTTGTTCGCCTGGTGTTTTCGCCTGATAGTTAAAGCTATAATGTTACGATAAACATTTACGGTGGGATGTAGAGGTAAGTAAGTGAATACATAATGAAAGGTGAGTGTTCCATGTCCTGAATCCTGTTCCTAAAATCCGGTCCCAGCTTTTATACCTTCCTGTTTCTTTCCTTTAGTGGTCTAGCAAGGCGTTAATGATCTTTGGCAAACCCCACGCCCCCCCTGAAGCTAAGCCGGCATATTTCGACCACGTCGAAGCTCTCATTAAATGCAACTACACACTCAGTAACGAAGGTCATTCAATCCTAGGAAGCGTATTTTTTCATCGCGACCCACTCATGGCCAACACATTCGTTACAGTTTGTGCGATGTGTTTGTGTACGTGATGTGTTTTATAATCAAAAAATTATTTACCTTAAAAGTTGGGTTAAAACCTCGTGATTAAGTTAAAAATTCGTCCTCAAATGACGTCATTTTGAAGGACCGGTTATAATTTTGTATATTCTGCAAGAAAAACTTATATCGAGGTTCTTAACCAAAAATCAATGATGCCAGGAGCTCTGCAGGCGATGTTAGTTGTGGTAATTTGCCTTTGCGCTTGCACAGCATAATCATGGCATGAACGACTGTTGGATCGTATCTGAACGTCAGACGGTTATTACGAAGTATCACGTTTAGCCATCTATTTTGTCGACGTTCCAAATTGTTTTGTGTGTAAGCTCCCACTGAGAAAATCAATCTCAATTGTATCCGTTTTTTCGGAAGCATGATGGACCGCGCTTGAGAAATTCTTATTCGATTTGCCTCCAAACGCTATTTACGCTCTTCAGCCGTCTCATTGACTCCACCATTATGTACTTGACTTTCGTTGGTGGCACTTTTTCTAAAGAAATAAACTACGAACAAATAACAATTCATTGTTGATGAATTTTGAGTGCAATAAAAGTATGGGGACCACCGATAGCATACTGAAATGTAATTTGTTTCAATATGGAATTTGTTATTGTTATGAAAATATGTAACAGCAGAACTAACAAACTGAACGTCCACGACATATTTGCAATTTTTTCATACAAAAATTCTATCCAAATTTTTGATCTTTTCGGTGGATTTTCCCATATATCCAAACCTTGTTCTGACAATTACGCGGTCAAGCCGAGAATGCGGAATCCAAACGGAAAATTAAGTAAATATTTCAGTCAATAAATATTTTACGTACCTTTAAAATTATAAATAACGTTGAAAAATTTTAATTTTATGTCGAACGGTACACGTATGTGCAGCAGTAGCTTATACATAGCCCAGCTAACATTATAATTTTATGCGAATTATTTTATATTAATGTTATTACATATTTCGCGTATATACATGCATTTTTATGTTATTGCAAAAGCGTACGTAATATGGATGTATAGCCAGAGTATGTTAAAATTTTTGACAACTATAGGTATTGGAAATGGTGTACGAAGTTTTTATATTTTATTGGGGGGCTGGTGTCTAAAGAGGCGTATTTTATTTATACAATCAATGTAATTTTATTAAAGCACATCCATATATAAATCAGCTTTTTATATATGATTTAACATAAAATGTAACGCAAGTAAAAAAAAATCCAATGCATCACAAAGTTTGTTAAGCATAACAGGTAGTACGAGAATGTAGCTGTATCGAACGATCGCGATTTTATCTCTTTTATAAGATGGAAAATTTTTAAAGCTCATTTATGTTTTCGTATAAAATTTAGCGACTTTTTGTTGTATTCGTAAATGGTTTATATTGATTTGTTGAAGACGGTTTTGATGTGTATTCCCATAAAAAATTTAACATAATTCAAAGTGGTTTTGTTGTTCTGAGTACTCGTATCTTGTATGTTTATTATATAATATAGGAACAATATACATATATACATTTATCTTGGGTTATAAATTTTCTTTCGTATATTATGTAATATAAGCTCTGCAAATTTCTTAAATCAATCAATAAAAATATATGAACCAGATTAGATTTTTATAAATATTACAGCTTATATATGATTTAATATTTTATTTATTTATTAAATCTGTTCAACATTTTATTCATATACCCATTCACTGATATATTTTTTGAATTTCGAAAAATTTGGTTTCGACATCTCTATTTTACACAAAAGTTTTTCATTGTGATATAGGGTTTTGGTCATTTTGATGAGGGTATAAAATAATTTTCTATATATTAAAATCACACGCACAGTTATAACATATTCTTGTTTTGGGCAGCACATATTTCTCTTTGTACAAGGAAAATTTCTCAGCACCAATGGTGATTATGACGTACAATTAATGAAGCGGGAAATTGTTTTGACTGTGGGGTATACCCATTTAATAAATTCAGTCGTATAACGTTCATTAGTTAAAAAAAATGAGATAGTTTTATATCATGAAACTGTAGTCTAATGAGAATACTCAGGCCATATCTAGAGCTCAGTTTTTAAACTAAACAATCATTTTTTATCAGTTTTTAAATTAAGGTGTAAACAAATTTATACTGACCAACTATAATCTTAGAAGAGCCATTTAATCTTAGAAGAGCCATTCGAGCCACTCAAAATCCTTGCTAATTTTATTTTAATTTGGTTTTATTTAAATCGCCCGCGATTTTGGCATATGTAGCTTAGTCATTGCTGTTATTATGACATATATTCCTGTCATTTACAAGCTGTCGTCCCGTGTGCATTAGTTTTAAGTGATGGATGTCGATAAGCAACATTTACGTAATTGTATTCAATTTATTTATTTATTTTGTTTATATTTATTGAAATAATATCAGGGGCTCTATTTGTGAACTATTACGAAAATTTTTTTGTACCGAGTTAGTGTCAAAGTATAACGAAAATCTTAAAATGGTATTCTTGAAATTGGATTCCGAAAATTTTCGCAACGGAGCGTTACTAAAATTTTCGTAATGGTTTTTTCGTTCCTTATTTCATTTTCGCAGTAGTTAAAACGCAATGATTTCACACAGTTTGATGCCCCAAATTATTTATTTAGAGATGTAATCGACATTTTTTACCTAGGTAGTAAAAAAGGTGATTTCATGTTTTTCTTTACTACTATGGGTGATCATTTGGAAAATTTGGATTCATTTTTTAGAATTACGCCGGTTTTATTTTTTTTAAATACAACTCTATTCCTATTTGATGTTCAAAATAATATTTTGTTCGAGATAATAATAAACATTCTATTTTTTCTGTTATATTTTACTTCCTAAAACAAAAGATACACCCGCCTCTATTCATAAAAATATAGGAATATCTACAATTGGTAATTTGGGATGAGTTTTTGTTATGTTTGACCACTTTTATATTCTGTTTACTACAACTAGTTTATATTTGGGAAATTTATAATTTTTTTATTTAAGAACAGCTGATTTAACTACAAAAATTTAATTATTTTGGTATTTCGTTGTAACAAGTATTAATAACTAATACTGCACGTAACTGACTTAAACAAGAAATGATGGTAACCACAATACATAATTTATATTATAAAATAACATATTAAAGTTTTAAATTTCAATAATAAAATATTTAAAATTTAATAATATTAAGCACAAAAATACACAACAATAATTTCAAAAACGTCCGTTTCGCTTATAAGGTTTCCAGTTTTAATGACATTTTTAATCACTGCATCACGAAATGTCATTATTTTTTATTCCCCTCTTTTTTATTTTCGTAATGGTTTCAAGAATACCAATTTATGATTTCTCCATTACGATTACGAAAATAGCGTTACGAAAATTTTCGATACCTAAAATTTCAAGAATAGAAGACACTTAGTCTCGTTTTCGATAAGTATATAAAATACAATAATTTTTATAATAACAAGTAAGTGAAACATTAACAAGGAAATACTAAAAAACTTAAAATTACAGAAAATTTATTTAATTTATTTAATTTATTTAATTTATTTAATTTATTTAATTTATTTAATTTATTTAATTTATTTAATTTATTTAATTTATTTAATTTATTTAATTTATTTAATTTATTTAATTTATTTAATTTATTTAATTTATTTAATTTATTTAATTTATTTAATTTATTTAATTTATTTAATTTATTTAATTTATTTAATTTATTTAATTTATTTAATTTATTTAATTTATTTAATTTATTTAATTTATTTAATTTATTTAATTTATTTAATTTATTTAATTTATTTAATTTATTTAATTTATTTAATTTATTTAATTTATTTAATTTATTTAATTTATTTAATTTATTTAATTTATTTAATTTATTTAATTTATTTAATTTATTTAATTTATTTAATTTATTTAATTTATTTAATTTATTTAATTTATTTAATTTATTTAATTTATTTAATTTATTTAATTTATTTAATTTATTTAATTTATTTAATTTATTTAATTTATTTAATTTATTTAATTTATTTAATTTATTTAATTTATTTAATTTATTTAATTTATTTAATTTATTTAATTTATTTAATTTATTTAATTTATTTAATTTATTTAATTTATTTAATTTATTTAATTTATTTAATTTATTTAATTTATTTAATTTATTTAATTTATTTAATTTATTTAATTTATTTAATTTATTTAATTTATTTAATTTATTTAATTTATTTAATTTATTTAATTTATTTAATTTATTTAATTTATTTAATTTATTTAATTTATTTAATTTATTTAATTTATTTAATTTATTTAATTTATTTAATTTATTTAATTTATTTAATTTATTTAATTTATTTAATTTATTTAATTTATTTAATTTATTTAATTTATTTAATTTATTTAATTTATTTAATTTATTTAATTTATTTAATTTATTTAATTTATTTAATTTATTTAATTTATTTAATTTATTTAATTTATTTAATTTATTTAATTTATTTAATTTATTTAATTTATTTAATTTATTTAATTTATTTAATTTATTTAATTTATTTAATTTATTTAATTTATTTAATTTATTTAATTTATTTAATTTATTTAATTTATTTAATTAATTTAATTAATTTAATTAATTTAATTAATTTAATTAATTTAATTAATTTAATTAATTTAATTAATTTAATTAATTTAATTAATTTAATTAATTTAATTTATTTAATTTATTTAATCTATTTAATTTATTTAATTTATTTAATTTATTTAATTTATTTAATTTATTTAATTTATTTAATTTATTTAATTTATTTAATTTATTTAATTTATTTAATTTATTTAATTTATTTAATTTATTTAATTTATTTAATTTATTTAATTTATTTAGTTTATTTAATTTATTTAATTTATTTAATTTATTTAATTTATTTAATTTATTTAATTTATTTAATTTATTTAATTTATTTAATTTATTTAATTTATTTAATTTATTTAATTTATTTAATTTATTTAATTTATTTAATTAATTTAATTAATTTAATTAATTTAATTAATTAATTTATTTAATTTATTTTGATTAAATTAAATTAAAATTAATTAAATTAAATATAATATAATATATTATAATATAATATAATATAATATAATATAATAGAATATAATATAATATAATATAATATAATATAATATAATATAATATAATATAATATAATATAATATAATATAATATAATATAATATAACATAATATAATATAATATAATATAATATAATATAATATAATATAATATAATATAATATAATATAATATAATATAATATAATATAATATAATATAATATAATATAATATAATATAATATAATATAATATAATATAATATAATATAATATAATATAATATAATATAATATAATATAATATAATATAATATAATATAATATAATATAATATAATATAATATAATATAATATAATATAATATAATATAATATAATATAAGAAGTATTTTATAATCGTACGTGAATTTAATTTATTTAAGATTTTGGACCAAATATTATTTTTAATGGATACCCCCTTGTTCACGACTATTTTAGTCGCAGAAAACAAAGAGGCAATTTACTAATATCCAGTTTCGATCTGATATGATCATGAAAAAATTCAATCATCTGATAGGGCTGTAATGCCTGGCTGCATTGCCTGACCTAGATAATTTACGCGACCAACATTAAAGTAGAACAAGAAAATTAAAACAACAAGACCAAAAGAAAGTAGCACATAGCATGAAAAAAATTTACTCGATGAATTCTCCAAGTCAAATAAAGCTATATAAAGTTGTGCTCAAACAGGGACTCTTCAGTTTGGGCGTGGGATTCCAAGAGTATGTGTGAGTCACAGGACCACGGGGAGGGGGGGGGGAGGAACAATGCCTACTACCTACCGATCTCCTACTGGATTAATTATCACATTTTTTTAACTTCCACTTCAGTCAAGAAAACAATAAAAGAAAAGAAAAACCATTGCACGAAACAAAAAAAAAAGAATTCTGAACTTTGATTAAACAGTAAAACATATTTATTAATCATAAATTTTTTTTTTCAGAAATATTGTAGAAATAAATGGTGTTAGTAAGTTCAGCTAGTAATATCAGAGTATTTACACAATTTTTCTGACTCAGAAATGTTTAAACTAACTAAGTACCACAGTTCAGAAAAAAACTTTCAATTATCACCAATTTAAAATACGCAAATCATTTCCCACAATAGCATCCAAGCTGTCATCTGTCTATTATCGAACGAGAAATACTGCTCAACGGTCACACAGTTAACACTCTGTATTAACGACCGTATCAAGCAGACATTTAGGGGTTTAATCATTTAATCAATCGCGCGTATTACAGTATCATATTCGCACAGTATTTTTATTGTTCGCAGCGGAAATAAGATTATTGTCGCGAGTGCGAATGCACCGTTACAAATCGTGGGGACAACCTACACCCTGAAACTGTCTCATGCCGGGTAAATAGTATCAAATTAAATCTACCAGCTTTACATATAATTTGTATTTCATTTGCATCCTCATTGAACAACAGCTTACATAATCGGTAATAAGAACCGTGCAGTGACGTTGCCCAAATACTAAGCAGTGAGAAGAGTACCGAACGGAATCGTGTATAACATTACGTAGAGCGGCTGCCACCACTGGTAGGTACTTATCCCATGTAGCGTGTTCTCGATCGTCGATATACGAGCGGATGACGAACAGTAAAGTTCGATTCACTCGCTCTGAAGTATTACTATGGGGCGAGTAAACCGGAGTATTAATATAAGAAATTTGATTATCTCAAGCAGGAATTTAAATGGTTTTGATAGAAGTTGTTTAAAATTGCCTGACGTTACAACCTCTGAAACTGAAAACATCAGAAAAATGTCGTTTTCGTGAAATAAACACAGCAAAAAAGCCGAAACTTTTATGGTTTCATTATAATAAATTTAGAAAAATGATCTAGAACTATCACCATGAAACAATTTCGTCGCTTTAACCGCGGATAGGATTCCAAATAATTTATAAACGTCTTCTGGAAGAGTCTAGTGGATTCCGTTTGCAATCCCATTTTCTGTACTTTTACGATCAAACAAAAAGGTCTTGTTTGAGACCGAAAAAACGATAGGCAGTCCAGAAAGTGTAATTAGGATATGCACACCAAATAGTTCTGTTTTTTTTCGATGCGTACAAATTGTATAGTACAGGCTAACTCAAGTTAATAATAAACAAATTATGTTAAGAGACTTAATGATATTTGGTGATTTTATTGTTAATTAAATATAAAAATAGTTAAACAAAAAAATAATAATATAAGTTTCTCAGAATAAAAGTTTATTGCTAATTTAAAATCATATGTAGTATACTGGAATAAAAATGGACGTTAAATTTTGTGTAAAATTCGATAAAAACCATGTGTTTTAATACAGTGCTTAGGAACAAGATTCATGAAAATTTAATCTCATTTTATATGAGTTATTAAAATTTTATAAAAATATAATAAATAGAATAATTATTTATAATAACATAATGCTTCTATTATACCAAGAAAAGTTTACTGTCAGTAAAAACGAAACGAGTTAAAAATATAGATATTCTTTATACTAGAGTGAAACAAAAAATAAAATCAGTAAAATTTACTGACAAAATATTTGTGTATGCGCTTGTGATGTGGCCATAAAAAATTTAAAAAATATGTATCGAGAGTACTTTTTATGGCAACATTTTAATACATATGAAGAAATATTGTGTAGCGATAGAAAATGTTTTTCTCACACATGTAACATCAATTTTTTTATAGTTAATTATGGTAACGGTCTTTTTTCATTGTAATTTGTTTCAAAACCACTTTAAACTTAATAATTGTCAACACACACAACGAGCCGCACCAAAAATAAATTTGTTTCGTTTTGTTTTTTGTAGTTGCCAAAATTTAGCTATAAAATCTTGCTATAACAACAAACAAATGAAACATTTGTCTTCTTCACGCCAATGCAATTTTATATCATTTTCTTTTTTTTGATTTTTCAGTATTTTTTACTGACGCGCATTTTTCTTGGTGTAATAGAGGCATAAAACTGTTGGTATCGAAATTTTATGCACACAAATATTATTACGGTATAGTGCAGTAAATTTAGCGTACCTGCTTAAAGCGGAAAAATTCGTTAATATGACCTTGGTGGTTCCCGTCTTAAAATTAATTAATTAATATATCTAAGCTAACTAAAATCGCAATGAAAACAAATTGTAAAATAATAAGTATCAAATAAAAATTAAATAATATAAATTTCAATAAAACGAAAATTAATTAAAAATGCATGCGATTGTGAATAATAAGAGCTGCCATATGCAATTTATGGTTTAATATGGACGATCAGTTTATGTGTTTAAAATTAATTGATTACAAACAGTAATTGCGAGACCAAAATAAAACTTATTAATCTAATTAATAAATCTGATATTTTTCGTTCGTGAATTTTTTGTGTACAAATACAAACGAGTTTGAAAATTCTACGAATGCAGAAAAATAAAAAATTCACTTGAGTGAATATTATAAAACCTTTGATCAACGTCATCGTCATTGGTGCTAATGGGAAAATGGATACCTATTACCTATACAACTAGCCTTAAACGTTTTGCATATTTTATTATATTAGTAATTTAATATTATATATTTTTTTTAAATTTTTCTACTATTTAATATTATTTGAATTTTTGTAGGTTTAAGTTTAATCGCTTTGAAAATTTACTTCGAAAATTTTCTTTCATACTTTTGTTCAGGTGAATTAATTTCTTTGCTCTTTAGTAATTATTACTGACGGCTCTGACGTCAAATTAAGTTATAAGTAATTTTGTTTATAATGATCAAATATTATTTACTTGAATTCCATTTTTTTATGGTCATTAATTATTATAATGTATTGTTTTTTATTTTTTTATTGGCTTTCGGTATCAAATTAATTAAATTCTATACTACTTTGTTTGTACCAAATTTTATTTGTTTCAATATTTTTTTTCTCTACATATTGTTATTTTCTACGTTGTATTTAAATTTTTCAGGATGAGATAAAGCAACAAAATTGGCAATCATTTAAGTTGAAGTAGGCAATCACATTCACATCACATCCCATCATTATCTTCCCCATTTTCTACTATCATGTAAATTTTCCTTTTCGATAATTTTTTTTTTGTTGTATCGGTCCGGTCAGGTTCAAATGTAATGCACAAAATCAAGTTAAGTTGAGTCCATTTAATTAATTATTATATATTTTTTTTTTGAAACAGTCTAGCAAGATTGAGAATGCACCTTGAAATCTCCATAATAATTCTTATTTCTTTAACGAAACGACGTTATAAAAGATCATTGTGATATTTTCAAAGGTACGGTAAATTCTCAAAGACATCATCAAATGTCCATGTAGTTTCGTTACAACACCTGGGAGAATTTAAATCAATTTGAAGAACCGGTGCTTAATTTTTTTAATTTTTAGGAGTAACAGAAGTAAGGGCATCGGAAGCACACCGGAGATAGGGTATCAGGTACTGCATTAAGCGATCTTTTGCGGTTTTCAATTTGGAAGTCGTATGATTGGATCTGCAAACTCCACCTGCCTAGGCGTCCCGATAAATCTTTTTCTCCCATCAACCAGCGCAAACTGGCATGATCCGTGTAGATGGTAAAGGGATATCCTTCTATGCAGGGTCTTAATTTGTGCAAGCTAAACACCGCGGCGTAACACTCAAGCTCGGTGATATAATAGTTTTGTTGAGCGGATTTGAACTTGTGAGAAGTATACTCAATGGGTTGTTCAACACCCTCAGAATCAAGTTGAATAAGGATTTGTAGCGGCTCAAAATCATTAAAATCCTTTTCACTTCGTGGCACTCCTCGTAGCAAAACTATTTATATACCGCGCCGCTTAATTACGAGGCATTGCTCGTTTTGCTGAATAGAGCTATTTCGCCAACTACAAAAGTAATTCCGCGAATCTCGATATTTATCGACGATCGATAAATATCGAGATATTTATCGACGACCCGGAAATGAGAAACGAAAAAGAATACAGTCGCGTTTAGAATTTCAAAGAGACACGGTCTCAAAAATAATAATAACTCAAGTGAAAGAACCGTGAACAATCGTTCACACCCACCATATTGTATACTAATATTAAGACTAATATTTCATAGCGAAAATTATATTCCAAGAACAATAAATAAATAAATAATTTATAATAATAAAATATAGTGAGTGTTAAATTATTTAATCGTGAAAACCTCAACGAACACCGCTATAACTGGTGACCCCGACGCGCGTGTATAACGGTCATAAAACGGTTCGACCGTTAAGAAAAACGCGCAGGAGCACATTTTTTTATTTGCAATGTGCCTTAATAAAAAGTTCAATTAACGAACTATTATAATATAAACTACATAAAACTATAAATAGTGCAACATAAAAATAACGTGAACAACAAAACTAAAACGCTAACAAAAAGTAACAGGCGCATAGAAACGCCTAGTGTGTGCTAAAAATCATAAAGCAAAAACACAAAAACAGTTAATAAGTAACATAAAACACGGCGAAGTGCTTAAGTCGTCAGTAGTGCAGTGAATAAATGTGCAAAAATTGTGTATATACACCAAACTAACAGCAAGTTCGATACGCGGTCAAAGCCAATATAAATTTTTTTTCCACGACACCGCAAAATATACATAATCGATATACAAAACACATACATATAACATAAAAGTTTGGGCCAATTGCCCCCGCAAAGGCGATCGCGCCCATCGAGGGAGCCAGGGAGCTGGCAACAACATTTCGCATGCGGCAAAATTACAATAAAACGGAATAACCGACGGCAGATCAAGGTGGCAGCACAAATCAGCAACAAATAGCCACACTTATATTACAAACAACGGGATGCATTACCCTACATCACACAGACGGATACCTAACGGATATACACATACGAGTAATTATAAAGAAAATTACATTTATTAAATATTTTTTTTTTACAATTTTTTTTAAACATTTTATTAAACAAAACACATATATAGTATGTATATTCAAATTTTTATTCTCTAAAATTTTTTTCGTTAACTCCTTAAAAATAAAAATTTTCTTGTGAATAAATAAATTACTTCATTATATTACATATTATATTTATATCACAACAATATACATATATTACAACTACATATACATAAAATTATATAAACATTATAGCCCAACGGTTAGCGTTGACGGCTACAGATATTAATGTCGATGGTTCGAAACTCGACCAATGCATTCCAAATTTTTTTTATATAAACTTATTTTTTTTTCCTCAAATAATTTGAAACTAAATATTTTTTTTTTTACAAACATATTTTCATTAAAAACATTATATTAAATTACATATTAAGCATATTTATTGTAAGTGTACGATTGTTCGCCTCAACTTCGCACTATTTTACTATAACTTCGTTAATATTTCAGTTGATTTTTACCTTTTCCGTTTCTGATTTCGCTTGATACAATTTGCTATTTAATTAATTTTTTGCTGATTTTATTCTTATTCGATCTGCCCATTCCCTTATTCGTATTCGCAATATTTCTTGGTTGGAAAAATAGTTCTATTTAGATTGTTCGCGTTCGAATATTTTTTTTTTAAGTCTACGATTAGATAGACAAGTGAATAAAATAAATATTTCTGCTACGCCGGTATTAAAGTGAAGTGAAAATAAAATAATCAATTTAATATGCCACCTAAACAACAAAAAGCCGTTTCATCGTCAGAAGAGGAGAACGACAGCCATGCTGGCACATCAACATCGCGGGCAACGACTAAAATATACAAGATGCCACCTAAAATACCTCCCTTCTGGAATGAGCAACCTGCAGCTTGGTTCATCCTCGTCGAACACCAGTTCGGCATCCACCGCATTGTCGACGACGATGAACAATTTGCTTATACTCTCGGCGCGATACCACAAGAGACGGTACAGTTCATAACGGATATTTTTAGGAACCCGCAGCCAGGCACAAAATACAAGCGACTGAAATCCGCTTTAACCAACCGCTACACTATTAGCGAGGAGCAACGACTTGACGAGTTGCTCTCCGGTTTCCAACAAATGGGAGACCTTAAACCGTCCCACTTTTATCGCCTGCTTGAACAAAAAGCAGGTGATTCCAAATTAGTAAACAACGATTTACTCAAAAACCTCTGGCTAAAACGTTTGCCAGACGACTTACGAGCGATAATGGCGCGGGATATCAAGAACGACATCGAGGAAATCCTACCGGTCGCCGACAATATCTGGATTTACGCTCAATCCAGAACACCCAAACCAATTGCTGCTGTCAACCAGCCATCCACAAGCAAGGCAACTGCTGACGGTGAATCAGCCCTTGCTTCAATGCAAAGACAACTTGACAAGACGCAACAACAATTGGCAGATCTACAGCGAACACTGGCCAATATGAACATTGGTTCACGTGGAAGATCGCCAAACAACAGACGGAATTTCAATTACCGACACAGGTCAAGGTCGAGATCGTCATCTCGATCTGGACTCTGCTACTTCCACCGTCGTTTCGGCTCACGCGCATGTAACTGTAATCAGCCGTGCAGTTTCCGACCGGTAGCTCATGGACAAACTACTTCCAAACATTTTAAGCCTTCGGAAAACCACTAAATCCTGCTGTCTCTACGGCAAACAGTGGGATTGGTTCCTCTCGCCGTCTTTTCATCCACGATCATGAAAATAACTTACAATTTCTGATCGATTCGGGGGCTGAAGTATCTGTGATACCCGTTAACAAGTTTCCCCGACATGCTAAAGACACCGTTTGCATTCTTACCGCAGCAAACGGATCCCCAATTTCCACTTACGGCACAAAACTTTTGAAGGTTAATCTCGGTCTCAGGCGTACGTTCACACATCCCTTCATCATCGCGGCAGTAGACAGGCCTATTATAGGTGCTGACTTTCTGTCTAAATATGGTCTCGTGGTCGATTTAAAGAACAGAAGACTTTCTGATTCATTTACTACCCTCACTGTGAACGCAATCATCGCCCAAGTTGATACGCCATCTCCAAAACATTTCAGCGTCAACAACGACTACGGCGCTCTTTTAAAGAAATACCCATCGCTCACTGAGGCTCCGAACTACAACCTCCCAGTGAAGCATAACGTAGTCCACTACGTCGTCACACAAGGTAGGTTACCTTGTGCTAAACCGCGACAACTCGACGCAACGAAACTAAAAGCTGCAAAAAACAGAATTTCAGTTTATGACAGACATCGGAATCTGCCGCCCCTCATCATCACCAGTCTCCTCACCATTACATATGGTGCAAAAGAAAGACAAGGACTGGCGCCCTTGTGGAGACTATCGACAGTTAAACACTGTCACTGTCCCAGATAGATATCCTATCCCCCACATACACAGTTTCTCGTTGAAACTCGCCGGCGCCACTATTTTCTCCAAAATAGACTTGGTAAGGGCATATCATCAAATTCCCATGGCTCTCGAGGATATTCACAAAACAGCGATAACTACTCCTTTTGGGCTTTTCGAGTTTACCCGAATGCCATACGGCCTTCGTAACTCAGCCCAGACATTCCAGCGATTCCTTAACGAAGTGTTAAAAGGGCTGGACTTCGTCTACTCCTATATCGACGATATCCTCATTGCGAGCCGGTCCGAGATGGAACACAGTGAACATCTCGAGTCAGTATTTAAACGTCTCTCCGCATATGGAATCAATATTAAAGCTTCGAAATGTATTTTCGGCGTGAAGTCACTCGACTTCTTGAGCCACACAATTTCGAAAGATGGCATCCTCCCGTCGCAAGACAGAGTTGATGTCATTTCAAACTTTCCAGAACCAACATCAATCCGCCAAATACAGCAGTTCGTTGGTATGGTGAACTATTACCACCGCTTTATACCACGGTTAGCCGAACTGTTATCGCCTATTCACCGGCATTTGGCCACCTTACTCAAGAAAGGCAAAAACAGAAGAAACTTCTCTTGGCCCAAAGATTGTACAGAATCTTTCGATAAGGTCAAGCGTTCTCTTGCCGCTGTCACTCTTTTGGCACATTCGTTGAACGACGCTCAGTTCAACATAACTACCGACGCTTCCAATGTAGCAGTTGGAGCTGTCTTACAACAACGCAACAAAGGATGTTGGCAACCATTAGCGTTCTTTTCAAAGAAGCTCTCCCCTGCGGAAATTAAATGCTCTACTTTCGATAGAGAACTTCTTGCTATGTATTTAGCAATCAAACACTTTCGCCATTTCGTCGAAGGCCGAAATTTTTCTTTATTTACCGACCATAAGCCTCTTACAACAGCTATTGCGTCAAAGTCTGAACGTAGTCCCCGGCAATTACGACATCTCGATTACATTGCCCAGTTCACTACCGACATTCATCACATCAAAGGTAAACACAATGTGGTGAGCGACTGTTTGTCTCGTTCTGGTGAAACACTTCTCACAGAACTCAGCGTCTTCTCCTTCGACACGAAGGAATTACTTGTACAACAACAACGCGACGACGAATTGCAGAAATTGATTTCAGCACACACACCGAAATCAAGCGTAAACCTGCAACGGATCGACTTACCAGACAAGCAGCAAATTTGGTGTGAGACTTCAACAGGTAAAAATCGACCCTACGTTCCTCTCAACATGCGACGGACAATCTTCGATAGTCTACATGGCTTATCACACCCCGGCATCCGTGCTACGCGAAAACTTATTGCTTCAAAATACTTCTGGCCAAGAATGAATACTGATACAAGCAATTGGGCGAAATCTTGTATCCCATGTCAAAAATCCAAAGTTCACCGCCACACAAAATCAGAACTTGGTAAATTCGAGCTACCAAGTGGCAGGTTTGAACACATCCACATGGACCTGGTTGGTCCACTGCCCCAATCGAATGGCTATCATTACATTCTAACGATAGCCGACCGATTTACCCGCTGGCCAGAAGCTTATCCAATCCGAGAAATGACCGCAAAAACAGTAAGTAAGATCTTCTACAATGAGTATATCTGTAGATATGGTGTCCCACTCTTCATTACGACAGATCAAGGAACACAATTCGAATCAACGTTGTTCACCGAGCTCACGAAGCTCCTAGGTTCCCATCGCATTCGGACAACTGCATACAACCCGAAAGCGAATGGTCTTGTCGAACGGTTCCACAGGCAACTAAAATCCGCCTTAACAGCTCGATGTAATACATCCCATTGGAGTTCAGAACTTCCAACAATCCTATTGGGTATTCGAACCTCCGTCAAGGAAGACCTCAACTGCACACCAGCAGAGCTTGTATATGGTCAAAACATCAAGGTTCCCGGTGAATTCTTCATCAAAGATCAAAATTCGAACCCAAACACAGATACTTCGGATTTCGTGAATCAGCTTCGTACTACCATGAGAGCCTTAGTTCCTACGGACACAAGACATCCAACCGAACAGGCAACGTACATTCCCAAAAATCTGGAAACCTGTTCACATGTATTCATACGTGTGGATAGGCAGAGGTCCTTTGAGTACACCCTATTCTGGACCGTATCCAGTGACCCGCAAATTGCGCAAATTCTTTGTTGTGGATATAGATGGAAAATCCACAACAATTGGCATCGACAGGCTTAAGCCAGCGTACGGAATACTTGTGGTAAACCCAGTCGAAAAACGTAGTGTTCCAAAAACGGTAACATTTAATTTAAAACACTACGGTTTTCGATCCAGGAGGGGAGTGATGTAGCGGCTCAAAATCATTAAAATCCTTTTCACTTCGTGGCACTCCTCGTAGCAAAACTATTTATATACCGCGCCGCTTAATTACGAGGCATTGCTCGTTTTGCTGAATAGAGCTATTTCGCCAACTACAAAAGTAATTCCGCGAATCTCGATATTTATCGACGATCGATAAATATCGAGATATTTATCGACGACCCGGAAATGAGAAACGAAAAAGAATACAGTCGCGTTTAGAATTTCAAAGAGACACGGTCTCAAAAATAATAATAACTCAAGTGAAAGAACCGTGAACAATCGTTCACACCCACCATATTGTATACTAATATTAAGACTAATATTTCATAGCGAAAATTATATTCCAAGAACAATAAATAAATAAATAATTTATAATAATAAAATATAGTGAGTGTTAAATTATTTAATCGTGAAAACCTCAACGAACACCGCTATAGATTGGCTAAGAAAGGAGTAGAAGAAAGAGCTAGTTTTAGTGAGGCGAATGAGTTTTGCGCGCCATCGGCCAATTCTTGCTTTGACTTGCCGGTGAGGTGCGTAAGTCGAGCGGCTAAGGAGGCGAAATTCTTAATAAAACGTCTATACTAGCAGCACATTTTTAGAAATCGTTACATTTGTTTGGTAGTTTTCCTTGAGGTTTATCGTAATACAGGCAGATTGCAAGCGACAGGCCACCTTTTCCAACAATGTAAAATGTTCCTCTAATGTAGCGGATGTGATCAAAAGGTCGTCTAAATAAACGAAAATGCTGTCGTGAGCCAAAGGGTTTTCGGTGCATTGCACCACCCGAATAACATGTCCTTTAATTAATTCATAGCGATGTCGAACATATCGGCCCCAACTATGGATATTTTAATGTGTTTCTTATTAGGTAACACGAAACATATTAGAAACGCCAAACAATTATTATGTAATGCCTATTTCAAAGCGATCTCTCATTTTAGATTATTTAAATATTTTTGATGTGTAAACATCTTTACGCGCGCCTACCAAAATTTTTTGTATTAGAGTAAACTTGTAAATAAAACGAACGGAAATGACGTATACCTACTTCGTTTGAAAAAAAAGCAACAAACTCAACAAAAACAATTTTTACTATACATGGCATGCTTTTATGTGTATGTATAATAGTAGGGAAAATGAAAAAATTAATTTAATGAATGAAATAGAAACCATCGACATTTCCATCGATCAGAAAAATCAAAAAAGAAAAATTACGATACGAAATACGAATTACGATTACGAAATTGCATACTCATACGATTAAAAACACAGTCAACAACTGCTGTATATTGCTTTATCACGAGTGACGAGTCTCTAGGCGCTGTTCATCACGTCGGCTATCAATGATCATGTCTTCTACTGAATGGGGTTATAATGACATCTCGTTTTTAACATTGAACTGCCAGAGTCTCAGGTCACAGTCACGCAGGTATGCTCAATTCATTTGGTTTTCGAGATCTGGCTGCGCAATGACGAACTTGTTAATATTCCTACGTTTGAATGCTGTTTTCAGTTCAATAGAGATGGTCAGTGGGCTGCCGGAGTAGCAACTTCGTCAAAAGATCCATAAAATGAGCATAGTGGACACAAATAATTTGCCGTACTTTTTCGAAACCAATATTGACGTAACAAATGGACTGGCGAATGGAACTATGGGCTGTCTAAAGTATATCGAATGCATAGGCATCCTAACCAGGACAACGAGAACGATGAAAACGTCTACAGTAAAAAATGTCAAACGACTCTGGATGGATTTCGGTTCAAATTCACAAGTTGGCAAGAAGGTCAGGTGGCTTGAAGCTGGATGGGCGCAGAAAACGAATATCGACCGATGTTTGGTGCCCATTTCTAGAAAAAGCTCAACTATTAATCGAAACAACAATTAATGTAAAGCGTCGTACCTTCATGTGCCACCACAATTCATGCATCACACGGTGGTACCTACAACGAGATAGTCAGTATATACTCTTACGATAAAAGACACAGTTAACAAATCGTGTATATTGCTTTAGCACGAGTAACGAGTCTCGAAGGACTGTTCATCACGTCGGCTATCGATGATCATGTCGTCTACCATGGACGTAAAAATGGGACCTCAATGGGTCTTCTTCAAAATTAGCTATCGCGCCGCACCACAAATCCGCTTTATCAATTGTAATGGCGAATTTTGTACGTGATAATAATGACGTCTGGTTTTTAACATTGAACTGTCAAAGTCTTAGGTCATACACATCACCTCGACCTAACTGACACAGTCACGCTAGGATGCTCAATTTTCTTGCTTTTCCAGATCTGCGTTCAGTTCAAGAGAGACGGTGAGTGAGCTGCCGAAGTAACAATATATAAAAATTCAAATAGAATACTCATACCATACAGTCACCTCGCATAAAGAAATCATCGTTGGACAAACAACTGGTATGAGCGTAGCAACACAACTCATTGATGTTATATATACGGCTGAACTTCAGCTTCTCAATGGGAATAAGATGCTTTCTGTAGTTGTATTAACCTCGCCGAATAAATCTTTCGAAGACATAATGAAGTTCACACATTTCGTCCTTGCCCCATATCCTAAAGAATTTCAAAAATTCTCCAAGGAGACTATCATCTTTTGCCGAGCGGGGATTTGAGCGGGGATTTCAATATTAATGGTGCTGTTCCTCAAACTGAACCACTTATAAACTTCCTGTGAGACGAATTCGATTTGCACATGAACTCAGATCGAAATATATTTACTACTAGATATGGGACGACCATATTGTGCAGTTTTTCAATGAAAATTTTTAAAGTTAGAGTCGACAGTATATAATATATCTTATTTTAGCTACCAAAATTCAATTGCGTCGATTATACCGAAAGAGTAATAGACCAATTTAACGATAATAATGAAAAACTCTGGTTAGTAAAATTGCATTCCTTCTTCCTTCAAAGTAAACTGTACCCACGTACTATACACACGCCATGTTTACACATCTCCTTGAGAGTACTAATGGACTCACTCATTTTTTTTTTTAAATCACTCGATCGATTTCGACTTGTTAGGTCATCATCAGGAGTATCAACTGGAAATACTCATCATGAGGATCTACTAAATTTAATTTTTGCGAAATAAAAAACAAGTGTTTAGTAAAATGAGTTTATTAATTAGTGTTCATATGTTTCGCCAAACACCTACGGCAAATAGTGTTAAAAGTAATATTCTAATTCGGTAATTTAATTTGGGTTTTATCAATTGTCGAAGTATTTATTATCGAACGTATTTGGAAATCAATTTAAATTTACAGTCAACCTTGTATTTTTATATTATACAAGGTTAACTCACTAATTTTATACTGCTACTCACTAATAATGTGGATTAGTGAATTTTTCTCAAAATTCATACGATGAGAAATTTTTACGAAAAATTTTGCTAATTATATTTTCTCGGACTTTGATCTTAAAGCCACTTGTATTCAAAATATTGTTTTAATCAGGATAATCTTATATTTTATCTTAACCATTAACCAATGGATTAGTTACGACTTATAGCCATTTTGTCATTACACCTCAATACCAAATTTCTTATTTTAACATTAGGATTTATTTACGCATAAAATCTATAATCTTAACGGTAAATAATTCAGTTGTATTGTTATTTTTATATGATTGTGGTATATCGATGTTACTCTTGTTGTATATATATAAATTCATTTAATTAGAAAAACTAACAAAATGATTTCCCATGAGCACCAAAGTGCTTCACAATTTCAGAAAATAACACTTGGGAATCAATAAATAAAATTTATTTTATTATTTTTCAATTCATTTCACAATTCAAATAAATTTTATATGTTTTGCGATGGTACAGAATCGTTTATAGAACATACATAGGCATACAACGACAAAAACCCAAGTACGAAATAATCGACAATGCACACTAATACTATTACGCGCCTTTTCATTATACGAGTACGTGTTTGGAAAATTTTCCAATTCAATCTGAAATTTTCTACATCATGTCGCATGTAAAAAAATCCCCCCTTTAAAATATGAGAGTTTCAACTACTCGCTCATAGATGACACACGTTTACAGTATGTTTTTCATATACTACACATGTACACGTAACAATAAACGTAAACGGGGAAAATTAACGAAAAACAGATTTTTCACATACATACATACATATACATGATTTTATATGTATATGCATGTGAAACATGAAAATGATTTTAAATTCATATATTTTGTGTTTGTGTGATTGATTGACAATTTTGTCTCACACATTTACCTGAAACATCAATTTTCTTCAAAATAAGTTACATATATCATAATTTCTCACAAATCTCTACCGCATTAGAAAGAAAATATTTTAAAATATTTTATTTTACGAATTTTCTATTACTAATTGCTCGAGATTATAATTAACATTTGTTTTATGTTATTTATAAAAAAAAAATAAAAATTATGATTAATTGAGTTAAAAATTTCTAATCTAAAAATAAATCTTAGTTTAAGTAAAAAGATAGTCATACTACGCAGAAAGAAGAAGTTTTCGAAGTCAAATGTATGAAATGTATAACATACATTACTTTGCTAAAATATTTGCTAGCACTAACATAATTTAAAAAAATAATTCATTTTGAAAATATTACAAATATGTTGTGGGGTTTACTTGAAATTGATTCATTATGATTTGAAAATATGGTTTATTATGTCTGTGTTTATATTTGAGGGTATGATTAAATATGTTGATGAGAAAGAAATTCTTGGCGTTTCGTATCCTAACTTCCATAATTAAAATTATAAAACTACTTCCAAATCATCGTGATAAAAACCCCAATGGAGATCATAAAATTTATATTATGATTTATATGTACAACATTCGGATGCCATTAGTTTGGAGATAAATTAATAAAGGTTATGCTCATAAATATGTTATACAAATGAACAGATGTTTATTCTTCCGGGAACTCTGCAAACTGGAAAGAAAATGGCTCCAGAAAATCACATCTCTACACTCAACCACACTTCTACTTCGCACTTACACAATAGAATTAGGGTGGCTAGACCTACCCCTTTCTGGGGTAATATTCCCCTCTCCTTACAATAAATTTGCAGAATACCCATATTCAAAAATATAAAATGAGGTACTGAAAAAAACCTCAAAATCATCAACATTTACATTTTTATGCTTTTGTAGTCTGTGCTTTTAAATTTACATCTCTTTTCTCGCTGCTCATCAGTCTTAAAAGTTTAATGTTTGGTAAAATATTTAGGGGACTAGTTTTGGGTTCATGTTACACGCTGCGTTAAATACTATGTTATGTTAAATGTTGCATTAAATTTTTGCTTTGATTACGTGACATTTTAACGTAACATGTTATACATAAAAACCTCGATTTAAGGGACTAATTTGGGACTCCAATAAATCCTATTGTGCGTTAAATCCGAATGTTTTTAAATTTAATCTATTCGATCGAATTTAATCTGGGACGGAACTAAGACATTTCTTAGACGATTATGTTGGGATCAGGTATGTTGGATGGAAATGCGGGATTCTTAAATGATTTTTTAATTGATTGATTGAAATGATTTGATCACTTCTTAACCAACTATGATGGAATTGGAATATGTTGGATGGAAATGGGATTCCTAAATGATTTTTGGAAGAAGTTCTAGAATATGGCCACCTGCTGTGGATTTTTTTTTTAACGCAATTTGCCGTAGCGAATACTCCTGATGATGTAGGTAGATACTCCTGATGATGACCTTACAAGTCGAAATCGATCGAGTGATTTTTTAAACTTTTTGAAAGACATTCAAAATATTCTGCGGGACAAAAAACAAGTGATTAATAAAAATGTGTTTATTAAGTATTAAGTGCTGTGGATTTAGCATGCTGGATGGAAATGAGATTATTAAACGATTTTTGGAAGAAATTATGGAATATGGCCACCTGGGGCGAAACTCGATCAATTCCTAACTGGTTATGATGGGACTGGGTATGTTGGATGGAAGTGGGATTCTTAATTGATTTTTAGAAGATGTTCTGGAATATGGCTACCTGAGACGGAACTCGATCTTTTCTTAACCAAATATGATGGGATTGGATATGCTTGATGGAAATGGGATTTTTAAATTATTTTGGGAAGAAATGCTGCACAATGACCACTTGAGACGGAACTCGATCAATTGTTAACCGATTATGATGGGATTTAGCATGGTGGATGGAAATGGGATTCCTAAAATAAACCGTTATGAGAAAGACCCCATATTTTATTAAATATTTGCGGATAAGGTGGAGCTTGAACCCCGTTCGTTTTTTTTATAAATTTCGTCTTAATAAGGGAATTAATAAAGCGCAACGTCATTGAGCTTATTAGCGGACCAGGATTAGATGATGTGGTTTATTAAAAATGTTCGCTTAATAGACGCTACAAAAATATTTCAAAAATGTGTAGGTTGAGAAAGCCGCGGCATATTAAAGCGGTGCCGCTTACAAGAAACAATGGAGAGGTTTAATTGTTGTGAAAAACACCTGACTTTCTTCTGTTAGAATACACCACAGCATCACCTATTGTTTAAAATGAAAAATGGAAACCACCGGATTTATGATAAAAATTGTCTAGAATTCATTGCAAAAATTTGAAAATCTCCCACGAAAGCTGCCACTTCTGGAACGCTGATGTCCACCACATTTCGCATAGTCCTACCAGTTTATGAAAAAAGCTCTAAAACATAGTTTTTTCCTGATTAGTCAATCTGCCTTATTTAAAATTAAAAAGCAACGCCATTAAACTTATTAGCGGACCAGGATTTGATGATGCGGCTTATTAAAAACGTTCGCTTAATAGATGCCACAAAAAATATTTCAAAAATGTGTAGGAGAAAGGCGCGGAATATTAAAGCGGTACCGCTTACAATGAAACAATGGAGAGGTTTAATTGTTGTGGAAAACAACTAACTTTCTTCTGTTCGACTACACCACACTTAATTTTTAAAGTGAAAAATTGAAACCACCGGATTTATGATAAAAACTGTCTTGAATGCAAAAATGTCATTGAAAAAATTTGAAAATCTCCCACCGAAGCTGCCACTTCTGGAACGCTGATGCCCACCGCCTTTTGAATATACGATTAAGGTTAGCCGAAAGTTCCCAGCCGAAAGATAATGCAGATAGTGTCTTGAATACAGCAAAAATCAGTCATGAACTCGAATTTAGGAGAATTTAGGATCGGGTTACATCGGAGAAATTATTAGAAGGAGAAATTACTTCAGTTTATAGGAATTTAAAAATCGATTAGAGCGAGAGTATAAAGAGAGTTTAAAAATAGTCGAGATACTATGTGCATTATCTTTCGGCTGGCAACTTTCGGCTAACTTTAACAAGGTCTTTCGCATAGTCCTACCAATTTATGGAAAAAGCTCTAAAACGTAGTTTTTTCTGATTAAACAATCCGCCTGGTCTGTATAGAGGCCGAATATTGGTGAACCACATTTTTTTTAAATCAAAACATTCCGGCAACATCCGGTCATTTCCGGTAAAAATTAAAATTTGATCTTAACTAATTTTAATTGTTTTCTTTTCAAAAATATTATATACTTTTGAAAATATTTGCAAAAAACAAAAATGACCGGCTTCGGCCAAAAAAACGCTATGATCTTTCGGAAAAAAGGAATAATTTTGACTAATAAGTTTCACCAAGATTAGTCAATCCGGTTGAGATGTAGAGAGGACACAAACTTTTAGTATAAAATAACTAGAGTTCAAAAACTTTCATTACTACTATACAAAAAAACATTTTTTTGTCAAAAATTTCCTCTTAAATTTTGGAAAAACTAAACTGAACCAATATTGTTCCAAATTTAATTTAGAAATCTTTTAGTTCATATTCGATTTTTTTCATAAATGAGATACTTTTCAACATATTTGCACAAAACTTTTGTGGTAGGTTCCACTTCTGATGAACCGATTTGGGAAAAATATCACCATGCGCTCCAAATTTATCGAAAAGCAGAAGTTTCATTCTGATCATTCAATCCAGTATAGGGGTTGCATTTTTGAACCTACCTTTCAAAATATTTTGCATAAACTGAGAAAGCTCATATGGAAGCTGTAAAGTTTAAGAGTTCCCAGTAAATCAATCCACCTGGGCTAAACAGAGCCGCATTTTTGTTAATAACATTTTTGTTAAAATAGTTTTAACTATTGATCCATTTGAGCTTAGCTAAATGAATAAATGTATTTTGTATTTAAATTAAAACTATAAAACATATATGACAATTATTACATGCAGGAAGTGAATCCATCCATTGTGGATTCACTTCCTCCGTGTAATAATTGTAATTTAATTTTATTTTTGTAAATATTGTTATAATTGCTTGAGTTAAATTTAAGTATAAATTTATATATATTCTGTTTAGATGTGATTATTTAAAAAAAAAATACTAAATAAATATTAATATTCACTTCCTGCATGTAATAATCTGTTTTTCTAATTTGCACTGTATGAGTAAATGTTCAGTATATTCCGTGAACTATTGATCCATTTGGGTTTGGCTATCAAATATATACATTTTGTATTTAAATTAAAATTAGTAAACATATATGACTGTAACAATGGATGGATTCACTTCTTGCATGTAATAATTGCAATCTTATTTTATTTGTGTAAATATTTTTATTATTGCTTGAGTGAAATTTAAGTGTATTATATATTCTGATTACATGTGGTTATTTTAATAAAATTTACTAAATAAATATTAATATTCACTTCGTGCATGTAATAATCCGTTTTTCTAATTTTTCATTGTATGAGTAAACAGACAGTATATTTCGTGAACTATTGATCCATTTGAGTTTAGCTAAATAAATAAATGCATTTTTAGAAAACATATATGGCTGTAACAATGGATGGATTCACTTCCTGCATGTAATAATTGCAATCTAATTTTATTTGTGTAAATATTATTATTATTGCTTGAGATAAATTTATGTATTTCTATATTTTGATTACATGTGGTTATTTTAATAAAATGTGCTATATGAAGATTAAAATTCACTTCCTGCATGTATTAATCTGTTTTTTAATTTGCAGTGTATGAATAAACGGGCAGTATATTCCGTGAACTATTGATCCATTTGAGTTTAGCTAAATGAATAAATGCATAAATAAATAAATGCATTTTGTATTTAAATTAATACTAGAAAACATATATGACAATTATTACATGCAGGAAGTGAATCCATCCATTGTGGATTCACTTCCTGCATGTAATTGTAATCTAATTCTATTTTTGTGAATATTGTTATAATTGCTTGAGTTAAATTTAAGTATAAATTTATATATATTCTGTTTAGATGTGATTATTTAAAAAAAAAATACTAAATAAATATTAATATTCACTTCGTGCATGTAATAATCTGTTTTCCTAATTTGCAGTGTATGAGTAAGTGTTCAGTATATTCCGTAAATTATTATCCATTTGGGTTTGGCTATCAAACAAATGAATTTTGTATTTTAGTTAAATTCATAAAACATATATGACTGTAAGAATGGATGGATTTACTTCCTGTTTGTAATAATGTAATCTAATTTTATTTGTGTATATATTTTTATTATTGTTTGAGTGAAATTTAAGTATATTATATATTCTGATTACATGTGGTTATTTTAATAAAATTTACTAAATGAATATTAATATTCTTTTTCTGCATGTAATAATCTGTTTTTCTTATTTGCAGTTTATGTGTATTTGTGCAGTTTATTCCGTGAACTATTGATTTATTTGAGTTTAGCTATCGAATAAATGCATTTTGTATTAAACTAAAACTATAAAAAAAATATTTATTGCGAGGATGGCCGTGACTTGGTCTTTTACATTATTTAAATTTAAACCATTATTATTCAAATTATTTTCTACAAATAAATTAAATAAATAAAAACGAAAAGACGGTTTGCTCTTTTATTCTTTAATGCCTATAGGTAATTTCTGGATTGGATTAATATCATGTAAAATTATGTTGTTATCATGTAATATCATGTTAAATATGTTTTTGGTGAACCAGTTTAATTTTGTTTGTGGACATTGTTTTGGGTAAAAATATGGCAACAATGTGTGCATTTCTCAGAGGGTCACGATATCCGATAAATTTCTCTTTGTAATTTCAATCAATCCACTGCGGTCTATTGTATAGTAAAGTATGTAATTTTTTTTACTTAAAAAATACAAAATAGCTAATTTTTAATGTTTCGTCGGTTTACTAAAATAATTCGTAATAAAATCATACAAAAAAATATTACATATATTATAATTACATACATGATAAAATATATAACAATATATATTAAAAAATATTAGTGTACCTAATACAATACTAAAAGTAGTTGTTACCGACCTTGACGACTATTACGTGTTTGAAATAGGTAGCTACAGTTGGTTTGGGAGGTTCATCTAGCCGTCGTAAAAAAGGTAAGGCCTACAAAATTTACACGTATTTTTTTTTACTTGATTTAAGAGGACTCACATTTTCCCCACATATCCCATATCATCTTCACATAAAGAAAAAATTATTCCATATTACTTTTAATTTATTATTATTAAACAGAAAAAATTATAATTACAAACTAATTGAAATTTTATCATTGTATATTTTAGTAATTTTTGGTTTGAAAGAAATTCGTATTAACCGATAAATATTTTTAAATGCATAATCTTAAGTGTTAAATATGTCAAACGGAATTGGGAGCCAAAGTAATAACCCGTATATGCAATAATCAATATAATATAATATAATGATGAAAATATATATATATAAAAAAACTCACCACACCAAATTCCGCCTTCGAGTACTCTCAGGTGTTTTGGAGTGCCTAAAAAAACTTAAATTAAATATGTTGCTCCAAATACCCTTTTCAAAAACACTTATATTTTTTTTTTATTCTATGACATGCAATTTATCTCAGATTTTTTTTTTTTTTTTTTTTTTGACTAACTAATACTTTAATTTTTCACCAACGACATTTTCTTTCACAAAATTTTAATCGTATAGCAATACTTTTTTTTTTTAATTTATTTATATATTTTGTTTTTTTTTTTTTTCAATTTTCTTTCAAAAACTTTTTCTTTCAAATTCACCGAGGGATTATCTTCTTTTGTTTTACATAAGCACTACCACTATACACACAACACAACATTATCAGACGACCGTTATTTAAAGTTGACTAGTCGTTTGTAAGGTGTAGATGGTCATCTGGATGTGGTTTAAACTGTAATGCCCGATAGCACGCCTATTGATAATCCAGATGTTCGGTATACTCACTCGATTACCGTGCAGAAAAAAAACTTCCCTTTTTTTTTTTTATTTTTTTGAGTTATGCCCCCAAAAATGATTCAGTGTTCCGCAAGAAATGAATTATTTTTCCGGGACTATTTGTGTACTACGTACACTTCCTCTAAAATTAGCGGTATCTCGCTTGAATTCCACGGATGCGAAACTAAGCAATTCACAAATCAAAACAGAAATATTTTTTTTTGGTGTTGTAATTAATGAAAATATTTGAAAAATCCAAAGGCTTACCAATTCACAAAAATCTGCACAAAAAACTATCGCTTTTGCGGATAAAATTTTTATTTTTGGTGTCTTTTCACAGCATGTGGTTTACTTTTGTTTTAAACACAAATTTTTTTTTTTGTTTTTATAATTGTAACCAATGCACTTGCGGAACTTCTTATTAAATGAATATGAAATTTATATGTTTTGTTTGTGCAGTCAAATACGAATAAATAGACATTTGCAAGTACATAATATACTCTGTACATAACCAAATTATGAGGTGGTATTGGTTGTTGGTCACGACTGTACCATGTACTATTAATATATATACCCAATTGCACAAGAAAAATGCATACTGAGATGATACACACAAATCCATTTACCCATATTATGCAGTAAAGTCGGTACCACACAATCAAGCAATTAATTTCCATTTCGATAGTATTTGGCAATTCAAGTTTACTGACCTATGTATTTTGAATATACCAATGTACTATCGCTCGACAACATAAGCTAATAAGTCTATTATTTACCATCACAGAATCAAGTAATGTACATATCGCTCCACCAGTCAAATGCAGCCGTTACATAGTTCTTCATCAAACGGTGGCGTTACCATCAGCCATTACAAATCTGGTAAGTTTAGCAAGTGCATTTTCTAATTAAAGTGTTGTGTGTACAAAATATTAAAACAGTTTGACTTTAAACGAAGTGTTGAATATCAATACTTAAAAATAAATAAGAATCGCATATATATGTGCATTTTTTGCAATAAATGTAATTTACCGATTTAGTGCCGTAAATGGTTTGCATTATGCATAATATGCCAAACTCGATTAGTTCGCAGGCGCAGATAAGCAAATTTATTTGCAATGTTACTATGGTCACTACATCTATCTACACCACTAGATAATTTTGTAATATCTATATTCAAAGGAAAATGACTTCAAATTAAGTATCCATAGAAAAACCGCAAATAAATAAATTTGCTTATCTGCGCTTGAAAATAATCGAGTATGTATTTGGCATCATGCAAATTCTTTACGGCTCTAAATGCATTAATTGAATTTTATTAAAGTTTTTTATTGTTTATTTCTATTTAGATGCACAAAGGTTCACGATAATTTTATTGTTCTTATATGTAATGATAAAACACGCAACACGAAGAATGGACATGTCGTCAAAAAAAAATGATAAAGTATACCATCATAGACTCCCAGATGTCTTTTATGGTGTTATGCCAGTTGAGCCAAGATCAAGATGTAGACCAATTTTTTACATAATAAAAATCAAGTAAATCAGCCTCAAAAGCAAAAAATACGGATTACAATTAATTAAAATTTTTAGTAACAAGTTCTTTCAAATGTTATTTTTTATTTCACAATAGTTTTCAAATGTAACAAGTAAATATTTGCAACTGCCTTTCGCGAGCGAATATAGTTATAAATCGAACTTTATCGAAGAAGAAAAAGAAATATTTATTATTCTAGTTTATGTTAAAAAAAAAATAATATGTGTGTCTCATTTTAAGTAATATTTTAATAAAATTATGAAAATAAAGGACCATGGTTTAACTTATCTATTAATATTTCGTTTGTCGGAAAGTGGTAAATTTCCGTTTAAAAAGGAAAAACTGTTGTAGTGGTACTATATTTCAGAAGCATTAAACTCTTTCACTGACTGACAAATTTATTGATAATCTTTAATTGTACGGGCACCTCACTGTAAGGAAAATAATACAGAAATTTAATTATAATTACTAGATCACTTTAAACGTAGTTTTATTGTCTCCTTATGTTAAGTAACTTTTGTAAATTTAAAAAAAAAATAATATAGTAATATTCCTCGATCTAATTAACAATTGTCTCTTGTGGAAATTTTTTATAACAAATGATGTCTCACAATAAGAGCAATTACAGTGGGCATGACCAAACGAATTAAAAACGAATTCTTTAACCCAATGAAATATACTTAAACCAAAAATTGATTGTTTATGATAGTATACTAAAAACTAGTATAATTTACTTGTTTGATTTTTTCAAGTTTAACAATATCTGATACATCGTATTAATGAAATATTCTTCGGCTACATAGTAAAGAATATTTATTTATATTAATAGCGGGATTCTTTAATAATATGCAATTATTTTTTTGGGTGTACAATAAAATGGTTTAAGGCACTTAATTAATTGAACGAAATCTGCAATTTGGTATTGATGGTAAGTTGACTAATTGATAACTGATGGTAAGTTTTTAAAGTTAAATAAAAATTGACCAGTTTTACAAGAAAAAAAATATATGATACTTATACAAAATTGCTAATGTTTTAAGGTTTTGTTGTTGACAGATGTCCAATATTAGGATATGACGTCAGGCAATTTTAACACTGCACGGTAGCGGAGGAGGTTCTACAACATTTGGTGTTAGATTCGTTTTTGTGGAACAACATGTACAATAAGGTATTCCAGTAAGGACCCTCTTATGGAGGTAGTCCTCGATAATGTCTAACCTATATACGTAGTCCATCAAGAATGTACTTCCATTCCAGCATTCCTTATATCCAAAATAACGATTGCAGAGATTTTTTTTGCCACTGGCACACACATTTTGGGCAATTTTGTTTGCCTCAATATCATTTCTGTAGTAATGAGCACTCACAAAGGTCTGAATGGTGATGTTGTCAAGTGGCATGTTGTCTTTCAGTAACAGCACTAATATTTGCACCTTCTATTTCTCGGAAAACACACCTTCTTTTAAGCAGGATTCGAACACTTTGCCAACAGTTCGGGTATTTTTTGAATTATAACTTTGAGTGGTAAATTCGGTATGTTGTCAGCTGTAAATTCATTATTTCAACTACCTTTCGTGATAACCTTCCTTGACCACTTCATCAAATGTAACGATCAGTATTCGTATGTCTTCGACAATTGTTGCTATTCCGCTGGACGAAAAATTCAAGTAACTGCTTTTCACCGTTTTCATTACCGTTTTATAATGTCGAGCCCATTTGGCTCTCTATCAACTCCTTCGCACAGTTCGCTAACATATTTCATCTTGCTTAATTTAATAGCAGATTTTAGCTCCAATCTAGCAATGTAGAGCTAGCTGCTTGCCGAAAATGTTTAAATTTTCTACGCCTAGCATTTTTGACAAAAAGCCACAATTTCCTCATTTCACCAATGCATAGCATTACGATGGTTATCTACTACTTTCCTTGGGGTTGCTGCATTACAAGCGATTATAATGACATTCTTTATTTGAAATGTATTTTGTAACATCAGAATATGTTCTTATTCTCGTTGAAGCAAGTTTGGTTGCTTTTTTATAAGAGTAACATTGCGAAGTTCGGAGATTCGCACATTCACTCTCCACAAAACACCTCTGATTGAAACGTTAGACCGATTATTGATGTGGCATTACCTCTACGAAATGTTGGTGTTTTGCCCGCATTGAAACGTCTCTTTGATCGATTAATAATCAACTGCGCCATTTAGTAGACGAAACATTAAAATCCGCACTCCTCCAATGATGTGCTCTTCAGACCGTAGCAACTGTACATATAAACACCATCAATTTTTGTAGCTTTTGTTTTGGAAGACCGGTTGACCGTAAGCCCAGATAGTGGCCCTACCACACACCTCATGTGCCCATATAGCTTCCTGACGGTTTCCATATTGTTCTTGCACAAAAGCGACGTCTTTTTTATTTCTCGCATAGCCGGGTCTAGCACAGTTTGTGCCGCTTCACATTCATTAACATTTAGTTCTATAGCAAAATCATAATTTATTTGCTTCTTTTAATGTCTTCTATTTCGGAAAACTGAAGCCATTCTTGAAATGGCCGGTGGCTTGAGGGTTGTCATCTTCCCCAAGATGTATTTCTTGGCTCTTCTATGCATCCCCTTGCAATCTGTCCATCACCACAACACCTATTGCAAAGTTTTGAATGGTCTACGTTATTGGGACATATCTCAGCAACGTGTTTATATTCCAAGCATTTAAAGCACCCAGTAGCGACTACCTTATTTCTTACTGAATAAGATATCAATCATATTCGAATTTTGATTTCGGATGTAAGTTTTTTCTCCATACCATTGGGATGGCTGTTCAAATTTGCCTAGGTTCCATTGTATTCGTCGGACATTTTGTTTTCGGTGGTCATTCTGCCTATAGGGCATACCGTTCTTTCTGGGGATTTGGATTTCAATTAGAGCTTCATCCATTTAAGACCTTTTATTAAAGCTTCTTAAGCAATGATAGTCTCAAGTTTAAACTTGTCGCTCTACTCAGTAGCGCATTTGTTTTTTCATAATACTTTGCGGAGTAACCTTAGTATTCCTTTTCTTTCTTTGCCTATTTTCATAACTCTCATGTGTTTGAACAAGTTTCTTCTGCTGGATTCTCATAGTGGAGTATAGTTTCGTTGCAAGCTTTCTGTTTATGTTTACAATTGTTGTTCATCTACTGCTCATACATGAAGTTTGGCACTCTCTTCCCGATACGTTTATTTAGTTACTAATAGCTGAACAATAGTGTGGCCGTCGGTGTGGTTTGTGGATGTGTTATCAACATGCTTTGATTTACCGATTTGTATCTACGGTCAAGTTTGCCACCGTTGTAATATTGCAGTTGCTAGGTCTCGACTGTTGGGAGCCAGCATTGCTCACTCCCTTCATTCTTTATTTGGTTTTGTACTCTCTGCGCCGTAATAAAATTCTCTTTGACTGAACTCATAGGGGATTATTTTCAGCCGCCTCTCAAAAGAAGCAGCTGCTAAAAAGGGAGGCGCTTAATATGAAACAGTCGCTCCAAGATTTAAATCATATAACCCTGAAGAACATTATTTACAAATGACCTATGTGATCGATCTCTGACTTATGTCTTGGTCTATCTTTTCTGAGGAATTTAAACCACAGGCTTTGGCAAGAACAGGCTTACCACCGACACGGATATGAACGTAGCCATGGTTGGAGAGGCTGGGATTATTAGAAGCAGCTTTAATAGGAGCTTTGCGTGTTATGCAAATATTTTAAAATGTATGTCACTTATTAGAAAAAAGTACTTAAAAAATACATTTTCTTAATAAATTTTGCAACAACACCGGCCCGCATTAGTTTCAAAAATTTAAAAGGGCATTACGATTCTTGATAAAAAATTATTTTTCAACAATTCGACCTTTGTGCTGCCTGTTATTTTTTCACAAATTGGGAAATCCCAGTTATTATTGGCCGAACTCGATTCACTGGACGTAGAAGTTTCCAATTTAAGCAAATATTTTGAAAAGTATATTGTGTTTACGAAACCGATTAAAATGTTGAAATTGTAAATTAAATTTCAAACTAAATTAGTTCAAATTATTTTTTTAAATTTAACCGTAAATGACAAAAAATATTTCAAGTAAATTCGGCATCTCTACTGTCCAGGTGGATTAACTATTCGGAATGAACCTTCTTAGTTAAGCGATTTCCAAAATCTAGAAGATCTTTGCGATAATTGTCGGTCTGTGTGCTGGAAGTGGCAGCTTCTGTAGGTGTTTTTCGAGTTTTCAATGATTTTAAAAAGTAAAGCATTAAGAAAAGACTTGAAACAAATTAAAAGATTCAAATAAATAAAAAGTTTAAATTTTAAACAAGGAGAGACCTTGTTGGTTCATGAAGAAATGTTGCTTCTTCATTTCATTCGCATTTTTCGCAACTTCGCTTCAGAAATCAAGTGAGGTGTATTTGAGGTTCGTTATTGTATATTCGTGGTGAAAGAAAGTCGGGTGTTGGCCACAATTTACTGATCGCTACATTTTTTATTTGAGCTTGGTAAAACTAACTTACAGCACGATAAAGGAACTATAATAGCTTTACATATTTACCTATTTTTGGACTTTAGAGCAATGAGTTTTATCGAGTATTTAACTATCGTGTTCGACCATGAGAATTAATGCGACTCGTTGCTTCAACTCAAAATTTGTTCATTTTAAGAGTGTTTACTTTTGTATAATGTTTAGAGCATGAAATACGCAATTGAACCAGAATTGGAATTTCATTCAGACAAAAATATTTTTTCTATGTTTAACGAATTTCCCAATAATAATTTTTCTGATTTTAACGGAACTACCGCTAGAAGTAAAAAAAAAGTTGGTTGTTAGACTATAAAAAATTTCCAACCAAAATATTACAGCTGTCACCTCAAAAACCAAATTAAATTTCAAATAATTTTTTATTTCAAAACACCTTTTAAATTTCCAACATAACAAAATTGCAACTAAAAAGCTTCTCGATTTCCTAGCTGAACGAGCCAACCGCAAATACGCTAATACCGCAATTCACGAATTATTAATTTTACTTTCAAGTTAATTAAACACACCCAAAGATTATAAAAGTTTATTATAAAAATTCGCATGACCGCTTTACAATAATAAAATAATCATTATAATTATTGTTAACAAATCGTATGTTAATTAAAAATTTAAAAACAAAATATTATGAATTAATTTAGTGTAGCACAATATAATACAATAAAACCATATTATCCAAACCACATTAAAGTTAATTTCAATCAATTATGTTATTTTTATATATTCGTGCCTTATTCAATAATTAAAACTCATTTTTTTTATGTATATTCATATCATTACCATATATTTTATAAAATATAATACAAAAAATAAAAATTAAATATTAAATAATTAAATTAAAACAAAAATTCCATCGAAATTTATATAAATTTTTAGTTTTCCGATAATAATTACGTTTTGATGATAGCGTGCGCGTATTTAAATTAATTTACTCGTGAGCTCCTAAATTAATGATATCGATGAACCTATAATTTGAAATATTTATTTTAAATTAACATTAAATAGGAAAAACAAAATTTTATTTAAAAGGGCGATGATTAATTTATTATTTATACGAATTTAATGAAACTTGCGTAGGAAGAGAATAGAATTAGAAAATTTTCTGGATTTTAAATGTTAACACGTCTTTAAAATGTTCGCAAATTAGGCGTTTACAAATTCGGAAAATACGTGGTTTGTAAAAAATTATTGGTTAATAATTATCCACGAACACGTTTTTTATTTTGTGTTGGCCGTGATACAAACAATCTTGAAATTTGTTTTAGGGGGCAAAGTATACGTAGCATAACCATAAATCCACACAAGTGGTAATAATTTAATGAAAATATGATAAAACTTAATTGTTGATACGATATAAAAAAAAATTCTTGGACGTCAAATATTACCGCGGTCTTATAAAAGTTTGTTTTGATTTTTTAGTAAAAATAATCGAGGTTTAGTTCTAAGGAACTGTCTTTTCTTAAATATAATTATGCAATTTTAATTTATTAATCATAAATGTTACGGTTATTTTATTAGTTTGGCTATAAAATACACATAAATCGTGTTTTAGCTTAATTATTAGTGAAATAAATGTCAACGTGCACCAGATGCAATAAAAAATTGTCTTTCGGAATAGAATTATCAATCGCAATCATCAAAAACTACTTATTCATTGTTGACAAACCTAAATATTCTTTTTTCTGAAGCGGTTTTGCTTTTCTTAGCTGTCTTTACTTCCACTCCCAACTAATATGATCCGACATTTGTAATGTGAGTAAAAATAGTTAAATCGTGACTCTTCATACATTTAAGATCATCCCTGTGTTTTCGTTAAATTTATCATCCGCACATAAACCATATAACAGCCATTGTTGTGAGTCTACGCGTATTTCCGAATTGTCTACTTGTTGGTGTAGAAAATAGTGTAGACAATTGAAAATTAATAAAATATGTAGACAATTCGTAAACAACGTAGATTATTGTTTTTTTTTTTTGTTATTTTCATTGTTTTTTCCGCAACTGGTCTTCAGCTTATAGTTTTTTCCGTTTAAATTGAGGCTTACCTATATTATTTTTTACGTTTCGCACGAAAAAAGTCACCTTCACACGAAAATAGTCCGCATTTTTCAATTCAATTTAGTATATTTAGTTAGTTTAGCTTTAAAAAAATACTATCAATTTTTCATTTATTTGTTTTCCGCATTGTTAAGTAAGGTCATGACATCTTACCAAAATAAAACAAAATTTCATTGAAAATATGACCTTAAAATGTAACCTTGCAACCTCAGAAAAGTACATTTTTTTCCTTAAAGCATATTTATAGAACATTTTCATTTGCACCAAATTCGATCCAAAAGCCGCTATTGGGAGTTTCTTATTTTGAAATCCTGGAATATTTTGTTATCGTGCCTGGACTGAAGGCAAACAAGACGACATAATGCAACAATTTAACCCTTCAATGCATGATTTTTTCTATAGTTTCTGCAATCCTTGTTTATAATATCAAAATAAGAAATTCTAATTATTTGTAGTTTCCTCGAAAAATTGATTTTCGTGGTTGTATCATATATGATACGGCATGCATTTATGAGTAAAAAACAAACACAAAATTTTTTTTTTTTTTTATAAATTTGAAAGTTTTGTTTAAATATATAAAAATGTTACATAGTTTTTCGCAGCCTATGCTTTTTAAATGAACAAAACTATTTAATAATAAAAAATAAAATATTAAGGACACAACACAATTTTTGTCTTTGTTGCAAGAAATGTATATGTTGCATTTTTCACACCAAAAGTGAGTTTTTAACTTCAAGGTAACTTAGACCGCTGTCTTTCCGGTGTCCAGTTGAGAAAATGCGATACACTCACTCAGCATGTGACTTGCGTTGAGCATTTTTCGTTTAACGTCTATCTCAAGACTAATACTATTGGTTGATGGCCGGTCAGTCTCGTTTTAAATAGTTGTACTTATTATTGACTCTGCACAGGCTTTCAGCAAGTTCAAATCTAAAATTTATTAGAGCGAGATGTTCCTATCCTAAATCACCAGAGATTCTATTTGAAAGTAACCATGAATTTACCATCGTGATATCTAAAATATGGTAAAATATTGGTATGCACCATTTCTTGGAGCGTAATTTTATTTTGTGGAGACCTATGTATCCTTTAGAGCACGTTCGGTTGATAACTTGCTTGAAAGTAGTTTGTCACGACGTACTGTGCCATTTGATTGAATACCAACTTTATTTAGCTCGATAACCAATGGTAAGCTCGTTTAATAATAATCATGGTGGTTCGCATTTCTTGGTACATTTCGTAGTAGTTTAATAACCACATTTTCAACTGACTGCTTCAAGTAACTTCTACTTTACAGAGCACATCTGTTCATCAATAGATATATTTTGCTCGATTGGAATCTTTTGGAAGTTTTTAATGAGAGCATCTATTACGGGTCGCATTTTGAACAGGCGATCGCGATTTGGATTTGCGTATGGCACATTGTTCTCATTACGATTGAAATGAAGAAACTGACGATTTTTTTCGAAATGCTTTCCCGTACTATATTATTCCACTTCATGGGACCAGTATCGGCGGAAGCGTATTAGTTGGTGCACGGAAGTTAAAATACACACCAGGGGATTTTTTCCAAATCCCTACCGTTTATTGAAAACGAATTTTTGACGTTAGTTTCCATTGCGTAATAATTTGATTCTCGTTCGCTATTGCCATTTTAATTAAAATTGAAAAAATAATTGAAAATTTCAAGAAGCGTTTGTAGTTCGGGAACTGGTGGTAGAGATTCATCACCGCTAAATTTATATTTTTTCGATGAAACATTCAAATATTTTACTTTCCAAATAGTATTGTTAAATTAATTGACCTTGCTTGTTTCACTTGTCACCTCAATTGCGTTGCCAATATCAGGATCTTGTAATTCAATCACATTATTATCACTATGTAGAAGTATCACAGGTATATTTTGAATGTCGAATGGTACATCGTCATCAATTTGAGATGGTGGTTCGATACGGAAGTCACTGTCTTGTTCGTCATCACTGTCAATAGAATTACATATTAATAAACTCCTCAATTTCTTTAGCATTTAAAAACTAGCGTTGATCAGTCATTTTTAACTATATACCAAAAATGTCAAATAAAATTTATTATTAAAGAACAGTTCCAGCTAATCTTCAATTTATACGGTTGTATCATATATGATACAACCAAGAATTGTGCCTTAATTGCATGACGTATCATATATGATACAATCAATGTTTTTCAATATTTACAATGATAATATAGACATATGTATGTCAAGATGGTTGAAACACATGATATAATTACAAATATTTAATAAAATATTTTTATTATGTGAAATCGTTTATAAATACCCTAGAAAAACACGACCAAAAATCTACGTTGGTTGCGACAAACCAGTGCACCTAGATACTAATGGCCTCATTGCTTTAAAAATTTTGCTATATGACGTCATTTTATGTCGACGATTTCAATCTTTGGTATGGCATTAAAGTCAAATAAATGATCCGAGTTTTTTATATTTGGTAAAAAATAATTTACATATTATATTATTATCAAAATATGCATTAAATATTTCGTTAAACCCTTAAATGTTATGCATTTATTTAGACATAAATTTGATGACGTAACAAGCAGTATTGCCTTGTCTTCTAGGTGCATTGGACAAACTAATCACCACAGCAAGCGACACTCAACCGGCATTATTCAATAAAATTACGCGGGAAAATTAAATTTTGTGTTGGTATAGGTTTTCAAAATGTGTATACGAAGATTTTTATATGAAGCAAATAGGAAATTTATGCGTATACATGTATTTTTTTGTAAAATCAAATGGTTGTATCATATTATGATACAATATGCATTGAAGAGGGCTACATGAAATAAAAAAGTTTGAATTAACAACGTTTTTTTTTCTGAATTAAAATAGGTGTTTTTAATTCATTTTAAAAATGAATTAAAATCAGAGTTGAAAAAGAAATAAAAAAGTACGATGAAATGAATTTAAAAAAGGCATTTCTTAATTCAGTTTTAAAATGAATTAATACAAGTGTTTATAAAATGAAATAATATAAGCCTCTTTATAAAATGGAAAAAATGTTATTTTCATTAATGAAAATTTTTTGGAATTTGAATTTGAATTTGGCACGTAAAAATTTGGCAATGCAAAATAAGGCGTAATTTTACTTTACGTATACCAGGTAAGGAATCAAAATTTTGGAAATTTTTAAATGCAGGATTGTTTACTAATTTTTTGATTTTCCGGAAAAATTTTTACTTTTTTTATTTTCTCAATATTATTTTATATTTTTATTAATAATAATTGCTTCGTCAACCTTGCAGACACAGATCAAAGAGTTTCTCTCGCTCTTATCGCTTCTTCTGATAGTGCCACAAATGTTAAAAAATCAACTTTCGTATTGTATATAATTTTTTTTTTAAGTTTAATTCGTTTATACCTTAGAGGACCCCCCCAAACCCCCGCTTTTCCACAATTTATTTGCACAATTCTTTAAGTGTCAAACTAAATAAAAAAAAATTGAAAACATTTCAAAATTCTCCTGGAAAAATGAAAAAATTTTCCCGGAAAAATTATTTGTACTGTTGAAAAACTGTTAAGATACAATTATAAGATTCAAATTTTTATAAAGATTGCTCATTTCTACGTATTTTGAATAGAATAATACAAAATTTTCTCGGAAAATGGGACAATTTTCCGGAAAAAATTAGCTTCCCCCTCCTAAAAACTGTTGATAAAGAATCCTGCATTTAAAAATATTAAAAATTTATACTCCTTACCTGATTTTCCTGATGTATACGTAAAGTAAACTTTAGCCCAAAATAATGCACATTGCTGAATATTTGTTAAAAGTCGAATTACGATTTTTTAATTTATAAAATGAAATAAAATGTGCCTTTTTTAATTCATTTTGAAAATGAATTAAGGTAGGTGTTTTAATAATGAAATAGTGCAAGCCTTTGTTAATTCATTTTTGAGTTTTCTCATTTTTCTAAATAGCTTATTTTAATTCATAATTTTAAGTTAAAAATATGAATTAAAATAAGTAGCAGATGTTCATACAAAAATCAACTTTTTTAATTCATTTTTAAAGAACTGTTTTAATTCACACTTTTTTAATTTAGTACCCCATTGAAGAGTTAAATGCTGCTCTACTCAAAATTACATCATTAATTGAAAATAACGGAAATATAAAGAATATACAACTAACCAACAGGGACTTTCCCAAAAAATTGAAAAAATTTCATTGTTGAAATTTCGGTTCAAAATCTAGGATCTGAGAATAATAGAATTACTTAATTACGATTTAGTTAATTCGTGTTGGGATTGATACTGAATTATATTTAAATCAGAAAATAAATTTTATTTTGCCAAACAATGTTGTTGTTGTCAAAATAAACATGGCCGATAATAACACATCAACTACTTATGAGGACTAGATGCCTATTTATAATTACTGAACTCCGATGTAAATTTGTTCAAATTGGGATTAATATTGATTTATATTGAAATCGCAGTCAAAATTTGTTTTTTGTCAAATATTGTTGTTGTTGTCAAAAAAAAGATGGCCGATAGTTACACATTAAATACTAAAAAGGAATAGATGTTTATATATAACTGCTAAAATCGGATTTAAATTTGTTCAAATTGGGATTGATATTGATCTATATTTAAATCAAAGTCAAAATTTGGTTTTTGTCAAACATTGTTGTTGTTGTCACAATAAACATGGCCGATAATAACACATTAAATCCTTATGAGATCTAGATGTTTATATAAAATTACTGAACTTGGACTAAAATTTGTTCAAATTGGGATTGATATTGATCTATATTTAAATCACAGTCAAAATTTGGTTTTTGGTCAAACATTGTTGTTGTTGTCAAAATAAATATGGCCGATAATAACACAATTAAATACTTATAAGGAAGAGATGTTTATACAGTATGTTGAACAAGAGCGTGTACGGCATTACTGTACTTAAAACGAAAGGAACACATATGGGCGGGGTTTACATCGATTTTCTATTGATTCCTCTTGGGCGCTTTAAAACAAACATTAGTTTAACTGCAACTGTTAAACGGATAACACGTATGAAAGAAATGAATGCGATTTATAAACAACGATTTAAAGCGGTGTTTTAAGTGAACATCCGAAAGCACAAAAATGTCGGATGCAAGTGCAGCTAATTATATAAAAAAAGTCGAAAACATTTGTATAGAAGAGGATTACAAATTTTTCAATGTATCAAAATGTTGACGATTTGTCAGATAGAAGTAAAACCCGAATCACTACAAAAAAGGAGAATGAGGACATCATAAAGTTATTTGATGAAAATTCTTCGCTTACGCTGGCTGCAGCTATGGCAAAATTAGCGAAAAAGAATACTATTTTACCAAAAACAACCATACGATAGAACATGGCTACGCATATGTAAATACTTTGGTCAAACCACTGGCAACACAAAAATGCATAAAAAGCAACTCTAGTGGGCGAATGAACATAAAAACAATGATTTTACGAATATTGTGATGTTTACCGATGAGTCATCCTTTTGGGGTTTTCACGTTAAAAGGCGTGTTTGGCGAACTAAGCAAAAAAATGATTTTCCGAACTGTGGAGCACCCACCCTAGATCCATGTATGAGGATGCTTCACCAAGCAAGGTTTTGGTCAATTAATAAAAAACGTTTCTACACGGAACCTAAGCGTACTTTTCAAGAAAAAAAATTATTGACGAGGTTTGTTACCATTTCCTGGGCTGGGATGTTGTAACATCACCATTTTTCGATATTTTATCGAAGTCTACGTCTCTTTCAGCTAGAATTAATTTGACTTCTGTTTCGTTTATCAATTATTTCTTCTCTATTGCTATCACAACCTACTAAAATATATTTGAAAAATATGTATTTCACTTATTTTCGTTCTAGAATCAAAAATAAATTATTTGGTGATAGAAACACAGTAGAAACATCACAATATTGCAATCTAGCAGGCTGGTAAATGATATAAAAAATGAAACAGAGACAAATTTTATTCTACAGAAACGAGAAATAAACTTCGATAAATTATCGATACATGGTGATATTAGAACATCCCAGCCCTGAAATGGTTTGGAGCGGAGAACTCTAATTGAATCTTGCAAGAAGATAACGAACCAAAACACCATAGCCTACTCTGTTCGAAATTTAAACTCAAAAAAGGCATCACAACATTGGATTCGCCATCTCAGTCACCTAATTGCGATCCGATGAAAATTTGCGGGCACTCATGAAGATTAAGCTTAAAATGTACCACATAAAAAATTTGAGTGCTCTAACGCGAGTAGTCCGAATGATATGGGAAAATGTTGCACCACAGTATGTAGGAAAACAGGTTGATAGTATGGACCAGAGAAGGCAGGCAATTATTAACAAATTTGGTGACTTTACTATGTTTTAGTTGATAGCGCCCTAGAAAATACAACAAACTTTCATAATAATGCCGTACACGCTCTTGTTGCACATACTGTATATAATTACTAAACTAGGAATTAAATTTGTTCAATTTGGGATTGATATTTATATTTAAATCACAGTCAAAATTTGATTTTTGTCAAACATTGTTGTTGTTGTCAAAATAAACATGGCCGATAATAACACTTCAAATACTTATGAGGTCAAGATGTCCAGATATAATTACTGAACTAGGATTTAAATTTGTTCAAATTGGGATTAATACTGATTTATTTTTAAATCATTGTCAAAATTTTGTTTTTGTCAAACATTGTTGTTGTTGTCAAAATAAACATGGCCGATAACACTGTGCTTGAATTGCAAACTTTTTTTTGTTTCCAGGGGGTAAACCTAATTCTAGTATGCTGAATTCAATGGTGCTAGTCCCATTGCAAAGCTTGTCCCCATTTTTGAGATATCGCTTTCGATATGTTTTGGCTCTGAGTCAAAAATGTGTCAAAATATACTCATAATCACGTTGATAACTATTTTTGAGATATCGCTTTCGATATGTTTTGGCTCTGAGTCAAAAATGTGTCAAAATATACTCATATTCACGTTGATAACCATTAAAATTTTCGTTTTGCTTTTTTTAGCAAAGTTATTGCGCAAGCCAAGATAAACAACTTTGCTAAATAAATCAAGACCGAAAAACCACATCTACATTCACGTTTTAGTGCTATTGTTTTTTCTTCTCATTTCGACGAAAAACCCTTTTTTATTATTTTTTGTCCATTTATTGAATTAACATCGATTGAACTCGATTAAATCAACATTTCACGTTTGTAGAAACATACGTGAAATTAAATCGATTCAGTTGATTTTATGGTAGTTTTTCTTAACTTTCTTAATTTTATTTTTCTGATACAGTCACTTGGTGAAAACGCTCGCCTTGTTCATCAAATTCGGCTGGTGATTGTTCTGCGAATTTTTAAACGTGACAATATTATGAAAAGCGGTCAGCATATTTTCAATATATTTTCGCCAATCATCGGATCGATTAATTCGAGATGATTCTTAATAACTTCGTTTTTGTTTAGTGTGCCAATTTTTTAACTTTTTGAGAAATATCGGTTTCGAGAATAATATCTTCTTCGATTTATTTTTTACTACCATGTATTCATAAATTATTTTGAAGCTGTTTATTATTTTGAAGCTTGTTGCTATGCGCTGGTCTTTTGCACCTCCCTTGTTTTTATGTTATGGATAATGGGGTAGATACTCGATTGCTAGCCAAAATCTTGACTACTCGAATCTATTTTACCAAGGAAATTTAAATTTCAAAATACATTTTTGATAAAATTTTTGTTTATTTTTGCGATATTACAGTAAAATTTACGACTTCAAAAATTAAACAGCAAATTTTGTGTTGTTCTACTGTGCAATCATTCAAAAAAGAAAAAAATAACAAAAAGCGTATAGGAAATATAATTTGAAATTTAAATTTCCTTTGTAAAATTGATTAAGTAGTCAGGATTTTGTCTAGCAAATTGCTTGCTTGCTAACGGATCGGGTATATGCCCCAATCAATCGTAAATTTTATTGGTTTTTGTATTGTTGAGAAGGCTGGGTCTACAGATGAATGACTTTGTGGAAGTTGCATGGGCGAAGAGGAGAAAGAGCCTGAAGAGAACTTCCTATGCCAGCACTATCCTACAGAAAGCATAGGTATTTGGGCGAGTACAGTATAGCCAGCCGTTCAAATCTGGCGGATTGTGGAGTGCGAGATATTTTGAGCTAAGTACGTAGCTCCGACTGGTTTTGAACAAGGGTAAAGGGGAAATAGAAAGAAATCACAACGGGTCACTACTGGTCTAAGTGTGCGGAAGCAGCCACTCTAACCTAACCCAACCTAACCTTGGTCTAAGTTAACCACATATATGGTGGATGTGTTCGGCAAAGTTGTTTGCCTTGACTTGCGCAACAATTTTGCTGAAAAAAGCAAAATGAAAATTCCAATGGTACAAGTGTTATCAAAGTGAAAATGAGTATATTTTCACAAATTTTTGAATCAAAACATGTCGAAAGCGATATTTCAAAAATGGGGACTAACTTTGAAATGGGCCTAGCACAATTTTTTTTTATTTATTTGTCATGTCAAAATTTCAAGTGATAGAAATTGTCATTTGGAGTGATAGCAGTCGCAAGGAAGTATTCATACATACTAAGATTTAAAAAACAGTCGTTCACTTTATTGAACAACAAATTGTTTTGTAAGTTTCGATTTAATGATCTAGTAACCAGGAAGATGAGTAGTCACGTCACTTGAAGTGATGTGACTAGGGGAATAGGGGTCTAAATGACGACTAGATGTCTTTATACAAAATTTCTGAACTCGGATTTAAATTTGTTCAAATTGGGATTAATATTGAGTTATATTTAAATCATAAGCTGTTTTGTTTTCGCAAAGCCCGCTTAGATTTAATATTAGAGGCCAATTTTGGTTTGAGCAATATTTGTTTGTGAGTTTCCAGTAACGGAAAATAATTGTTCATCATAGTTGGCTTTTATGTCAGTAGTAATTGTAAATGGAATCGGTTTTATGAAAATCTTTTTTGACATCCATCAAGTCAGCAATCTAAGAAAACGCGAGCCCGACTTTGATGACTATAGATACACGTTTATATTTTCAAAGGTATTAATGATAGAAACGTGGTTAATATCTCATTAGAAAGATTGAGACAGACTCTAAAATAATAATACAAATCTGACAGTTATGTCAAAAGATATGACAAGTTAAAATTACGATTTTTGTTGGCACATTTATAATATGAGGGTAGCGCGTATAAATGAAAATAAAGAACTGCAAAAAAACATTTATTAATTAATTAAAAAACTTTTGATTATAGAGTAAACTTAAACGTTCAAAGTTTAGTTGCTTATCACTTAGATATTGAAACTGACGAGATATTATCAAAGTCTGATTTTTTTGCTCTGAGTGAGACTTGAATGTACAAAGATCAACTGGTTAAAATTAGAGGATTTGAATTGAAATCATACATGAAAATCATAATGAATCATACATGAACAACAGTCTCACAAAGCAAGTGGAGTAGCAATTTATAGAAATATCAACAGTGTAGCAGATTGTCACCCTATTGAGTTTGATATTAATGTTAGAAGACAGTTGATCGATTCAGTTGGTGATAATTGTCTAGTGGATCTTACTTTGAATGGTTCGTCAAAATTTATACTTGGTTTCATTCCTTGGCGAATGAATGTATCGCATGCTAAAGAGGTCAATTTAAATATGTTCTTCATTGCGGCTTTAATGGAATACACAAAAGTTCAAAATTAATTGATAAACGGTTTACAGTGGATAAAAAGGTTCCAATAATTTTTATGGGCGATTTTAATGTTGATGTCAAACAGAATGAAGAAGAGTTTGAGTTTATAAAGCATCATTTCAATTTAGATATGGTTCCGACCAATTATCCAAGTACATTAGGAAATACTTACATACATTTGTCATTCACTAGAAAAATAACTCCAGTATACGGATTTTGTCTCAAAATGTGTGAAACGAAATGAGTGTAACCGGAATGATATAGTAGTAGCATTTGTTTTTATTAGTTTCGTGCGAATGATTGTTTTACTGCACATGCAAGCCACGTGTCATTCTTTTTTTGTTTATTTATATTAACCCTTTGAGTGCCGACATGATTTCGGCTAATGTATTAGGGAGCACGATCGCGCTTTTTGGCACTCAAAGAGTTAACCATTGTAAACGCCATATTTTTGTGTCGCGTTTTTGTATTTTCGATTTTTTTATATTTAACATTTTATTTTTAAAATTTATGGAATTTAAAATAAATTTACTTATAAAATTTTATTAAAACATTTAAAATTAATTTATGATTAAAAAATGTGAAATATAAAATATATTAGCTTGTTAAATAATGACACTCCACAGCTCGAGAGCAGACGTAATTTGCTGAGAAAAGGAAATAAGCACCATAACAGTTAAACCGATTCGCCCGGATCGCGTTGTTTTGATACTGTTCGTCATACAAATGACACAAATACGAACAAAAGAAAAATACAATTAAAAAGGCCCTAATTGTGTATTATACACAGTATACGTATTCGATTTTTTTTTGCTTCTTTCATTTTAAATGTGTAACTCGGGAGACAAAATCGATATACTGAACTTCTTTCATCGGTCTGTTACTTTTCGTATCATACGAGGGCTGCCTTTTATATTTCGGGATTAGAGAACAAAAACAATAATATTAATCATCGAAAATCGCTTTATTGTTTTTCAAAATATTCCCCATGAAGATCTATACACTTTTGCATGCGTTTGAACCAATTGTCGAAGCACTTTTTCCACTCTGATTGAGTATCTCCAAAACATGCATTCTGAACGCAGCAACCGCTTCTTCAGGTGTCGAAAAACGTTGACCTCTCAGTTTGTTTTTTACGTACGGAAATAAAAAAAAGTCATGGTCAAGAGTGATCCGTCTTCGGCAGTTGGTTTTCCTGATTTCTTGGACGACAACTGGCAAACAAATGGTTGTGTACCACCCAGAATTGACTGTTCTGCGTTGTTCTAGTGGTATGGTTGCGACATGTCCATTTTTTACGAAAAAACAGGCGATCATTTGCTTGCAAGTGCTTCGTGCCCGAACAACTTTTGTTGGATTTGGCTCATCTTTAAACACCCATACAGTCGACTGCTGTTTACTTTCGGGCTCATACGGGTAAATTCACGATTCATCACCTGTCATTATGTCATAAACGTGTTTTGAAGTACCGCGATCTTATTTTTTGAGCTTTTCTTTCGACCAATCAACACGAGCATTTTTTTGAGCGATTGACAAATTGTGTGGGATCAACACGAACAAATTTTTTTGATATTCAAATGTTTATGCAATATTAAATGTATGCTGGTCCCACTAATGCCTAAGGTTGTCTCAATCTCACGATAGGTCACATGACGATCTTGCAATATCAGTTCGTGCACAGCGTCAATGGTTTCCGGAACAACAACTGATTCTGGACGACCTTCACGAAATTCCTCTTGGAGTGAAGTACGACATCGATTGAATTCACCATACCATCGATAAACACTAGTCCTTGATGGAGCTTCTTCACCAAAAATTGAATTAAGTTCATCCATGCACTCTTGCTGCCTTAGTCCACGCCGAAAGTTGTAAAAAATTATCGCACGAAAATGTTCACGATTTAATACCATTTTTTCGAAGAGATATTGAGTTAATGAGTACTGTAAACAACACAAATAGCGCTCGAATGTCAAAACGTTCTGAGTACGTGTAATTTCAAAAATGTCAAACTTTACGATAGAGCTGTCAGTTGCCAGATTGCAACACTGGGGTTATCCAATCCCGAAATATAACAGGCAACCCTCGACCAATTCTTCATAAAATTGTGATGTAAAATAATAAAATGTTTCAAAAATGTTTCAAAAACTATCTTTTTATCTCCAAAAAAAAAATACTTACCTTTATATGAGTAGAATAGTTCTACGCCTAACAACCCCTGCGGCTATGTCACCGAACAGAGCCTATAGAATTTTTTTTAGTTTTATTTAAAGCCAACTCTACTTAGTAATGATAAATACGCCAACTATAAGGCTAAGCAGGCTTTGCGAAAGCAAAACAGCTATAGTCAACATTTTGTTTTTGTCAAATATTGTTATTGGGATTAATATTGATTTATGTTTAAATTAGAGTATAAATTTTGTTTTTGTCAAACATTGTTGTTGTTGTCAAAATAAACAAGGCCGATAATAACACATTAAATATTTATGAGGACTAGATGTCTATATATAATCACTGAAGTCGGATTTAAATTTGTTCAAATCGGTATTAATATTGTTTATTTAAATCAAAGCCAAATATTTGTTTTTACAAACATTGTTGTTGTTGTCAAGATTAACATGGCCGATAATTAAACATTAAATTCTTATGAGGACTAGATGTCTATATATAATTACTAAACCCGGTTGTAAATTTGTCCAAATTGTGTTTAATTGGAGTTATATTTAAATCATAGTCAACATTTATTTTTTGTTAAATATTGTTGTTGTTGCTGTCAAAATAAAGATGTCCGATAAATACACTTCAAATTCTAATGAGGACTAGATGTCTATATATAATTACTGAGCTCGGATTTAAATTTGTTCAAATTGGGATTAATATTGAATTATATCCCTTTTTCAAAACCAAAAAAAGGCTCAACCACACAAATGTGTGAGGTAAAAATCATAGTATGTAATGGCGTTTTTGATAAAAAATTTTAAGTACAACCAACACAATTGTGTGTATAGTTATAGTGTTTTTTTTCGGAGGAAAATAAGTTTTAAAGGAATGCACAAATGTGTAAGTTTGTTGAAAACACAAACAAAAATTAATTTTTGACATGATACTTTTGCCGTACCCACACATTATATTACCGGGCAGCAATAGGGATATTTAAATCATAGTCAAAATTTTGTTCTTGTCAAACATTGTTGTTGTTGTCAAAATATACATGGCCGATACTAACACATTAAAGACTACCAGTATATATAATTATTTAATTCTAACTAGATTCGTGGTTAACTGCCCAAAATTAGATGAAATTGGTTTAAATGATCTTTGGTATCAACAACACGGAGCCACATATCACGCAAATCGTGAAACTCTCCACTTATTGGCAACCAAGTCGACAATCGCATAATTTAAAGAAATATTGAACATTTTGCCCTTGACATTCGCATACAAATATTTTTCTGTAATTTTCATTCTTCTAAAATAGTGTAAGAAGAAATAACACAGTTAAACATTTCCGCGTATCCGCATGTCATGTTAGCGAAGTGGTGCCAGATGTAAAAACTAAATAATCTTGACGTCGAATTCTTGTAATAACATACAAAATATTATCACTGGCAACTAAAAATTCTTTATGGAATCGGAATGCCAATCAAAATATTTCTTTACATTTACTCTAATTATAAATATTCAGTGCATAATCAAACTTTTATTTATTTTAAAAAAATCGAAATATAACATATTAAATATTGAACTGACACAATATCGTAAATATCATAACTCGATTAATCATTTTAAATCCATCAAATAAAAATTATAAAATTATACTTAGATTTTTGGCATCATCACAAAACGAGTAGCCGTCTGTCATCGCTGCTGCGTCGATACATCGTTTTCTATTTCACCATTTAAAATTCACTCGAAATAAAAAATAAAGTAATTTAGTAAATTAAAATCAAAATATTTACTATACAAATTTTAAAAAGCATTCTCATAAATTTATTGAAATTTCTGATATGTTTACGAAATCGTTTATCACGTTAACCAAAATTACCTGATTTTAAAAAATTTCTACAGCAAACAAAAATTATAAAAAATTTCCACTATTTTATTATAGATTAGTACAACATTTGATGATCCGATTTCGATTTTTTTTTCATATTTTTTTATGGGGGTGAAATGACTTTCACTTATAAAAATACACTCGATAAAAATAAACAAAAAATTAAAACTTCTTGATTGTAGAAAAAATGTTTATTTTAGATTTAATATTGTTTATATAGCTGTGGAAGAAAATCTTTCCATACAAATTGTTTTTAATCACTTTACAAGTGACTGTGGAAAAGCCAAAATATAAGTAATTTTAATGGTTAGCCGCTTCCTTTTGCAAGCAAAAACAAGGAATAGTAAAATTCAAAATTTTAAACGCAAATTTTTGGGTTGCCAAGAAAAACGTTTAAGTATAGAAGTCTAATTCTAGAAAAAAATAAAAGATGTATCAGCACAACCGTGTTTCTATTTCTTTATTCAAGAACATGCTGCCTCCTCACAGACACGTCTTGAAAATAGTATAAGGAGAACCTATAAATGAGTAATAAAGAGCCAATGAAATTTATCAAGTTTCGAGCAGCAATCGCTATCGCATTCTTTACTTAACTATAACCAAATATAATATTGCCGATCTCATATAAATTTTTTCGACAAATTTTTTTTTAAAAAGGGAACCAATGCACAGTAACCACACCATGCGGACACTTTTTTCATTAAATTTGACTTCAAAAAGTTTAGCTAAGACAAAAATTTTTCGTGACATTTATACGTTTAATAAACAAAATTTTACAAAGTTTAAATTTTTTTATCGATCTGTATTTTTGACGATTTGCACATGCTGGATGCACATGTTGAAGTATTTACATACAGACTTGAATAAAAACGTAAACAAGAAGCAAGATCAACTTTGAATTTTATCAATGGTTTTTAGTTTTCGTAAAATATTATTTTTTTTGTTTTGTGCCCTTTTAAAACAAAATTATGTTTTGTGTCGTATATTCCCTATGTACCTTTTATACCCTTGACAGACTAGGATTTAGCTAAACGCGTTTAATTAAACTAGTTTAGTTAATCTACTACAAATCCAATTAGGTTGACACACTATGAAGTTTAGCAAACAGTGTTTCAATAATAAAATACGGTAGCGCTATATTTGTCCAGAATCGGTATTAAACAAATGTTATTATTGTACAAATAAAAAAAATATTTTAATTAAACGCAATGTAATTTATAAAGCCTAAATTTTGTGTTTTAATTGTATCCCAAAATTCCTATTCCATTTTAATACAAATACAACATAAAAATGTAAACAATATAAATGAATATATAAATATGTACAATATATATTTAATACATCACTGTGTATCCGCCATATTTTTTCTGCGCGAGAATTGTCAGATTCCAGCGAGATTTGAATACAGATTTGAAAAACTATGAATTCCAAATACAATACTACGGTATATTTTCCGGCACTAGAAGTCAAATATAGTGCAATACTGTATATTACAATACCCACTCTACGGTAACAGGAATGCACAAATGTGTAAGTTGGACTAAAACAGATACAAAAATAAATTTTGACATGATTCGTTCTCGTTACCCACACAATTGTGCTGGCAGGCAGGATTAGAGATATAACCCTTTCGCCACCCGTATACACAATTGTGTATGTAAATTTCGAATACGAAAAACGAATGTGTGAAACAGAATTATGTGTAAGCTTAAGACCACAATACACATTTGTGCATATCGCTTAATTTTGTTTTCGTCAGACATGTTATTTAATTTAGTGTTATCAAATTATTATGTTTTTTTTCAAGAATTCCCATTTAACTAAGATCCGTTAAAATACGGAAGGCATTACAACCTGTCATTACTTACATACACATTTGTGTATTTTGAACTTAATTAGGAACAAAAAAATTTTTTTTTGAACTCGAAACGGATAACTCAAAAAGTAAGCGGCATCTATCTTTGTATCACAGTACTAAATGGCATTGTCCTATTTATAAATTTTAACCTTCATTGTTTGATGGCGCTCTCGCTAAACCCATTTTTAAGCGATAAACTTCAAAATATTGAGAGATTTGTGCACTAAACCGGTTTAGTTACTAAACCTAAAACAAAACTCGTTTAGTTAATCTCGAAGTTGACACATTAAGAGATAAACTCGAAAAAATGATTAAACGCGTTTAGCTAATCCTAGTCTGTCAAGGGTATTATGAATGAACTGTGAAAATATTTTATGATACGAGAGACTCCATTAAAAAGAAGTTTTTGTAAATAAGACTTATTATTATTGTTTTAAATTTAATCAAAATAATTTTTTCGAGTTATATGCAACATTGTTATTCGTATTATTAAGCGATAATTTGTTAATCCGTGGATAATTGATAGTAGGGATAATAAATATGTAGATTATAATTTTTTAATTTTAAAACTAAGGAAGCACACATCTGCTAATTTTATCTTATCCTTATGAGTGTGTATGTTAAAAACGCATATGAACAAAATCGGCCTTGAACTAGTTTATGAACTAGACATTTTTGTTTTATAAACTTATTCTTAGTGTGGAATACCATCGATGACGTAAACTAGCTCAGCGTTGCACTTTTTTATTTATTTATTCTTGCATCGATTGGTTTTGATACCGAAAAAATCTGAGAATGATAAAATTTCATAGGGATCCGTACATAACTGCATATTTTAAAATTGCATTTCTCAAAACGCCATATTTAAAAACTGCATAAGGTACAAAATTGCATTTTTCAAAACTGCATATTTCAAAACTTCATAAGGTACGAAACGGCATAAGGTACAAAATTGCATTTTTCAAAACTGCATATTTCAAAACGGCATAAGGTACAAAATTGCATTTTCAAAACTGCATATTTCAAAACGGCATAAGGGTTAAAAGAGCATTTTTCAAAACGTCATTTTTCTAAACGACATATTTTAAAACGACATTTTTCAGAATGGCATTTTTTAAAACTGCATTTTTCAAAACGGCATAGGTTCAAAATGGCATTTTTCAAAACGGCATTTTCCAAAATAGCATATTTTAAAACTGCATATTTCAAAACGGCATAGGAACAAAACTGCATTTTTCAAAACTGCACAAGACAGAATGAAATATTTTAATCGATTATGAATCTAGAATTATCTTTTCATTAATTTCTGGAATATGACCAAAAGGTACGGTTATTTATTACTCGATGAAATTTGAGATGAATGAAATTTTTGAACATTTGTGAACGATTCTTGGATTAAATTCTAGGATAAAGTCAAATGAAAAGGAACTTGATTATTTCTTTGTCGAGTAAGATTTAATTTCACATGTTTAGGTTTAGTATAGGTATGTTATAAGAAAGGACTTCATGGAAATTAGAAATTATTTGAAGATTTAGTGTGCATATAACATTTTCCTTCACCTAAATTTTTCTACCTATGTCGTTTCGAAAAATGAAATTTTGAAAAATGCCGTTTTGAAAAATGTTTTTTTAAAAAATGTCGTTTTAAGAAATGCCGTTTTAAAAAATGCCGTTTTGTACCTATGTCGTTTTGAAACATGCAATTTTGAAAAATGCCGTTTTAAAAAATTTCATTTTGTAAAATGTCTTTTTAAAAAATGCAGTTTAGAAAAATGCCGTTTTGAAAAATGCAGTTTTGAAAAATGCCGTTTTGTACCTATGTCCTTTCGTACCTTATGCAGTTTAGAAATGTGCAGTTTTGGAAAATGCAATTTTGTACCTTATGCCGTTTTGTACCTTATGCCGTTTTGAAATATGCAGTTTTGAAAAATGCAATTTTGTACCTTATGCCGTTTTGTACCATATGCAGTTTTGAAATATGCAGTTTTGAGAAATGTCGTTTTAAAAAATGTCATTTTAAAATATGCAATTTCGACCTGGACCCATATTTACACATACGAGTATGACGACGAATTATATTAATTTGATGCTATTTAGCAACAGTGGGCGAAGTGCAACGGAAATACCTACTAAAATGTATCGAATATTGCAGCAACAATGAACCTGCGTTTAATTGTTATTGTTGCCGCATCCCAAAATTACCATATACAGTTTTATCAATTTCCCTTATCCTAACGAAGTTAAATTTCCATTCTTCGCTATTTTTCGTTGGCAGTCGTGCATTATATTTTTTGTGCTCGATTGCTCGAATATTATTTTGTTGTTCTCTGTTTAATAAAAATATAAACAATGGTACGCCTACAAAAAAATTACCGATGAGATATTTAAACGTTTAACATTATTAGGTTGAGACGAAATGGTCGGTATAATTTTGGCATGTGCATGCCATGAATGGAGATGGAACCAAACGTTTTATGATCTAATTTACAGGTACAAAAAAATTCTGGTAATGATTAGTATTTGTGACATTCGTTACATTTTAGTAGGAGTTTCGGTTGTACTCTGCACAGTATTCCAAAATATATAAATGCATCAATTTAATGTTTATTATACCTTATTCTTAAAAAACAGTCCGTTTGGCTGATCTTGGACAAGACCATTAAAAAAGGAAAAACCGCAATCAAAATTGTAGTGACGACGAAAGCTAGCAACGCTATATATCTTGAAACTAATATCTTTGAAATTAATTTTTTCCAGATTCCGGAATATATTCCGCCTACAAAATAAATTTATTTTAAATGAAATGATATAACGTTTAAAACCTTATTTCACCAAAGTTCGACATCTATATAGCCCAGTCGGATTGACTATTATGAATAAATCTTCATACTTAACTTTTGTAAGTTGTATTAATTGCGAGATTCTTGCGAAGTTTAGTGGAAATCTGTGTACCAGAAGTGGCAGCTTCCACGGGGGCTTTTTCAATTTCTTCACTGATGTTAAAAAGTTATAGATTTAATGATTAAGTTTTCAACAAGGGTTGTTTTGTTGATTTTCTGAAATTTACACAGGAGTTATGATTTTTGATTGTGCAAAACAGTTTTACCAAAAGAAAAGTAACTTTAATTTTTCGCTTTAGAAATCAAGTGGGGTGTATTCGAGATCTATGTATACATTCGTGGTAAAAAAAAGTCTGGTGTTGGTGACAACATATTCACCACTCTAATTGTTTACAAGTTTTTCTGCATCAATGCACTTTGTGCCAATAATATTTGCCACGGAGACGCCGGCGTTCTTGCGTAATGTTTACAAAAAATGTCAACAAAGGTTTCCTTTATATAATATACTCGTAAATGTTAGGAACATGATTACTTATAACTCGTATTATGAAATTTTACTGGAAATAAAATAATAAATTTTAATTTTCATCCCAAGCTTCTTTCTTTTATTGCACCAATTTTTAAAATTCATAAAATTAATTCATAAAAATAACAATCGTTAAATAATCTAAACGTAATCATTTATTAAATTTGGTTATGCAACCAGTTCCAACTTATTATTTTAAAACAAAAAATCGATATACATATATGGAAATGTAAATCTAAAACCTGATTCTATTTCCTGCCAATCAAATTAGATTTTTCATTTTGAATTAATATTAGTGAACTATTTCCATGTTCCGGGAAATCGCTTAAATAAGTGAAATAATCCCACCAACCAACTAAGTTAAAATTATTCATTCGATGAATTTTTCGTAATCAGCAATAACTTTAAGGATCACATATCCAGATATCATTACATAAGTCAATCATCTGTTCAACCGCTAAGAAATATTAAAGAATTTAAGATTTATTTAATTTGCCCATATTTCATACTTAAATCGTTAAAAAAATTTGCTACCTGCCTTTTAATATTATTAATGTATATTACATCTTGTAATTTGTATGTTATATTAATTATCGTTTATATATTAGCATTAGAATAAATTGCAGTCGAGAGTACACGATCAACGTAAAAAATAAAAAGAAACAAAATAAGAATTTAAAATTTCGTTTTTCTGTTTAAAGGGAAAATAATTTAATTCCTCGGAAAAATAATTTTGTAGAAACAATACATTTTATAATATTGGACGTTTTTAAATAAAAGTTTATTGCACATACATCATAAGAAAAAATAAAAAATTATTTTCATAACATTCATTCATTTAAAAAGCAAAACCAATCGATGCAAGAATAAATAAATAAAAAAGTGCAACGCTGAACTAGTTTACGTCATCGACGGTATTCCACACTAAGAATAAGTTTATAAAACAAAAATGTCTAGTTCATAAACTAGTTCAAGATCGATTTTTTTCATATGCGTTTTTAAAATACACACTCATAAGGACATGATAAAATTAGCACATGTATGCTTCCTTAGTTTTAAAATTAAAAAATTATAATCTACATATTTATTATCCCTACTATCAATTATCCACGGATTAACAAATTATCGCTTAATAATACGAATAACAATGTTGCATATAACTCGAAAAAATTTATTTTGATTAAATTTAAAACAATAATAATAAGTCTTATTCAGCTATGCTACACACAATTTTGGTTTCTGGATTCAAACTATTGCGCAATAGATTTTAATTTGTAATTTTAAACCCTTATACTGGGTTTACACCAGAGCTACTTTAATAGTATAATACTTTTTTGCTAATAAAGTATAATACCCGGCCAGTTTACATCGCAAGCGGTGTAAACCCATACTATAATACTATATTATTTTTTTTGTCGGTAAAAATATTTTTTTTTGGTTAATATCACAAATGGAAATGTATAGCCAAACAAAAAATGTCTTTATCGGCCACTTGAAAAAAATAATAAACAAAATTAAAGTATTATAACATTAAATTAGAGTTTAAACCACGACTATAATGTCAATATTTTTTTGATAGCTATTATACTTTAATAGCAAAATAGTACGTGATAAACTATTAAAGTATTTTAGTTTGAGTTTACACCAACATACTTTTTTGCTACATACTTTTATTCTACTGGTGTAAACGGGGTATTATTTTAAATTAAATCATTAAATTTTTTTGTCTTGTTTTATTCTTTTCTCTCGAAAATAAAATTTAAACAAAAATCTACATCTCAAAAATGTCCTTAAATTTTTTTATTTTCATCTCAAATTTTTTCATTTCGGATTCACGGTCAAAATTTTTACGTCGCAGCTGCGTAATAAATATTTTGTCCGTGAATCCAAAATGAAAAAAATTGAAATGAAAATAAAAAAATTTAAGGACATTTTTGAGATGTAGATTTTTGTTTAAATTTTATTTTCGAGAGAACAGAATAAAACAAGACAAAAAATTTAATGATTTAATTTAAAATAAGGGTTTAAAATTAAAAATTAAAATCTATTGCGCAATAGTTTGAATCCAGAAACCAAAATTGTGTGTAGCATAGCCGATTTACAATAACTTCTTTTTAATGGAGTCTCTCGTATCATAAAATATCACATAAGGTACATAGGGAATATACGACACAAAACATAATTTTGTTTTAAAAGGACACAAAACAAAAAAATAATATTTTACGAAAAGTAAAAACCATTGATAAAATTTAAAGTTGATCTTGCTTCTTGTTTACGTTTTTATTCAAGTCTGTATGTAAATACTTCAACATGTGCATCCAGCATGTGCAAATCGTCAAAAATACAGATCGATAAAAAAAATTTAAACTTCGTAAAATTTTGTTCATGAAACGTATAGATGTCTCGCAAAATTGTTATCTTAGCTAAACTTTTTTAATGAAAAAAGTGTCCGCATAGTGAGGTTACTGTGCATTGGATCCCTCTTTAAAAAAAAAATTTGGCGAAAAAATTTATATGAGATCGGCAATATTATATTTGCTATAACTTAACTTGCGATTAATATAAACAAAAAATGTCATAAAACTAATATTCAAAGGCCTCAGACAATTACGTTTCTTATCATAATTATAATTATCTTTTTTTTTCTTTTGCCGTCGCTACATCCCATAAAGAGAAATGGCCCTATTCCAGGGTTTTTGAAAGCGAAAGAATACTGTTAGATGAGACATACTGCAATGCTGGGAGATGATCTCGTTTTCCTTCCATTTCTTGAACACTGTTTCCAATGGATACCCAAATTAAGGTCAACGTTTGCCTGACGTGGATGGCGTAGTTTTTGTCGAATTATTTTTCTGCCGTGCGTCCTGCATCTCCAAATAGTTTCTTAAGTAGTATAAGCACGCGATCTTCATTATACATAACAATTATGACTGACTATATTATGCCAAAACGATAAAACGCCAAAAAATTTGAATGCCTTGGTTCATTCAAATAGTTCTATGTGAAATGTAGTACAAACCAATACTGTTTTTAATCCTTTCACCGATATTTGCGATCTCTTTTGTTGATAACTTTAAATAATAAAATATCTAAATAAGTGCAATCGTATTGTCAATCTGGAGAACAAAGCTTAAAGTGCTCTAGTGAGGATGATATTTCGAGTTCTCTTGAACGCATTGATATCAATGTTGCAAGTAGTTCTAAGTCGATAGTACTCAATAACTTTGGCAACGACCAATACTTGGTAAAGATTTTAAAATTTATTGAAAATTTTTTGTGATTATATGATTATATAATCACTCACGCTATATGTTTGGAAAAAAATTTCACCAAATATTTTTTGCTCTAAACACAAATAAATGCCAGAAGTTAGACAACACAATATTCACCAAACAACTAAATTTGTGGGCAAACCCATTAATCAACACTTGTTATCGAATTCGAAGTTTATCCTGTAAATTCATTGGTTTTAGCTGCACTTTTAGAGATTGTTTTAGGAAAAATAGCAACATCTCTGCACTTCTACAATCAACTATCTCTTGTTTTGAAAAGAACTGAAAATTACGAGAGACACTTATAAAGAGTTGTTGAATTGCATGTTAGCTAACCATCCCACAACATTAGAAGATCTTTCAAATGATGAGAGATGTGCACGAGCATTTATCCACGAATATTCAATGAATCAACAGTAATTTTATACCTGCAACGCCAGTAGTTCCTGTACCCAATAATATTTCTGATAACCCTGAAAATATCATTAGCAACAAACTTCCCTCGAGAGATCAGATTGCTCCTAAACATAAGAACATATTCTTTTCCAGGCACTATATTTCTACGACATATTTGCGTTTGACGTCTTGCAAATGTTAATCCGATTTTGAATCTTCCTGATAGTCAAGTCAACTCGAACCTAGTTCAATGTAGAAATATATTTCGCTATAATGGTTTTGTTTCTTTTTTAAAGTGACGATTCCAGAAATTATGTTTGTCTCACTAATCACTCCAGGGTCATAGCCTGAGTTACCCTACCTGCCATGGCAAACCAAAAAAAATCGGTAGACAAACCAACGCAAACTAAATTAGTGTATCTTTATTACCAAAATGTAAGGGGTTACGAGCAAAATCCCGCTTAGTATTTTTTGCAAACTCTAACATAATCGGAGAATAATACCCATTATATTGCTGCGAATGCACGATCTGCAACACAAACTTTGATTACTCATATTTTTTTTAAATTCTGGTTTAGAGCAGATCAGTCTAAACAGCACCTTGACTTATAGCGAATTCTTTTCGTTTTTGATGTAAATCAAATTTCCGATAGTTAAAAAGAACACGAAAAAAAATTGATGTGTTTTTATCGTAGTGTGCTTAAGCCGAAAAGGTATGACGGAAACAATAACAAACCATTTTGAAAAAATTTCAAATGACGCGTTTGACATATTTGACAATATTTACGATTGACGTATTATATGTATATAAATATGTGTATGTGGTAGTTAAAATGGAAATAAAATCTAAATTTCCATTTTTGATGTACATACATCAAATTATTTTGCTATTTCTTTCGCTAAAAGAACGAGAAAATGTGATTTACATCAAAAAATTTTGATGTACATCAAAATTTTTTGCCAGTTTTTTATAAAAAGAAAACAACATTAGTGTTTCATTCTGACGCCAATAATTGCAAAGGAAGGTTCAATCATTTAAAAAGAAAAATGTTTAGAAATTTAAGATCGATCATTAGAGAAGTATAAAGAGACGTGCCAATTAATGAAGCAAGCAGCTTTTCACCATATCGCCGGATATTTTTTCTACCGGCGAACCGCAACAATTTTCACACAACTTTTGTGTAGGAAATGCCAAGACACCTTAGAGGTAACCGACTTTGATGTAAACATTATGAAAAACATGATGATAATTATGTATGTAGTTTTATGAAATTTTAAAATTAATTTGAAGATGAAAATGGTGAAAGTGATAAACATAAATTTAAAGTAAACGCTAAAGGAAATTACAAATTTAATAATTTAAATAATGAAATTGCTTGAAATGCTCAAGTTTCAAAATGACCGGAATAGTCCACGTTGAAAACGTATTTAAAAATTTTAGATCTTAGATCTTTGAACGTGATGTGACTATACAACGGATCGAAGGGAATAAAGGAGCCGATATGTTAGCTAAAAAGAGTTGCATTGAATGAAATGGTTCAGGAGTATGGAAGAAAAGGTGCAAGAGACGTACTTCGAATGCTTGAGATGAACCTGTGGACAAAATGGGTGAGTGAATTTAACGAGAGAATTCTAACGAAAGGAATGAAGTATTCTACACTGTATGGTACTCCTTTGAGAACTCTTATAGAAGAGATAATTCTATAAGTTGCTCAAAGAAGATACGCGAATGTTGCGAACGATTGAGAAAATGAGGCTGAATCATGGAAATTGGAAGGAATGTTTGTGGAAACGTTAATTGAGTGTGAACAAAAATTGTGAGTAGTGTGGAAGTGGAGAGGATGTTGAACATCTGTTACTGGCTCGTGCAAGATACAACCAATGCAGACCCAAGTTAGCAGTTCTAGTTAGCTTAGAAAACGGTCGTGTTTGTTTTTTCTGTCCTAAAATCAAAATATTTAATTTTTTGGATTAATTTTAATTTGCGGCTTTTTCCACTGGATTTTGGCTTCAAAGATTTGTTCATATGATAAGTATCGCTCTTCGTACATAGTTTTCTGGTACCACTATTATTTGGCTTTCCTTTTATTGTTTCTTTTTAGATTTTTACACTTGGAGTCGTGTGCCCTTGGTGTCTACGAAGAAAGTTTCTTCTATTTTCTGAAATTTGTTTGCGTGTAAATATTGTTATTGAAGTGCGCCACGACTCGTGATGCCCACCGAGAGTATCTCTTTGCCCTCGGTTCTATTTAAATCTATCCTTCGGACTAGGTCCAACAATTTTAATGCAGTTAGTTTGAATGTTCAGAGTCATCTTTCAAATATTTACGAACTTTGTCATACTTTTAATGGGGTCCCAATTGATGTTATTTGTTTATCGGAAACATTTTTGTCATCCGATATTTCCAATTCAGCGTTGGCCATTAGTGGTTTTAATTTGTTCAGGCGAGATAGGGTTAATCCACCGGTTAACTATGGTGCGTTATGTATATATGTTAACGAACATATTAAACGTAGTATTGTATCGGTACCCCCTTCAATTTCTCTAAGGCTCGTTTCTGACCTTGAGTTTCTTTTTTTAAGTGTATTCGTGAATAAGCGAACAAAAGGTCGTATGCTCGATTTAAAAAATCCCTTTTAGACATTGAGTGTCTTTTTAGTTATTTTTCCTGTTGGTATGATGAGGTTTTCATTTCGGGTGATTTTAATTTTGATATTTCTCAAGAGACTTTATTTTCCCGTAGCTACATATTTAAATATCTTAAGTAGCATTAACCTTTCGGTTTATAATACGGAAGCGCCCATTTACTCTTACGTTACTGCAAGCGGTGGTTCTTATTCACTCATTGATCACGTTGTCGCTTCTTCTGATAATTCCATTTGTTTTTTCAATCAATTGTCTCTTGGTATTGCTCTCATCATGATCTTCTTGTTTTTTCTGTTAATTATTACTCTCGGCGTAAACCTAAAAGTTTCAGCTTTATTGATTTTTCTATAATTGATGAATCTCACCTTTCATCAACTTGTGGCTCTATTTGTTGGGACAATATTTTTTCTCTTTCTACTTCTACCGATCAAATTGACTATTTTAATTCCTCTATTAATTATGTATTTAATAATTGCGTTCCTCTCACTACTGTTTATTTCAGGCCAAGATCCCCCCTTGGATGTCGCAAGAGATTTTGAGTGCTATTTCTGTTCGTTTTTTCCAAATATCGTTTTTGGAAAATTAGCCCTAATTCTTTGTCTTATCTAACTTATAAGCAATCTCGAAATAAACTTGTAGGTTTAATTCGTATTGCTAAGCAAAATTTTTTCAAAGATAAGTTAGATCCCTCACTTCCCTCTAAGATATTTTGGCGTAACGTACGCAACTTGAACCTTGGTAGTTGCAAAGGGGCTACTTCTGTAGATTTTAAAGCTAATGACTTTAACCTTTATCTAACTAACTCCAGTCCCATCCATGATATTTCCAATACTGATTTAGTGTCCGCCGAACCCCTTAATTCTTTTTCGTTTACAAATATATCTACTGTTGATTTGCATTCTGCAATTTGGGAAGTTAAATCGCAATCCACTAGTCTATACGGTTAGTTTAAAATTAGTTAAGCGTATGTTTCCTATTGTATCAAGGTACTTGTTACATATTTTCAATTTTAATTTAACGATCTCTTCATATCCCGCTCAGTGGAAGATGAGTAAAATTATTCCTATTCCTAAAATTAGCAATCCTTCCGAGCTTTCCCATTTCCGCCCTATTAGCATTTTAAGTTCTCTGTCCAAGGCGTTTGAATTGGTAGTAAAAAACCAATTCAATCTCATATCGATAGTTTTAATTTGCTTAGAATTTTTCAATCGGGTTTTATAAGGTTCCACGGTACTACCACTGCTTTACTGAATGTTTGTGATGATATTCGTTGTAGTATGAGTAAAAGAAAAATGACTTGCCTTACTCTGTTAGATTTTTCTAAAGCGTATGATTTAATTAATCACCAAATTCTGTTTAATAAGCCTATTCCGAACTTTAATTTTCCTCTCTCTGCTGCTAAATTGATTTTAGACTATATTTCGGGTCGCTTTCAGGCAGTTTTTTATGACAATTCTTTTTCTGACTTCTAACCTGTCTTCTGGCGTTCCTCAGGGGTAGGTTCTTGGACATTTACTATTCACAATGTATATTATTGACATTGCATGTTTCATTCGTCATTCTTAGGAGTAGTCGCTTGGATAATGATTTCATTCACTCTAATATTTCTCTTATTAATGATGATTTGGAAAGAATTTATAATTGGTCATTATCTAGCCGACTCGCTCTTAATGCTAGTAAATCCCATGGGTCCATTATAATTTATAAAAAATCTTTAGACACTTCCTCTTTACCTAGAATTTTTCTCGGTGATTCTTTAGTTCCATTCTCTAATACAGTTACAAATTTAGGGTTATTTAGTTTAATAAAACTCTTACTTGGGGTGATCATTTGATTAAGGTCAGTAAAACCATTTTTGGAATGCTTAGTTGTTTGTATAAAGTTGTAGGGTTCACTGATACTAATTTTAAAAAGCGTATGTTCCTCTCGCACCTTCTTCCACATTTTCTTTATGGTGACGTTGTTTTGTTTGGAATGCTTCAGGAGAATATGAATGTTCTCTAAAGATGTTTCAATGCTTGTACTCGTTTTATTTTTAGTATTAGGAAATATGATCATATATCTCCCTTTTTAAATTTGATCCTTGGCTGTAGTTTGGTTGATTTTTATGAACTTCGTGTATGTCGTTTTATTTTTAAGCTTCTAAGAACGAAGCAACCTCCCTATTTATTTGTGGTTTTAGAACGCAGTGTGGTTTTAGAACGCGAATGTAAATGAAATTCCGTCGGCATTGCATATTTGGTTGGAATAAAATTCGATATTTTTTTTCGTTGACATTTCAACGAACAAATGTCGCATAATGCGCTTGACAGCTGACATCAAATACTATAGAATACCAGGATTCGAGCCTTGTGTTTTCAAAATTTATGAACATTCGAGATAAAAGGAAGTCGAGTGGTGGCCACAACATATATACCCCTTCACTTTTTATAAAATCGTACTAAAATTCTAGTAAATGTACTTCTTGGGATATAGTAAAGGATTATCTGTTTAGTAATAAATACACATAAATTTATTTATATCAAATTTACGTGTACACAAAACATGTATATTATTATACACAAAATATGTATATTATTACTTTCAATCTAATAAAAATTCCTTAAATGGATATTCCTTTCTTGTTTGTTTATTTAATTTTATTTATTACAGTTTAGTTTTTGCTTTTTGCAAAACGAATATTATAAAGTAAAATAAAATTGAAAAGTAATAACAACCAAATAAAATCTCAAAATTTTCAATATATTACGAGCAAAGAACATGATTTGGCAAAATTTGTTATATAGGTAGCTATTTTGTGAAAAAGAAAACATAAAAAAATTTCCATCTGGAAAAAATTTGTGATTTTATGTTTACGAATATGTATAATCTCTATAGCTACTAGTGCACCACATAGATCAGTTAAAAAACAAAGAAGGAGAGGAAATATTTTTAAAAATACATTTTTTGTGAATTATTTTTATATTACAATATTCCTCTCGTACACACATAAATTTATATATTTTTCGGAAAAACCTTGAGATAAAAACACAAGATGAAACACAAAATAGCAAAGAAATATATTTGGTACGATTACATACCTATGGTTTATATTGCTTTAATTATTTTCTTTTTTATGTATGATTTATTGAGAGGCTACCAAAACATTTCCCTCATAGTAAATATTTTTAGCAAAACATTTGTTTTTGTTGTTGGTTACACAAAATAAATTTGCTGAACCATTTTTATCAACCGAAAATTTATTAGTTTAAAAGTGGTTCTTCCGTTTCTTATCAAGTGTTTGCGTTTTCGGGGAAAATTTGAAAAAAATTATTTATTGTTTTTAAACAATAAATATAGGCGTCGGAAAATATAATTATGTTTGTACATATACTCGTTTATATTCGAGTAAGTGCCCAAAATTATAGCAAGAAAAAAAAATATTGCTGAATTATATGCCACACGTACATAGCTATATTTTTAGTAGCCGAGTATTCAAACGACAGTAAAAGTTTGACATTTATGTAAAAGAAAATGTTTTTATTTTCAAAATGTTCATAATGCTTTTCTGATTAATGGTTTTACACTCAATTTGACTGGACATATATTTCTTTTAAAAGAAGACCCATCCATAAATTAAAAAAATCATAAAATTTTTCTATATTATGCTTCATTCTACCTTATGGTATCACATATGAAGAAAACTGAAGAACCTATTTTAATTAATATTATTTTATTCGGACGTATTCTCAATTGCTTCATCTCAACCAATGAGCAGCTTGTACGATTCGGTTTTTTCTGCGATTATTTTTTATTATTTCTAAAAATATAATATCTTTTGGAATCTCTACCTCAATGCATTCAGGTAGCTGTCATAGGAAATCACAAAAAAAAAGACAACTCAATACCACGATATTACTTGAAATTTTCCCTTATTCTCGTGGTTTATCGTTTTAAAGGTTTTTGAAGTAAACACATTTTAACGTTTAGACACATTAAATTCTTAAATCCACAGTTTTTACACTGGAAGTTAATTTGTCGATTCTTATACAGAATAAATATTTTTCGTATGTCATTGAAAATGTTTTGAGGATGACACATATTTAGCTGAAGCACTTTAGTGAGAAGAAATAAGCAACCATGCAAGAAAACGCACGTAACGAATAGTCTAGATTAAAATGCAGTAAGATTAGATCCAATCTGGATCATTTAAAAACGATATAAAAGTGTGTAGGACTGCAAAGCTATTAAGGAATACATCCTGTAATGAGAACGCGTACAGTTTCGATGACACGATATCCAAACCAAATGGCTTCAAGGATGAAATCAGGAAAGATTTTTTGATCCAGGTTTAAATCTCCTCGTAATCGAAAATTGCGTTTCTATGAAACTAACTACCACGGTGTATTGCTCCAGCTTTGGCTCGTCAGATTGGGGTGGGTGTAAGTAGCGCTTGGATATAAATCTTGCTAGACCGTAAAAAATTAAGAGTTAAAGAATGAAGAAAGCGAATAGTGCTACCGACACGTTTTCATAAAACTCAAAAGCTTCAGGGATCGTGGTCAAAAACCACCCTGAAAAGTGTCTTTAATCTGTATCGTGTTGCAAATATATTTTAAAAATTTTAAGTTTTGATACCGAGGTATCTAATAGGTATTGAGTTCAATTTGAAACTAAAAATTGTTACTTCAGTATAATTTACCTAATCTAGAGGAACTGGTTCAATTATTGCCTCTATTTCTGCGTACCAATGGTCGAGTAAAAGTCCATTTTAAGTAAGTTTTTTGATAAATTCAATTATTTTGCAAAAACTTGATTTTTATCGTAGTAAATGATTTACCCAACTATTGGTACGAAGCCATTGTGTACTATGCAAAAATGTTAAAACTTATTTGATTTTTACGATGTTAATAAACAAATTTTTTGCTCATCAAATATTGATAGTAAGTACTATAGTGGTCCTGAAAAAAATTTTCTTACCAGAAATTTCCGATGTTACTCAGATTCCTTTAAACTTTCCAGCTTTGCAAATTTTTTCAACGAAATTCTCATTATTTATTACAGGATTTAGGTTGCTGATTATTTATTACAGGATTTAAAATAAGTATCATTGATCGTATCAGCGATTGAGCTGTCTTTAAGTTGTGTTGAGCTGAAGGAAAATTGACATGAGTTGCATCACGGTAGCTGGTGATGGTAGTGGAATATCCACAAGCATACCGCCGTTGTCGATTTGTGGCTCACTTTAATTTGGTTCTAAAACAATATTTTCTTTGACGGCGGCTTTAACGCAATCGAGAGAGACTGCAGACGTAGAATTCATTCTAAAACCGCAGAGTTCGTCAAATATTCATTTGGCTAAACACTTATATGAAGTAGGTGACATCAAGCTACATTGTCGTGAATTCCTAGACTTTATGACGAAGCGAGTTGTTTCTTTTAAACCACTTGGCACCTGCAATGATCACAATAACACGTGAAATTATGAACATTATTACACTATTAAATATTACTTTCGCCGATAAACACTAAAGCCGCATAATCAATTAATTGAAGCATCTTCAGTTGCAATTTATAAGTTACCTCGAAGTTTTCTTGTGTGATGAGAATTGAATCCCTTGAAGCCGTTGTTTTGAAAGACGGTGTTTGACATCCGTGTAGTGTTCATACAGATGTTAAAATGCGTGAAATGTTAGAGTGGTTATTGCATCTTCTTAATAGTGATGTTTTTGACGGATCGAATGCCATGACAGGTTTGAACACACATTAAAACAATTTTGTGAATAGGAAGGGGTCGGCTATTAATAAAAAATTCCTGGCCTAAATTAACAAAATTACAATTAACAAAAATATAAAATTCCATTTTACAAAACACCCTTACATAAAAACCAAAAATTGATTTATTTACAAAAAAAATCCCATTATTTCAAAGTTTAATAATATTTGCAGCATTTCGCAAAAATTCTAATTGGCTTATTTCATTTAATTTAATTATTATTAAATTTATTTTAATAATAATTAAATTAATTGAAACAATCTCAAAAATTATTACTGAAACATTATTCCCATTGTTTACTAAATTGATTAGCGCTTGTTGTTGAATAGAAAACAGGGTTGGTGTTTTTTGGAATACCGATCCCCCTTTGAAACGGGTTGGGTACGATTTGGTAAATCCAAAATTCCAAAAATGAAATTCCAAAATCAAAATTCCGACCCGTTTTTTTTAACCGACCCGTTTATTTTAATTATTTTACTCAAAAAAGATTCCCGTTGTCTACCAGATAGATTAATGCATTTTTGTTGTGATAACAGAGAACATTGTTCCGTTTTTTTGGAATACCGATCCCTCTTGAAACATGCTAATATATACTAAAACTTGTGTATGGTACAGTCACTAATAAATAAGCACTGTAACGGTAGATTTCCTATTTACAAATTCCATGGGGAACGGGTCGGTTATCCAAAAAAACATAATTCCAACTGGTCTAAATTTCCTAAACCCCAATTAACAAAAATATAAAATTCAATTTTACAAAATACCATAACATTAACGTCAAAATTAAAATTGGAATAATTCCAAAATATTTTTATTTTAGAAAAAAAATTCCATATTCAAAATTCCATTTTTTCATTGTTTAATAATATTTGCAGCATTTCGCAAACATTCTAATTGGTTTATTTCAATTAATTTAATTATTATTATTTAATTAGTTCAATTAATTAAATTTAATTTAATTGTTCTGAAAAACTATTATTTATATTTATTTTACTCAAAAAAGATTCTCGTTGTCTACCAGATTGATTAAGGCTTTCTATTGTGATTCTAGAAAGCAGGGTTGCGTTTTTTTGGAATACCGATCCCCCCTAGAAACATGTTAATCCATACTAAAAACAAGTGTATGGTACAGTCATTAATAAAAATAAATAAGCAGTTAACAGTTTTAGCAAACTGTAAGACACCGTTGAATAATCCTTAATAGATTTCCTAATTAAAAATTTCATCATTTGCCATTAAAATATGAAAGGTGCACGCGCTTTTCATATTTCCATGCCAAAAAATTGAATTTTTTGGAATTTTGTATATTAGAATTTTGAAAATTGGTATTTAGTACATAAATTTTGTTTTTTACTTTTAGGAATTGTTTTTAATGGAATTTTCGTTTCTGAATTTTCGTTTCTGAAATTTTGTTTTTTGGAGTTTTGATTTTAGAATTTCAATTTTGGAATGTTGGATTTGGCAGATCGTACCCTATCCATTTCATGGCATAAAAGAGAATTCTTTTGGAATTTTGTATATTGGAATTTTGAAAATTGGCATTTTGTATAAGAATTTTGTTTTTTGGAATTATATTTTTGGGAATTGTTTTTATTAGAATTTTTGTTTCTGGAATTTTGTTTTCTGGAATTTTAACTTTGGAATTTCATTTTTGGAGTTTTGGATTTGGCATATCGTACCCAACCCCTTTTTCCAAAATTCAAAATTCCCATTGAGAAAATTGTAAAGTTTATTTATTTTAGCAAAAAAATCCATTTACAAAATTCCATTATTTTACTAGTTTAATATTGGATTGGGTACGATTTGCCAAACCCAAATCTCCAAAAACGAAATTCCAAAATGTAAATTCCAAAAAAAAATTATAGAAACCAAAATTCTAATAAAAACAATTCCCAAAAATATAATTCTAAAAAACAAAATTCCTATACAAAATGCCAATTTTCAAAATTCCAATATAAAATTCCAAAAAATTCCATTTTATGGCCATGGAAATATGACTTTCATATTTCCATGGCCATAAAATGGTATTTTTATTTAATTCATAATTAGGAAATCTTCGATTAAAATTTATTCAATGGTATCTTGTAATTGCTGCTAAAAGCTTTACAGTACTTATTTATCAATGACCGTACTATAAACGTTTGTAGTATATTGGTATGTTTGTTGGGGAACGGTTCGGTATTCTAGAAAATACTCAGCCTTGTTTTCTAGAATCAAAGCAAACGTTGACAATCTGATACACAATGGGAATCATGTTTGTGTATTAATCTTTAAGAACAATTAAATTAAATTTAATTAATTATGTTCCTAATTATATTATATTAATAATTGTGAATAAAATAAAAATTCCAAAAAATTCTATTTTATGGCCATGGAAATATGAAAGGCCTTTCATATTTCCTCAATTTTTTGGAATTTTGTATGTTGGAATTTTGAAATTTGGCATTTTGTTTAGGAATTTTGTTGTTTTGGAATTTTATTTTTACGAATTGTGATTATTGGAACTTTTGTTTCTGGAATTGTAATTTTTGTTTCTGGAATAATAGTTTTTCAGGACAATTTAATTAAATTTAATTTATTGAAATGATTAGATAACAATAATTAAATTATGTAATTGAAATAAACCAATTTTAATTTTTTGCGAAGTGCTGCAAATTAAACGCGTTGGGGTTTTTTCCAGAACCCAATATTCCAGGCATAAAATTCCAAACCCAAAATTCCAAAATCCAAAATTCCATATCCAAAACTGAAAAATCCAAAATTCCAAAATCCCAAATTCAAAATCAAAAACTCCAAATCCAAAATTCGATTCCAATTTGTTTTCCTCAGAATAGAGAAAAAAATCGCACGATTTTTTGTAAATAAATTGGAATGGGATATGTACTGTGCATTGGTACATAAATAGAAAATAGAAGGAAATGTAATTTTCATATATGCATATTTTTGTTTGTTTTATTTTTTCTCACTATTATATAAATTTTATTAGGAAAGATAGCAAATGTATTAAATTTAACTTGGTTGTTAAAACTAATGTAAAGCTTATATTTTTTTCTAACTAAATACTGATAGGTACTGGTAATTATTTGTTTAAGTACTTTTGTAATGTATTACTATTATACAATAGTTTATTTTATATCGTGAATTATAATACCATTTTCAATCATAATACAGAGCGACCCGGAAGGAATTTATAAATCATAAGTATCGATACTTTTGATTTATTATTGTATAATTATTATTTAATAGTTGTCATTACTATGTGTTTCATTAACCTGTGTACATATAAGTAAATGAAAAACAGATCTCGTTGTATCAAGTGAGTACATTCTAATATTTCAATATTGAAGTTTTTAAATTAATAAAATATTCGATGTTAATATTTGAATGATTGATACGTACTGCAAAAAAAATACAGAATCAATAAATACTCGGTAATTTGTACTCTGTAACTTTTATGTTTTAGTATTGGCCCGCGATGCCATTATATTTTTCGAATATTTCTGGTCCTAATCTATACCTGTGCATCGGGGCATGCGATTCTAACAAGGCTCTCGTGGTCATATATAGCCCAATTATAGCTCAATAAATACTCAACAATTTTTACTCTGTAAAAATTGGAAATGAATTACATCGAAAAATGAAATGGCATCGCGGGCCAATAATGAAACTTAAAAGTTACAGAGCAAAAATCGATGAGTATTTATTGAGCTATAATTGGGCCATATATGACCACGCGAGCCTTGTTGGAACCACATGCCCCAATGCACAGGTATAGATTAGGGCCAGAACTATTTGAAAAATATAATGGCATCGCGGGCCAATACTAAAACTTAAAAATTACAGAGTAAAAATTGATGAGTATTTATTGAACTATAATTGTGCCTTTTCTGGAATATAGTTGTACCAGAGTTTATGGAAAACGTGATGGCACCGTTAGTTTACACCTGCACTTTGAAGTTGTAAAAATGAATTTTTATTTTTAAATTAATTATATTGATTTTATTCGAGTTCTGGACCTGCGGCGCTCCAAGGCACTTGTATCTCTGGGAAAACGAGATTTAGGATTGTTCGTAGGGATACTGACAGGACACTGCCTTTTTGGGGAACATGCGAGAAGGCTGGGTCTAGAGACGAATGACTTTTGCAGAAGTTGTGTGGACGAAGAGGAGGAAGAGACGTTAGTTCACTTCCTATGCTCGTGTCCAGCACTATCATACAAAAGACGTAAGTACTTGGGTTTTGAACTCGCGGACTTTGGGGTGCGAGATATTTTACGCTACATCAGTAGCTCTGGTTGGTTTCAGCGGGAGTAAGGGGAGATTGGATCCTGTGGTATCACAATGGGCCATTATTGGCCTAAGTGTGCGATAGCAGCCACTCTAACCTAACCCTATTCGAGTTCTTTAGTTTTTGATTGTCCGTTATATGTTTGTCTTTAATTTGAATTTGAACAAATTTTTTTTATTTATTTTATTATTTAACATTTCATAATGAATTTTTGGGTTGAGAATATAAGTGACAGTGAGATAGTTTTATTTTTTGTTATAGTAAATTTTGGGCTGACTATGAGAAACTATCACGATAGTTATATTTTTTTTGGGCTGAGTTCATATAAAATGTCGTGAAATACAATATTTTGGGCTGATACATTTACTATTATAGAAATCATCATTTTAGTGTTGCCATCGCATTTTTTTGGGTTGTAATTTGGGCCAACTTCACATACATACAAGAACCAGCTGTAAATTTTTAGCACAAGCTTCAATCTGGATAATATGGATGGAACTTTTTACGTCATGCCAATAATTTTTAGACAATTATTCAGCATCCACGGGGTTATTGAAGTACAAGTCTTTCCTTTACTTTTTTGTTTAATGGAAAAATAAATAAAATATATTATAATGAATTATTTTATGAGTTACATCGTTTAGCAATCGAATTTATTATAAACATAAGTCCACAAATCATTATAACAGATTTCAAGATAACCATACACCGTTCTGCTTTGGAGTTTTTTCCGGATACAAAATTTAAGGAATGCTTTTTCATTTTGGCCAGCTAATTTGGAGGAAAATTCAAAAACTAGGATTAACTAGAAAATATGGTAATTCAGAAAAATTTTAACAACAAATTTTAATGCTGAAAGCTTTAGCTTTTTTACATCCCGACTGCATTTCCCAATATTTCGAAGATTTTGAGCACTCATTAAATGATGAAGATGTAAAGTGTAAATTAAATTTTTTAGAAAATTTTAGAATTTTAGAAATTGGAATTTTGTACTTTGGAAAACTGAAAAAAATTTTAATCAAATTTTTGGGATAATGGAATTGGATTTTTTTTCTAGAAATTTGTCCCCATCCCTCATTAAACTGATGAAAAAATGGTATTTTGTACATTGAATTTTTTTTCCTAAAATGAATTTTTTTCTGAGTTTGAAAAAATTATATTTATTTGTCGCGTTAAAATTGCAAGTTACAGAAATTGCCTGAAGTCAAATTTCTACTAAATAACAAAAACTAAACATGTGTGCAAATATACCAATAGTATACGTGACTAAAATAAATAAATAACAAAACTTTATTAAGTCAAAAGCCACATATATAAACATGGTTTTCATGATGGCTTTAGCATACCCTTTAATACAAAAATGCCAAATGGTCTGCCCCTGTGTTCGGTCGTTAGTTATTTTAGTTGTAGCACTAAACTTCAATGAAAAATTTTGTTATATAGAAGTCAAAAGTCCCATTTATAAATCTGTGTTTTATAGTGGTCTTGGTATGTACTTTAATACAAAAATTCCAAATGGTCGGCCCTGCGGCCTTCATATGAACAACAAGCAACAACGAAGCAGAAAAAAAAAGTTGTTGTAGTAGCTTATGACAAATAACTCGATTCTCAGAAATTGGTTCCCATACTGGCAATAAACGTTTGAAATGGCATACATTGTGTATAATAAAAATCATATAGTGATATTTTGAAATGAACCGTAGTGCTTTCGAATAAAATTTTTAAACATTCACACTATCCACGATTTTTCTTCGAGACACCTATTGCTCATTTCGAAATATCATTAAGTGATGTGTATTCCATAATGTATACCCTTCCAAACACCGATGTGAAGTTTCTAACAAAAAATAACAAAAAATCCAAATTATATATATTTGTTAGTACCACTCAATATTAAATTCTTATTAGCAAAATTGACCGTGAACTGAATCAAGTACATTTAACAATTATAATTTTTAAAAAAGATTATATTTAAAAATATAAAATATTAATGAAATACAATAATTATTAAAACAGATAAATAAAATAACAAATTAAAATCATGTGTGAATTAGGTAACAAATAAATGAAAATAAAAGCTTTAACAGAAAAAATATCAGAATTGTTTATTGTAATATCAAAATAAGGTGCATTTTATCATCTGGACTAATAACAAGCCACTTCCAGAGATGAGGACAAGATGCAAGATACCACTATATATAGGTTAGATGTGACCTTGTAACTCTGTAAGAGGCTTGTTATTGGCCCACATTGATAAAATACTCAAAATTTACGGTGGAAAATTGATATTAAGAAGGTTACATTTTCTCCGCTCGGAAAAATCTTAAACCGAAAAACATTCGTTTTCTATAGTTAAGCCCATTCGACCTATATAGTGGTATCTTGCACTAATTTCTGGAAGTGGCTTGTTATTGGCCCAGATTGACAAAATACTCGATATTCAGAGTGAAAAATTACAATACACATTTTTGATATTTTTTTAATAAACCTTTAATTTTATTTATTTGTTAACTTTTTCTTTAACTTATTTATATATTTCTCTAATATTTTTTGGATTTATTATCTTTTTCAAATTTTGTTATTTATATTATGATTTTATTTAAAATTATAATATTAACAGGGTAAATCACAAATACTAAAAGCAACCAATATGGCGACTATTGAAATCTATTTGAATCCAGTAAAAATTTTGTTTCCGCCATGTTTTCCAATAGGAACCGTATACCTATACGTGTTATTTTTAAACTTCACGGGCTCCTTCTAAACCTATGTAGTCACTATAGGGGCAATCTCTGAGGTTCGTGTAATTTACCATAAACTACAACGAAATTCTTTCATACAAAAATTGCAATTATTCCTGATGATTAAAATTATTTATTGAAAACCAAAAATTTGTTCTTTTTTACAACAAAATTTTTGTTGTATTTATACTTTTTAGAAATCTACACGTGCGCCTAATTATTTTTTTACACTCGCATAAATTTCTGTCCAAATTATAAAATTGTTGTCTAATAATTTAAAAGTGGCCAGAAACTTCACACCGGTAATGTATGATGGTAAAATAACGTTTAAAAGTCAAATCCGTCCCATAAACTGAGCTAAGTAGGTACAACATTTTCGACCAAAGTTCTCTTTTGGTCACAGAAAAATTGCGTTTGCAACTAGATAGGTGCGATTAAATCAGTACAGAAATTTTTGAATAACAACAACGTTGTTAGATTGGAAAATCCTATTTTCATTTGTAGCAAGTAAACGAAATACATTCAGTTTATTCCGCAAAGTAATTCCCCTGTAAAAATATATTGTTAACCATGTTTTTGGGGAAAAATCTATTTTCCGTTGTTCAAAGCGTTTGATTTATGGTTTTTCACGATATTATTGTATAAAAATAAGTTTTAAGTTGGTGTGCTACAAATTTAAATTCAGATTTAAAATTTTATTCTTATAACGTTTAATTTATAGCCCCACATCCATATAAATATATCAACGTGTGTATTTCATTTTATATATTTTTTTAATTATATTTGCCGGTATGTCACATAGATAGATGTCAAAAAGAAACAGTCAATTGAGATAATCATCTCGAGCAATTTTTCATTAATCACGGTTGGATAACTTTGCGCGTAATTTTCATGCAAAATATTTTTAGTGGACGTTATTTTTAATCCCGCACGCTCGTATATACGCTCGTATATACAAGGACAATCCCGGATACTGCGCATATGTTATATATATTGCCAAAATTGTTCAGTGTGGTATCTAACTAAATTTTTTGTTTTGATTTATCGAAATTTTCTTATGACATTATAATTTTCATATTTCATGTTGTCATAAGTGTTTATGTCATTTTCAATGAACTGCTACACCAGATGCTTTCTACTGCAAGCATTCATTTGTACATTAGTTTCAAAGGCAATATATATATATAGATAATTTACCTCAGCAAAATCATCATACAAGTGAAAATATTTTATTGACAATTTATTATATTGTACGTACGTAAATAACTCGGCTAATTTATCATATAGTGAGAGGCCTTAAATTTAGAGGTTAAATGAAGAATGTATTCCGCTCGCGCCCAAACCAATAAAAATGTTTCATGATATATATTGTTATATTGTTTTATTTCAACGTTAATGTTGAAGTGTTTGTCTATTATTATTATTTTACAAACTGTCAAATAACGTACACATATAATAAGGCGGTTCTTCAACTTAGTGCTACATAGCACGAATGTTTATTTTTAAAATTTAATACACGCAAAAATCATGTCGATATAATGTGTGCTGGCTACTGGCATTTACAAAAATATTTAAAATTTGGCGAAAATTTGTGATTTTAACTTGATAATTATATTCTGACGTAAAAAAAATATTTAAATATCGATATTATCCTCTCAAAAGAAATATATTTTATGTCTTCCGCAATAAATCAAATATACATTTTTTATTGCATGCGCGGGTTAATTGAAAAGTCGTGCTCATAAATATTTAAGTAAGTATGATTCTTTGGCTTATAAATATTTGTATATAAATAAATATTGTAGTGATTTATTTTACAACTGTCTTCTTGCATATATGGTCCTTTAATACTAATCATGTCGCACTATACGATATATACTTCCGGGTAATATTCTGTTTGTTAACATGGTGTTTCCCACAGTGTATGGATAATTAAATATTAATGAATAATAAAATGAAAATCATTTGAAAAGATAGGTTAACCAAATGTTAGTCAATCCTGCTGTAGTGCAACCTAATGAAATTTTACAGCTCTTATTTTACCATAAACAACGTTTCCGGTAGAACATCATTGTAATGTATTGCAAATTTTAAGAGGAATTTTTATTACTATATTTTGTTTAGGTGATTCTGGCCTTTGTGTGTTCAAAAGCAAAACTAATTAATCACGATTTATCATATAGCAATCGTTTCTGAATATTATAAAACGCAATACTCGTAAACGTCAGAAAAAAATTTATTGGTTGCTCATAAACCGTTTAGCCTCCATTATACGAGTCGTCCAAAAGTCGTGTATACGAGTGTGCCAAAAAGTGATAGACGTAAATCCTAAGCAATGAGAGATAGAAAATATTTTTAAATTGTTTGATCCGAGCTTCGAAAAATTAATAAAACTATTTTAATTTTAAACACTTGGAAAATGATGTATTGTAAGTGATATTCACTTCCTCCATGTAATATTTTAAAATAGATAATTTTTAAGATTAGATCGAATTAATTTTTTACTTAATTGTGCACTTCGGTTTATTTTTCGTCGTAAGTGACTGCATAAATTATTTAGAGTGATCGTTGTAGCTGATATATAGTTTTTTAAAACTACCTAATTATCTCAAGATATCTTTGGAATTATATGATAATTGAAAGTGCCAAACATAAATTATAACCGACGAGGCTCAGATAAATAAGGATTTTTTTGATCCGAGCCCAGATAGGTGAATTAATATATTTAAATTTTAAACAATTGAAGTTTGGTGCAACGTTGCTAAATAAGAAACTGGATTGTATTAAACTTAAAAGGTTTTCGAATTTTACTTCCTGCATGTAATAATTTGCATAGTTAATTTATTTTATTAGAACGTACTTAAAATAATATAATTGGTGGCATGGAGCGTTGTCGTGCTGCAATATCACTCGTTCGCGTCTCGTGTCTCATTCTGATCGTTTTTCGAGCAATGCGTGGTTCAGATTGATGAGTTGTTATCGGTGGTGTTGCTCATTTACAGTTTTGCCCTTTTTCAGCAGCTCGCTAAAGCTTGCTTAACAAGAAACTGGATTGTATTAAACTTAAAAGGTTTTCGAATTTTACTTCCTGCATGTAATAATTTGCATAGTTAATTTATTTTATTAGAACGTACTTAAAATAATATAATTGGTGGCATGGAGCGTTGTCGTGCTGCAATATCACTCGTTCGCGTCTCGTGTCTCATTCTGATCGTTTTTCGAGCAATGCGTGGTTCAGATTGATGAGTTGTTATCGGTGGTGTTGCTCATTTACAGTTTCGCCCTTTTTCAGCAGCTCGCTAAAGCTTGCTTAACAAGAAACTGGATTGTATTAAACTTAAAAGGTTTTCGAATTTTACTTCCTGCATGTAATAATTTGCATAGTTAATTTATTTTATTAGAACGTACTTAAAATAATATAATTGTGATTTAAACGTTCTACCAGCGTTGGTAGAAACACGATTTAATTTTATCCAAAAAAAATTAAGTGACCTTTACTGCATTTTTAAAGTTCATCACTTTTATGAAAAGCTACCGTATTAGACCAAATTGAAAATCATGAATAGATAATTTTTTCCTCGAGATATTTGTGAGAAGGCCTAGTAGAATTTTTGTTGGCATCACGTTGACGTTCCAATGTACCATACTAGCAATTATATGATAAACAAAAGTGTCAAACAAAACCAACCAGCATGGAGGGTGACACCACATACAAAATATAATGAATTTTTGATCCGATATCCGATAGTTTAAACTTTAAAATTTTTGTGCAAATCTGGTAATAAATAGGATTACACTTAAGAAGATTTTAGGTTCACTTCCTGCATATAATTTTTAAAACGTTTAATAGTTATTAGTTTATAGAAAGTAATTAAAATAACATATTTTCGGCGTCACTGATAATACAAATTATTTTCGGTACCCTACGCTTTTAATGCTTTTACAAAAGAAACAAAGTTGAGTTAATGAATATAAGACTGGTAATGCTTTATGACCATCAAATTAACTAGAATTGTAAATCACGAAAAGTTTATTGTATGGTTCGATAGAAAATTCAGTACGATAAAATTGTTTATGATAAAAAAAAATAAAATTAATTGTTACTTGTTATAACTGGCACTTTCAAAACTCCAGTTGATTCAACTATCGTTTACCAAATGAAGTGTTTTTAGAATATTTCATAGAAAACCACATCGAAATAATAAAATTCAATTTTTAGCCTAATTTTATTCCATATTAAAAAATGTCCTACTCCCAATTCTTTTTGAATTAAACAAACATTTGTACTAACAGGACTCATATAAAGAACCGAATTATATTGGAAGTACAATTAAATGCTCGGCATATCTTAGGAAGATGTTGATTTCTACAGTGATGTACAAAAAATTTAAAGTCACCATTTATTTAAATAAAACAATGAATCCGCATAAAATGATAAATAAGAAAAGAAGTTCGAGTAAAGTCTCGAATCTCACGGTTCATGATCAATCATGGAATTATTTTGGAATAACATTACTGTGTAGAGAATTGACCAAATATTTACTAGGTGTGCAATTAAATTTCCGGGTTTTTAAAATATGAAAAATCGAAAATTTTAATAGAAACATAAAAAATTGTTTATTCAAAGTATTGTCCTTCGCTATCTACACATTTTTGCCATCTCATCTAACCAATTTTGCACTTCTTTGAAACTGGCTAAGTTTAGCCCTGCCAAGCCATGCTCCATCGACCGGAATTAGTAATAGTCCGATGGGGCCATGTCTGGCATATTATTCGGATGCGCCACCAGATCTCGTCTCAGCGTTTTGATGGTGTCCTGGACAATGGGAGTACGGTGCCATGGAGCGTTGTCGTGCTGAAATATCACTCATTCGTGTCTTGTGTCTCATTCTGGTCGTTTTTCGAGCAATGCGTGGTTCAGATTGATGAGTTGTTATCGGTAGCGTTGCTCATTGACAGTTTCGCCCTGTTTCAGCAGCTCTTAATACACGATTTCTTTCTGGTTCCATCAAACGCAGAGCATTGTCTTCTTTTCGAAGCAATTTGGCCGGGCTGTCGATGTTGATACTTCGTCAGGTGAAAGCCACGACTCATATGTTTCTCAGTCAACTCAAGCTGCACCCATTTTCCTTCATTTTGAATTTTTCTCATAGCATGTAAACGTTTGGAAATACATTGGCGAGTAGTGTTTTATGCCTCTACAAGTTGGACTTGAGTTTACGTTTCATTTTCATCCAATAATGCTTGCAGAAATATATCTTCAAATGTTTTTGGTCTTCCGACGCGCTTTTTCTCATAAATGTCAAAATCGCTATTCACAGATAGTTTTCGATGGGGCATGTTCGCCGTAGGCTTCCAAGGCCAAGCAAATAACGTGCTTAAGCTGCATTTTTTTTCAAGTTGAAGCAGAAAAGCAAAGCTTCCCGCAAATACTGTTTGTTTGGCACAAAACTCGACATTTTGATCTTTAAAAAAATTTTTTTACGTTGCGATATGTGCTGGTATTATAACTGGTTATCGTTAACAACTGTACGCACACCTTGAACAAAATACAACTTCTGTCATAAATGACAACTACATTTGTCGCTAGCACCATCTATGTGTGAAACCCGAAAATTTAGTTGCGCAGCTGCGATATATGCTTAGATGGCTTTGGCCTAAAATGTAAATGCGTATTCAAGGAGAATGTAGTATTATTCTTTAAAAAATTTATTTGACGGCTTCCTTTCTTTTATCTTTAATTTTTTTTTTTTGTGCGTTCCACTCTGGAACAAGGAACATAATAGTGGTCATGTAAAAACCAAGAATTTTTCAAATTCACACCAGCAATTTGTAGTGTTTGGGAGTTATGGATTATTATTCCAATAGCAAGGCGCTTAGGAAATTGTAGGCCCCTGAATTTGAATGGCAAATCGGGGTGTCATCCTTTACTTTTACCGCAGTAATAACCGTTGCTTCAATCAGATTCGCCATAAGTTTCTTCACCCAAAGCCTGGTTTTGTTGCCCAATTTGTTGCCCAAGGTAGTATTGTTAAACCTTCTTTCAAAAATGGTATGTGTCAACAGTAATTGACAACGGACCCTTATCAATAGATTTCAATTTCATTGATTAAGCGAGGAGCTACGAATGAACTTGATTTTTTTTTTTATTTTTGACACCATCATTCTTTGGAGCTGCATTTGACAAAAAATCTGGTGAGATTCATATCTCACATGTTATGGGATCAATTGAAAATTTCCCGTTATCGGTGTCTAAAAGCTGGCTATGGAAAATGCTTTGGCAATAATAGGGTGATATAAATACACTCGCATGTTTGTAGATAATGAAATTTTTAGAACATTTTTTTTTAAAAATGATACGCATTAAGGCATGCATTGAGATCATCAGCGGATGTTGGTCTTAAAATAATTCAGAATAATATCGATTCATCGGAAATAGAAAATTTGCATATTTTTAATACTGTGGTAATTCCTTAATTTAAAGCTATATTGCAAGCAAAATCATTTGCTTGTTTTTAGTTCAATGGTAAATTAAGAGTTTAAGAATTGAAAGTGCTGTGAATTGCTATTTCGGCGAGTATTAATTTAAAAAAAAATGTTTTTTCAGTGTTTCCGAGTGCGTCTAGAAAAATAAAGCGAGAACTCCTAATCGATCAACGTGTTATGGTGTTTGAGTAATAGACTTCTGTCAAGAATAATATTTCCGTGGTGTATTGGTGCAAAAATCTCATGTTGACACCTGACTTGGTTATTAATGTATATGCAGGCATCCTCCATAGTAATATGAATGCTGCATTAAAAATGTTTGCTGGAAACTGTATTTACATATTAATATATCTATTAAGGTTTTGTTCCTTTCTTTGTTGTGGACGAAAAGATCATTCTGTTAGCTTTGAGTCCCTTTGTTGATCATTTTCAAGTAAGTCCAATTTATGAAGAATCTCTACGTAGATCTGACCTTCATCACCACCGAAAGTTCTCAATGTTCTCTATTTTTCCATCCCACCACGAACTTAAGCGAAGTAACTAATTGTCTGATGAGATAAATTGCTTTCGATTCAGACTTATGTTAGAATTTTAGATTTGCAAGTACCGGGCGGCATTAACGGCCATCGACATATTTTTTAACAAAACGATAGAGTCCAACACAGCCCTGGTCGTGGTATGAACAGCTGACTAACAGATATAGCCAATGCCTTAGACGATAATATCGTGGTAATCCTTTATACACTGGTGGATAATACCATACTAACTACAAGGTGACCATTCTATACCATTCCATCTTCTAACTGCGGCATATGGTTCCTTGGTCGTGTTAGAAATTCCATGAAGTTCCATAACAAGGTACTGCAGGTTTCAACGTACTTTGTATTTTAATCAATTTAATAGCAATAAGTTGGTAACTCACCCACTCTAAATTCTCAATACACCTTGAAAAATTTCTTAACGTTTACTACGACTAGGGTCAGACGACCTAGTGCAGTGATTTTTAACAGGGGGGCTGCGGTCAAAAAAAGTGAAATAAGAAAGTTGTTTTTTATTTATTTCTTATTTCTTCCTATATGCAACTTTGTTAGTACAGAAGAAATAAATGCAAATATGCTAGGTACACTGCAAAAAGCCTAAGTATTTCTAAGAAACTATTAATGCTCGGAATTTTAAAAATAATTTGAATTTTATTTTAACAAAAAAAAACGAAATTTCAGTTGATTTTAAAGTTCTTAACAAAATTTAGTTTACATATATACAGTGGGTCACATCCAAAATGATGCAAGCAATTTTTATTTTTTAAAGGGAATATCCAAAAAAGAAAGATAAATGTCTATTTTTAATTTACATTTATTATAAGCTTCATGCTATGTGCCTCACGTCGATTTTTTTGTCTAAATTTCAAACTAACTAAATTGATGGTTAGTTCATACCAATCGCTCAAAAATGGCCCAAAACAAACCGCATCTGAAGTTTAGTTAAAATCTGCTATATAAACTTAAATCTAATGTTCTACAAAACATTTCTAATCAGTAATTGATAAATCGAAACCAAGTTTGCAGTTTAGAACTGAATATCGGGTAGATGTTGGTTTATAAATATTAGAGACATCTAACAATACCTGGATGAACTAGCGATCCAAAAAATCGGCGTCAGGCACACAGCATCAGTATTATTTGTTAATTCCATAAAACAAAACAAAAAATTTTAATTTATAAGAAAATAGTAACAAAAATCAAAATTTCTACGTAAGAACATGTCACATCCAAAACGATGCAGTTTTAAAAATTCTATAAAAAATTAATTCATATGTTTGTAACTAATATTATCACCTTGGATAAATATTTTATTAATATTTGATAGGATACCCATTTTGTTTTGTGTACTCTGGAGTTATTTTACTTCACTCTTCTGACAATGCCTCTTTTAAATCCGCTACATTTTAAATCTAATGTTTTCAGATTTCGCTAAACGCAGATTTCGATAAACTCTAAATTCTCAACTTCGGATGACGCCATACGAACCCATAACACAACATGACCTTCACCATGTTTAACAGTGCTTCGTAAATTTTTAGCTGCTTGCTCCGTATTAGGCTTTCCCCCTACGTAGTTTCTTCTGTCTGATCCAAAAAGGTTAAATATTCTTTCACCAGAAAATAAATCCTTGTTCCAGAATTTTCATCTTTGTTTTTATGGTCTTGGGCAAATGTAATTCTAGCCTTACGATTTACTTCACTGATGTATGACTTCTTCCGCATCATTCTACCAAGAAAATTTGATTTTCTGCGTATCGTTTCTGGATGACATTTTTATGTAAATATTTTTAAGTTCCTTGGCCAACTTTGGAACACTTAATTTGGGGTTTTCTTTTATTTTTAGGACAATCCATCTACTACCTTTTTCGGAAAATATTTAACTGCAATGTTTTGAGTTTTGCCATCTTTAAGTGTTTAATAACTAATTCAGGCGTTTCAATATTGTGTGGGTGACCCATTTGCCTAATTATTACAAAATTTCACTTATTTGTCAATATTGACAAACCATATTGAAATTTTTTTACATTGTAAATTTTTTTTCCGCTATTTTCAAAACAAAGAGAGTGCATCATTTTTGATGTGACCTAATTTTACGTGGACGTTTTGTTTTTTGTTACTATTTTGTTATCAATTGAAATTTTATATTTGTGTTGTTTTATAAAATTAACAATTAACATTGAAACTAATAATTGGCGTTTACGGAAATATCCCATAGTAACTTTTGAGTATCTTGCTGACAAAAAAATTCCAAATCTATTTTCGAACATGGAGAATAACTTTAGTGTAATTTACTTTTAGTTAGATTTTTAATGTTTGTCTTTCTGACAATTTGTATTATATTAGTACAGTTAGAAAAATTAAAGTACAAACTTTGAAAGTATAAACTTATCAAAAAAATACAACAAAAATGTTGTGTCTGTTAAAATACGTCATTGAATTTTGCTGAATTAAAATATTACCACGCGAAATGTAATCTTACTTTTTGTATATAACTTGAGTAACTTTTGGTACTTACATTAAAAAATTTAAAATTGCTAAAAAGTTACAATGAGATATTTCTGAAAACGCCTAATAAATGTAAATTAAAAATATCTATTTATTTTTGTGTGTTTTTTTTTAATTTACTTTAAAAAAATAAAAATTGCTTCCATCACTTTGGCTGCGACCCACTGTACTTTACTAAATTCTGCATATTGTTATTTGTATACATGAATTTATGTTTACTGTTGGAAAGTTAAAATGAAAGTTAAAATAATAAAATAATTTTTTATATTTATTATATTAAATAAAAAAAATTTCACGGAATAATAAAAAAAATAAATGTATAAATAATTTAACAAATATAAATTATGATTAAAAAGTGGGGACCCCAAAAAATTTATGAATTATTTGTTTGGCCGCGAGTAAAAAAAGTTAAGAACCACTGACCTAGTGAATCAAATAAACGATTGGCCTCTGATGGTACTTTTATCTTCTAAAGAATTAATTGTTTATTTGAAGTTATCTCAGAAGTGAAAGTATTGGCTTCCTGAGCCCCATTGTAATCCCAGAATCTAAATTGTTGCTGAAAATTCTTTAATTTTTCGATGGCCTTCTGGGAGGTCTGGACTATCTACTAGGGTTTCAGTAAAGACTTCATTATTACCTGAAATCCATTTTTTTAAATCAAAGCCGTCACTTTCTATAATAGTCATTATGTGAGTCATTATGTTTCCAGAAGATTTTGAACTTTTTTCTGAATATTTCGTAATTTTTCAAATTTATACGCCGATTAGGGGATGTTTCGAACCCTAAAAATTATTAATATTAGTGAAATAGGTTAGTATTAACCATTTATATAAGGGTAATAAGAAACTTAGCGTCGAGAAATTTTTTTTCTCCTTTCCATAATTCAAAGATTCAGGGTAGGGGTAGTTTACCCCATACGGGGGTAGTTTCAAAAAATCCTCGAACACGTCAACCTTTATTTCTCTTATTAAGTAACATATATTTTTTTCAGATTTTTCCGCGTTAATATAAGAATTTTACATAAATTAGTTGATTTTTTTACCACTGTTAGGGGGTGTTTCACCCCCTGGATTGTTTCGAATTTTTTTTCAACGTTTTTTTTCAAAAAATAGTACAATATATTATTTAGCTCATTAAAATACACATTCCTAAATAAGTTTCTTCGAAATTTCACTGATTTTTCTAGGCGAAATTATCAAAAGTCCGTTTTTTACCCCCAACTTCCGAGGGGTGTTTCACCCCCTCAGAGTGTTTTTCCGCCGATAAAAAAAATACGTATCCCTTATTTTTCAGTCTTCTTTCACATATTCAAATTTCAGCGAAATCGGAGAGGGACACTTCGCGCCCCTTCCTTGTTAGATAATATCCTTTCCATAGAACGCATTCGTTGAGAAATAAACCCAACAGAATCAATTATGGCTGTTGGAAGAATTTCGAATGGCAGATGTTTTCGATTTCATAAAATGTTCGTATTTGACAGTTCAAATCTCTTAATCGTTGGGTTGTCGTCAAATTTGCCACCAACTACCTAAACAAAGAGTGTTTTTTTCACAGTGGGTCGGGTTTTATCTCAAATTTGTCAAAATAGGAGATATCTATTAGTGTGAACGTTACAACAGATGGCTGCTTGGTGGTTAGTTTTGGCAGTATCAAATCTTCAACTTGAAAGGATTGAATATCTTTGATTCTTGGTGCGGCGATTAGTGTTACGAGGCCCTTCACTTTTCTTGGTTTGTTTTTTCCAATTCCAGACATAATTCGCTAAATCGATAAGTTCTTGTTTTATACTATATCTGTACAAAGCAAGAGCTGAATTTTTACAGTTTGGTCGTTGCAACCTGATAAGTAGACCAATTTTTTTTCAGTACGAAACCAAGCTACCAAATAAGAACTAAGGATGTTCTCACTTTTGTAAGGGTTTGCGTATTTTTTCCCGTTCCCTTGGCGTTAAAAATGGGGGGGGAGTAACAATGCACTGCTTTTTTTTTAAGTACATGTATTGTGAGGAAATGGTCTCTTTGTTTTCTGTGACTAAAATAGTCATAAACATTGTAAGATGCCATTAAAACTAATATTTTGTCCGAAAAGCCGAAAAAATCGAATACAAATTATGATTAATATCACGGACGTTTTTAAAAACTTATTTAATCCCACTTATTGAATCCCACGACCTTGTACGACTATCACTTTCGTCCGAGTATCTTCCGCTGTTGGTCGTTGTCCAAATCGTCATGGACCAAATTAACATAGCGTGTAATTTTTCCTTTACTATCAGCTATCGTTTTTTTTTTTTGCTATTTTAGATCAGTCACCTTCCCATACATATTTTGGTTATAATCGATTAATAACTACTTTTGTAATCCAGGTACGACAAACCGAAAAATAATTAACGTTAAAATTCCAATTGGAGTGCATTGAAATGTCCAATCAGACTCTTCCAAAATACCTTTTAGTATCATTAAAATTTTAAAAAATTGTACAATTAAAATCCCAAAGTTGATCTTTTGAAAAAAATGGCATTAAAATTAACACGATTTCCAATAAATAGATAAATCTGATCGAATTCATTCTAGCGAGGCCATACCTGCAAAATCAGTAGTCTGACAGTGATTTCATTAAATTTACTCATGTGCTAAGTGTGAATATTATACCGCAAAATCCGTCACATCATTCAAAAACCATCGTATGAACTCTCCAAATATTGTTGTAACACGTGCCTAATATATAAACAACAAAAAACCAACAAATAAAAATTGTGAACAAGGTTGATTGTAATTTTAATATTTACATAAACGTGGGAGTTTGCGTTTAACATAAATCTGTTTCCGTGCAAGCATTTCTCCGAACAGAACAAACACAAAATATGTTTGCGTGAAAGTAATCATTTACCTTCTAAAAATAGAACCGGTACGAGTATCAATGTTTATCGTATGGTAATTTTATCACATAATAACCATAACAATTTCTCACTATAATTTCGCAAAGCTATAGCATGAAATTTACCTCACCACAAATAAAATCTAATGATCGTGCTGATTCAACAAAATATTGATGTTGTAAAATAATATTTTTTTCTTAATCTTAGAAGTTTTGATTAATAAAATAAATTTTCAAGCATTGTGTACGTTATTTCCTAAATTATGATCGTGAAGAAAACTATAAATATTTTCACGTGTGTAAGTGTATATATAGTTTCTAAAATTAGAAAAACTAGCAACTCGTATACCAGTTAGTTTGTTAGGCAGTTCCGATTCTTTAAAATTGTGTTTCCTACCTCTACAATATTTTTTCCTTAAAAACATTAAAAAAAATGTTAATGTTTAAATGTTTATAAAAAAAAGATTCTGTATATGAAAATAGATTTTCTTTTGTTACATTTTTATCTCAACAATAAAGAATTAATTCAAATCTTTATGACAATAATCATCGTGATCATCACAATTATCGTGATCAAGATCGTAATGAAAATATAGCAAAGAAATTTTTTTTTTTTTTGCTTTTACTTTCCGAACAAATTTCGAGTTTTCGCCTATATTATTTTTTCTTTTAACAAATTTTTTTAAAAAACCACACTCATCATCAGTAAGTGAATGAAGTTTGTGAAATCCATAATATACAATTTTGATAATTTTTTTTTTTTTGGTTAATTACAAATAATTTATTTTGTGTCAAGTGTATTGCAAATAAAAATTATTAATAATAAAAAATCCTAAAGTGATCCAACTGTTATAAATTATATATTTAAGCAAAATATTAGTGATTTAAAAATATAAAAGTAATAATTGTATAAAAATATTAAATATGCCACCAGTAAGGATAAATTATTACTCGCTCACGTCGAAAGGAAAAGGTCCAGAAAAAGAAGAGGAAAAGCCGGCCAAATCATCAGACAAAGATAAATCATCAAGCTCCTCTTCATCAAATGAGGTGATTACACAAAAGTTCCCTATTTAAATATTTAACGTTTTTTTGTCAGGAATTTACCGGAATATTTAAATTGGATGTTTTCCAAAATAGTTTACTTGTTGAAAGTGTTAACGTCGCATTTTTTGGAAATAAGTATATGAAAATTCTTGTATTTAGGTAATAAAGATGACACCCGAAAATTTAATCTAGTTGTCATACCGTTTTATATAGAACATGCGACTGACATAAATTATAAAAGTAAATAAAGTGTCTTTGTGTAAAAGTGACTGAGCGAATTTATAGTGAATAATGGTGATGGGAAAGTATGTTTTAGATTAGTTTTTTTTTTTTATCCACTTAGTGTGTGGCCAGTTTTTATTGTTATTTAGACAACATTTAAATGTCCAAAGACATTTTGCTTTATTTGAAGTCGCTATAGGTCGTAAACTATTAATATATTTTATATGACATGACACTTAGAAAAAGTATAACCTTGCGCCAGGCGTTTTATTCCTACCGTTAAGATGAGGTGTGGTAAACAAATTTGAACAGACACAAAAATAAATTTAATAGGTTAGGTTAGGTTAGGTTAGAGTGGCTGCTATCGCACACTTAGGCCAATAATGGCCCATTGTGATACCACAGGATCCAATCTCCCCTTACTCCCGCTGAAACCAACCAGAGCTACTGATGTAGCGTAAAATATCTCGCACCCCAAAGTCCGCGAGTTCAGAAAGGCTGTCCATGTTGTACACACCCATGTACCTATGTCTTTTGTATGATAGTGCTGGACACGAGCATAGGAAGTGAACTAACGTCTCTTCCTCCTCTTCGTCCATACAACTTCTACAAAAGTCATTCGTCTCTAGACCCAGCCTTCTCGCATGTTCCCCAAAAAGGCAGTGTCCTGTCAGTATCCCTACGACCAATCCTAAATCTCGTTTTCCCAGGGATATAAGTGCCTTGGAGCGCCGCAGGTCCAGTTTTGGCCAAACCTGTTTTGCTACCATGCACGTGAGAGTGTTGGTCCCCCTCTCATCTGTCAAGGCGATTGCCTTTTTACTGAGCGTCAATTTGAGCGCTGCTATAGGCCTCCCCAGACCTGCCCTTTCCGGTTGCATCTGGAGAGTCGTACCGTACCTAGCTAGTTCGTCTGCCCTGCAGTTTCCCGTGACGTCCGAGTGACCAGGGACCCAGATTATCTGGATACTGAAATACTCGCTCATCTCATTAAGAGATGATCGGCAATCCAGCGCCACCCGTGACTTCAGAGAAACCGCCTCTAGTGACCTGAGTGCCGCTTGACTGTCCACATAAATCGCGATATCCCTAACAGATACCACGTTATGCTTCAACCATGTCACGACTTCCCCTATCGCCACCACTTCAGCCTGGTACACGCTGCAGTAGTCAGGGAGACGAACAGAAATATTAACATTAAGCTTCTCACAGAAGACTCCGGCTCCTACTTTGCCGTCTAGCTTAGAGCCGTCCGTGAAAAATTGCAGTGCCTCGTTTTCCAGTATTGATCCGTTCCTCCAGGATTCCCTAGAAGGACAGATGATCCGGAAACCTATATCGAAGCACAACGTTGGTTTAATATAATCTAGATTCACCAGTTCTTCCCCTAGTGATCTAACTATCGTCGAGTGTCCCGCCTGAAGACACTTCCGCTGAGAGACAGCCGAGAGCCTTGTAGCCACATTAACTGCCATCTGCTTACCAAAAAATTCGATTGGAATAAGATGGAACATAACCTCTAAAGCGCGTGTAGGTGTTGTCCTAAGCGCCCCGCTTATAAGCATACAGGCCGTTCTTTGCACCTTCTCCAACATCCTTATATAGGTTACCTTTTCCAGAGCTGGCCACCACACGACCACCCCGTACATCAGCACAGGCCTTACCACTGCGGTATAGAGCCAGTGTACCAGCTCTGGTTTCAAACCCCATTTCTTCCCTATGGCGTTTCTACACGAGTAAATGGCTACATTAGCCTTATTTACCCTTTCTACAATGTTAGGCTTCCAGCTGAGCTTACTGTCCAAGATTATGCCCAAAAATCTCGCTCTGTCAGCAAAAGCCAGTCTAATGCCGTTCACGGTAGGAGGGCTAACTACCGGAATTTTATATTTCTTAGTAAATAGTACCAGCTCTGTCTTGGAGGGGTTGATCCCTAATCCACATTTGCTGGCCTATTTCGTAACGATCAGGAGTGCATTCTGCATAACATCCCTAATCGTATCCAGATATTTGCCTGAGACAGCTATTGCTACATCATCTGCATACGCTACAACCCCTATCCCCTCTTTCTCCAGTTCCAACAGCAATCCATTCACCACTGCACTCCAAAGAAAGGGGGACATTACTCCTCCCTGCGGAGTTCCTATAACCACCCGCCTTCTAATGGTGAACTCTCCCGGTTCCGAGATAATAATCCTGCTTACCAGCATCTGATTTATCAACCTACTTATAGGATAATCCACATTCAGAAATGACAATCCTTCCATGATCGCCTCCGTTTTTACATTATTAAAGGCACCCTCAATGTCGAGAAATGCTACGATACAATACTCTTGCGAGTAAATTGACTTCTCAATCATGCGTACTAGATCGTGCAGAGCTGTGTCCACCGACTTTCCCTTACAGTACGCATGCTGCGACATTGCCCAATTCCTTGGCTCAACTTTTGTTCGAGTAAGTACGTCTATCAATCTTTCCAATGTTTTCAACAGAAAGGATGATAGAGTTATAGGCCTCAGGTCCTTTGGATAAGCCTGTGAGCTTTTTCCCGATTTCGGGATAAAAACCACTCTGACCTCCGTCCATTTCCTGGGAATACAGACCAATTGCAGACATCCTCTGAAGATAACCTCCAGCCAGGGGAGGATAACTGCAGAGTTTCTTTGGATCTCTGCTGGTCCGGGCCCGCCGATTTATAAGGCTTAAAACCGTTCAGCGCCCACAGGATTCGTTTCCTGTCTACGATGCCATCCACATCTGTTAAAGGTGTTCCTCGATGAGCTTCAGGCTCCATCGAGTCATCAATGCTTCCCGGAAAATGGGTCTCAATGAGAAGCTCCAATGATTCCGCACTTGAAGCTGTCCATAACCCGTCCGGCCTAATTAAGTAACTAGGACTCATTGGGTTGGTAGATAGAATTTTCCTAAGGCGAGAAGTCTCAGAGACTTCCTCCATTCTACAACAGAAGAGTCTCCAAGACCCCCTTTGTGCCTTCCTCAATTCTTTTTTGTATTTTCTCAGGTCGTCCTTATAGGAATCCCAATCCCGATTTTCCCTGGTGTTCTAAGCCTTATTAAAGGCTATCCTACACACTCTCCGATAGGTTCCCAACTCCGTGGTCCACCATGTCGGTTTCTGCCTGCCCCTAGGTTTTATCAGGGGACACGCAGCGTTAAATGACAGATTGCATGCTTTTGTGACAATATCAACCATGTCATCTTATTCCTCTACTGTCGCCGGAAGTCCAGGAACCTCCAGCGGCAATAGTTCTTTCAACACCTCCCCATATTTGTTCCAGTTTGTCCTTCTGGGATTCCTAAAGGCTTTCCGGGCAACAGGTTTGATGTTGAAGTTATATGTAACATATCGGTGATCAGAGAATGAGTGCTCCTTCGCCACTCTCCACCCACTGATCATATCAAAAATTGTTTCTGACGCACAGGTTACATCTAGAACCTCCTGTCGATTTCTAACAATGAATGTTGGTTCACACCCAATATTGCAAACTACGAGGTTAGTATTTAATAAGTAATCAAAAAATAACTCACCTCTTTCGTTAATGTCTGTGCTTCCCCAGATTGTGTGATGCGCGTTTGCATCACATCCAAGTATCACACCTACATTTTTCAGACCTGCTTCCCGGATCAGTTCCCCCAGATTACCCGGTGGAACCTCCTTTTCACGATCCATCGATCCATATAGGCTGAGGCTAGCCATAGTTTTTTACAGCCTACCTCAGCGCTCACCGCTGTAACGTCCCCGCTACTAAATTGTGGAAGAAGAAAAATATTCAAATTATTTCTCGCTAAGATACACGATCTGATCTTTTCAGAGTTGCTTGAGTATAATAATTTATACCCTTTCATTCTGAGGCCACAGATCCTGTTATTGTTAATCCAAGGTTCTTGAATTAACACCAAGTCCTCATCTGACTTAGTCAGTCTGAGCACGAGAGCTGCCGAGGCAGCCTTCGTGTGATGTAGGTTTATTTGTACAATGCTAATCATTGTAATGGACCTTACTCACCTCTTCCTGCACTCTCTGCATCAGGATAGTGCAATTTACCTCATTGTTCCGGACGCTGTCTTCCTCTCGTCGAGAGCCTGACAGGATGTCCCCATCAGGCTCCAGAGAGAGGAGGCTGCCTCCCATCACCAACTTCTCTTCGTCCAAAATATCGGAACGTTATACCCTGGTCGTCCTCAGTCTGCTTGACCATTTCCTGCCGGGTCCGTTCGCCGTCGCCCCCAGGCAGGTCTTCCGCGCCCTTATCGACCTCGTCTTTCTTATAAACTTTAAGAGTGATCGACCCGAAACCGAAGTTGATCACTCCCTTAGATCTAGCAAGGGAAGCCAAGGATTCCTTGTTGATCAGCATGATTGCCAATCTAAAGCCCCCCCTGGCCTCCTCCTGCTTCACAATCCTCCATCCTTCCGTTGGAAGATCGGGATTACTGGCCCGGATAATCTCAATGATCTCCTCTGGCTTATCCGGCTCAGTTGGTAACCAGACGCGTGCCCTCGGCCTGCTCGGGATTTCCCCTCTGCTGACTGCATCAAGCCTCGCGCCCGGCCACACCTCGCCTACCTCGGCCACTGCCCTTTTATAGAGATCGACCGATCTCTGGTCCGAGCACGCAGTTAGCTTAACGCGCCCTTGGTGCCATCCCGCATCTCTACAGGACGGGGGGGACCCCGGATTTTCTCTCAGGATCCTCAAGAAAATGGAATTTAGTGCATTATACACTATCCTCCACTTTTCCGATGTGATGCTCCCATCTTCCTGACCTTTGTCAATGACGGCTAGCACCAGCACGTGCTCCTTCAGGGTTTCACTGAATAATTTCAGTTTCTGCTCCTTAGGAGCCCCCGACGTCATGTCTGCTTGCACTTTGGCCCGCTTACTGCCTTCTGCTTCAAGCTCATCCTGGGACCTCTGTCTTTTAGACACAAGGACCCTCTCCGAGCTATTGCAGCCGACAGTTTTCTTAGCCCATGCTATAGATTCCTTCTGCGCAACTGTAAGCTGCCCCTCAGGGGTCGCAGCCAGTTTCTCCAGAATTCTAAACGCCGACCGTCTCTCTCTGTACCGTCGCTTTGCTGGGGGGATCTCTTTCGGTCCCCCGCTCTTCTGTTTGGCGGTTCCGCTTTCACCTGGTTTCGATGCCATGGTGTTGCTTGCCCCTGCCTCAGATGAGGGAACCGCACCTTTCTGGTTAGAGTTACTCCCCTCTATAGTACTGTCCGGTTTTTGGTGGGTACCGGTCCCCTTGTTTTTATTATTTTTTTTAAAATCTTCCATTTATTCCCACGAGTTTCGGAGAAATACGTCCACCTGCGCAGAGATCCGTATACGCAGGTAAGGCTAAATACAACTGGAGGTCGCCAGGTATCCAGAGGGCTCCGTTCACGACTGGGCTTTGTTAAATGGGCCCCCAGTCTAGTCGATCATCAGCACGGGTCGCGTAACACCTTAATCCAGCCCATTGGCTTACCGAGCACCCCGTCCGCCGCGCCTCGACCTCCTCCCACATTCACTCACTCATTCACCATTCATATGGATATCCCAAACAAATGGGACCCACGTCATTCATGGGATACCCGTTTATAGGGTTCCCCATTCACTACCTGGAAGCCCGGAAGCGCAAGGAGGCGTGACGCTCAGTTCACCGTGGTTGTTGTCGATGGTTTTATGGCGCCATCAGTTCGCCTTTCCCTACTGGGTATCATAGGCACTCAGAATTTAGTGAACAGAGGTTAACCACTCCCCCGTTCTCTGAGACTCTCCTTCCAGCAGAGCTGCGGTTGGGGACGGCTTATTTAATTCACCGCTAACCTACCTATCGATAGGCCGTTCACGATCCACCACCTGTGACCCCCCCGATAGCTGCAGCTCGCCACGGGTAAATAAGGGGAATAAATTTAATAAGGGGAAACAATTTTTTAGAAAAGGTTTTTATTAATTTGTACTTTTTACTTAATTTGTTCATTTCTGCCAATTATTTGAGTAGCGGCAAGTAAAACCGTGAAGCTGAGCAAAATCATGACAGTAATCAAATAATTCGGAATACCAACAAGGTCAATACATGTTGAAAATTTAATCTTTAAATTTATTTGATACTTTTACTTCCTTGACGTTTTTTTTTAAATGCTAATTTTTCCAATATAATGAAACTCGTCATTTCTTGTAAAATTCAAAAAAGTTATCTGAACAAATTTTGTTTGAAACTTAATATACGAACTTTTGTTTTTAAACGATTTTTTTGTAAATATACTATATGCTTTACAAAATGTTTAAGCAAAACAAAGAAGCTCTAGTGGAAGCTTCTTTTTCCGTTGGGCAGTTTCGGCCAAACTAGGACCACCAGGGTGAAGAGGACGAATTTAATTTGAACAACATTTGGTCAAAAATCGTCATTTCCAAATAAATTTGGGAAAACTGTTCTGGACAGAATTTATGAAAAAGTATTTTTATTTGAAGTTTCATTACGATCAGTCTGGGCAGCAGAGAAGCTGCAGGATCTTTAATGAAATGGAACACATTTATGACTCCCTATTGGGTTGCGAAACTCATGGGTCGACCCATCTTCCATGCCCAGTATAGGCTGGCATAGAGCTATGCAATGTGTGATAAAAAAGCGGAATTGTAGCCGTACGTCCCCGAATCAGCTGGCAACGGCGTACAAGTGCGGACGGAAAATTATTGGTAAAATTCAAACCTTGTTGAAAAATATATCTTTAAATCTATTTAATTGTTTTAATCCTTTGTCGTTTAATGTAAATGCTAAACTATTTAACATCCTTCCAAAAAGTGGAAAAGCTCAGATGGGAGCTGCTATTTTTGGTACCAAGATTTCGACCAAATTTCGCAAGGATCTTTAAGGATTCATAACGATACTTAACATTTTTTCCATTAATGGGGAATGGAAAAAGGTTAAGTATCAAGCTCGATTCCGAATAGTCAATCCGCCTGGACTAAGGGTTCGCCAAATTTTGGTGAAATGATTTTTTTTGTCAAAATTCGTCATTTCTGTCAAAATTTAAAACACAATCAACGACGTTGTTTTTGTTGTAAACCGTTTTTTAGTATAAATGCAATATAATTTTCAAAATACTTGCAAAAATCGAAAAAGTGGCCGCTTGCCAGATATCGGTAAAGCAGCAATTACACCTAATTTTTAGAAGCTTAAGTATGTAGTTTCATCCCGTTTAATTAATTCGTACGAGCTGTACAGGAAGAAAATTTTTACTTAATTCAGTTTATTGATTGTTGTAAAATTAATTTAAAATCTCATAGTCGTTTTTCTTATAAATGAAGTACATTTCAAAATATTTGCAAAAATGAAAAATCGCCTATGACGTTGTCAGTTCTGGTGAAACGATTTCGGCCAAACATCACTGGGACCTCCCAAATACGGTAAAAGCTTATGTATGCCTTTTCATCCTTTTGAATTATTTCGTTTAGATTATAAACTGGGACCGAATTTTTGTTAAAAAAAAAAAAATATTTTCTCAACAATAGACATTTCCGCTTACATCTTGGTAAAATGGATTCGTAAATGATATACTGTTCAAAATATTTGCTAACTAGGAAAAGCTCCTATGGAGCCCGCCGCCATGTATGAATTTCTATTAAATAATTGTATTTTTCAATAATTAATTTTAACGTTGTTTCTGGGTCAGCCAAAATAAATTCAGTGGTTTTAAGGAAGTCATCAAGTTTTGTTTCAACTTTACCAAAATCTATAATTTTTCTTAAAAAATAATACAAATGAAAAAATAAAGTTATGGTCACTTATTTCAGAAAAAGTTGTGAAATTACAGCTTAAGTGTTAGAGAAACTACACACTAAATGGTCGCAGAACTCATTAAAATTTTTATCTCATGTTACGCTCAGTCTCGATCTGTGTCGTTTGCTGCATTGTTCTTAGTTTGTGGTCTTGCTTGACTAGAATAAATAGCAGGTGCTATTTTGAAATGTGATGCCCGTGTTTCCATATTTTATAGTCATACAGCTGTATACGGATTTTACAGAGGCATTGATTATTCAAGTGTTGGTTCTTGTATTCCTCGTTTATCAATTTTCTGCGACGCCGTAGGGAGAAGAAAATTTTTTTAGTGACGTTAAAGTGTATTTCAGGTTCATCTCTTTCTAATAGAATCTTGCAAGGGAAATTTGAATCTCGTCTTGCGCTATTCTAATACTATTTCAGTTATAGTTCTGAAGTTCCTGTTTCCAACTTAAATTCGGATATTCGATAGCCAACGTTCAATGTTTATATTATTTCTCCCATTACACCCTAGCCTCTCAATTAACTATACCTACATTTTGTTATATATTCAAACCAAGTTCAATTATATTTAAATTTCTACTTATATAACATATATAATCAATTGCTGTAGATCTGTCATATTTTTTTTTGCATTGTTGTGAGGTGAGAATGAACATATTATAGAATTTTTCAAAACTGTATATATGAGATGAACGTGTCATAAAAATATGCTAATCATTTATCGGGTGACATAAAAAACTATCAATCAATTGTCAATAATACCAATTTATCATTTTTGTTTTCATCAAACCAACACTTCGTGGTATACTACCTGTCACTGTTGGTGTTGTGAAGTAGTCGCGTGTGTTTCGAGATTTGGTAGATAATCTATTTTTGGCACGTCTTTAAACCATTTCAATCATAAATTTTTTGTTTATGTGATAAAAAAAATTATTATTAAAAATGCGGAAAATGGAAAAAAACTATTAATTTAACATTTTTTTTTTTGAGGATATAAGAATTTGTTGTTCGATTCGAGAGTATATTATGTTTTATGTAAAATTAATTTCACGGTTTTAAGTTTAAACCCATTTATAAAAATATCGTTTATTATTTTGTATGTAACAATTAATATTGTTATGCGGTTTATGTTCTACATTGTGAAAAGTAGAAAATCTGTTTTTGAAAAATTATCTGAAATACCTTCTCCAATATTGTTATCTCTTATTTAATCTAACAAATTTATTTGGAACAACACCAACCCAACAACAACAACAAATATTTATTTGTGTGGTATTTTCATTACAGAAGAACGAAGAATACATCTGGTTTGAAACTGACAGTCAATCATTTAGTATACATAAACCAGTACAGCAGATAGTTATAATGAGATTATTATAATTTTGTAACGAAATTAAGATAAATTTGTATGTCTGGTTTTATTTTATGTATATACAACTATATAATGTACTTTAAGACGCGAATTATTTTTGAAATGTGATTATATTTATGCTTCATTTGTGATCGACTTAAATCCTTGACATACACAATGTAAATAGTTCATTAACATCTTTGTAAAAATTTCTATTTTTAATTAAATGGTACGTAAACGTATAATGAATTATTATTCTTTTGCAAAAAATTGAGCTATGTAGTGCCACTGTCAATTTAGCATTATACAAGCTGTCTTTTTTAACAGCTGCCTAACACAATAATTTTTGTTTATAATTTCCGCAGGAAACTTCATAACAAAAATTTTGTTGACATTTTAAAATTCACTAACAAGCGATTAATTGATACATGGCACGTGTATATTCCGAATTATGTCTATAAATTATCAGCTACATACAACAATAATTTGCTATATGCCGGTTGTTGCTCGAGAGTCGTTTGATAAACATGATTTGTGGAAAATTAGCAAGTTTTCGTAAAATGTATATAAACACAAAAATGAAAACAAGTTTTTTTTTAAATTTGGTGACAATTTATTTCTAATCGTAATAGAAGCAATACACAAGTATAATTGTCATTAATAAAATGGCATGTGAAACGTACGTATACATGGATAGATAACGTAAATTTTACGAGGTGTAATAAAGACATAAGGTTCACGAAAACTTTATTGTAAATTGATATTTTGATTACCCTTTATGTGACAGAGTGGGTACAATTGTACCCAAATGCATATTTGACGTATGTGGGTAACTGCAGCAGGGAAACTTTCCAATTTCAAAATGAAACTTTTCATACCGATTAAGGCCAATTAAGGCCAGCAGCCGCGAAAACGGGAAAAACAGAAATAATTTAAGCCTAACTTTAACACTTTCTAAAGGTGGCTAATCTGACAAAATTTGTGCGTATTATAGAAATATAATTTGCATCAATTGTCATTCATAAAATGAGAAAAACAAACTTGGCTCTAAAAGAAATACAATACAGAGCTATGTTCAATAATAATTGTATTGAACAACAAATTAAACAAAACAAGTAAAATGTTCTAAAATCCAAGAATAAGCGATTCAGATAGCATATTCCTGTGGCATGTTCAGTGCCATCCAGAAATATAGTGTCTGAATTTGTGCTACTCCAGAATTGACCCAATTTCATTGTTCAATCGAGAAATGATTATAGAAACTTTTTGTGGTGTGTCTATTGATGAAGGAACCTATTGACGTGAAGAATACGTGGTTTCAACAGTACGGTGCAACATGCCACACAGCAACGGGATCAATCGATATTTTGAAAGAGAAGTTTAATAATCGAATAATTTCTCGAATAGGACTTCTTCTTATGAGGTTCCACGAAGAGTAAAGTTTATGCCCATAATCCACAAACTGTTCAACACCACAAAGGCAAATAGCGAAAAAGTTATTCAAAGTTTTGGTAAAAAAGGTACAGCCTGCAGAGCTAGCGGAAAAGGTCATTTGAATGACATTTCATTTTATTATTAACCGGTAGGTATTTTTTTTATTAAAGCAATTCAAATTGCTATACTTACTAAATTTGTCCTATAGTTATCAGTCCACCCTTATTATATTTCGTCCTGTGTACAAGTTAATGGATTAATTTAACCCAAGAAAGATATTCAAACATTCAGATTCGTGTTATAAATTGTAATTAACAAATTAACAATTTAGAACTATCTATTTTCCCATTGATACATTCGTATCATACATATCATGAAGCATAATAATATTCTCAATTTCATGCTTTTAAATCTAACCAAATTTAAAAAAAAACCTCTGTTAGGTAAATACGATCTCGATCACAGGATAATTATTTCCCATTTTATATTTAGATTAACTCAAATTTCTTTCTTTTTAAAATTTGTATAAATTTTAAAATGTTTTATTGCACGCTGCACAATTTTTATTAAAAATAGTGAAGGAGCAATGTTTATTAAAGCATTTCTATTTATAAAATATAGAGGTCTAGCTGTTGCGGCCCAGTTTCTTTTAGTACAGACGTACATAGATCTCCAACACGCCACACTTAATTTCTAAAACGAAAAATTGAACCTACTGTATTATAATAAAAATTGTCTTGCACAACCAAAAATCATTATTCCTGCCTAAATGTCTACCACATTTTGCATGGCCTCAATTATGCAAAACAATTTAACATGAAGTTTTATTCCGAATAATCAATCCTAATTAAATTGTTTAATGAGCTTATAAGTTTAAAAAATTAAAATAACGGTTATTTAGCTCTTTTAATATTTTATTTATTACTACTTAAGCTTTCGGAACCATTTCGGTTCCATTCTCAAAAGTAAGTAAATCAATTTTACAAAAAGAAATATTTTCTATACAAAATAAAATAAAATCGAAATCAAGGCTAACTAAAACGTAGCTATTTTCCTGTAGATATCGCTCGCTACTAGAAAAAATATATTCTTTATTTTAGCAAAGCAACAAAAATTGATATCTACAGAAAAAACACTTTACAAAATAAAATTTGACTTAAAACATAAATTGAAAACAATTTTATCCATCTTAAATAAAATTTGAATTGTGTAAAAGCAAAAAATCAAATTATAAAAATAGATCATATGAATTGCCAATGTACGCGAAATCGTTAATTTTGTTAAGAGAATTTGAACTAGATTTTATATGTAACATTTCCAAAATAGATCGTTTTCTGTAGTTGGATTGTTTTTCCAAAATGTCTACATCTTCAAAAATAATATTATGGTTGGTATCTCTAATATGTTCCTAAAGTGCACTTATTTGATTTGAATTTGAATTTTCCGAAGCACCACGTAAATAATGAAAGAACCGCTCCCGCAAAAACTGTTTAGTTTGTCCCGTGTAAATTATATTACAATCATTACATTTAATCTTATAGACAAGATTAGATTCTTTCTTTAATGGTATCAGGTCTTTTAATTTTGAAAACAAAATATCATTTAAACTGATAGCTGAACGACCAATAATTTTGAAATTATAATTTTTAAATAAATGTTTTAATTTTTCGAAAAGATTTTTTATGTAAGATAAAGATAAATAATTTGTACTTTCAATTTCAGGATTTAATGTACAATTTTGATAACTTCTTTGTTTCCAAATCACTTTATTTATTAATTTTTTAGGATACTGATTATTTACCAAAGTGTTTTCCAAAAGTTTGAAATTATTGTAATGAAATTTAGTATCGGACAATTTTAGAATTTTTGAGTTAAAATTTTGATTGTATTAATTTTGTAAGAAATAGGAAGCCAAGAATTAAAATTTAGATAACGACCGGACCAGGTATTTTAATGGTACAAGTCAAAAAAAATTTTACCATCTGGTTCATGAATTAAAAGTAAATCTAAAAATGAAATTTTGTGGTCAATTTCTTTTACAACAGTAAATTTTATTCTATTATCCAAAGAGTTAAATACATTCAGAAAAATTTCAATTTTGTCTTCAGAGATTGCCGTTATAATGTCATCTACATAACGAAAGTAAAATAACGGTTGAAAATCCAATTAGTTTAATCGCATTTTTTCAAAAATTCCATCATTAAATTTGCTATTATGGGACTAATAGGAGAACCCATTGGAGAACCAAAAGTTTGTTTATAAATTTTATTGCCAAAAGAAAAATCAGAATTATTCAAAACTATTTGCAATGCCGCCATAAATTGAACTTTAGTCAATTCAGTTTTTGAATTTTGTTTAATACTCCTCCAGTTATCTTTAATAATGTTAGTCACACGTCTATTATCAACATTAGTGAACAAAGAACATCCAAAGAACAGCCAAAGAAACTAAAAGGTAATTTTGAGGAAGAGTAACATTCTGAATTTTTTGTTTAAATTCTTCCGAATTTAGAATATTTGAATTTGTATTACCAACACTAAATTTTAAAATATTACGCAAAAAAGACGATAAACTATGTGTTGGGCCATTAATTGAACTAATAACTGGTCTATATGGAAAACCAGGTTTGTGGATTTTTGGTAATCCATATAATTTTGGAATCACCGAATTATATTTGGTTAACATTTTTCTAGTTTTTTCATCCACATTACCGGAATTTTTCCAATCTTTAACCATTGTGTTAATTGGCTTCTGTATCGGAACTGTATTATCTTTTGGTAAGTGTACATATGTTGTGTTATCATTGAGTAAATTTCCCATTTTTGTAACATATTCAATTCGCGATGTTATAACAGTTACGTTACCTTTGTCCGCACGAGTTACCACAATATTTGGTTCCGAAAGCTTAAGTAGTAATAAATAAAATATTAAAAGAGCTAAATAACCATTATTTTAATTTTTTAATCAATCCTAATGTGACCCCATTTTAGTAATTCACCGGGAATAGGGAATAATTTTTTTTGAGCCAATTTTTTCCCCCCAAACATTTTTCCCAATTCCCCGTTTTCCAAAAGCAAATTTTGCCGATTAGGGATTAAATTTACGCGAAAACAAATGCCTAAAAATAGTTTACTACGTTTAGTTGGTTTTTGTTGATATTTTAATAGAATTTTACTTAAAAAATCAATTTTTTTTATTGAAGTAAAAAATTTGCTATTGAAATTTCTAATTGACATTACCAGTTTTCATTATAAATTTACATCCATAATATGGCTATAAGTCAATACAAACATTTCCGTTAAATCCTATTCCCACAGGTACTTCTTTCCTAATATAGGTATGGAATGATAAACGTCTTAAAAATTTCCATTCCTTGAGAATTACTAGAATACGGCGACTAATCTGTAGAAGTGCTGAATTTTGGTAAAATAAAGGATTTTTATCAAAACTCGTCATTCACTGTAAACATTTAATAATGATCAGAACTTATTTTGTTTGAAATTTAATTTACAATCCTTTTATTGTAAATTAAACAATAATTTACGTTGTTCGTAAATCATATATACTTTTCGAAACATTTGCAAAACACGAAAAATCTATTGAACCTGCTACTTCCTTAAAACGAAAAAGCTCCTAAGAAAACAGTCATTTCTGGCAAACCTAGTTCTGCCAAAATTCACTGCGAGGTCTCACAATTTGTGGTAAAAACTTAGGTATAAAGTTTCATCCCGATCAACCAGTCTACCTGGGCTGTACAGGGGCCGAATTTTTGTTGTCAACAACCGTATAATATCCGCTTTCTGTTTATAATTGTTTTCATGTAAATGATAAACTTTCGAAAATATTTGCAAAAAACGAAAACCCTCCTCCTCGAAAAACCAGTTTTGGCTAAAATTCACTAGCATTTCCTATTTTAGGGATAGAAATTAGATCCGTGCACATACAAAAAAACATAAGACCGCGTTGCACACAAACACGGGAACCCTTACATGTATTTCATACTATTTTTATTAGGCACTCATTCAAATAAGTAAATTCATTTAAAAAATACAAAATAAATTATTTAAATTAAAAATTTAAAAATTATATAATAATGACGTTCTAATTTAAAAAATCACAAAAATTCTTAAACTGCGGTGATTGTGTTCTTTGGCGTTTGGTCGAAAATAAATCTGAAGAAGTTGATGGCACCACAATGAACAGTTCTTTTACATCTTCGTCGATGGCTACTGCTTCTGCATTTGTATGGTAGCATCTATGGCAAACCCGAATATCTTGTTTTTGATGAAAACATTGCACACTGCAGTTCTTTTTATATCCCGTTATTCACACAATTTTATGGCTGCATTGTAGAATCTTTTAGAATGTAACCTAATGTTTCATACGGTTCTTGATATTGCAGTCAGCAAGTTCCACCGCTAATCCCTTAAAGAAAATCTTTCGTCTACTCGATCTAGCCTCAGACCACGACGGAGTTGTAAAATTAAATAAACTATATTCTGCTAAAACTGTTATATCGATTACGTTAAGAAGCAATACGATCGGCCAGCGATTTATTTTTCTTACGTAAACGATTTCAGCATCCTATCGAATGTATCGACGCGGCCTTTATTTTTGTTATGTTCCATAGAAATATTTTAGGTTTACATTTGCATTCATCAATCTTTCGTGTGATATGCACTGTTGATAGTAGTAGGGCATTCTTTGTTGTGTTACATGTGCAGCCAACAAGGCAAGCTACATATATGGGCTTCACATTTTTGCTACATCTAAGTTGCGAAATCATGTTCCGGTTTGTTAGATGTTCTTGTTCCCACCAGAGACCTATTTCGTTTTAACAAGCTCGTCAGCTAGCTGAATGTTGGCGAAAAAAATTGTCCATTGCTAATTGCTATTATCAATCCGCCATTCAAATAATTCCTCAACAACTGTTAGACCTGGTTAGTTGCTACGTATCTTATTCAAATTCTGAGACGATTGCGTATACAAATATAAACTTCACAATTTTTCAAATCTAAGGAAACGAGTTAACAAATCGTTCTAACGTTATTACAGCACGATACAACGACATATTTGTTTTATGAAATAAGTCTTTTGCTGGTACTCTCAATGGTTTTTCAGAACCAGCATAAATAAAATCAGCAATTTAAGCACGCACCTCATCATCATTTGTGTCATGTCATTTTCTAGCATTTTCGATTGGCTGAACCACCTTGCCTTGTAATTTGTTTCAATCAGCAAGTTCAATATAACATTTAGTGTTAGTAAGCATTTAAATGTAACAGCTTTTGAATCGAATTTTTGCTTTACAATTGGCAGGCTGTGTTGCTCACGGTTCGGATCTGCAGCAGTAGTACGCTGCTCTTCAGATTCACGCTGGAAAGACCACCACACATGACAACATAGGACAACACACATAAATATCTGATCCGATGCCGCATTATTATCCGCTATCTACTTCCTCTTCATTGGACGTTGCTTCTTGTTTTCAGACAAAAACAGTTATGCAAGACATTTTATTCACAAGTGTTTACCAATAACTACATCAAACAAGAGAGTGTGTATTATTTCCGAAACGCTAAAATAACGATGTATGAGTTTCATAATAGTGTTGTTACCAGTCCACTGTTGAACACACAATTTATTTTCATACAAAGATCTTTGGGACACTGAATTAAATTAATGAAATAATATGCTAAATACCACAAATTAGTAGCCAAAATGATAAATTTGTAATTATTTAATAATTTTCATTCAAAAATATTCATTTTTCAATTTAACCGTCTCTAGAAACAATTTTGCTCGAATGGTATATTTCCACACGTGTACGAACGCCAAAAATGGCCTTACATTTTTTTTTGCATTTCTATTTTTTCATTTCGGCTATCAATCTTACTGTGACATAAAATTTTGTCCTTGAAGCCGAAAGGAAAAAATAGAAATCGAAATTAAAAAAATTAATGCCTTTTTTGAGATGTAGATTTTTGTTTAAATTTTATTTTCGAGAGAACAGAATAAATCAATACAAAAAAATTGGTGTTTTAATAAATTACTATATTTTAACAATAAAAGTTTTAGATTAACAATAAAATTCTATTACGACTTAGTTTGAAGCCAGAAGCTAAAACCGAGTGTAGCTTGGCCCAATATTTGAAAACATGATTGAACGTATGGTTACAATTTATCGCTGTGACACTTTAATAGAAACCACGGTATAAACCTACCATGAGTCAGCTGAAAACAAAATATAAAGAATTGTTGTTGTAAAAATCGTTGTATTGTTTTTCTTTTATGTGACGATGCAAATCAAAACGACACAGGAATCGTCTGTAGCTATGTATGCAGCATCGCTTTAAGTATGAAGTTTTGGCTGAACAGGACTTAAAATTCATAAAAAAAACGTGAAATCCGCTGACATTTTAAAAAAATTATATGGAACAGGGCTTCTAATTTATAAAAAAAGCTTAAGTAAGAATTTTCGTAATCATTGGCCGTATAGCGCCAAACGACATTATGTCTGCTGAGATTTTTAAAAATTTTTTTTTTAATTGGGCGGTATAACAAATGGAAAATCTGCAAAAATATCGAAGAAAACATTTTTATGATTTTACTATACGTAAAAGAAAATAAAAACTGGGTTTTATCAAAAAACATCATTTCGGCTTAAATTTTGGAGACACGATCTAATGCCATAGACAGACTACTGGTTTCATAACTATAATTACGAGATCATGATTTCTTAAATGAGAACTCAAGACACACTACAATTTTTTTTGTCTTTTCGTTTAGTTTTAAACAGTAATCGAGTAGGCATTGACAAAAATGTCAATATTGACATTTAATTGACTTTTAAACTGTCAGAAATGACTTTTCTATTAACAAAACAGTAAAAATTTTGTTCCCGCCAACCAAATATCCCAATGACAAATAGAAAACTAAAAGGAAACTAGATTTGCTTGTTAAGCTATTAGTGTCCGGAATCTCCATTTTTGATGCATTCAGCGTTGTGAGTAGTAAAATGTATCGAAATGAGAAAAATATCTCATTTCGAAATTAACTTCAAATTTATTTTGAAACTATGGTTAAACATGACACACTTATCCGAAATCATGATTTCGAGTTAATCATAATTACGAAACTAACAGTGTGTCTATGACATAAGTCGGTATTATTGCTAATTTATATTTTCTAAATATTTGCAAAAAACGAAAAATCAACCATTTGGTCTTGGCTGAAATTTAGCGGTCGTTGCTAAATTGAAGTTGAAAAAATTTATTTTTGCCAAAATTCGTCATTTTCGCTTAAATTTTGGAAAACTGATTTAAAACGGAATTGCGTTGAACATTTTATTTTAAATATTTTATTTATCGTTTCTATTTTTTTTTAGTTTATATACTTTTCAAAATTCGAAAAAACTAAAAGCTCCTGAGAACGTGTCACTTTTGGTGAACTGATTTCGGCCTAAATGCACTGTGGACTAATTCATCAAAAATTCCATATATGAAGAAAATTTAAATAATAATATAAACATTTTTTATATTTGCTGTTTTTACCAAAAAAAGTGAAAAGCAGTAAGATAACTGAAAGTATCTAATAGATAACCCATTATTATATAGACTCGTTCGTATATAATTCAAGGAGCTAATTTGGAGTCTAACAGTCTCAGTTTTTGAATCAGAGTGACAGACCCCCCCCACCCTTAGCTGTTATGGTCAAAGTTAGGTGTAATTTCTGTCCTGAAGATATTACCTACCCTCAATTAGTGTTGGACCGGATCCCAAATTTTTGAAAACCGAATACCGGGTTAGCAATTTAGATTAAATGATTAATCGAACTGGTAAAAACCGAACCGAACCGAGTATTAAACCGGGTAATAAACCGAATAACAAATTAAACTATTAGAACCTCGATATGAATTGCCATCAAGGTAATTTATAATACAAAAATTATTCCTGATATTTATGAGAAATGCTAAAAATCAAAAATTTAATTGACATTGAAAAATTTCAGTTTAATTATACATATTTCTTTGACATCTGACATAGGGACTTTTGGAAACGCATGAAAGTTTTTTACGTCTCAGTAGTCATTGGTTGACTAACAAATTAGACAAACTATGTGTAGTGTTAAACGCTTGTCATTTACCAAGAAGTTATACTGGTATTGCCATTAGTGATTGTTTTGATGACATGTTGATATCGTGGGACCTATCAAAGAAAATCTTATTGCTTGGTGGGCTAAAACCTACACAATTTTCCTAAACTAGGAGTATTGCCGTGACGATACTTGTCGTCACTTCCAAGCAGCATTCATCCAAGCGCGATCACTTCCAAGCAGCAAGTTTAGTGAAGCCGGAATTATTATGAACAACGAAAAAACAAACTGTTACGCCGAAATGCTGAACAATTACTCTTTCTGCATCACAATCTTAAACTATTAAATTTTAAGTATTAAAAAAAATTAACTTTTATATTTAATTAGTTTCTAAATTTATTGAAAATGTATTAAACTAATTATGATTTCGCGCCCATTAGTCTAAATTAAACCTAATTCAACTACTGTGTTCGAGCTATAATAAAGATTTACGCTTTATTTTATTTCTCATTTTTATTTATAAACGAAATTTGAAATACAATCATTGGAATTGTGAAATATGTATATGGCCTGTTTGCCACGACATAATTATCTTAATATATGCAACAGTTGGCTAGATTCTGTACCAGATACTCTCCCTTGAGTTATTTACACAAAATGTAGAGTCAGATTCATAATTATTTTTTGCGCATAGCAAAAATAAATATTCAACCAAAAAAGCGAAGAATCCGGTTCCTCCCTCTCTGGCACTATATCCCATCAAGGGATCTGGCCGCCTCAAATGAGCTTTCATAATCAGATTTTCATTTCGGATAATGAGTGATTAATTCATTGATCCCAAACCAGCCGTGAAATTTTTTCATTGTCACCACTGGGAATCGAACCCGGAGCCTCCGGTCGCTGGAGTAAGCATGCTAACTACTTTGCCACCGGGGCGGCTTGAATTATATCGCAGATCATAAACGTAAATCGTTAGGTATAAACAGGAATCAAAGTATAAATCAATTAATAATAACCGTTACAAACAACTTATTTGAATGTCGAGGGTTTAACAATTCATATTTAAAGTCTCGCGGCAATTAAGCTAATTTTAAAATAAGGACCAAAAAGGCTCTTAATAAGCACGTCGATTTCTAAAAAGTTTAAAACTGCTGGTGTAAGTATTTGGACATTTCTGTTTTTTCCGTACAATTGGGTAGATCGAAGATATAAATGGCCAATTGTCGAAGTTTAAAAGCATTTAGAAAATTTGCCAATCGTTAATAAATAGAAGCTTCGGCCCATTAAAACTTATATTTCATTTTAAAACTACCGAGTAAAATACATTTTGATGACTTGAATTATTGTTTGAAAAAAACTGCCATGATTTTGACACGTTCTTAAATTTATGACTACAGCAAATTCCACAAAAAAGCTGTACATTTTTTTTTTTTTGTTAACAGGCTTATGTGTGTAATAAATTTGGATTGGTTGGTTGCCCTTTCTGACAACGCATGATTTAATTTTTTGTATTTGGAAAATTTATTATTCCATCGATTTTAATAATTTAATGTTCTTTCCAAATCAATAGCACACATAGGAGAGATTGTGTGCTGTATGTTTTTGGCCATTTTTTATTATTTTCATTGTACGATGATGTTTTTTTTGGCAAATAAATATATATTTGCGGTTTTAAATGACTGTTTTGTATATTTATTTATATCGTTTTATTTTATTAAAATATAATTTATTGTTTACCAACAACATTTTTTTTTGCATATGTAGGTTTTGTACAGTATTATTATACCAACGGCAAAATTTTTGTCTAAATATCATAACTATTTTGGGATTTTTATAAAGCTCCAGTGATATAATTTAGTTTATTCGCACAACTGTATCGAAAACGAAATGTGTTAACAATACATACAATCAGACAGAATGCAATGTTCCAACATGTTGTTAAAAACGATATAATTTTTTATTGGATTTTATTAAAATAATAAAAAGTTGCAAATAAATAGTTATATTTGTTAACTATATGGCCAGAATTATTTATTATTGGTGTGCGGTTAGTACAAATTTTAAATAAAAAAAATTATTTTTTGTTGCTTGTATAGATTTTTATGCTTTTATTGTTCTGTAATTTTTTTTTTATTATGCAAAAATTGTATAACACGATTAGCTCTGGGATTTTTTTAAATATCGTTTCTGTCAGCACCGTAGTGTTTTACTTTGATCTCGCACCAACGCTTCACTCTTTCCACTTGTTTTTGAAGACGTAATTTTGTAGAACAAATGAATTTGAATTTAATTACTTTGGCGAAAGATTTATTTTGCAGAGATCCATCGATTTTATAATTTTGCAAACATACTTATACTATAAATGCGTCCTTTTATTAAATTGGTTGGAAAACAGAACGTTCCGAATAAAACCAACTGCTGACGTCAGTCTTAGCCCAACAACAGGAATCTATACCGTTAAGCTAAATATTGCGAACATTAGACAAACCAAACAATTAATGGATTAATTGTAAAGTCATGTGCATACCTTTGATTGCAACTAATACTGTTCAGCTACACCTGACTTATAGCAAAAAGTAATCGTATTTATTAATCACATTTTTTAAAACTTTATAAGAATAAAACCGTACGTACCTAACCTACCCTGCGAAGAAGGTACACTGTAGAGATAAACCTCTATTTCCCTTTCATATTTGACTTACAATTAGGCATTATGCAACGTAAAATAGTTTTTGTCGAAACACTCTTCATGAATTCTTTGGATACTTTCTTTCCAATTAAAGCAAATATTTTACAAGCTTCCTTCAACATCAATGCTATCTCCGCATACAACTGGTATAGAATACACATTCACGTATGCACATATATACACATTACAATGGACACTGGCCAGGCACAGAATTCTTCCCAAACAGTTGTGCTTATTAAAATCGTGCAGCATCACAGCGCCAACGAAATACTTAATCGTTGGAAGTCTACTATTAGTCCTTTAAGTTTATATTTAGGGCCACAACTTTACGTTTATATTAAAACAAATAACCAAAACAGTTCCAATACTATTTAGTCATGAAAAATAATTTTTCACGTGCATATTTAACAATTGAAGCAACAGACATTTCCAAGAAGTGCTAATTTTTTGTTATGATATAAACCCAACAATTTCTCACCATTGCCTGTTATAGTTTAGATTTGGTCTTTTTCATCAGTGAGTCAACTATAATAACCTGCCCAAATCGTTAACTTTAATGGAGTTTGCCTTTTTGTAATATAGCAAAATTGGCAATTATATATGGGACTGACAAATCCCATTTAAATTTTCATTCAACAGAGTACCAAATATGACGTGCCATGTTATTATTTTATCCAAAACGCAGAGAATCCTCATCTTTCACTACAAACCAGCATAAGTACCTGAAAAATTATAACTATTTTGTAGAATCCATCCAAAATGTTGATTTCGCTATTTTCAGTTGTAACCGAATTTTCACTTTTATGTTCGTTGTGGATTTCAATTTAGGTGAGATTCATATGTCAGATATTTTCGTCAAGTTGTCGCTCATAATTTAAATTTAAAGTTCGCGCTGTTTCACGGGAACAAAAATTAGTTTTATAAAATATAAAATAATTTTATAAAATAATTTTTTGCCAATTGGTTTACAAATCAAATAATGTACTTATGGTTGAATTAACTTGTGAAATGCACAGTTTGGACAAGATACACAAAATTACATAGTTTGAAATTATAAAACAGTGTGTTTCATTTTCAAATAATGTATCACACGACCCCTTCACGAGTGAAATTCTACAACTGTTATTTTAATGTCAAAGATTTTCTTCCGATAACTAAATATTTCAGGAATTGTTCAGCGTGTTTCGTTTTAAATAGAAAACACCAAAAATCTATTTAACTCCCCTGGAAGAGGGTGATCGAGGGTAAAAGGGTGCAGTGAATAGGTTGTTCGTTGTATTGATAGCGGTAATTTAAATAAAAACATTAAATCTAAACGTTATAGCTTATTGAGCTTATTGAACGTTTTACCTTTTATCCCAGACCCTGAACATCTCCAAAATTTATTCACTTTTGGCCAACCCGATAGTGAGGTTTCGTGGGGTTTAAAGTTAAAAAAAATTTAAGGGGTAAAATAAAATAAATAAAAAATAAGAATGTAGATTTTGATGAGATTTTAAAGGTGTTTAGCTGCCCGGTTACCGGTACCTTTGTGTATTGATCAAACTTAACAGATTTTTTGAAGTTGGAATTTCATTTTACCTGAACTATATAGAAAAGCATCTGAATATATAGAAACTATAGCACTGTTCCCATATTGTGCCGTCAGATTTTTTAGGACCTCCATAAATTTGAGGTAAAGTGACCCGAGGAAGTCGTTCAAAATTTCAATTGAAAGCGCTTCCCATTTTTTATTAATTTCTATTTTCCATTTTAAAAAATAATTTTAACCATCAAACCCTCGAAACGACCTCCTCCCTTATATAGTAAACTAAAGGATATCAATTTTTATTTACATCATTTTATGTTAAGAAGAGCTTATGCTATAAACTTCGGGTTTGTAGCAATAATTTTTACCCTTATTTGTTTTTGTTTTTTCATAAAACGAGCACTTGGAAAAAAGTGCAGAGTTTCACGTTCAAGCTATTTCAATAAACTACAACATTTGTTTGAAATGATTTTTTTTATAGAAATTACCGTTCTCCCAAAATAAATATAAAACAGGTGGGTTTTTGATGTTTTATTATTTACTAGGTTGTTCTGAGGCGCTTTGCGCCCGTTTATTCCCAGCAAAGTGTAGTAAAATATTTTTTAAATAGATCGCATGTAAGAATACAAAATCAAAAAAAAAATAGGTGTGCTTTAGACCAAACTACTGAAGTAAAACTTCTAATATATATTTAATATTTATAATATAATATAGAAAAATTATATTATTGAAAAAAAAATTGGTCACCCTGTGCGTTCTAGAGTGTCACCTATGTGAAACAAAACGAACAAAACATCATTTTTGAAATCTCTTCGCACAATAAAAATGGTCTTGAAATATTTTTTATTTCATTTATGTTTGTGTAGTGTGGTTTCATCGAAAATTTGTTTAAGTCGCATTAAAACCTGTATCATAGGCAAACGGGAACAGAAACGAAGAAAGAATCGGTTTCTGTGATACCTCGTGTGGAATGGAGCTATAATATAGAAAAAAAATACCACCCTGTGCGTTCTGGAATGAGTAAGTGAGTGAGTGACATAGATGTTATGATATAGAAAAAAATAATTTTGGTCACCCTGTGCGTTCTCGAGTGAGTCAGTCAGTGACATAGAAGTCTATATTATGACTTTCCAATTTTCCAGTTTTTCAATTTTTCAATTTTTCAATTTTTCAATTTTTCAATTTTTCAATTTTTCAATTTTTCAATTTTTCAATTTTTCAATTTTTCAATTTTCAAATTTTCCATATTACCAACTTTCCAAATTTCCTATTTTCATATTTTTTATTTTCCTATTTTCCAATTTTCCAATTTTTCAATTTTCCAATTTTTAAATTTTAAAATTTACCAGTTTTCCAATTTACCAATTTTCTAATTTTCCTATTTTCCGATTTTTCAATTTTCCATTTAACTATTTTCCAATTTTCTAATTTTCCAATTTTATAATTTTCCAATTTTCCAATTCACACATTTTCAAATTTTCCAATTTTACAAATTTCGAAACTTCGAAATTGCCAATTTTCCAATTTTTCCAATTTTCCATTTGCCAATTTTCCTATTTTCTTATTTTCCAATTTTTTTAACCAATTATTAAAATAAAATAGTATCAACTAATGTTCCACCTAGGGATTTATGAATTGTCATGACACATCCTGATACCTGTTTTTGTTTCGTTCGCCTCGTTCGATTACACTTTTCGTAACGCATTTGCCAGCTTAGTCCCCAAGTCAAGCGTGCCTAAAGAAGTTTTACTTCAAAAACTGTAATTATTTGAACGAACACTATTTATTAAAAATTAAACTGAAACAACATTTTGACAAAATTGACGGTCATCGTTGAAAAGCTTTCCCTGCTGTAAATTATCTTCGATTCTTATTTTCACTTGGTGAGAATCTCTTGAGCGAGAAAGAGCGACATTCAATTGCCCATAGGAAAACACTGCCGTTTGAAGATAAATTCCCACATCATTAAAATAATGGCCTTGCGCCTTGTTTATCGTCATTGTGTATGCCGGAATTGTTGGAAGTTGTCTTCGTCGTAAAACTAGTGAATCTGCACTGTAGTAAATTTTTGCAACACCATGAATCAAGTCGATAACTCTTTTTGAGGGCTCATCTGTTGACATTTGCTTAATATTATTAAAAATTACACTGATTAGATTTTGACTTGTGATCATTTCTATCGGAATTTGAATTGTGTCCTCCTCATAAATGACAGGTGTTGCAGGCAAAGTTCCTCAACCGACTTGCAGAACCTACTCATTGTGCTCGTGTTGGCTTTCGCTGCGCATGTTGGTGGTCAAAGAATGTTGTTCAAACTGGTTCCATAGAGGGCTTGACTTAATACAGCATTCGATAATTTTAGTGCGCGTTCCTCTTTGAACGACTGGTAGCGTCTGACGAAAATCACCGCCAAGGACCAAAACTTTACTTCTGAAGCTAATGTCATTTCCCACCACCTAAGAGCTTATCAATGCAACGGAGACCATTCTTAGGAAGCATTGTAATTTCATCGATAACAATAAGAGCAGCCTCAAGCAAAACTGCGTGAAAGCCGATCGACTGCCGAGTTGATCGATATAGAATCACAGTGTCGTCGCATGTAGTCGAATATAAAATCTCCTAGATGCTCCTGCCATAATTTGAGGGGTTGAGTGGGTTGGCAAAAAATACAAATGTAAGCGAACATCTCTCGCAATTGCTTAGGCATCAAGTATGTTACACCGTCTGTCAAGCATCGCTCCCACTCTTCATCCGACTCAAGTACTCCTCTTGCCAAAAAGTATTTCATAAGTCATCGGCACTTAATGAACTGCTGATTTCGTTCTTCAGGATTAATAGGGTAAATATACGGCTCACCATCAGCATTTACGAATACCGTCGCAATTTCATTGGACGTTTGCAAGTTGTATCTTTGCTGATCCAATTGACGATCGCGTCTAAATGCCATGTTTACAATTCGAGGATCTTCTTCTGCTTCTGTGCGTGCAGTCTCTTGTGCTTCAACATCTCGTACCAGTTGATAACTTTGTGCTAATCTATCGTGTGCACGAAAAAATTAATCATCATTTGCGGCGTGTTCCTGACGCACATCAGTAGCTTGTGTATACTATCAAGTACATAAAGCTGGGCAAATTGAGGTGCTTAGCCTTTGATTGTTTGCAAGTGAGACGTTTGATGATAAGTGGTACCATGACATATGGTCCTCTGCCTGGCAAATCGACAATTTTTGCACCCATGGATGCAAATGAAACGGCGCTGATGTACGAGTGAATATTTTGACGGAAATGAGTTCGATTTGGATTTGTTGTGTCGGACATACGACTTTTGAGAAATTCAGCATACTCAACAATCCGTTCTTGAATGTCAGTTGGATTTGGCTGCCTAACTTTGCCTTTTCGACAACAGGATGTGAAAAACCCGTCAGCTGGTTTCTCTGCAGTAAAGTTTCTTGGCAAAATGAGCACAGCTTATCAAATGCTCCACAATCATGTTAAACAACAGGTTGGTTGAACTCGTCGAAATTAAACGCTTCCCTGCGAAGAGCCTCATTTGCACGCTCTCGAACTAAACGTTGTGATGCTGCATTAGCAGTTCGATGCGCTTGTAATTAATCGGGAGTCATTTTCGAAATTCCTCGCCGTTGATATTCAGCATCATTTGCACGTAATTTCGCTCCTGACTTTGCCTTGCCATAAATCTTAAATTGGTAGTTTATTTGGCTGTCTTATTAATAAAATTTTTCTGCTTGCCTCATTTTTTAGAATTTTAACTTTTGATATCAATTTAAAAACACGTCTTGTCAAATTCAGATATTATAAGATATTATTGAGAATTATCAACTTTGAAAATAACACATACTATTTCGATTTTACGACTGCATTCTTGTTGCATTTTGTGTATTTCGTTGACGAAATTTTGAAAAAAAAATCACACGCGCAATTTTTTTTGGTCACCCTGTGCGCTCTTGAGTCATTCAGTCAGTGACATGGACGTTTATAGTTGCTGTGTTTATTGATGCTTGATCTGATCAGGTTCAGTTCATGTTTCATGAAACTACACAGAGACGCTTGCTAGATTTCAAATCAAAGTGATCTAAAACAAGGATCAGGTTTTCCATATAAAATTTGAACTGATCCGGATGAATGAGTGTCAGGAAACACGGCAAATATTATATAATATATATAAACAAAGATTCATTCATTAAATAAGAGTGTGTTTTAATTTGTTAAATACTGCATAAAAAGTTAAAAACTTAAAAATTTAGGTGAATAAAAATGTAAAACTTTTTATCTGCTTTAAGAGCTGAGTGGCAGTTTTTTACTTTTTATACGGTTTTTGAACCAATTGAAACACACTCTAAATTGTTCTTTTCCCATTTCATGAAAATAAAACAACAAACAGGCCGAGGCACTCCCAACTCTTTCGCAGTTCCCTTTTTCCGTTCTTACCTTACGAAGTCGCCTGACAAATCGAGGACCTACGGCTATAAGCCCGATTTTCATTACCATCTGCACATTGCATAGCTCCATGCCAACCTATACTGACATAGAAGATGGGTGAGCCCATGAGTTTTGCACTCCGACAGGAGGTCATAGTTGTGTTCCTTTTTATCCTAGATCGTAATCTGACAATGAAAACTCCCTTTTACATCCTACCCCTATCGGGATTCGAACCCGATACCTCCAGATTCAAACGTCAAAGCTTTAACCACTATGCCATTTGGATGGTAACAAACATATTAAAAATAAAATTTATACAATGATTCAGATAATTGATTGATCACTCTATTAGATCCTAACAAGGTCCCAGAGCTGCTAGATTAGACAAAGTGGCCGGAGGGGGAACATGTTTTATTTTCATTCCAAGTTTACCATTTCTACCATGTGTTCCGGTAGAATTCCGATGCAGTTACCCAAATTTTTACTAACTCAAGTAATGGTTGCTTTACGTTGATGGTGAAGTTATAACCGCATTATCTCTCCTTTCCAGTGCCAAACATTATTTTGGATTACAATATTACTATGTTTTTAATATATTTAGATGTAAAATGTTAACTAATTTTTTAAACAAATTTAAGCAACGAATAAATTGCCAGTTAATTTTGATTGGGAATAAAACATTTCCAATTAATTAATAAAATCAAAGAGGTTTCCTTAATATAGGCCCGAAACAAGGATTTCTCTTTGACCGGGTACCTAAAAAGTTACAACTTATTGTAGATTGGCCTGCCTAATCAAACTTCGGTTTTAACGCTCATTCAGTCAAATTTTAAAAATACTTTTATAATAGTTAATATGTTAACTCGGAAAATTCAGAATACTGACACTACTAGTTTGTAAAAATAATTAATCGTGTACTAGGTATTTTAGGCGTCGTTAATTCCAACGATTACTCTGCAAAAACATATTGAAGAAAAATGTAATAATCAAACCATTATTTCTTGAAAAAATTGGGTCAAAATAAAAATATGTAATCTGATGTGCATCGCAGCACTGAGACACATCGTCTCATTTGTCGCCTATGTGTAATACTCATCTGAAATATTTTGAAAGGCCTTTTATTAGATTATGCACTTTTAATCTGAAAAGAAACAGTAAACATTGAGAAATGGAAAAAAGATATTATTTCACCGATGGTTTAGTTAACGGTGTCTTGTGAGTGAAACAAATTTCACAAACTACAATATCATTCAAACAACAAATTGTTTTTTAAAAGCTCTGCATGGCGGAACACCAATTGTATAGTCTGAGGCTTTGATTCCAATAAACTTAAAGAGACTGGACAGAAAATTATTATTTTTTATTCAGTTTGAACACCAATAAAGGTAAATAATCATACTTTTTATAATGAATTGTGAAATATAGTTAGTTAATTATTTTCAAGGATCAGATTGAAGAACTATTGGCGATATATTACCATTTAGCATTAGCCATACTGGCCTATTATGAAATATATTTCTTAAACAGGCTTCAGATTTAGTCAACCAATTTATTTCGAATACAAATTGACATTTGAAAAATTTATTATCATATTTATAATTTTATTCAAATATTGTGGTCGGTAATAGTTGATATAGAATCGGTTTCTTGCAACGACGAGGTCCCAAGCATTTCAAAAGCTGACTAAAAATTATTAAAATTTTAAATGGGACCGTTGAGTCACATAAACAGCCCATTATCAAAAACAGAGAGGCTTATAATGAGTATTTACGGGTTATTGAATCTAAAATATATTATGATCCTAAATGTTTTTAGAAATTTGTTAATTCAAAATGTAAAACATCTGAACTGCGGAACAGCTTAATAATTTAACACCTGAAATTATTAATGCATTGAACTCTTTCAGAAATTTTTGTGATCCGAACGGAGTTTCTTCATATATTGAAATTATTATTTGAAAAATATTTAAATACTTCAGTTTTTCCACAAAGATGGAAAATATATTCAATTACTCCATTCTATGGTTTGGTCAAATTTAGAATATGCTCTATTCGGCTGGGTTCATTTTCCAAACACATATTGAACGAATAGAAAAAATTCAAAGAAAATTTATTTGACAAATCTTTTTAAATTTAATCTCTTTAACATGGACAGATGACTGACTTATTTGGATGATCTTCTTAATATACCCAGTTACACTTACAATACGAGATGTTTCGTTTTAAATTTAGAGCCCTTGCCAATCAGACGTTGATTTAATGCGGCTTTGTTTGTGGCTGATGTTTTGGAAGCAAGGATGTATTGTCCATGTATACTTTCGCGTTTGAATATTTATGCTCTCATAAGGCAACTCAGAACAAGGTCTTTATTGATACCGGATTTTCATCTTTCCAATTACTCAGTACACGAATCAATTAATTTTATGATTGCGAACTTTAACAGTTTCTGTGATATTTTTGATTTCGGAATGACTAAAAGTTTTATCAAAAATAAACCGAATGATAATTTTAATATTTCTATGTTTGAAGTGACTTAATCTTCGTCGTGTTTTAATGAGATTCCAGTAATTTTATGCAATACAGATATAAAAAAAGTAAATTTTGTGGAATTGTGTCTTGGAATTGTGTTGTACTAATCATTAGGGATAATTTAGAGGGATAATTTAATTATAATCCAAATAATTATTGTAAATAAATAAATAAATTAATATGTTATTATATTTATTAAAATTGCAAATTCGCATTAATCATTTCGGTTTTTATTAACAAAAACATATTTAAAAAATATTAATGCAAGCTGATTCTTATGAGAAAGAACAAAAACTTCCCATCTATTTTAAGCTTACAATTAAAAATTGCGGAATCTTACGGCTCTTATATCTAGGTGGCTCTGACACAATTATTTTAAACTATCATGAGTGTATAATACCAAAGCGATCTATGATTTTGAAGAGCCGCAATATTAAAATGTTAGCTTTAAATAGAGGGGAAGCTTTTATTGAGTTACTATAAGAAACTACTATAGGAAAATATTTGAACATAAATTTATGCATAAAAAATTAAACAAATATTTAAAAAAAAACACATATTAAAAAATCAGCCATCATAGTGTAGTGTTTAATTATTAAATTTAATAATTAAATACTACACTAGTTATCTAAACGATCAGATTTATAACAAAATTAAGTAGAAAACGTGAGCAGAAACGAGATTTTATGAATTACCATGTAGAAATAAAAATTATTATTCATGTAAATAAAAAAATGTCATCAAAATTTATGTACTGGAAATGTTGACATAGTTGATTTTCCTAATTAAATAATATTACAAAAAACAACAAAACGTAAAAAACTTCAATTTTATGCGATTGCAAAATCAAGCCGATTCCGAAAATGAATAAAATAATTAAACAACTACATATATACGGAAATAAATCATTATTAAGTTAAGCACAAAATCTTTAATATAACAATTTAACACAATTAGTAAAAATTCTAAACAATTATACTTTTTCTTTAAAAAATAAATAGCCGAATTACCTGGCGTAAAAAAAAATTTTACATGTGCGTTTTACAAATAATACAAAAATATCACAATTTTTCAAAATGTTTGTTGTTTTTTTTTTTCAATCCAATTCGCTCGTGTTGCGTCGTTCTCAGTTCCAGGAGATCTCTATAATCTATTGACCTATTAACGAATTGTTAAATTTTATAAAAAAACATTTTGGTTTTAAAATATTAAATTAATAATTAGCGACATCTTTTGATTGGTTTAGTAATTCTGAAAAGCTTTATAAAATAACCATATTTTTATATTATGAAGCTCTAGACGGTCATTTTGTGGTGTTTTATCACATTTGGTGATAAAAAGTGTGACAAAAAGAAATTGTCGTACCTTAATTCATGAATGAATCGGATGAATTATATCACGTCGTATATTGGTGCGTTTACAAAAAGAGCGCAATAACTTCTATCTCGTGAAAATAAATGTTTTAACGTTTATGTCAAAATAATTTTTTTTTGATCTACATAAATTTTACAAAATGTAAATTAAATTAAAACATTTAATTGAAATATATTTTAATTTAAATTTTTCAATTTAATTGAAATATATTTTAATCGTTCATTAATAAATATGTGACGATTATTCATTCGGAAATATACACAAAAAATTTCTTACAGTGAGATGCACAATTCGTATTGTTTTGACGTTACATTTTTAAACTTTAAAATCTTATGTGAAATTCTATTTACTTTTCCAAATCAATGTAAAATTTATGGTTCAAATAGAACAAAAAATCAAAATTGATGTGGGTTTATGTTTGTTTTGGAGATATTAAATAGGATTTTGTACCCCACAATAAACACAATAAACATTTATTAATAAACAATTAAAATATATTTCAATTAAATATAAAACACATACATACACTAATTTATTTATAATTTAACACACCAACTGACGTTTCTACAAAAATTGACTGGTATTAGTCCATAAAAAAAATTTACGAAAAATGTGCATTTTTTAAAATTGATGTACATAAAAAATAATAATTTTTTCTGTCAAATAGAACAAATTTTTTGATGTACATCAATTTTTTTTTGCTGGATTCTGGTAAATAGTATTTTGTGACATAAAACCACATTAATTTTAATTTTTTGTTCTATTTGAACCACAAATTGATTTGGAAAGTAAATAGAATTCAACATTAGATTAGTACTTTAAATTTTAATCACATATTTTATATTTTAACCACTTTAAATTTTAACCGCTATTACACCACAAATAGATTAAAAAAAAATTTAAATGTCTATAAAATATTAATAAAATTAAATTTAATTTACCATTTTAAATTTAGAAAATTTTAATATTATTTATTTATATTTTTTAAAATTATTTTTAATATTATTTAATATTATATTACGAAAATTTAAAATTATTTGTATATCACACGTTGAAAACCACTTCATCAAAAACATTCATATGACTCAACCACAAATGTCAAATTATCACTTTTAGTTCATCATTTCCCCTCAAAATTCATTTTGCAGGGTTGTGTTTGTAGACTTTTATGTTTTGAATTTAATCACAAAAAAAGTCTCCACTAATGATAAAAATTGGTGATAAAGCACAAAATTACCGCCCTGTTTTGTTTATACTACAGGATGAAACAATATAGCCTACGAATTTGTTGCGATGAAAAACCAAATTTTTAAGAAGTAACGTAAAAACAGTTTTCGAAGTTTGTTAATGAACAACGTTGAAATAGTATCCATTTTTTAACGAATGTTTGTTTTGGAAAAATAATGATGAAATTCTTGATGGAATACTTTATACTTATTTCTTATTTTCTTAACATAACATATAAACAAATTCTTGTTTCAACAAAAAAAAATTGTGTTAGACTAATTTAATGTTCCTGCGTTAAATATGGACATAATATGACTCAATTTTAAAATATGCTTTATCTGAATATTGAACTATCCATTCAAATTGAAAATTCAAACGAAGCATTTATGTTTTTATATTAAGTTACAAAAAAGTTTCTAAATAATACTAAAATACCATGGTTGATTTGAAAAATAACAAAAAGCTTCTCCCCTATGGAAAGCTCATGGAAAAAATGGCGGAATATTGAAGCTCTTACACAGAAACAAAATTGTAAAATTTTTTTCTAAAAATTGAGATAATTTGCTTGAAAATTGTGATTAATTTTTAGCCTGCTATTTGATTTAGATATACTATCTAAAACAGTTTTAGTTGATTTTTCTACAAAAAATATCTAAATTATTCATTTAATTTATCTAATAATATAGATATTTGAAATGTATTTTACCTAATTAGTTTTATATGGGTTCGCTACATATTTCGAAAATATTTATAAATTTTATCTATAAATATTAGATAAGTAATTTATTAAAGTTATAAGCTCCAACTAATAATTTTGATATAAATCATATAACTAAATGGTACTTGAGCTAAAACCAATATAGGTGACTTACCTAATTTAGTATTTCGTAAATAGGCGATTTACCTAATCTGAATAAGTGCAGTAAATGTTCATGTATTACACAATAAAAACACATTTTAATTACTATAAAGCTAATATTTATTTGCATCAAAATGCAGTCAATGAATATTTTAAAAATAATCAAAATTTGCATTATAAAATAATATAGCCATTCTAATATAACTTTGGGTTTTCTGAGGAACGGTAGAAATGGAATTATCAGAATTGTTAAGTTCAATGTTAATAAATGAGCTGCTTTCACTAAAATCATCATTCACTATTTTGCTAACTAAATTCTCATTTAACGGTTCAATTTCTAAATTAATTGTAGAAGAAGAGCTTGAAAGATGTTCATGCTGATTTATATAATGTGTTTTTTTAAAAGAATAAATTGATTGGAACGATTGAAAGCAAATAGAACAGATAAAATTAGAATGAACCTTGGTTTTGTGAATAAATTTTAAATGATTAATATAAAGCACAGCAGTATCACAAACTTTTGAACACAAAGAGCACTTATGCATTTTTAAATTCATATAAATACCCAATTATCAATTATAAAAATAAGAATTAAATTTATATAAAAATTAAAATTAACCTACTTAATTATTTATTTTATGGCCGTTTTTTTGATTTCGTTTATAGGAGCGTTAAGTGTAGAATTGCATTATTTGTTTGTCTCCATTTCATAAAAGTACTCTTTAATGAATTGCCAAACTTGCCTACATTCTGTGGCATGCTCCAACCCTAATACGAACTGTAATTGATAAGTGATAGAAACTGCTCTCAAGTAGTTTTCGATTTCATATAAAAAATATCATCAAAATATATAAAAAATTGCGTGATATTTTGTGAATTTTCACCTACAACGGTGGAAGATGGTTGCAGGCTTGAACTTTTTTCTTTACTTTGGGTTTTTCGTAATTCAATGGTTGATTCGATGTAAGTTTTGTCCTACAGGATTAGCAAAAAGATTGCAATTTTAGATTTGATAAGAATTTTCTATTTGCAACAATTTTCACTTACCACTAAATTAGTTGCAAATGTTTTCTGGGCATCCAAGAAGATTGGCTTACACGGTTATGACCCTTTTCATTTTAATATTTGAGGGATCAATACCCCATTCCTAAGGATTGTAATTATGTGATTTATAGAATCTGTTTATTAAATATACAAAAATATTTTGAAGCTATATTTTCTTAAATTTATTTTTCTATTGATTACCTTCATTACGAATAGAACTAAGAGAATTAAGCAATTGTCTGCAATATGAATCCTTTGTTTCTCGATTAAAAACCTTCACAATTTTCTAATTAAAACAATCTCACTTTGACAACAAAAACTTAGATTTTAAAGGATATGCAATTTCGAAATTGATTTCAATCTGCAATCGAATAAAAGTTAAAAATACATACATTTGATACGATTAGATGTCATATTTCAACTTACAAGAGAAACTGCAATTTCTTGTTTTAATATTGGCCATTGATTTAAAATGTCTGTAGTGGCATCGGCAATATGGCTTCTTCTCAAGTCAAAGTTTTTTAATCACTTTTATGAACCGCACGTAAATCACTTAAAAAACTTTCCACTTTTAACACCGCTGATAAAATCGTCAAATGTTAAACTTACAAAATAAAATAAAATAAAAAACTTACAACCACCTGGGGTGCGAGATATTTTACGCTACATCAGTAGCTCTGGTTGGTTTCAGCGGGAGTAAGGGGAGATTGGATCCTCACAATGGGCCATTATTGGCCTAAGTGTGCGATAGCAGCCACTCTAACCTAACCCAACCTACAACCACCTGATCGTAAAACGTATCTAGACAGAATGGCCTACTTTTTTATTTCTAACACTGTGCCGTTTATTATCATCTATAATTTTAGGCGATTGAAAGAGAACAGTGGAAAATTGACTATTTTGTATTAAAATTCATATACAATATTTCGATAATTTGAAAAATAAAATAATGAATAGTCCCGTTATTTAAATTGATTGGTTTTTATCTAATTTTTTTATCTACAAAAATATCTAAAATTATAGATGATAAATAATGATCTACTTAATAAAGGAGAAATATCTAAAATTTGTAGATAAATTTGATTAAATTTTTCGAAATAGCATTACCTATATTAGAGGTGTATGATTCATCTATTACAAGTTGAAATTTCATCCCATTTCAGTGGATTTTCTTTCGATCGTTCGTGCTGATTTTTTTTGTCCAATCATATTGCTCAAAAATAACGATGTTAGCAATATGATTGGACAAAAAAATAATCAGAACGAACAAACGAAAGAAAATCAGCAACCATAAAAGCGGCTTAACATTTAAAATCGTACAAGGATTGTTCTAAGATGCTAAGATTATTTGCGTAACAAAGAATTAATTCCAAATTTCAAAATTAAAGGCAATTAACGAGTAGGTACTTGTCATCAGTCGTTAGGTTCATGGAATAGTATACCTGTATAACTTGCAAGAAAATTTTATAACGTTCAAAATGAATTTGATGTTTTGAGTACTATCCTATTAGCGATTCACGAGCGCCTATTGTGTAACGATGAATTGCGCAAATCTAAAAAAATTTGGTTTATATGAATTAGAATTTTCATAACTCACGCCTAGCAAATAGTCACAAACTATATCAACTGAACGGTTTTATTCTTCACAAAATTGTGTTGTTAATTACGTTCATTAACAACGAGCGTCATTATTGCTCATAATTTGTTTTTTATTTTATTATGCTGGATGCCTGCGATCAAAATTTGCTCAAAGTTAAAATTATTTCATATCGAGCGGGGAAATTTGTATATGTTTCTAATGATTTGATTGGCTTTTGATTCGCGAATCATTTTTGATCGCATACGTGAACCTGCCTAAACTGCTCCTGTATTTTCTATTAACATTTACAATTATTACGAATATTAAAATTTATCATAGCAAAAGTTGAACTAATACATTCCTACGATAAAAGTTAGATTAGAGAAAATTAGAGAATATTTTTGATTTGCGCCACAAAAGGCGAAAACCCTTTATGAGGTGTGAAAGCCAGAGAGAGAAAGAGAGAGAGTCAAAAATTGGCTTTCTTATTAACAATAATGGCAACCTGTTGCTCACCGTAGTATCCGAAAATATTTGGGTATATATTCTTCTTAAAATTCGCCCACTAAAAAAAATTCATTCTCACTAGTATGTAAAATGTAATTATGTTACTGGCTCGTAAATTATTTAAATAAAAAAACGTATTTCAAAAATAAATTTTCATCGCCCTAATAATTTTTCAAAATCCAATCAAAAACTCACATTCCGAAAATCCAAATTTAAAATTGCAATAAAGAAAATTTTCTTCTTTGTTTGCTATACAATGTAACCCAAAAAAAAATCTTAAAAAATAAACAATAATTACTTAGTAATTTGTATTTATTTTATACTGTCAAGTAACAAGATTTTATTAAGTTTTTCTGAAACAACGAAAACAATTTTATATTACAGTTGGAAAATATTTAGGCCGGCAACAAACGAAAAATAAATTAGTAAACTGATTTTCATTTGTTTTCTCTATTTTAAACTAACATCAAAACTATAATTAAATTAACATAATTATAGATTTTGTGTTTTGTATATACGAAAATAGCAATGACGATGTAGTTGACACATCATCACTGTTGTGTATAGCACATATGCATAGCAAAGAATTAAACCGAGACGTCATAAAACTATATACTGTAGAAAACTGTTATCGTACACATATAGCAAAAAATAATTTTATTTTGAAAATTTTCCTTCATACTTTGTGCCAAAAATCATAACGAAGTTAAATAGGTACTAAAATAATAAAAGAAAATTTTTGCGATTTAAAAGTGTTTTTCTTATTTTTTTAACATTTTTGAATTGTGTGATGTGATTACGTAACCGCACTTGAGTATATTATGTAGAGTTGTAAATATTTGTTGTTGCTGTATTGAATTTTTGGCATAATAATACAGTTGTATATTTAATGTTCCGGCAAGTGCGAAGTGATGGTTCATTTAATAAATCGTATAATGCGGGTGATGATGGAGTTTGTCCTATTTAAAGGTGGCATGTGGGTGGATTGTTACACGCGCGAATGTGACAAATATAGAAATTCGATTAATGGCACTCCCCGGAAAATGAGTATAATATATTGCTACGTGACACAATTGCAAACATAAACTTGGTGGTCTAGCTTGACGATAATAGTAAAATGAATTGTGATTATCGATCTAAATGAATTTGTTATGTTGCTGCCATGGTTTACGACAACGACACATTTTAGTGGTCCGCATGCTTTCATCGAGGGGTATCTATACTTGTCGTTTGCGATCTGCCACCCCCGCTTTCCACCCTCGACATCCTATACACGTAGATCTAGGACGCAGAGCGGCTGGTCGTTGTTGGAACACTTTATAAATCATACATTGTTGTGGGGACCTTACAACATAGCGCAACCATCTAACTTAATTGGATTTTATAAATCCGATGCTATCGCTACCTCCGAGAAATTGCTTTAACTCGCGGTTCATACGAATGCGATATTCGTCTACATATTTCGAAATTCCACGTGAGTTTTAGCGTCTATTAGATTACACCAGCGAGAACCTAACCTAGAGACGTTAAAGTTATTAAAATATAAGACTCTTTTCGTGGTAGGTAGTTTGTAAAGATATATCGGAAGAGAAATGTAATTCCGCTATTAAATGTTGCTAAAATTACTGGCTAAAAGTTGTAAAATTTGAAATAACAATCGACTACCGAAAATAAGAAGAACAAAGAATGTTAAATGAGGTATTTGTTTAAACACGAAATTAACTTCCTTAGAGTAATATAATACTAAGTACTTTCATTTTGCGTCTAAACCAAATTATTTTGAAAGTTAAACAAAATAAATCAGTTGATCGTCATTTTAAAATATTATTATGTTAACAATTTTAATCTGTTTGATGAAGTTCTACTTAGGTACGAAATTATATTTACAAATACCAATAACAAGTATATAATAGTCAAGATTTTCATTGATGTATTGATCAAAGAAGACTCAGTTACAAAATTTAAAATTTTATCTGTTTTTTTAAAATATGTACAATTCACGATTTAATTTAAATTCATTGCATTTAAAATAGATGTATGTATCTATGTATAGTCTACAGTTTTAAGGCCTTCTTGTAATTCAATTAAATAATGTTCGTTTAGTCCATCCAATGTAATAGGTGGATATAATTCGGCACTTGTTCCTATTGTACTTAAGTTTCCATTATGTAACCAAAATATTTTATTCCTTTTGATTGCGGCTTTTAGCAGCGTTTTTAATCGGTTACCGATCTAGCCCTTTTTATAATTGGTTAGTATATTGACAATAAATGGTTGCGAATTTCACTTTCTTTCAATACTTTGATTATTTCGTCCAATTTTAATAACTCTCGCCCATTAAATAAAGTTTTTGCTTGAGTTTCGAAGTAAATTTTTAAATCCAGTAATCAGTAAAAGATGAAAAAATTTTATAATGGGACTTTCTGCCAAGTTTCGGTTTAAAACTGAATTGTCTAAAAGACACTGTTGGGACTAATTTTTCAATAAATCCAGAATAATTTTTTAGTAAGAATTTCGCGCGAAATGAAAAAAATACATTTTGTACCTAACTGGTCCAAGCAACTTTAAAATTCTAAAAATTTCCGGGGGAAAATCTCAATTTTCTGGTTCTCGTTTGAGAAAGTTTGAGTTTCCTAAATAAGAATCTAATAGTACAACAGGCTTATGTATGTCGCTGTTAATGATCATTAGTTCAAAAATTTCGAAATTCGTATATGATCATGAACACATGACAACCTGAATAATTTCGAATGATTTCGTTTCACAATAACAACCTTTCTAAACTCGTGGAGTCACTTTGACTACATAAACTGGTTACATTTTGGTTTTTTTTTTCTTACTTTTGATCAGGTTGTTGAAAAGTAACATATCAGTTCAAGGGCTAAAAACTTGATTTAAATCTTTTTCCATTATCACATAACTCAGTACTGAACAAAAAAATAAATTTGACAAAAATTTTCACACACTCACACTGTATTTGACTTTTATCTGAGGAAGGCCTTGTTGGTTCAGATTTACTAATTAGTACTTATTTTTATTATTATTATTAATCCACTATTTTCACTAAAAATCACTAAATATAAATGATACATTTTTGGTTTTATAAATAAAGTTTAGTAATAATTTAGATATTTTAAATTTAAAAGTCCAACTGCAAATGAAAAAATTATATTCTCATTTAATCCTTTCCCTCTAAAATTGCTCACAGGGAGAAAACAATAAAATGACAATAAAAATGACGTCTTTTAAACGTTAAAATAAATATTCTATATTTATAAGTACTTAAATTAAACATCCTTCATTTTACTGGGTCGTCAATTTAAATTAATAGTTTACAATTAATGTTTTTCGCTAGTGAAAAGCTATCATAATAAAACTTTATTTTCCGAATTTAACTAAGAAAGAATATTATCGCGTCGTATACTGGAAGAACGTTAAAAATAACGTCTAATTTTTTCTGCATGTCAAACAGATACGTCAAACAGTATGTGAAGTTATCCCCGGATTCTATCCCCGAAATTAAAAAAAATTAATCAGGCAACACTAACATAATTATATCCTTCTAACTCATGTGTGAAGTTAGCCCCGGCCCGTTTTAAATTATATTTCATTACAAATAGACTTCATCCCCAAATTTTATTATATGAAAAATAAAAATGTTTATTAAATTATTTTATTTCAGAAAACACAAAAAATAAATCTTATAATTTAATAAAATGAAGTAAAATAATTTTTAAAATGGCTCATAAATTTGTCAGACTATAATTATAGGACGGAACATACATATTTCACATTTAAAAAACACACGAAAAAAACGTACCGTTCCAACCTTGAGAAATCAGGCTCCGAGCAAAACATTTCCATTTAATTTATTTTGGACCAAAAGTGATATTTTAATTTGACATGTAATTTGACATGTAAAAAGTATTAATTTGTCGGACCAGAGCTATAATGTTTTGAGATGGTAAGACCCTTACGTCACCTTGTTCAAAATATGAACAAAATCGTATTGTTGCAACCTTGCGAGGCTAGGCTCCGAGCAAAATATTTAAATATAATTTATTTTGGACCAAAAGTGATATTTTATTTTGACATGTAAAAAGTATTAATTTGTCGGATCAAAGCTATATAGTTTTGAAATAGGTAGACCCTTACGTCACTTTTCTTCAAATATGAACAAAATCGTATTGTTGCAACCTAGCGAAATTAGGCTCCGAGCAAAATATTTCCATATAATTTATTTTAGACCAAAAGTGATATTTTAATTTGACATGCAAAAAGTATTAATTTGTCGGATCAGAGATATATGGTTTTGAGATGGTCAGACCCTAACGTCCATTTTCTTCAAATATGAACAAAATCGTATTGTTGCATATTTAGATATATTTAATTTCGCTAGGTTGCAACGGTACGATTTTATTCATATTTGGCGAAAAGTGACGTAAGGGTCTGACTATCTTAAAACCATATAGTTTTGATCCGACAAATTAATACTTTTTACATGTCAAATTAAAATATCACTTTTGGTCCAAAATAAATTACATGGAAATATTTTGCTCGGAGCCTAATTTCGCTAGGTTGCAACGGTACGTTTTTTTTCGTGTGTTTCTTAAATGTGAAATATGTATGTTCCGTCCTATAATTATAATCTGACAAATTTATGAGCCATTTTAAAAATTATTTTACTTCATTTTATTAAATTATAAGATTTATTTTTCGTGTTTTCTGAAATAAAATAATTTTAATAAACATTTTTATTTTTCATATAATAAAATTCGGGGATAACTTCGCATATGATGTCTATTTGTCTATAATATAAAACGGAGCGGGGCTAACTTCACACATGAGTTAGAGGGATATCATTATGTTAGTGTTGCCTGATTAATTTTTTTTAATTTCGGGGATAGAATCCGGGGATAACTTCACATACGTTGTTGTTTGACCTATTTTAACCCTCGAAATAGATAAAACGTCCAAATTTTTACCGTGTACCGCAACTTTATTTGAACCAAATATCGAACGAATGACCCTCCTATCGGAACTATATAACATTTTACAGTCATAAGAAGTCAGGATTTGGCATTCGCTTCCGAAAGCCAGTACAAGTTCTATCAGTGCATTATAAAATGTGAAATTTGAAAACGTCTGCGATTGATTTTTAGAACGGAATAACCTTGATTGCACATAGAAAAATGATCACGTAATATAACATGGTTCTCCCCGGGGTTTTCATCCAAGTGAACGAGTAGAAACTACGTGAAAACGTGTTTTCTACTTAATTTACTAGATCCAGTCGTTGAATATTTATTTGAAATCAATTTAAATAGACGTGGGAACAATTTAATAATCACCGACCATATGGCACAGTGGTTAAATCCTTGGCATTTGGATCGGGAAGTACCGAGTTCGAATACAACTACGACTCGATATCGGTGTAAAAAACTCGTAGGTCAACCCATCCTCCATGTCCAGTACCATAGGCTGGCATGGAGCAATATACAATGATGGTAACGTAAATCAGACCTATAGCCGTACGTCTTCCATTTGGTAAGCAACTGCGTAATGTAGGAAGGAAAGACGAACCGCGAAAGTGTTGTAAGTATTTATAGATAAAAACATTTTATTGGTTTTACCTTGTTCAATAATACAGGACTGGAAATGATCTGAAAATCGTGTAAATCTTGTGCAAACAACATATATTTATTATATTGAAATATATATCAAAAATTTCAAGCACTCGATAAAATCCGTAACTTTGGAAATTATTGTTAATGATGAGAAATATTCTTTTAACCTAATATCGAGATGATGTATTCTAAGGTAAAATTACAATAGTAGGTAACGGTTGGAAAAATGAGTTCGTTGAAACATTGTGGGAAAAGCGTAAAGTAAAGTCGTTATGCTAAGGTCAGAGGGACATGACTTCTGGCGTTAATAGCAGAAACATATTTTTTATGTAGTTATGGGCCTCCGATTCGTATCGAAAGCACCATAAATATTTTAAGAGACCTAGATTTTTTATGACCGTCGGATAAATCATTATAAGATCGATGATGACTTTATATAAGGTTCTGGACCTCTATCAACAGTTTTTCATTGCGTATACTGGTAATAAAAGTAAATTTAAAATTTTGATTACGTTTATTAAATATTTATAAACATTATCGTTCGGAATTTCTAAATCAATAATCGCTGCGTTCCATTGGCATTAGCAAACTGACACCCATATAATTTTATCTCTAAATTAAAGTAAAGTAATTTTACTTAAATTAATATATGTATACAATAATTGGACATGTGCCCCATTGCATACGAGATCACCTTCACCCGTTTTGCGAAACAAATAAAAATTATTGTTTTAACTTCTATGTCAGCGGTTCCTCTACTGCTCCTGATTCGAGTGTCATCATCATATATCCAAAATAAAGTTGGAGCAGTCTGTGGCTATAACAGACTTCATTTTCTGTGTAATCACTTTGACAAGATTTTGGTCTATTATACAAACTAAAAAAATTCGAGTTTTGGATTTAACTTTTGAGAACACTTTTTCTCAAAATCATCTTGACATTATCCATTATAAAATAATAATTGGTATACCATTCAATTTTGAAATTAGCTCTGAGAGGAAACCACAAAATTTACTTCCATTTACTTTCCATTCCAAATTCGACCTTGAAATTATTTTATGATGGATAATACCCGGATCAGTTAAACCCGTTATAAGCGTGACATTTCTACCTTTTACTAAAGAGAGAATAATACGAGCCGGCGTATTTTTTTAGACCTCGCACGCCTTCGGCACAAATGCAGGGTAAACCCGGATTACAGCCTGAAATTGTTCTTGGCGAATCCATAGACTCGGCAGTCCCAGACTAGCCAATTTCAATGTTACCCGAAATTTATTTTGGCCGTTTTGAATGCTTGAGATGGCTCAGTGGTAAGTTTTGTTCTGCAAGCTTTTGTTGGATAATAGTTAACGTAAAACCAGGGTTAGTTTCAACTATATGCGCACAAATTTAATAAGTAGTGGTGCGAAAGAAAAAAGTTAACATGGGATTGTTAGTGTAACCAATACAATCTTCTGTAGTTTATTGAATATTAGTATTTGCGTATCAGACTTTGCTCGGGGCTTTTAATTGTTGCTGGTTTCGCGAGAAACGAAGTCCGCATACTCTCAACGTTAAGGAGTGTGCATGATTCGTTCTTCTTCTCTCGATATTCGTCACTCCAGTGGCCTGCATCTGTGTATGAGGCACAATAGAACGAAACTGTTTCAATAAAAAAATATAAAAACAATAGAACGAAATTGTTTCTATTAGCGAATGGTTCAATACGATTTATGTTTGGAAAGTGAGGTGCATCGACCATGCTCTTAGCATCGAAATAGTAAAGACTTATATTATCTTTTTTATGTTGAAAAGTAGGGTCAGGTCTCATCATTAGGTTCAGATAGGTAGTTTTTTTTATTATATTCAGCACGATAGCCTACGTTATGGTGTATTGTTTCTGGTGTGTGGTAGACGATTCTATTTCTTTATTTCGCATGCATTTTTTCAATCTTCATTTTGTAGTCTTTTAGTAGATTTTATTTCAGAATCCTTTACCACATGCCACAAACAGGTTATGCCAGGTGTGATCTTATTACACACCCGGTTCTCGTAGGCTATCGGCTGAACATTTGCAGTTTAGTTTTTAGTGTATGTTACAAGTAGTAAAAATTTAGACCAGATGCATGTGTTTTTGGTAGAAATTCGATTCAGTAATTCAACAATTTTTTTTGCATGTTTGTTGCTGTTTTGTCACTAACTGCATGTGGCTACCAATCAGTTTTGATTCCTTAAGCAATACAATAAAATATACATATTTTAGTGTGTTAGTTGGAAGCAAAAATTAATGGTAGCTACCCTCTCGCTGATATTCCATCTTCATGCGAAGGGAGGGGAGATATGATCTATTTTTGAAAGTAATCATCATAAAGCTTTAAAAAAATATCTATTTTATGTAAGGAGACTGTCAAATGTTCAATGTTCTTGGTGATTTTTTCGATCACATAAATTTTTCAGTTTTTTCATTTTTTGTTATGAATAAAGGGTCACTGGTAAAAATTTTCTTAGCCAATGATATCAATATGATGTATTTATATTTCTTTCATTGTAATACGTTTATTCACTATCATTATGAACCGCAACAGACCGATATTAAGGTATGCATTTGAGCCAAAAAATGAAGTTTTGCAAAAAATTAGGGTGGCTTTTAAATTATGGAGGTGAGGTTTGTGGCTAATAATCCTGAAAATTTGGACCAAAAGTCTTGGGCTAATTTTTTAACAACTTGACCGAATGTGGCCGGCCGATTTGGCATTTTCAGGTTTTTGGCAAAAATGACACTCCACCCTAATTTTTTGAAATTTTTTTATATGCTATTTGATAGCTGGCATCAATACCTTTCTAACGATATGCACATGTCCGGGGTATGTACCAAATAGGTTCAGCGGTGTGGGCGTGGCCAAAAATGGCCGTTCAGAGGCCGGTCGCGGGCAACATGGCGGCCAAATCAAAAAGTTGTAGAACAAAAGTTGCGTAGATTTTCAAGTAATACAAACCCTGAAAATATGAGATGAAATGCAAGAAGTACGGACAAACAAACATATACCAAAGCAAGATTATATGGTGACGTCATAGAAAAATTTCAAAATGTCATAACTTTGGTCAAAATCATCTGTTTTGGACGTTTGAGGTGTCGTTGAATTGGTATTGTCGTCGACAATCATAATTTGCTAGTTCATTGGAGCACTTTTTGGGGCAGTTATACCTGAAAAACTGATTTTTTGGGGTAATTTTCTGAAGGTCATATCTCCACTCAATGTTGGTAGAAATCCATGCTTTTATATAATATTTGAGTCTACTTTTCAAGACCTTTCCAATGGTATATAACATGATCCTGGCGGCCTCAAAGGGAAAAAGTTCGAAACTAGCTATATATATTCGAGTTCGACTTCCAGCACAGTAGGTGCTTTCGTCACTCGTTTGGACTGCCGTCCAAAGTGATTTTGTATAATGTTACATTACCTGATGAACTATTATATTCAGATGAACTCAGATTTTAATAACATTTAAATATGATTGCTGAATATGAAACAATTGACAAAATAAAATTCTTGAATTTTACTTTGCATAATAACACATGTTTCAATGAATACGCGATGAAATGAATACTACACATATAAATGTACCATTATAAAATTAAAACGGAAGGTAACTATTTGCTTATGATGCAGGAAGAAAAATTTTATCGGTTTCAATTTATTTGCAAATTGTTTCATTTTATTTAGTAAAAATTTTTATTCTATAATTGAAAATGTTTCACTTGATTGCAAATAGTTTCGATAAATTTGCAAAAGGTTTCATTTTGTTTGGGAAAGGTTTCACTTAATTTGCAAATATAGTTGCTTTTAATTTGCAAAAGGTTGCTCTTAACTTGTAATAGGTTTCATTTAATCTGAAAAACCAATATATAAAGTGAAACAAGCATTTCATCTGTTTCGCATTAATTCTAAAATTTGCGCTATCTAATATTCTCTACTTCCGTTTTTTCATATTGAAATATTTATTTATTTATTTATTTTATTTATTTATTTACCAACTCTATACTTTACTTATATACAATCTGGTTACAATTTTAAAAATACATTAATATAGTATACTAAAAATTTAATTAAAAAATAAAAAAAAAAAGTAAAATTAAACAAACATGAAAAATTACCAATAATTTAAAAGAACATTAGACATTAAATTCTTAAATGCATCCCTGGATAGATTAAAGTCGAAAGCCGATCGAACTTTATTAAAAGAAACACTAGATTGATAAACAGGTTCATTTTTACCGTAGTTATGCCTAATATAAGGCAGCTTAATTTGGAAATCTCTAACGCGAAGGGTCCGTAACGGAGTATATATATCGTACAACACCAAAATCTCAGGACAGTCAATTTTAGACACCAACAAGTCTCTAACCAATAACGCGCCAATTTCGATTCTGCGGATAAAGAGCGGCTCAATATTTATTAATTTACATCTACCTCGATACGGTGGGAGTATAAAAGCGGGTAGGTTCCGATCTCTGGGCAACATTCGCAGAGAAAACCTTAAAAAGCGCTTTTGAATACTTTCTATTCGGTCTGAACAGTTACCATAAAACGGATTCCAAATTACTGCACCATATTCCAACAACGAACGCACAAACGAAATATATAATATTTTAATAGAATAAGAATCTTGAAAATCCCTCGAAAACCTTTTAATAAACCCAAGCATGGAATTCGCTTTAGAAATGCAAATATCTATGTGCTTATTGAACGATAAGTTCGACGTAAATGTTATACCTAGATCCATAAACGTATCAACATTATCAATAATATGGCCATCCAGGAAAAAATCAAAACTAGCGGGCGTGATCGTACGGGTAAAACGGATTGTTTTACATTTGGATATATTAAGGGTCAAATTCTGAGCTGTGCACCACATACTGAAATTATTTAAGTCAGATTGCAAGTCCCTTGCGTCATTGGTGCATGAAATGGTGTTAAAAATTTTAATGTCGTCCGCATAGATGAGGATGTCGGAATAACTCAAACAATCCACTACGTCATTGATGAATAATATGAAAAGCATAGGACCCAAATGACTACCTTGAGGCACACCCGAAGTGACATCAATAATTCTGGACGTGAAACCACCAATCTTTACTATCTGAGTTCTGGAATCAAGATAAGATCTGATCCAGTCCAGTGGGAGAAAGCTACAATTCAAGGAATCAATTTATTTTCGATAGTTAAATGTTTCAAGCGTAAAATATTTTTTTTTCATAAATAACGTAATTCAAAATATTTAATAATGCATGTTTACATATTCTAGAAATATTCTAGATATATAATAGCCGTATTCTAGAAATCGGTTGTAATTTCCCCAATCGGAATACAATTTGCTTTGAAATTCTCCATTATTATTCAAATTTTTTGCAGGCTACTTTAAATTTTTTTTTAATTTTTTCTTTTTTTAAATTAAGAAACATACTTGTTTTCCTCCTACTAAGGTAAAAATTCCGACTGGGTAAATCGATTCGATATTATTTGCTTAGTAGGGAGACAAATATTAGTAAACTGGAAAACAAATTTGAAAAAATTATTAAGGTAGAAAAATTCGAATAATAAAGAGAATTTCGAAGCAAATGGTATTCCCTCTCCCTCTCTCTCTCTCTCTCTGGCACTATATTCCCATCAAGGGATTGAGGTTGAGGTTTCATAATCATATTTTCATTTTTTATAGAGAGTGATTAAATTTATTGATCCTAAGCCAGCCGTGAAAATTTTTTCACCACCGGGAATCGAACCCGGGACCTCCGGTCGCTGGAGCAAGCATGCTGACCACTTTGCCACCGGGGCGACAAATGGTATTCCAATTGGGGAAATTTCCACCGATTTCAAGAATACGGCTAATTGGATAAATATTGATTTTTCTTTAATCCCAGTTATTTTGTGTTATTCGTTGACAAATCTTGGTAATTCTTTGTCTTGTTGCGTAAAAATTTGGAATATTCTTACGCAACAAGACAAAGAATTACCAAGATTTGTCAACGAATAATAAGTCTTGCTCAGCGTCAGACTTTTAAAAGTGGGTACGAAAATATTTCTGATATTGAGGAATGCCGGAGAATATATCCCGCAAACTGAATGTCTCTCAAATTTAGACCATAGTGGATCATCCATTCCAAGGTCATCAAGAAATATGAAAAATGCAATTGTTTTATATTGTGTAGATTACGAAAGATTTTTCCAGAAACTAACATTGATAAAATTGATTTTTCCAGAATTTTCTAAAATTTCAATAATTTTTTAATGTTTCTATAAGTATGTTGCTTGAAACAGTGATATTTTTTTAATGATGAATAATATCGTTAGCAGCTGCAAACATAGATTCATATATAAAACATCTTAAAGTACACTCGCAAGCAACTAAATCGCCTCCATCGTCCGCGCGTACAAAAAGGCGGATTTTTTTAAATAGCTTAACCGATTTTCATAAAACAATTTTTTTTGATAGCGTAGTATTTTATCGCTACAAAGACACCTTTATATGGATACTAATCCAGAAAAAGTCGAACATTTGTTGCTTTATTGCAAGAAGGACGCAATCAACAAGAAGTCAGTCGGAGACCACATATCACCCGGTATCAGTGTACATCCGAGAGGGACGATCAATTTGGCTCGCTAGTGGCTCAAAATTAACAGCACGCCACCGCAAAGAGCAACTCGAATTTGTTCGCGAACACATCAATTGGAGCATCGAGCCACAAAAGTTGGTTCTATTCACTGACGAATGCAGAATATGTCTCCATGGTGGTGGTAGAAGAAATCAGTTGCATGGTGTGAGCTGGCATACAACTTGAGAGAAAAACAGGTCTAGTTTTCGAGGAAATCTAGCCACTTAAAGATATATCGAGAATACTCTCTTGAATTATGCAGTACCCAATGCCCGGCGTCACACAACTCGAACCCCTCGACAGTTCATGGTTGAGGTTGGACTCGAGACGATGAAGTGGCCAGCCCTCAGTCCAGACATGAACTCAATTGATCATTTATGCGACGAACTAAAACGCAGAGCCCGAGCCAAAAATCAGGAACCATTTGACATCAGTGACCTCAAGATTGCGTTGAATGAGGATTACAAAGTGCAAGATTTTAAATCAAAATACCTAATGTATGTATCAAGTTTACAATGTATCACGAAGGTGTTTTAACTCTCCTTAATGCTTGTAATCAAAAAATTCTTTGGTTATTAAATAATCATATCATTACAATTAATTGATTTTTTAAGAAATGTTCAGTAAATTATCAACATTTAAAAATACTATGCCTTATTAGTTGTCAAGTGAATAGTTCTGTGGTGTTAACATAAAATATGCACAAGAGTTTAAAACAAAACACTAAATGTATGTATTTTATATTAAAACTGAATTAGATCAATAGAGTTTTGTATTTCGTCTTATCGAAATACAAAACTCTAATGATCGTTTCGTCTTAATCAAAATATTCAATGACCCATTAAATAATCATTACGTGCACGAAGTGAATATTATGAAGTATGTATTACCAAAATAATTACATGCAGGAAGTGAATAGTTACTTTGTTATAACATATAATATGTACATGACATTAAATCAAAATACAATTTTATATCAAAATCTCTTTGTTGATTGCAATCCAAATATTCTTTGGTTTATTAAGTAACAATATTTTTACAAGCACGAAGCGAATATGAATTATTTTTTACTAATAATATTCCGTAAACTACAGGCAATTTAAGTGACCAATACTTATTAAGTGTTTTTAATCATTTATTATACTATATAAACAAAAAATAAATTCGCCAAATTTATTACATGCAGGAAGTAAATAATTATTTTGGTACAACATATAATATGTACTTATATGAGCTTCAATAAAAAGATAATTTTGTTTCAAAATAGAGCTTTATAGTATTTCTTATTGATTGCAATCAAAATATTTATTGGTTTATTAAATAATAATATTATTACAAGCAGGAAGTGAATAAGTCCTTTGTTATAACATATAATATGTGCAAGAGTTTAAATCAAAAAACAATTTTGTATCAAAATTAAAATGGATCATTAGGGATTCAAAATATTCTTTGGTTTATTAAATATCAATAATTTTACATGCACAAAGTGAATATGAATTATTTTTTACAAATAATGTTTAGTAAATTATAGACATTTTAATAGGCCACGACTTCTAGTGTAGTGCGATCTCCCAAGTCTTTGTCAAAATCTTAAAGGTTAACGGGGAACGGCATGAAAATCATTGTAAAAGAGAGGAGACTAAGTATTAATCCATAAAATTGTTTTTATTTTTCTTGGATTTTTTGTTGTAATTTATATATCCTCTATATTGTATTCAAAATCATTAATTTTGGTTGCGTTTTCATTCAAAATTTATTATTAAAAAAGTACTGAACCAATTTTCATGAAAATAGTGCCATTTTAAAGTAAAATCAGGTTTTAAAAAAATGCTAAAAGTTGGAGTCGATTTAGTTGTTCTCGAGTGTATATATCACCTTAAATATGCGGGTTTACTTGCAAATATTTGCTTTTCTTCTCAGCGGTTCCTAAATATATTCTCCCTTAATTGAAAATATTAAAAATTAATAGCAAATAACATTATTTGCCAAACATTAATGTGGAATCTTTACATTTTGATGTACGTGATGATATTTTTGTGTGAGTACACTTGTTCTTTTCTGTGTGTGCGCATAAACAACTCGTAGGCCAGCTGCGAATACTAATTAGTAGTGATTAGTAGTGATACCGCTAAAAACGATCTAACAAGTCGAAATCGATAGAGTTTAACAAATAAAAATTATTTAAATTTTGCGAAGTACGAACCAACTCAAGTACTTTAATCTGTTTCCAATGCATAACTTGACTACTTATCGTACAGAAAAATAAAGATTCAAGCTTTCCAACTCAAAGTGTTAAACATTCATAAAATTGAAAGTTATTATTATTTAGCTTTACATACACATATATTGTCAAATTGCATGAGTCTGTCGAAAATTTTAAATATCGTACAAACGTTTTAAAAACCTCTCAAACGGCTAATCAGATAACAGGCTATAAATTGTATAATCCGGCTCAACGCAAATTAGAACATAATAATCATGTTTTTCATTCTAATCGCACATTAAAAATTGTGTTGTGCGAATAAATATAAACTCGCATGCCGTTTTCTTCACATTTTATTATTTTACCCAAATCATAAAAATAAATTATAATAAATAATTTTAAATTATTTTGTTATGTTTATATAGCAAAAAAAAATCCAAATCAATTATAAAATGATTATAGAATGGTGAACAAGAGCCGGTCTGAAATTATGTAGCCACACACCATTTAACAAACAAGCAATAAAATTTTATATTTTAAACATTACGAGCATTATTTCAATCGGCAAGTGGATCATATTTATTTTCTTGTACATACATTCCGGCATTAATTTCGTATTTTTCTTGTTCGACAATCAATAAATTTAAATTTAATTTTTTCCGCACCCGGGCACAAGTTGCTTTTGTATATTTTTACTAAAATTATGACATTTTATTATTTTTAAACGACCGTGCACTTTACGTGTCTATATTTAATTTGTAAATCGTACGTACACAAAACAGATGAACAACATTGCAACATTAAAATGTCGTTAAAATCCAAAAATGTCTTGTTTTAAATTAAAAATTTACGTTTATTTAACAAATCTACTCGCTCGTTTCCATCCATAAAATCAAACACACGTATACACATCACCATGGTCAATGTGTTTGTTTTTCAGAAAATTCGCTTTGCTGATCAAAAACAATTTATATATAATTTTCCATCAAAGTGTAAATAAAATTTATTTTCACACAGTAGGATATTTTTAGTATTTGGGAAATAAATATAAAGATTTTATTTTTTTATTTGTTTTATTAGTTTTAGTTGTCAACCTTTCACATACGCTACGCGAAACAGTGTGGTATGGCAGGTAGGTACGGATACGGAACGAGAAAAACTTGTCGAAAAATTAACAACATAATTTTGTGTAAAGAAACATAGTAGTAATTAATTTTAAACATGTGATTATAAATAATCGTAAACAGAAGGGACCGAATATTTTGCTATAATATTATTTGTATAGCACAACTCAAAATATTATCAATCGACGTTTAAATTAGACTAAGCTATTGCCTCGTTCCGCTCTAATATGATTTTGAAGTTGAAACCTGTTTCAAGTTCCAGTCGAAGTACCGCACTTCTAATGCCCAATTTGTTCATCATTCCCTCATCGCTGAGATGTTCTAAGAATCGTTAACCAAATTCCATCTAAATTTGTTACCAAAATTTTACTACGTTTTTCTTAAAATTTTCATGATGGGTAATCCGTACCGATTTTTATGGTTTGAAATTTGTTGTCTTAGATCTTAAAGCTTTCAATTATTTTCAAATTAATCGTAAATTTCAAGACGAACTTCGTTAAAATTTGACTAAAATATTGTTTCGTTCCGCTTTTTGAAGTTTAAACGTTTTTCAAGTTCCATACGAAGTACCGCACTTCTATTGGCCAATTTGATCACTATTCCCTCATCATAGTGATGTTTCCAGAATCGTTAACTAAATACCATCTAAATTTGTCACCAAAATATTACTACGTTTTTCTTAAAATTCTCATAATGGTTAGTTAGCCTTACCGATTTTTATGATTTGGAATTTGTTGTCTTATATCTTAAAGCTACCAATTATTTTTGAATTAATCGTAAATTATCGTTGAAACCTATTTCAAGTTTCAGACGAAGTACCGCACTTCTAATGCTCAATTTGTTCATTATTCCCTCATCATAGTGATGTTTCCAGAACCGTTAACCAAATTCCATCTAAATTTGTCACCAAAATCTTATTACGTTTTTCTAAAAATTTTCATAATGGTTAGTTAGCATTACCGATTTTTATGATTTGAAATTTGGTGTCCCTCAGATCTTAAAGCTTTCAATTATTTTTGAATTAATCGTAAATTAAAGTTGAAACCTATTTCAAGTTCCAGACGAAGTACCGCACTTCTAATTACCAATTTGTTCCTTATGTCCACATCATAGTGATGTTCCCAGAATCGTTAACTAAATTTCATCTAAATTTGTCACCAAAATTTTACTAAGTTTTTCGTAAAATTTTCTTGGTGGATTTGTAATTTGTTGTCTTAGATCTGCAAGCTTTCAATTATTTTCGAATTATTCATAAATTCCTAGAAGAACTGCGTTTAAATTTGACTAAAATATTACTTCGTTTCACTTTGGTATGCCTTTGAAGTTCAAAGCTGTGATATTCTAAGAATCGTTAAAGAAATCCTATCTAAATTTGTTACCAAAATTTTACAACGTTTTTCTTAAAATATTCATGATGGTTAGCCTTACCGATTTTTATGGTTTGAAATTTGTTGTCTTAAATCTTAAATCTTTCAAATATTTCGAATTAATCATAAATTCCTAGACGAACTGCGTTCAAATTTGCCTAACATGCTCCTTCGTTCCGCTTAATATGCTTTTGTTTCTAGGTTCAGAAGCAGTACTACACATCCAATTTGATCACTATTCCCTCATCACAGTGATGTTCTAAGAATCGTCAACCAATTCCAAACTTAATTTGTAACCATACTGTGTGTTTCTTAAAATTTTCATGATGGTCAGCTTTGCCGATCTTCATGATTTGAAATTTGTTTTGTTAGATCTTAAATCTTTCCATTATTTTCGAACGATATAGTAATTTCACGAAGATTTGAAACAACTTCACGAAAAAATTAAAAAGAACTCTTGCTTCAATCCGGTTTAATAGGCGTTTGAATTTGTGTCATATTTTTAACGCTCTTGCCAAAATTCCAAAACTATGAATTCAAATTCTAATAAAAATAAATTTTGTGTTTGTACCTAATTGTGGTAGTTTTTAAATTTCAACGCTGATCACAACCAAATTTGGCTGATCACAAACAAATTCTTTAGTTCTTATTACGATTTAGGTGAGTTTTGGATAACGATAAAGCTAAAAAAAATCACGTGTTTCTTAAACGATTTTACTGAAAACTGTTTGCTGAATTTATTTAGATAACAGAACATCTACTTTGGTGGAATTAACTCTCATACACGTACAAATTCAAAAACCAACTTAATACGGAAAAAGCGACAAAATATTCTAATCCGCATATTTCTACTTCTCTAATATCAGATACTGCATTCAATGTCAAAAAAAATTTCATTCATAGACTTACTCACCTCAATCGTCTCAACAAAGTCATATTAGAAATATTTTCATTGCGATTTCGACAAAAAGTAAAAGCAAAGAAAGAAAATCTGAAAAATTTATTTACTGTACTGACAGCAGTACAACAAACTTGACATTGAAAATTACTATTAATAAACTATATTAAATTATTTATACAAACATAAATAACAACAATTTTATATTACGTAACTGGCTACAACATAGCTCGGCGTCGTGACGTCGCTGTGACATGTACGGGTAACACTTTACTAAGCAAACACGTGTGGAGTGTGAAAGCGCTTTATTTACTTTAAACTATACAATCACTACTTATAAAACTATGTACGTCAAAAACTATATTTAACTATGATTTAGCAATGAGATGTGAACATGTGACTGTAAACCGAACAAAAAACTATATAAATGCTAAATTTACAAACAAAAAGCTTTCAAAAGTAGTAAATTATTTGGATTGCTCAGAAGCAAACCGAGAAATTATTATAAAAGTGGCGTCAAAATCCAGTTTGTAATTGTTTATTTCCATTTTTCAATTGGACCAAAATTATTCTAATAAATTTGGCAAAATATAATGGCAGCAAAATTTATTAAATTTGGCCTCTCTATGGCTTCATCATTAAATTCGATTAATAATTACGTGCACTCATTTCCACACGAAAAAATCAACCTGAATAATAATAAAGAACTGCAAATGTATAAAATTAATTAATTGAGTGCGTTAATTTTAATTATCTTTTACCTAATTCGTGATTTTTTTTATTGTGTCTTTACAGAAGAAAAGTTCAACTAAAAGAAAAGACACAAAGAAGGTCCTCGATAAACAAAACAGCAAAACTTCTAGCGGCAAAAGACAAGATTCAAGTAAATATATTAAAATTAAAATTTTTGTTAATTAATATTCTCTAATGTAATATAAATTTTATTAATTTTCAGTTGAGGAGGAAAAGTCTAGTTGTGAAATCAGTTAAATGAAAACCAACCGTGTATAATACTATAAAAATAAAATAAAAATAAACTCATTAAAATTATTTATTTATTTATATAAATATTTATTTAAATTTTTTTGTTTGTTATACATATAATTAAATTAATATTTTTTTTTAAATTAAAAACTACAAATAAAACAAATTTAATTTTATTTTACGATATACATAATTTATTTTTGTATTTAATATATATTATATAATATATTTATTTAATTTATTATAATTACTAATTAATTATAATATTTTATATTTTTTAAAATATAATGAAAATTAAAAGAAAATTATTAAACCAACTGTCGCGCAAGCAAGAGAAAATGAAATAAATTTTATTTTTTTATATAGAAAAACAATCAAACGATTTTGCATTAATTTAATTTATAAAATAACTTTTATTTATTTTAAAATTTATAACTGGATAAGAACCACTCATGTGACATGGCGCCAAAAAATGATGCAATACTATAGATTTTACATTACTTGTGGACGCCTGTAACGCGGATGAGGATAACATGTGTTTCATACTGTTGATAGTCGATGATTTGTTGTTTTGTGCGATAATTGGCCCTGTGAAATAAAATAAAACGTTATTAATTATTAAATTTAGTAACCGGTGTATCCCCGATCAAATCGCAAGTTGTGAGGATATGATATTATGTTAATAGATTTTTGTACATCAGACGTCATAAAAAATTTGTTTTTTAAGAGTTTATCACGATTTATTAAGTTCTTGTTCATCGCAAACAATCGAAAACATTTTATTGTTGAAATTCCGGTTCAAAATGATTATAGGTAATGAGAATAATATATTGAGTAAGAAACTAACGGTAGGTTGTCTCGGGAAAGCTCCGTTATTGAAAGTTTCGTATATTGAAATCCGGTTAAATTTTGTAATCGAACGTGGGTTGCAAGCAACTGAGACGACATCTTGCAACAAATCAAACACCTCTGTACTCAGAATTACATAATTAATTCAAAATAACCGAAAATTGGTGAATCTGTGACAATAGATTTTATCCGTTCAAAATCAGTAAGGCTAGCCATCAGGGATTTTTGCAAAAAAACGAAAACATTTTATTGTTGAAATTCCACTTCAAAATGATTATAGGTAATGAGAATAATATATTGAGTAAGAAACTAACGGTAGGTTGCATCGGGAGAGCTCCGTTATTGAAAGTTTCGTATATTGAAATCCGGTTGAATTTTGTAATCGAACGTGGGTTGCAAGCAACTGAGACGACATCTTGCAACAAATCAAACACCTCTGTACTCAGAATTACATAAATAATTTAAAATAACCGAAAATTGGTGAATCTGTGACAATAGATTTTATCCGTTCAAAATCAGTAAGGCTAACCATCAGGGATTTTCGCAAAAAAAACGAAAACATTTTATTGTTGAAATTCCGCTTCAAAATGATTATAGGTAATGAGAATAATATATTGAGTAAGAAACTAACGGTAGGTTGCATCGGGAAAGCTCCGTTATTGAAAGTTTCGTATATTGAAATCCGGTTGAATTTTGTAATCGAACGTGGGTTGCAAGCAACTGAGACGACATCTTGCAACAAATCAAACACCTCTGTACTCAGAATTACATAAATAATTTAAAATAACCGAAAATTGGTGAATCTGTGACAATAGATTTTATCCGTTCAAAATCAGTAAGGCTAACCATCAGGGATTTTCGCAAAAAAAACGAAAACATTTTATTGTTGAAATTCCGCTTCAAAATGATTATAGGTAATGAGAATAATATATTGAGTAAGAAACTAACGGTAGGTTGCATCGGGAAAGCTCCGTTATTGAAAGTTTCGTATATTGAAATCCGGTTGAATTTTGTAATCGAACGTGGGTTGCAAGCAACTGAGACGACATCTTGCAACAAATCAAACACCTCTGTACTCAGAATTACATAAATAATTTAAAATAACCGAAAATTGGTGAATCTGTGACAATAGATTTTATCCGTTCAAAATCAGTAAGGCTAACCATCAGGGATTTTCGCAAAAAAAACGAAAACATTTTATTGTTGAAATTCCGCTTCAAAATGATTATAGGTAATGAGAATAATATATTGAGTAAGAAACTAACGGTAGGTTGCATCGGGAAAGCTCCGTTATTGAAAGTTTCGTATATTGAAATCCGGTTGAATTTTGTAATCGAACGTGGGTTGCAAGCAACTGAGACGACATCTTGCAACAAATCAAACACCTTTTAGAAGATTTAGTTGTTCTATGTTGAAGTTATATAATTATAACTTATTTTAACCGTTCGGCATCAGCTCTTCTATGCTGATGTATAATGCGGGACAGCACTCTTTATTACTAATCACTTATGTATTTTTGATTAATAAATTTACACATTTTATTTAATTAATTATACATGCTTTTTATTTTTATCAATTAATAAATTTTTCATTTTAACAAATTAAATATTTAAGAGTTAGCAGAAATATAACTTTATACAATTTGTGTCTTAACTATTTCTCCTGTTTTTATTATATGGAATCTATTACCATATGCTATGAAAATTTATAATAAACTCTTGTGTTGAAAATTTAAAACAAAACTTATATACTAATTTTTCTGGTATACAACCTGGCTAAGGACTCTATGTTTCAGCAGTTCAACTAAGGCCAGATTGTATACCAATTATAACAATTATACCATTTAAACTTCTCCACAAAACGCATCCATTACACCATTTCGAATTGTCACAAATTAGACATTTCTTACCCGATAATATGTCAAAACAAACAACAACAACAACTCAAACAACAAGGTAAATAATTTAATTATAAAAAATAAAACTTAATGGAAATAATTACAAAGTTTAATGAATTTATTTTTATATTAATATTTACATAGATATGCGACAACGAGAAAATGATACACCCACATACACTCCCCTTCCAGTGGAATTTAAGAAAATTGGTAAGTATTAAATTTCACGATACGAAGTCTGTGGTTTCTTAATTTTTAAATCGAACTGGTAGTTTAATTACACGACCATGCCTTGATAACACCTCTCTTGGTTCACTACTAACTTGCACATGCTGATCGAAAACTACTTTCTTTTTAGCTTTTGGAGTTTCTGAATTAACCCCCTCATCGGCTTTCCCATCAACATCCCATGACAGATTAGTCGCTAATGGCTGATTGCTGAACAACTCATCATTATTTTCGGAATAACAAGGTTTGAGTCTATCTATCGAAATATTAACTTTTTTACCTTTAATTTCTAGCTCAAAAAATTTTGTATCCCTGTTTGAAATTTTAAAAGGACCGGTATATGGAGGCTGAAGTGCTCTTTTGACTGCATCGGTACGTATAAACACATGAGAGCAATCCTCCAATTTTTTGTTAATGAAAAATTTCTCCTTTGAATGTCGAGATGCGTTTACCGGTTTTAATTCTTCAAAATGTTTTTTTAGATTACTCACGAATTCGGACTGTGGAATCGAAGTATTTGGAGGTTCCATAAACTGCCCAGGAACTCTAACCGCACTTCCATACACCAACTCTACAGGAGTAGATTGTAACTCTTCATTAAACGAGGTACGTAAACCTAATAAAACGAGTGGTAAAATGTCCGTCCAATCCGTTCTGTTATGACACATAATCGCTGCTTTTAATGTCCTATGCCAACGCTCAATCATACCGTTGCACTTAGGATTATACGCTGTAGTACGTCTTCTTTCAAATCCTAATAAATGTGACAATTCTGTAAACAGATTCGCTTCGAACTGCGAACCTTGATCTGTTACGACAAAATTTGGAACACCAAACCTAGCTATCCAATTTGAATAAAAAGCATTTGCCACCGTATTTGCCATGATATCTGGTATTGGAATTGCCTCCGCCCAGCGAGTATACCTATCAATCATGGTTAAGCAGTATTTATGATTATTGGATATGGGTAATGGTCCAACTAGATCAATATGCACTTCTGAAAACCTTTCCTTTGTCACTTCGAAATTACCTATTGGTGCTTGTGTGTGTCTTGATACTTTGGATATTTGACACGCCAAACATGCTTGTGCCAATTCCTTAATATCCTTTTTTAATGACGGCCACACTACATGTTTAGACACTAATTTGACCGAAGCTTTTATTCCCGGGTGCGACAGATTGTGTAGCGACTCAAATACCTTCCTCCTCCATTCTCTTGGTATGAAAGGTCTTGCTTGTCCCGTCGATATGTCACAGTAAATGAAATGTTCTGTATTGAAAGCTAACGGTCGTCTTACTAAATTTAGTCCAGAGTTCTCGTCTTGTAGTATGTCATTCAGTTCCGAGTCTTGTAATTGATCTGTAGCCAGTTTGTTATAGTCAATAGTCTCGTGAATGTCAATTAGCTCAACTCTAGATAATGCATCAGCTACAACGTTGTCTGTACCCGTTATATGTCTCAGGTCCGTTGTAAATTGTCCAATAAAGTCTAGTTGACGTCTTTGTCTTGGTGATGCTTTGTCTAAATTTTGTTTAAATGCGTAAATGAGGGGTTTGTGGTCCGTAATGAGGATGAAATTTCGTCCCTCGAGAAAGAATCGGAAGTATTTTACACCTAAATAGGCCGCTAACAACTCCCGATCGTAGGTACTGTATTTTTTTTGTGTTTCGGTTAACCTGACAGAATAAAAACCCAGTGGTTGCCAAACTTCATCAATTAATTGTTGCATAACTGCCCCTACTGCTGTGTCGGAAGCATCTACCATAATTGATAACTTTGCTGACATGTCTGGATGAGCTAGAAGGGTGGCATCACTTAACTTGAATTTACATTTTTCAAACGCTAATTTCGACTCTTCTGTCCAAACGATTGGTATTTTACTATTCTTTTTGTAACCTTTTAAAAAGTCATTTAAAATGGCCTGGTCATGTGCTGCAGAAGGAATAAATCTTCTGTAGAAATTAATCATTCCTAGAAAACGTTTTAATTGCTGGACAATGACTGGCTGCGGAAAATTACGAATTATTTCTACTCTATCTGGAGATGGTAAAATTCCTTTCCTATTTACGAAATGTCCCAAAAAAGCAATTTCTTCTTGCGCGAATACACATTTATCCATTTTAATAACTAGCCCATTTTCGGCTAAACGTTGGAAAACTTGTTCAACATGACATAAATGCTCATCCAATGAAGCGGATGCAATTAAAATGTCGTCTAGATACACGAAACAGAATGACAGTCCCCTTAAAACCGAATGCATTAATCGTTGGAACGATTGTGCTGCATTCCGAAGACCGAATGTCATTCTATTGAATTCGTAAAGACCGAATGGTGTTGCTATAGCTGTTTTGTGTACATCTCGTGGTTCAATTGGGATTTGGTGGTAAGCACGTACCAAATCAATAGTTGAAAATACCGTACAACCAGCAAGTTGAAACGAGAAGTCCTGAAGATGCGGTACTGGATAATTATCGGGAATGGTCACATTATTCAACGCCCTGTAATCCCCACAGGGTCTCCACTCACCGTTTTTCTTAGGTACCAAATGCAGAGGACTGGCCCACTCACTTTTGCTAGGTCGACAAATTCCTTGCTCCATCATACTTTCGAAGTGTTCCCTCGCTATTTGTAACTTATCGGGAGCCAAACGCCTTGTTTTGCACATAACTGGTTGCCCGTTTGTTTCCAAACAGTGTGTAACATTATGCTTAGGTGTATTCATATTGCCTGTTTCCCGAGTAATTATTTCATATTTTTTTAACAATTCGTTGATTTCTGGATTAATTTTGCTTTTATCTAACAGGGCTAACGAAGGACTTGAATTACTTGTAATGGATCCAACTGAATATAAATTTGTAACCGGATCAATTAATTTACCCTTTCTAATATCAACTACTAAACCTGTTGCTTTTAAAAAATCTGCCCCGATTATTGGCATAGACACATCAGCAACTATGAAGGACCATTTGAACACCCTACGTAAACCGATATTTAGTGAAATTGTCTTCGTTCCGTAGGCCTTAATTTTGGTACCATTGGCTGCATATAAGTGAAAATCGGGTTCATTAACCTTTTTGTTACTGAAATTTGCTGGCAAAACGGAAACGTCTGCGCCAGTGTCTACCAAAAATTTTCTTTTAGAATTTTGATCCAAAATAAGTAGACGATTTGCACAAATTTCATCAACATACGTCTCAAAATGCTGACTAGAATTTAGTTTTTTGACTTTTGAGATTTTACAACAATAAACTTATCGTGAAAACGACAACCTGAAACACACTTCGTTGCCTTATCTTTAAAACGTCGATGATAGAAACATTCGGTTTCATCATACGTTCGTTCTCTAGATTTTGACGAATTTCTAGCTGTGTTATGCGGACTACGAGTTCTTCGTGTTGTGCTACGTGAGGCGGATACTTCCATTATAATATCCTTACGGAACTTACACAACATCTCATGCAACTCTTCTTTTGTCGACGATGATTCTTTTTGCTGGCTTGTGTATGATTTGTCACTTATTTCCATTACGTGCTGCTGTGACATGGTTTCAATTAATGCGTCCGCTCGTTCTGCCAACTTTTCTAATGAAACGTCATTTTCAAACGGGACTAATACCAACTGTACCTGCTGCGGTAACCTTTGCAACCATAATCGCTTAACCGTGCCTTCTTCAAAATGCTCTCCTGCATTCATATGCATTTGCTCCAGCAATTGTGATGGTTTCTGGTCTTCTAACCTTAGTCCGTGCAACAAATTATTTAATTTTGATCGTTCTGATTCTCCTAAAACTTTAATTACTTCCTGCTTAAAAAACGTATAAGGTTGTTTTCCCTTATTTTTTATAATAAGATTGGCAAATTTATTATGCAACCTAGCATCTAATGCACCAACCGCATGTGAATACCTCGTAGTCTCTGTAACGATGTTTGCTACCTGGAACTGCTGTTCCAAAATAGCAAACCAGACCTCGGGATTCTGTGCATATAAAGGTTGGGGTGGCTTAAAAGCTACATGTGCAATCTCTTTTTGCGAAATATTTTTTGCCGTTTTACTTTCGTTATCTACAATATTTTCACTACCAGAGTTGCCACTAGAAGATGCTTCCGAAGCATGGGAATCTTTCAACTGTGCATTTAGCACGATTCGAACCTGATCTTGCACTAGTGAACACAATTGTTCACGAGTCAACGTGATCATTTCGTTACTAGAAAATAAAAGATTTTGCCTATCAGAGGAGTGTACATAGGTGGAATTCGTTTCCTCGTCGTCGGTATTGATACCACGCACAACGAAACGAAAAAAGAAACTTAAAAGTAGAAAAAAGGATGAACAAACAAAAAAAACGCAAGAAATACTGAACATTGTGATTATTTGAATAATTTTAATTTTTTATTTATTTTTTAAATAATTTTTAAATATTTTTTAATTTAATTTTTTTTTTTTTTTTAAAAATAATTTTTATTTTTGTAATTTTTAGACGACGCAAAAAAATGGTGCAAAAATGGAGTACGTTTTATAAAGAATAAATAAATGGTACTTACAATTTTAAATTTATCGTCTTATTATACGGGATGATTGGAAAAACTCCCGGCTGCTTACAAACAATGTTTCCTCTTTGAAGCGGATTTTATTTAATACAGCTATGTTTAACGGGTGATCCGGTGAATGCCTGTTGCTGCTTCGCCAAACCAATGCTCCCTTCTAATTTGCGGTTGATTTATTAGTTGCTCGTTTATCTGGTGAATACATAGACGGCAAACTGCTTCCTCGGAACATATAATATTTTTTAAAATTTTAGTTATCCAAAAATTTTACGGATGACTTGTAGTATTTTGCGTTGGCTAATAAGTATTAGCTGCTGCCCCCGGGGAACTATAATATCACGTCGGGGTCACCAATTTAGAAGATTTAGTTGTTCTATGTTGAAGTTATATAATTATAACTTATTTTAACCGTTCGGCATCAGCTCTTCTATGCTGATGTATAATGCGGGACAGCACTCTTTATTACTAATCACTTATGTATTTTTGATTAATAAATTTACACATTTTATTTAATTAATTATACATGCTTTTTATTTTTATCAATTAATAAATTTTTCATTTTAACAAATTAAATATTTAAGAGTTAGCAGAAATATAACTTTATACAATTTGTGTCTTAACTATTTCTCCTGTTTTTATTATATGGAATCTATTACCATATGCTATGAAAATTTATAATAAACTCTTGTGTTGAAAATTTAAAACAAAACTTATATACTAATTTTTCTGGTATACAACCTGGCTAAGGACTCTATGTTTCAGCAGTTCAACTAAGGCCAGATTGTATACCAATTATAACAATTATACCATTTAAACTTCTCCACAAAACGCATCCATTACACCATTTCGAATTGTCACAAATTAGACATTTCTTACCCGATAATATGTCAAAACAAACAACAACAACAACTCAAACAACAAGGTAAATAATTTAATTATAAAAAATAAAACTTAATGGAAATAATTACAAAGTTTAATGAATTTATTTTTATATTAATATTTACATAGATATGCGACAACGAGAAAATGATACACCCACAACCTCTGTACTCAGAATTACATAAATAATTTAAAATAACCGAAAATTGGTGAATCTGTGACAATAGATTTTATCCGTTCAAAATCAGTAAGGCTAACCATCAGGGATTTTCGCAAAAAAAACGAAAACATTTTATTGTTGAAATTCCGCTTCAAAATGATTATAGGTAATGAGAATAATATATTGAGTAAGAAACTAACGGTAGGTTGCATCGGGAAAGCTCCGTTATTGAAAGTTTCGTATATTGAAATCCGGTTGAATTTTGTAATCGAACGTGGGTTGCAAGCAACTGAGACGACATCTTGCAACAAATCAAACACCTCTGTACTCAGAATTACATAAATAATTTAAAATAACCGAAAATTGGTGAATCTGTGACAATAGATTTTATCCGTTCAAAATCAGTAAGGCTAACCATCAGGGATTTTCGCAAAAATAACGAAAACATTTTATTGTTGAAATTCCGCTTCAAAATGATTATAGGTAATGAGAATAATATATTGAGTAAGAAACTAACGGTAGGTTGCATCGGGAAAGCTCCGTTATTGAAAGTTTCGTATATTGAAATCCGGTTGAATTTTGTAATCGAACGTGGGTTGCAAGCAACTGAGACGACATCTTGCAACAAATCAAACACCTCTGTACTCAGAATTACATAAATAATTTAAAATAACCGAAAATTGGTGAATCTGTGACAATAGATTTTATCCGTTCAAAATCAGTAAGGCTAACCATCAGGGATTTTCGCAAAAAAAACGAAAACATTTTATTGTTGAAATTCCGCTTCAAAATGATTATAGGTAATGAGAATAATATATTGAGTAAGAAACTAACGGTAGGTTGCATCGGGAAAGCTCCGTTATTGAAAGTTTCGTATATTGAAATCCGGTTGAATTTTGTAATCGAACGTGGGTTGCAAGCAACTGAGACGACATCTTGCAACAAATCAAACACCTCTGTACTCAGAATTACATAAATAATTTAAAATAACCGAAAATTGGTGAATCTGTGACAATAGATTTTATCCGTTCAAAATCAGTAAGGCTAACCATCAGGGATTTTCGCAAAAAAAACGAAAACATTTTATTGTTGAAATTCCACTTCAAAATGATTATAGGTAATGAGAATAATATATTGAGTAAGAAACTAACGGTAGGTTGCATCGGGAAAGCTCCGTTATTGAAAGTTTCGTATATTGAAATCCGGTTGAATTTTGTAATCGAACGTGGGTTGCAAGCAACTGAGACGACATCTTGCAACAAATCAAACACCTCTGTACTCAGAATTACATAAATAATTTAAAATAACCGAAAATTGGTGAATCTGTGACAATAGATTTTATCCGTTCAAAATCAGTAAGGCTAACCATCAGGGATTTTCGCAAAAAAAACGAAAACATTTTATTGTTGAAATTCCGCTTCAAAATGATTATAGGTAATGAGAATAATATATTGAGTAAGAAACTAACGGTAGGTTGCATCGGGAAAGCTCCGTTATTGAAAGTTTCGTATATTGAAATCCGGTTGAATTTTGTAATCGAACGTGGGTTGCAAGCAACTGAGACGACATCTTGCAACAAATCAAACACCTCTGTACTCAGAATTACATAAATAATTTAAAATAACCGAAAATTGGTGAATCTGTGACAATAGATTTTATCCGTTCAAAATCAGTAAGGCTAACCATCAGGGATTTTCGCAAAAAAAACGAAAACATTTTATTGTTGAAATTCCGCTTCAAAATGATTATAGGTAATGAGAATAATATATTGAGTAAGAAACTAACGGTAGGTTGCATCGGGAAAGCTCCGTTATTGAAAGTTTCGTATATTGAAATCCGGTTAAATTTTGTAATCGAACGTGGGCTGCAAGCAACTGAGACGACATCTTGCAACAAATCAAACACCTCTGTACTCAGAATTACATAAATAATTTAAAATAACCGAAAATTGGTGAATCTGTGACAATAGATTTTATCCGTTCAAAATCAGTAAGGCCAACCATCAGGGATTTTCGCAAAAAAACGAAAACATTTTATTGTTGAAATTCCGCTTCAAAATGATTATAGGTAATGAGAATAATATATTGAGTAAGAAACTAACGGTAGGTTGCATCGGGAAAGCTCCGTTATTGAAAGTTTCGTACATTGAAATCCGGTTGAATTTTGTAATCGAACGTGGGTTGCAAGCAACTGAGACGACATCTTGCAACAAATCAAACACCTCTGTACTCAGAATTACATAAATAATTTAAAATAACCGAAAATTGGTGAATCTGTGACAATAGATTTTATCCGTTCAAAATCAGTAAGGCTAACCATCAGGGATTTTCGCAAAAAAAACGAAAACATTTTATTGTTGAAATTCCGCTTCAAAATGATTATAGGTAATGAGAATAATATATTGAGTAAGAAACTAACGGTAGGTTGCATCGGGAAAGCTCCGTTATTGAAAGTTTCGTATATTGAAATCCGGTTGAATTTTGTAATCGAACGTGGGTTGCAAGCAACTGAGACGACATCTTGCAACAAATCAAACACCTCTGTACTCAGAATTACATAAATAATTTAAAATAACCGAAAATTGGTGAATCTGTGACAATAGATTTTATCCGTTCAAAATCAGTAAGGCTCATCAGGGATTTTCGCAAAAAAAACGAAAACATTTTATTGTTGAAATTCCGCTTCAAAATGATTATAGGTAATGAGAATAATATATTGAGTAAGAAACTAACGGTAGGTTGCATCGGGAAAGCTCCGTTATTGAAAGTTTCGTATATTGAAATCCGGTTGAATTTTGTAATCGAACGTGGGTTGCAAGCAACTGAGACGACATCTTGCAACAAATCAAACACCTCTGTACTCAGAATTACATAAATAATTTAAAATAACCGAAAATTGGTGAATCTGTGACAATAGATTTTATCCGTTCAAAATCAGTAAGGCTAACCATCAGGGATTTTCGCAAAAAAAACGAAAACATTTTATTGTTGAAATTCCGCTTCAAAATGATTATAGGTAATGAGAATAATATATTGAGTAAGAAACTAACGGTAGGTTGCATCGGGAAAGCTCCGTTATTGAAAGTTTCGTATATTGAAATCCGGTTGAATTTTGTAATCGAACGTGGGTTGCAAGCAACTGAGACGACATCTTGCAACAAATCAAACACCTCTGTACTCAGAATTACATAAATAATTTAAAATAACCGAAAATTGGTGAATCTGTGACAATAGATTTTATCCGTTCAAAATCAGTAAGGCTAACCATCAGGGATTTTCGCAAAAAAAACGAAAACATTTTATTGTTGAAATTCCGCTTCAAAATGATTATAGGTAATGAGAATAATATATTGAGTAAGAAACTAACGGTAGGTTGCATCGGGAAAGCTCCGTTATTGAAAGTTTCGTATATTGAAATCCGGTTAAATTTTGTAATCGAACGTGGGTTGCAAGCAACTGAGACGACATATTGCGACAAATTAAACGCTGCTCTACTCAGAATTACATAATCAATTCAAGATAACCGAAAATTGGTGAATCTGTGACAATAGATTTTATCCGTTCAAAATCAGTAAGGCTAACCATCAGGGATTTTCGCAAAAAAAACGAAAACATTTTATTGTTGAAATTCCGCTTCAAAATGATTATAGGTAATGAGAATAATATATTGAGTAAGAAACTAACGGTAGGTTGCATCGGGAAAGCTCCGTTATTGAAAGTTTCGTATATTGAAATCAGGTTGAATTTTGTAATCGAACGTGGGTTGCAAGCAACTGAGACGACATCTTGCAACAAATCAAACACCTCTGTACTCAGAATTACATAAATAATTTAAAATAACCGAAAATTGGTGAATCTGTGACAATAGATTTTATCCGTTCAAAATCAGTAAGGCTAACCATCAGGGATTTTCGCAAAAAAAACGAAAACATTTTATTGTTGAAATTCCGCTTCAAAATGATTATAGGTAATGAGAATAATATATTGAGTAAGAAACTAACGGTAGGTTGCATCGGGAAAGCTCCGTTATTGAAAGTTTCGTATATTGAAATCCGGTTAAATTTTGTAATCGAACGTGGGTTGCAAGCAACTGAGACGACATATTGCGACAAATTAAACGCTGCTCTACTCAGAATTACATAATCAATTCAAGATAACCGAAAATTGGTGAATCTGTGACAATAGATTTTATCCGTTCAAAATCAGTAAGGCTAACCATCAGGGATTTTCGCAAAAAAAACGAAAACATTTTATTGTTGAAATTCCGCTTCAAAATGATTATAGGTAATGAGAATAATATATTGAGTAAGAAACTAACGGTAGGTTGCATCGGGAAAGCTCCGTTATTGAAAGCACAAATAATCATGATAAAAAAACCAGACAAACCAGCCGAGCAAATGGGATCATACAGGCCGATCTCTTTGTTACCTACTATTTCAAAGTTGTTTGAGAAATTGTTATTGAAACGACTAAAACCAATGATCATTATACCTGATTTCCAGTTTGGATTCAGGAATAAACATTCGACAATTGATCAAGTTCATCGCGTGACTGCAAAGATAGAACAAGCACTAGAAGAGAAGAAATATTGCCCTGCCGTATTTCTAGATGTATCACAGGCTTTCGATAGAGTGTGGCATGAGGGTCTTATCCACAAGATAAGTAAATTAGTGCCAGAAAATTACTGCCAATTGCTCGAGTCGTATCTCTCCAAACGAATATTTAGAGTATCACATGAAGAAACATGCTCTAACTTTTACCCAGCCATAGCAGGGGTGCCCCAGGGTAGCGTATTAGGACCCATCCTATATCTACTTTACACTTCTGATATACCGACAACGGAAACAACCTTCATCGGAACTTTTGCTGATGATACCGCAGTATTGGCATCAAGCGAATCGCAGAACCAAGCAGTAGAATACTTACAGCAAGCACTCGATAGAATCAGCCAATGGACCAGGGATTGGAAAATAAAGCTTAACGAGCTGAAATCAGTACACGTAACTTACACGTTGCGGCGCAAAAATAGCAACATCCATACATTTCTCAATGGGGTACAAATTCCCCAAGCTGAATCTGCTAAATATCTTGGATTGCATCTCGACTCAAGATTGAACTGGAAATATCACATTAGACAAAAAGCAGAGCAAATGAAAATAAAACAACGTGAGATGTACTGGCTAATAGGAAGACATTCTAAGCTTACCCTGTACTGTAAACGCCTGATCTACGAATCGATAATTAAACCAATTTGGACGTATGGTATCCAACTCTGGGGCTGTACTAAACAATCAAATCGTTTAATTATTCAACGTTGCCAAAACAAATTTCTACGAACAATAACGAATGCTTACCGCTACGTAACCAACGAGGAATTACACAACGACCTAAACGTTAAATGGATTGATGAAGTGATTCAGGAGTTTGCCATCAAACATGAAAGAAGATTACTGCAACATACCAACAGTGAAGCAATACAACTTCTTGACATAACACTAGAACTGAGACGCCTTAAAAGAATTAAACCGCACGAGCTGGTCATCTAATAAATAAAGATTCATTATTGGGAGCAGCATATTGATTGCTTGTAAACCCACACTCGCTCCACTTATTAGTTTCAAATAAGTGCGTTATCATCATTAGTAATAAATTATCATGTGATAAGATTGTACTATTTAAATAAATAAAAAAAAAAAAAAAATTGAAAGTTTCGTATATTGAAATCCGGTTGAATTTTGTAATCGAACGTGGGTTGCAAGCAACTGAGACGACATCTTGCAACAAATCAAACACCTCTGTACTCAGAATTACATAAATAATTTAAAATAACCGAAAATTGGTGAATCTGTGACAATAGATTTTATCCGTTCAAAATCAGTAAGGCTAACTAACCATCAGGGATTTTCGCAAAAAAAACGAAAACATTTTATTGTTGAAATTCCGCTTCAAAATGATTATAGGTAATGAGAATAATATATTGAGTAAGAAACTAACGGTAGGTTGCATCGGGAAAGCTCCGTTATTGAAAGTTTCGTATATTGAAATCCGGTTGAATTTTGTAATCGAACGTGGGTTGCAAGCAACTGAGACGACATCTTGCAACAAATCAAACACCTCTGTACTCAGAATTACATAAATAATTTAAAATAACCGAAAATTGGTGAATCTGTGACAATAGATTTTATCCGTTCAAAATCAGTAAGGCTCATCAGGGATTTTCGCAAAAAAAACGAAAACATTTTATTGTTGAAATTCCGCTTCAAAATGATTATAGGTAATGAGAATAATATATTGAGTAAGAAACTAACGGTAGGTTGCATCGGGAAAGCTCCGTTATTGAAAGTTTCGTATATTGAAATCCGGTTGAATTTTGTAATCGAACGTGGGTTGCAAGCAACTGAGACGACATCTTGCAACAAATCAAACACCTCTGTACTCAGAATTACATAAATAATTTAAAATAACCGAAAATTGGTGAATCTGTGACAATAGATTTTATCCGTTCAAAATCAGTAAGGCTAACCATCAGGGATTTTCGCAAAAAAAACGAAAACATTTTATTGTTGAAATTCCGCTTCAAAATGATTATAGGTAATGAGAATAATATAGAGTAAGAAACTAACGGTAGGTTGCATCGGGAAAGCTCCGTTATTGAAAGTTTCGTATATTGAAATCCGGTTGAATTTTGTAATCGAACGTGGGCTGCAAGCAACTGAGACGACATCTTGCAACAAATCAAACACCTCTGTACTCAGAATTACATAAATAATTTAAAATAACCGAAAATTGGTGAATCTGTGACAATAGATTTTATCCGTTCAAAATCAGTAAGGCTAACCATCAGGGATTTTCGCAAAAAAAACGAAAACATTTTATTGTTGAAATTCCGCTTCAAAATGATTATAGGTAATGAGAATAATATATTGAGTAAGAAACTAACGGTAGGTTGCATCGGGAAAGCTCCGTTATTGAAAGTTTCGTATATTGAAATCCGGTTGAATTTTGTAATCGAACGTGGGTTGCAAGCAACTGAGACGACATCTTGCAACAAATCAAACACCTCTGTACTCAGAATTACATAAATAATTTAAAATAACCGAAAATTGGTGAATCTGTGACAATAGATTTTATCCGTTCAAAATCAGTAAGGCTAACCATCAGGGATTTTCGCAAAAAAAACGAAAACATTTTATTGTTGAAATTCCGCTTCAAAATGATTATAGGTAATGAGAATAATATATTGAGTAAGAAACTAACGGTAGGTTGCATCGGGAAAGCTCCGTTATTGAAAGTTTCGTATATTGAAATCCGGTTGAATTTTGTAATCGAACGTGGGTTGCAAGCAACTGAGACGACATCTTGCAACAAATCAAACACCTCTGTACTCAGAATTACATAAATAATTTAAAATAACCGAAAATTGGTGAATCTGTGACAATAGATTTTATCCGTTCAAAATCAGTAAGGCTAACCATCAGGGATTTTCGCAAAAAAAACGAAAACATTTTATTGTTGAAATTCCGCTTCAAAATGATTATAGGTAATGAGAATAATATATTGAGTAAGAAACTAACGGTAGGTTGCATCGGGAAAGCTCCGTTATTGAAAGTTTCGTATATTGAAATCCGGTTGAATTTTGTAATCGAACGTGGGTTGCAAGCAACTGAGACGACATCTTGCAACAAATCAAACACCTCTGTACTCAGAATTACATAAATAATTTAAAATAACCGAAAATTGGTGAATCTGTGACAATAGATTTTATCCGTTCAAAATCAGTAAGGCTAACCATCAGGGATTTTCGCAAAAAAAACGAAAACATTTTATTGTTGAAATTCCGCTTCAAAATGATTATAGGTAATGAGAATAATATATTGAGTAAGAAACTAACGGTAGGTTGCATCGGGAAAGCTCCGTTATTGAAAGTTTCGTATATTGAAATCCGGTTGAATTTTGTAATCGAACGTGGGTTGCAAGCAACTGAGACGACATCTTGCAACAAATCAAACACCTCTGTACTCAGAATTACATAAATAATTTAAAATAACCGAAAATTGGTGAATCTGTGACAATAGATTTTATCCGTTCAAAATCAGTAAGGCTAACCATCAGGGATTTTCGCAAAAAAAACGAAAACATTTTATTGTTGAAATTCCGCTTCAAAATGATTATAGGTAATGAGAATAATATAGAGTAAGAAACTAACGGTAGGTTGCATCGGGAAAGCTCCGTTATTGAAAGTTTCGTATATTGAAATCCGGTTGAATTTTGTAATCGAACGTGGGTTGCAAGCAACTGAGACGACATCTTGCAACAAATCAAACACCTCTGTACTCAGAATTACATAAATAATTTAAAATAACCGAAAATTGGTGAATCTGTGACAATAGATTTTATCCGTTCAAAATCAGTAAGGCTAACCATCAGGGATTTTCGCAAAAAAAACGAAAACATTTTATTGTTGAAATTCCACTTCAAAATGATTATAGGTAATGAGAATAATATATTGAGTAAGAAACTAACGGTAGGTTGCATCGGGAAAGCTCCGTTATTGAAAGTTTCGTATATTGAAATCCGGTTGAATTTTGTAATCGAACGTGGGTTGCAAGCAACTGAGACGACATCTTGCAACAAATCAAACACCTCTGTACTCAGAATTACATAAATAATTTAAAATAACCGAAAATTGGTGAATCTGTGACAATAGATTTTATCCGTTCAAAATCAGTAAGGCTAACCATCAGGGATTTTCGCAAAAATAACGAAAACATTTTATTGTTGAAATTCCGCTTCAAAATGATTATAGGTAATGAGAATAATATATTGAGTAAGAAACTAACGGTAGGTTGCATCGGGAAAGCTCCGTTATTGAAAGTTTCGTATATTGAAATCCGGTTGAATTTTGTAATCGAACGTGGGTTGCAAGCAACTGAGACGACATCTTGCAACAAATCAAACACCTCTGTACTCAGAATTACATAAATAATTTAAAATAACCGAAAATTGGTGAATCTGTGACAATAGATTTTATCCGTTCAAAATCAGTAAGGCTAACCATCAGGGATTTTCGCAAAAAAAACGAAAACATTTTATTGTTGAAATTCCGCTTCAAAATGATTATAGGTAATGAGAATAATATATTGAGTAAGAAACTAACGGTAGGTTGCATCGGGAAAGCTCCGTTATTGAAAGTTTCGTATATTGAAATCCGGTTGAATTTTGTAATCGAACGTGGGTTGCAAGCAACTGAGACGACATCTTGCAACAAATCAAACACCTCTGTACTCAGAATTACATAAATAATTTAAAATAACCGAAAATTGGTGAATCTGTGACAATAGATTTTATCCGTTCAAAATCAGTAAGGCTAACCATCAGGGATTTTCGCAAAAAAAACGAAAACATTTTATTGTTGAAATTCCACTTCAAAATGATTATAGGTAATGAGAATAATATATTGAGTAAGAAACTAACGGTAGGTTGCATCGGGAAAGCTCCGTTATTGAAAGTTTCGTATATTGAAATCCGGTTGAATTTTGTAATCGAACGTGGGTTGCAAGCAACTGAGACGACATCTTGCAACAAATCAAACACCTCTGTACTCAGAATTACATAAATAATTTAAAATAACCGAAAATTGGTGAATCTGTGACAATAGATTTTATCCGTTCAAAATCAGTAAGGCTAACCATCAGGGATTTTCGCAAAAAAAACGAAAACATTTTATTGTTGAAATTCCGCTTCAAAATGATTATAGGTAATGAGAATAATATATTGAGTAAGAAACTAACGGTAGGTTGCATCGGGAAAGCTCCGTTATTGAAAGTTTCGTATATTGAAATCCGGTTGAATTTTGTAATCGAACGTGGGTTGCAAGCAACTGAGACGACATCTTGCAACAAATCAAACACCTCTGTACTCAGAATTACATAAATAATTTAAAATAACCGAAAATTGGTGAATCTGTGACAATAGATTTTATCCGTTCAAAATCAGTAAGGCTAACCATCAGGGATTTTCGCAAAAAAAACGAAAACATTTTATTGTTGAAATTCCGCTTCAAAATGATTATAGGTAATGAGAATAATATATTGAGTAAGAAACTAACGGTAGGTTGCATCGGGAAAGCTCCGTTATTGAAAGTTTCGTATATTGAAATCCGGTTAAATTTTGTAATCGAACGTGGGCTGCAAGCAACTGAGACGACATCTTGCAACAAATCAAACACCTCTGTACTCAGAATTACATAAATAATTTAAAATAACCGAAAATTGGTGAATCTGTGACAATAGATTTTATCCGTTCAAAATCAGTAAGGCCAACCATCAGGGATTTTCGCAAAAAAACGAAAACATTTTATTGTTGAAATTCCGCTTCAAAATGATTATAGGTAATGAGAATAATATATTGAGTAAGAAACTAACGGTAGGTTGCATCGGGAAAGCTCCGTTATTGAAAGTTTCGTACATTGAAATCCGGTTGAATTTTGTAATCGAACGTGGGTTGCAAGCAACTGAGACGACATCTTGCAACAAATCAAACACCTCTGTACTCAGAATTACATAAATAATTTAAAATAACCGAAAATTGGTGAATCTGTGACAATAGATTTTATCCGTTCAAAATCAGTAAGGCTAACCATCAGGGATTTTCGCAAAAAAAACGAAAACATTTTATTGTTGAAATTCCGCTTCAAAATGATTATAGGTAATGAGAATAATATATTGAGTAAGAAACTAACGGTAGGTTGCATCGGGAAAGCTCCGTTATTGAAAGTTTCGTATATTGAAATCCGGTTGAATTTTGTAATCGAACGTGGGTTGCAAGCAACTGAGACGACATCTTGCAACAAATCAAACACCTCTGTACTCAGAATTACATAAATAATTTAAAATAACCGAAAATTGGTGAATCTGTGACAATAGATTTTATCCGTTCAAAATCAGTAAGGCTCATCAGGGATTTTCGCAAAAAAAACGAAAACATTTTATTGTTGAAATTCCGCTTCAAAATGATTATAGGTAATGAGAATAATATATTGAGTAAGAAACTAACGGTAGGTTGCATCGGGAAAGCTCCGTTATTGAAAGTTTCGTATATTGAAATCCGGTTGAATTTTGTAATCGAACGTGGGTTGCAAGCAACTGAGACGACATCTTGCAACAAATCAAACACCTCTGTACTCAGAATTACATAAATAATTTAAAATAACCGAAAATTGGTGAATCTGTGACAATAGATTTTATCCGTTCAAAATCAGTAAGGCTAACCATCAGGGATTTTCGCAAAAAAAACGAAAACATTTTATTGTTGAAATTCCGCTTCAAAATGATTATAGGTAATGAGAATAATATAGAGTAAGAAACTAACGGTAGGTTGCATCGGGAAAGCTCCGTTATTGAAAGTTTCGTATATTGAAATCCGGTTGAATTTTGTAATCGAACGTGGGTTGCAAGCAACTGAGACGACATCTTGCAACAAATCAAACACCTCTGTACTCAGAATTACATAAATAATTTAAAATAACCGAAAATTGGTGAATCTGTGACAATAGATTTTATCCGTTCAAAATCAGTAAGGCTAACCATCAGGGATTTTCGCAAAAAAAACGAAAACATTTTATTGTTGAAATTCCGCTTCAAAATGATTATAGGTAATGAGAATAATATAGAGTAAGAAACTAACGGTAGGTTGCATCGGGAAAGCTCCGTTATTGAAAGTTTCGTATATTGAAATCCGGTTGAATTTTGTAATCGAACGTGGGTTGCAAGCAACTGAGACGACATCTTGCAACAAATCAAACACCTCTGTACTCAGAATTACATAAATAATTTAAAATAACCGAAAATTGGTGAATCTGTGACAATAGATTTTATCCGTTCAAAATCAGTAAGGCTATAACCATCAGGGATTTTCGCAAAAAAAACGAAAACATTTTATTGTTGAAATTCCGCTTCAAAATGATTATAGGTAATGAGAATAATATATTGAGTAAGAAACTAACGGTAGGTTGCATCGGGAAAGCTCCGTTATTGAAAGTTTCGTATATTGAAATCCGGTTAAATTTTGTAATCGAACGTGGGTTGCAAGCAACTGAGACGACATATTGCGACAAATTAAACGCTGCTCTACTCAGAATTACATAATCAATTCAAGATAACCGAAAATTGGTGAATCTGTGACAATAGATTTTATCCGTTCAAAATCAGTAAGGCTAACCATCAGGGATTTTCGCAAAAAAAACGAAAACATTTTATTGTTGAAATTCCGCTTCAAAATGATTATAGGTAATGAGAATAATATATTGAGTAAGAAACTAACGGTAGGTTGCATCGGGAAAGCTCCGTTATTGAAAGTTTCGTATATTGAAATCCGGTTAAATTTTGTAATCGAACGTGGGCTGCAAGCAACTGAGACGACATCTTGCAACAAATCAAACACCTCTGTACTCAGAATTACATAAATAATTTAAAATAACCGAAAATTGGTGAATCTGTGACAATAGATTTTATCCGTTCAAAATCAGTAAGGCCAACCATCAGGGATTTTCGCAAAAAAACGAAAACATTTTATTGTTGAAATTCCGCTTCAAAATGATTATAGGTAATGAGAATAATATATTGAGTAAGAAACTAACGGTAGGTTGCATCGGGAAAGCTCCGTTATTGAAAGTTTCGTACATTGAAATCCGGTTGAATTTTGTAATCGAACGTGGGTTGCAAGCAACTGAGACGACATCTTGCAACAAATCAAACACCTCTGTACTCAGAATTACATAAATAATTTAAAATAACCGAAAATTGGTGAATCTGTGACAATAGATTTTATCCGTTCAAAATCAGTAAGGCTAACCATCAGGGATTTTCGCAAAAAAAACGAAAACATTTTATTGTTGAAATTCCGCTTCAAAATGATTATAGGTAATGAGAATAATATATTGAGTAAGAAACTAACGGTAGGTTGCATCGGGAAAGCTCCGTTATTGAAAGTTTCGTATATTGAAATCCGGTTGAATTTTGTAATCGAACGTGGGTTGCAAGCAACTGAGACGACATCTTGCAACAAATCAAACACCTCTGTACTCAGAATTACATAAATAATTTAAAATAACCGAAAATTGGTGAATCTGTGACAATAGATTTTATCCGTTCAAAATCAGTAAGGCTCATCAGGGATTTTCGCAAAAAAAACGAAAACATTTTATTGTTGAAATTCCGCTTCAAAATGATTATAGGTAATGAGAATAATATATTGAGTAAGAAACTAACGGTAGGTTGCATCGGGAAAGCTCCGTTATTGAAAGTTTCGTATATTGAAATCCGGTTGAATTTTGTAATCGAACGTGGGTTGCAAGCAACTGAGACGACATCTTGCAACAAATCAAACACCTCTGTACTCAGAATTACATAAATAATTTAAAATAACCGAAAATTGGTGAATCTGTGACAATAGATTTTATCCGTTCAAAATCAGTAAGGCTAACCATCAGGGATTTTCGCAAAAAAAACGAAAACATTTTATTGTTGAAATTCCGCTTCAAAATGATTATAGGTAATGAGAATAATATAGAGTAAGAAACTAACGGTAGGTTGCATCGGGAAAGCTCCGTTATTGAAAGTTTCGTATATTGAAATCCGGTTGAATTTTGTAATCGAACGTGGGTTGCAAGCAACTGAGACGACATCTTGCAACAAATCAAACACCTCTGTACTCAGAATTACATAAATAATTTAAAATAACCGAAAATTGGTGAATCTGTGACAATAGATTTTATCCGTTCAAAATCAGTAAGGCTAACCATCAGGGATTTTCGCAAAAAAAACGAAAACATTTTATTGTTGAAATTCCGCTTCAAAATGATTATAGGTAATGAGAATAATATAGAGTAAGAAACTAACGGTAGGTTGCATCGGGAAAGCTCCGTTATTGAAAGTTTCGTATATTGAAATCCGGTTGAATTTTGTAATCGAACGTGGGTTGCAAGCAACTGAGACGACATCTTGCAACAAATCAAACACCTCTGTACTCAGAATTACATAAATAATTTAAAATAACCGAAAATTGGTGAATCTGTGACAATAGATTTTATCCGTTCAAAATCAGTAAGGCTATAACCATCAGGGATTTTCGCAAAAAAAACGAAAACATTTTATTGTTGAAATTCCGCTTCAAAATGATTATAGGTAATGAGAATAATATATTGAGTAAGAAACTAACGGTAGGTTGCATCGGGAAAGCTCCGTTATTGAAAGTTTCGTATATTGAAATCCGGTTAAATTTTGTAATCGAACGTGGGTTGCAAGCAACTGAGACGACATATTGCGACAAATTAAACGCTGCTCTACTCAGAATTACATAATCAATTCAAGATAACCGAAAATTGGTGAATCTGTGACAATAGATTTTATCCGTTCAAAATCAGTAAGGCTAACCATCAGGGATTTTCGCAAAAAAAACGAAAACATTTTATTGTTGAAATTCCGCTTCAAAATGATTATAGGTAATGAGAATAATATATTGAGTAAGAAACTAACGGTAGGTTGCATCGGGAAAGCTCCGTTATTGAAAGTTTCGTATATTGAAATCCGGTTGAATTTTGTAATCGAACGTGGGTTGCAAGCAACTGAGACGACATCTTGCAACAAATCAAACACCTCTGTACTCAGAATTACATAAATAATTTAAAATAACCGAAAATTGGTGAATCTGTGACAATAGATTTTATCCGTTCAAAATCAGTAAGGCTAACTAACCATCAGGGATTTTCGCAAAAAAAACGAAAACATTTTATTGTTGAAATTCCGCTTCAAAATGATTATAGGTAATGAGAATAATATATTGAGTAAGAAACTAACGGTAGGTTGCATCGGGAAAGCTCCGTTATTGAAAGTTTCGTATATTGAAATCCGGTTGAATTTTGTAATCGAACGTGGGTTGCAAGCAACTGAGACGACATCTTGCAACAAATCAAACACCTCTGTACTCAGAATTACATAAATAATTTAAAATAACCGAAAATTGGTGAATCTGTGACAATAGATTTTATCCGTTCAAAATCAGTAAGGCTAACCATCAGGGATTTTCGCAAAAAAAACGAAAACATTTTATTGTTGAAATTCCGCTTCAAAATGATTATAGGTAATGAGAATAATATAGAGTAAGAAACTAACGGTAGGTTGCATCGGGAAAGCTCCGTTATTGAAAGTTTCGTATATTGAAATCCGGTTGAATTTTGTAATCGAACGTGGGTTGCAAGCAACTGAGACGACATCTTGCAACAAATCAAACACCTCTGTACTCAGAATTACATAAATAATTTAAAATAACCGAAAATTGGTGAATCTGTGACAATAGATTTTATCCGTTCAAAATCAGTAAGGCTAACCATCAGGGATTTTCGCAAAAAAAACGAAAACATTTTATTGTTGAAATTCCGCTTCAAAATGATTATAGGTAATGAGAATAATATAGAGTAAGAAACTAACGGTAGGTTGCATCGGGAAAGCTCCGTTATTGAAAGTTTCGTATATTGAAATCCGGTTGAATTTTGTAATCGAACGTGGGTTGCAAGCAACTGAGACGACATCTTGCAACAAATCAAACACCTCTGTACTCAGAATTACATAAATAATTTAAAATAACCGAAAATTGGTGAATCTGTGACAATAGATTTTATCCGTTCAAAATCAGTAAGGCTAACCATCAGGGATTTTCGCAAAAAAAACGAAAACATTTTATTGTTGAAATTCCGCTTCAAAATGATTATAGGTAATGAGAATAATATAGAGTAAGAAACTAACGGTAGGTTGCATCGGGAAAGCTCCGTTATTGAAAGTTTCGTATATTGAAATCCGGTTGAATTTTGTAATCGAACGTGGGTTGCAAGCAACTGAGACGACATCTTGCAACAAATCAAACACCTCTGTACTCAGAATTACATAAATAATTTAAAATAACCGAAAATTGGTGAATCTGTGACAATAGATTTTATCCGTTCAAAATCAGTAAGGCTAACCATCAGGGATTTTCGCAAAAAAAACGAAAACATTTTATTGTTGAAATTCCGCTTCAAAATGATTATAGGTAATGAGAATAATATAGAGTAAGAAACTAACGGTAGGTTGCATCGGGAAAGCTCCGTTATTGAAAGTTTCGTATATTGAAATCCGGTTGAATTTTGTAATCGAACGTGGGTTGCAAGCAACTGAGACGACATCTTGCAACAAATCAAACACCTCTGTACTCAGAATTACATAAATAATTTAAAATAACCGAAAATTGGTGAATCTGTGACAATAGATTTTATCCGTTCAAAATCAGTAAGGCTAACCATCAGGGATTTTCGCAAAAAAAACGAAAACATTTTATTGTTGAAATTCCGCTTCAAAATGATTATAGGTAATGAGAATAATATATTGAGTAAGAAACTAACGGTAGGTTGCATCGGGAAAGCTCCGTTATTGAAAGTTTCGTATATTGAAATCCGGTTGAATTTTGTAATCGAACGTGGGTTGCAAGCAACTGAGACGACATCTTGCAACAAATCAAACACCTCTGTACTCAGAATTACATAAATAATTTAAAATAACCGAAAATTGGTGAATCTGTGACAATAGATTTTATCCGTTCAAAATCAGTAAGGCTAACCATCAGGGATTTTCGCAAAAAAAACGAAAACATTTTATTGTTGAAATTCCGCTTCAAAATGATTATAGGTAATGAGAATAATATATTGAGTAAGAAACTAACGGTAGGTTGCATCGGGAAAGCTCCGTTATTGAAAGTTTCGTATATTGAAATCCGGTTGAATTTTGTAATCGAACGTGGGTTGCAAGCAACTGAGACGACATCTTGCAACAAATCAAACACCTCTGTACTCAGAATTACATAAATAATTTAAAATAACCGAAAATTGGTGAATCTGTGACAATAGATTTTATCCGTTCAAAATCAGTAAGGCCAACCATCAGGGATTTTCGCAAAAAAACGAAAACATTTTATTGTTGAAATTCCGCTTCAAAATGATTATAGGTAATGAGAATAATATATTGAGTAAGAAACTAACGGTAGGTTGCATCGGGAAAGCTCCGTTATTGAAAGTTTCGTACATTGAAATCCGGTTGAATTTTGTAATCGAACGTGGGTTGCAAGCAACTGAGACGACATCTTGCAACAAATCAAACACCTCTGTACTCAGAATTACATAAATAATTTAAAATAACCGAAAATTGGTGAATCTGTGACAATAGATTTTATCCGTTCAAAATCAGTAAGGCTAACCATCAGGGATTTTCGCAAAAAAAACGAAAACATTTTATTGTTGAAATTCCGCTTCAAAATGATTATAGGTAATGAGAATAATATATTGAGTAAGAAACTAACGGTAGGTTGCATCGGGAAAGCTCCGTTATTGAAAGTTTCGTATATTGAAATCCGGTTGAATTTTGTAATCGAACGTGGGTTGCAAGCAACTGAGACGACATCTTGCAACAAATCAAACACCTCTGTACTCAGAATTACATAAATAATTTAAAATAACCGAAAATTGGTGAATCTGTGACAATAGATTTTATCCGTTCAAAATCAGTAAGGCTCATCAGGGATTTTCGCAAAAAAAACGAAAACATTTTATTGTTGAAATTCCGCTTCAAAATGATTATAGGTAATGAGAATAATATATTGAGTAAGAAACTAACGGTAGGTTGCATCGGGAAAGCTCCGTTATTGAAAGTTTCGTATATTGAAATCCGGTTGAATTTTGTAATCGAACGTGGGTTGCAAGCAACTGAGACGACATCTTGCAACAAATCAAACACCTCTGTACTCAGAATTACATAAATAATTTAAAATAACCGAAAATTGGTGAATCTGTGACAATAGATTTTATCCGTTCAAAATCAGTAAGGCTAACCATCAGGGATTTTCGCAAAAAAAACGAAAACATTTTATTGTTGAAATTCCGCTTCAAAATGATTATAGGTAATGAGAATAATATAGAGTAAGAAACTAACGGTAGGTTGCATCGGGAAAGCTCCGTTATTGAAAGTTTCGTATATTGAAATCCGGTTGAATTTTGTAATCGAACGTGGGTTGCAAGCAACTGAGACGACATCTTGCAACAAATCAAACACCTCTGTACTCAGAATTACATAAATAATTTAAAATAACCGAAAATTGGTGAATCTGTGACAATAGATTTTATCCGTTCAAAATCAGTAAGGCTAACCATCAGGGATTTTCGCAAAAAAAACGAAAACATTTTATTGTTGAAATTCCGCTTCAAAATGATTATAGGTAATGAGAATAATATAGAGTAAGAAACTAACGGTAGGTTGCATCGGGAAAGCTCCGTTATTGAAAGTTTCGTATATTGAAATCCGGTTGAATTTTGTAATCGAACGTGGGTTGCAAGCAACTGAGACGACATCTTGCAACAAATCAAACACCTCTGTACTCAGAATTACATAAATAATTTAAAATAACCGAAAATTGGTGAATCTGTGACAATAGATTTTATCCGTTCAAAATCAGTAAGGCTATAACCATCAGGGATTTTCGCAAAAAAAACGAAAACATTTTATTGTTGAAATTCCGCTTCAAAATGATTATAGGTAATGAGAATAATATATTGAGTAAGAAACTAACGGTAGGTTGCATCGGGAAAGCTCCGTTATTGAAAGTTTCGTATATTGAAATCCGGTTAAATTTTGTAATCGAACGTGGGTTGCAAGCAACTGAGACGACATATTGCGACAAATTAAACGCTGCTCTACTCAGAATTACATAATCAATTCAAGATAACCGAAAATTGGTGAATCTGTGACAATAGATTTTATCCGTTCAAAATCAGTAAGGCTAACCATCAGGGATTTTCGCAAAAAAAACGAAAACATTTTATTGTTGAAATTCCGCTTCAAAATGATTATAGGTAATGAGAATAATATATTGAGTAAGAAACTAACGGTAGGTTGCATCGGGAAAGCTCCGTTATTGAAAGTTTCGTATATTGAAATCCGGTTAAATTTTGTAATCGAACGTGGGCTGCAAGCAACTGAGACGACATCTTGCAACAAATCAAACACCTCTGTACTCAGAATTACATAAATAATTTAAAATAACCGAAAATTGGTGAATCTGTGACAATAGATTTTATCCGTTCAAAATCAGTAAGGCCAACCATCAGGGATTTTCGCAAAAAAACGAAAACATTTTATTGTTGAAATTCCGCTTCAAAATGATTATAGGTAATGAGAATAATATATTGAGTAAGAAACTAACGGTAGGTTGCATCGGGAAAGCTCCGTTATTGAAAGTTTCGTACATTGAAATCCGGTTGAATTTTGTAATCGAACGTGGGTTGCAAGCAACTGAGACGACATCTTGCAACAAATCAAACACCTCTGTACTCAGAATTACATAAATAATTTAAAATAACCGAAAATTGGTGAATCTGTGACAATAGATTTTATCCGTTCAAAATCAGTAAGGCTAACCATCAGGGATTTTCGCAAAAAAAACGAAAACATTTTATTGTTGAAATTCCGCTTCAAAATGATTATAGGTAATGAGAATAATATATTGAGTAAGAAACTAACGGTAGGTTGCATCGGGAAAGCTCCGTTATTGAAAGTTTCGTATATTGAAATCCGGTTGAATTTTGTAATCGAACGTGGGTTGCAAGCAACTGAGACGACATCTTGCAACAAATCAAACACCTCTGTACTCAGAATTACATAAATAATTTAAAATAACCGAAAATTGGTGAATCTGTGACAATAGATTTTATCCGTTCAAAATCAGTAAGGCTCATCAGGGATTTTCGCAAAAAAAACGAAAACATTTTATTGTTGAAATTCCGCTTCAAAATGATTATAGGTAATGAGAATAATATATTGAGTAAGAAACTAACGGTAGGTTGCATCGGGAAAGCTCCGTTATTGAAAGTTTCGTATATTGAAATCCGGTTGAATTTTGTAATCGAACGTGGGTTGCAAGCAACTGAGACGACATCTTGCAACAAATCAAACACCTCTGTACTCAGAATTACATAAATAATTTAAAATAACCGAAAATTGGTGAATCTGTGACAATAGATTTTATCCGTTCAAAATCAGTAAGGCTAACCATCAGGGATTTTCGCAAAAAAAACGAAAACATTTTATTGTTGAAATTCCGCTTCAAAATGATTATAGGTAATGAGAATAATATAGAGTAAGAAACTAACGGTAGGTTGCATCGGGAAAGCTCCGTTATTGAAAGTTTCGTATATTGAAATCCGGTTGAATTTTGTAATCGAACGTGGGTTGCAAGCAACTGAGACGACATCTTGCAACAAATCAAACACCTCTGTACTCAGAATTACATAAATAATTTAAAATAACCGAAAATTGGTGAATCTGTGACAATAGATTTTATCCGTTCAAAATCAGTAAGGCTAACCATCAGGGATTTTCGCAAAAAAAACGAAAACATTTTATTGTTGAAATTCCGCTTCAAAATGATTATAGGTAATGAGAATAATATAGAGTAAGAAACTAACGGTAGGTTGCATCGGGAAAGCTCCGTTATTGAAAGTTTCGTATATTGAAATCCGGTTGAATTTTGTAATCGAACGTGGGTTGCAAGCAACTGAGACGACATCTTGCAACAAATCAAACACCTCTGTACTCAGAATTACATAAATAATTTAAAATAACCGAAAATTGGTGAATCTGTGACAATAGATTTTATCCGTTCAAAATCAGTAAGGCTATAACCATCAGGGATTTTCGCAAAAAAAACGAAAACATTTTATTGTTGAAATTCCGCTTCAAAATGATTATAGGTAATGAGAATAATATATTGAGTAAGAAACTAACGGTAGGTTGCATCGGGAAAGCTCCGTTATTGAAAGTTTCGTATATTGAAATCCGGTTAAATTTTGTAATCGAACGTGGGTTGCAAGCAACTGAGACGACATATTGCGACAAATTAAACGCTGCTCTACTCAGAATTACATAATCAATTCAAGATAACCGAAAATTGGTGAATCTGTGACAATAGATTTTATCCGTTCAAAATCAGTAAGGCTAACCATCAGGGATTTTCGCAAAAAAAACGAAAACATTTTATTGTTGAAATTCCGCTTCAAAATGATTATAGGTAATGAGAATAATATATTGAGTAAGAAACTAACGGTAGGTTGCATCGGGAAAGCTCCGTTATTGAAAGTTTCGTATATTGAAATCCGGTTGAATTTTGTAATCGAACGTGGGTTGCAAGCAACTGAGACGACATCTTGCAACAAATCAAACACCTCTGTACTCAGAATTACATAAATAATTTAAAATAACCGAAAATTGGTGAATCTGTGACAATAGATTTTATCCGTTCAAAATCAGTAAGGCTAACTAACCATCAGGGATTTTCGCAAAAAAAACGAAAACATTTTATTGTTGAAATTCCGCTTCAAAATGATTATAGGTAATGAGAATAATATATTGAGTAAGAAACTAACGGTAGGTTGCATCGGGAAAGCTCCGTTATTGAAAGTTTCGTATATTGAAATCCGGTTGAATTTTGTAATCGAACGTGGGTTGCAAGCAACTGAGACGACATCTTGCAACAAATCAAACACCTCTGTACTCAGAATTACATAAATAATTTAAAATAACCGAAAATTGGTGAATCTGTGACAATAGATTTTATCCGTTCAAAATCAGTAAGGCTAACCATCAGGGATTTTCGCAAAAAAAACGAAAACATTTTATTGTTGAAATTCCGCTTCAAAATGATTATAGGTAATGAGAATAATATAGAGTAAGAAACTAACGGTAGGTTGCATCGGGAAAGCTCCGTTATTGAAAGTTTCGTATATTGAAATCCGGTTGAATTTTGTAATCGAACGTGGGTTGCAAGCAACTGAGACGACATCTTGCAACAAATCAAACACCTCTGTACTCAGAATTACATAAATAATTTAAAATAACCGAAAATTGGTGAATCTGTGACAATAGATTTTATCCGTTCAAAATCAGTAAGGCTAACCATCAGGGATTTTCGCAAAAAAAACGAAAACATTTTATTGTTGAAATTCCGCTTCAAAATGATTATAGGTAATGAGAATAATATAGAGTAAGAAACTAACGGTAGGTTGCATCGGGAAAGCTCCGTTATTGAAAGTTTCGTATATTGAAATCCGGTTGAATTTTGTAATCGAACGTGGGTTGCAAGCAACTGAGACGACATCTTGCAACAAATCAAACACCTCTGTACTCAGAATTACATAAATAATTTAAAATAACCGAAAATTGGTGAATCTGTGACAATAGATTTTATCCGTTCAAAATCAGTAAGGCTAACCATCAGGGATTTTCGCAAAAAAAACGAAAACATTTTATTGTTGAAATTCCGCTTCAAAATGATTATAGGTAATGAGAATAATATAGAGTAAGAAACTAACGGTAGGTTGCATCGGGAAAGCTCCGTTATTGAAAGTTTCGTATATTGAAATCCGGTTGAATTTTGTAATCGAACGTGGGTTGCAAGCAACTGAGACGACATCTTGCAACAAATCAAACACCTCTGTACTCAGAATTACATAAATAATTTAAAATAACCGAAAATTGGTGAATCTGTGACAATAGATTTTATCCGTTCAAAATCAGTAAGGCTAACCATCAGGGATTTTCGCAAAAAAAACGAAAACATTTTATTGTTGAAATTCCGCTTCAAAATGATTATAGGTAATGAGAATAATATAGAGTAAGAAACTAACGGTAGGTTGCATCGGGAAAGCTCCGTTATTGAAAGTTTCGTATATTGAAATCCGGTTGAATTTTGTAATCGAACGTGGGTTGCAAGCAACTGAGACGACATCTTGCAACAAATCAAACACCTCTGTACTCAGAATTACATAAATAATTTAAAATAACCGAAAATTGGTGAATCTGTGACAATAGATTTTATCCGTTCAAAATCAGTAAGGCTAACCATCAGGGATTTTCGCAAAAAAAACGAAAACATTTTATTGTTGAAATTCCGCTTCAAAATGATTATAGGTAATGAGAATAATATATTGAGTAAGAAACTAACGGTAGGTTGCATCGGGAAAGCTCCGTTATTGAAAGTTTCGTATATTGAAATCCGGTTGAATTTTGTAATCGAACGTGGGTTGCAAGCAACTGAGACGACATCTTGCAACAAATCAAACACCTCTGTACTCAGAATTACATAAATAATTTAAAATAACCGAAAATTGGTGAATCTGTGACAATAGATTTTATCCGTTCAAAATCAGTAAGGCTAACCATCAGGGATTTTCGCAAAAAAAACGAAAACATTTTATTGTTGAAATTCCGCTTCAAAATGATTATAGGTAATGAGAATAATATATTGAGTAAGAAACTAACGGTAGGTTGCATCGGGAAAGCTCCGTTATTGAAAGTTTCGTATATTGAAATCCGGTTGAATTTTGTAATCGAACGTGGGTTGCAAGCAACTGAGACGACATCTTGCAACAAATCAAACACCTCTGTACTCAGAATTACATAAATAATTTAAAATAACCGAAAATTGGTGAATCTGTGACAATAGATTTTATCCGTTCAAAATCAGTAAGGCTAACCATCAGGGATTTTCGCAAAAAAAACGAAAACATTTTATTGTTGAAATTCCGCTTCAAAATGATTATAGGTAATGAGAATAATATATTGAGTAAGAAACTAACGGTAGGTTGCATCGGGAAAGCTCCGTTATTGAAAGTTTCGTATATTGAAATCCGGTTAAATTTTGTAATCGAACGTGGGTTGCAAGCAACTGAGACGACATATTGCGACAAATTAAACGCTGCTCTACTCAGAATTACATAATCAATTCAAGATAACCGAAAATTGGTGAATCTGTGACAATAGATTTTATCCGTTCAAAATCATTAATCCGAATTTCCGAAAAATAATTTTTTTTAAATTAAAAACCACAACTAAAACAAATTTAATTTTATTTTACGATATACATAATTTAATTTTGTATTTAATATATATTATTTAATATATTTATTTATTTTATTTTAATTTCTAATTAATTATAGTATTTTATATTTTTTGAAATCTAATGAAAATAAAAAGAAAATTATTAAACCAACTATCGCGCAAGCAAGAGAAAATGAAATAAATTTAATTTTTTTATATAGAAAAACAATCAAACGATTTTGCATTAATTTAATTTACAAAATAATTTTATTTATTATAAAATTCTAACTGGATCGGAACCATTCATGTGACATGGCGCCAAAAAATGACGCAGCACTAGATTTTACATTACTTGTGGCCGCCTGTAAAGCGGATGAGGATAAAGTGTGTTTCATACTGTCGGCAGTCGATGATCTTTTTGTTTTGTGCGCTGATTGGCCCTGTGAAATAAAACAAAACATTAAACATTATTAAATTGAGTAAGGGGTTTATCACCGATCGGGTCGCAAGTTGTAAGGTTATGCTAATATGTAAATTGATTTTAGTAAGTCAGACAACTTAAAAAAATCTATTATTTACGATTTTATCACGATTTTGTTGTAAGTAATTTCGTGTTCATCAGGGATTTTTCACAAAAAATTGAGAATATTTTATTGTTGCAATTTCGGTTCAAATGGCAATCACCGATTCGTGAGACTTAATACTACTCACGAAATGGATTTGATCATTCTGTTTCAGTCCGAGGAGCGCTTACTAGAAAAAAACAACTTGGGTCGCCAAATCCTTTTGGCAGCAGAGAAGTAGGGCGGTTCCATAAATCGAACTTTTCACTCTGGGAGAGTTGACCATATATTTTTATACAAATACAAAGACATCGAATTTTACTAAGCTGAAGGGCTTGATAATCTTTGGTTTAACTAAGTCTAGAAACACCCAAATTAGACAAAAACACATTTTTGCAGTGCTTCATGACACCTATATCCGGATCAGTTCACATTTTGTATAGAAAATTTGATACAAATTTTGATTTGAAATCTAGTAAGCACGAGAATGTTGTTTCACGAAACATGCGAACTGACCCGGATCCGATCAAGCATCAGAAACACAGTTATTGTTAATCGGCCAAATTGTCTATGTTAGATTTTTGAACTCCAAACATATTATCAGCAAAACAAAAACAACAAAACACTTTGATCTTACGATTTTCTAGCCAACGTAAAACGGAATATTTAGTCGCTTTCATCTTCGATAATTACTAACTTGAATAAATAAATAAAATCATAGATCAAATATAGTAAATTTGTAAAAAAAAAAACCTAAAAACTTACCTTTTCTGTATTCTCGACTTTGCTCGGGGTCACACTTAGCGCGGCCCCTTCAATTTTATCATTAGCTGCTGTTCTACTAACTATAGGCAATAACGGGAACCACGTCGTTGTATTTCCCGTCGAACTAAGTGCCAATATATTTGGTTCTTTATCGTACACCTGCTGTTGACTTTGTCCAGCCCCACTTTGTAATTGACCACCACTAGCGCCCAACAACATTGCCAACTGTTCATTATTCAAAATCAAACATCCCAATTGATGTTGCATCCGTATCGCCGATTTTTTAATATTCTGCTGAATATACTTAAAAAACAGTTCGAAATCGAATGGATCGATAAACGATTTAAATTGATTCGTTAGGCTTGTATATTGTGCGATCAGAGATTTATTGTCGCGGGCGATCAGCAACAAATTCAAAAATTTCAAATCGAAATAGTATTGAAGCGAAATATTTTGATTTGTTTTTAAAAATTCGCTAGTCCGCGACGTCGTTAGTAAATTGGTGTAGTAACTGTATAAATTTTGTAGCAGCGTTTCGGTCAGCAGGTTTATTATGTGTTTAGGCAGCGTGTTCGGGCATAATTTATTAAGCTCGGAGCACCAGTGGTATAAATAGTTTTGTAACAGATAACTAGGTTGTGACGGTATACGAATATTTGATTTGATTACATTGTCCGAATCGTCTTTTTCCTCGACCTGTTGATTCTCCCAATTTGGAAATTCTTTAAGCAAGAAATTTAGATTAAGCTCGGTTTGTAACAGGTTTCGTCGACTATTCTCATCGATGAATTTTTCGATCCAAATTTTCCAGAATTTAACACTTTCGTCCTCTAGCAGCGAACATATTTTTACCCAATAGTCGGCGTCGGGTAATTTCTCGTTTGATTTCAAGGTGAAAGAGAGGCACGATTTTAGATTTGGACATAGTTCAGAAATCGCTTGAAGAATTCGTGCTAAGAGAATTATATTTGCGGTTATGTTTCGATGATCGATTTGTTTGATCTCGGTAATGAGGTCGGATATTCCGTCTCGACTACAATCTTTAAAATACTGCACAATTTCAATTTCATCTTTGGTCACTTCGGTTAATTTTCGGTACCCGGAATTAACCGTAGGGTCATCATTATTTAGATACAAATTAAAATCGCTGTATAAAATATCGAGGCGTTCATCCATTGTGTCGCACACCTCCACGATGAGAGGGATGTAACCCTTCGTCTTCATTAACAGCTTGTGTGACTGCTTGGATTGATTTAACGCATCCTTAAGCGATTTTGGAATATCAGTGTCTTCCTCACTCCAAATATACTTTTTGAACATCTTCAAATTTTTCTCGTTATTTTCGAGCCATTTTTCAATATCACGCTTCGTATGATTCAAAAGCATTTTCCAGGAATTTTTAATTATCGATTTGACACAATTAACGATTAGTGGTTGATAGCAATAATTATAGAAGTTTAAATTAGCCGGTAAATGAAGCGACGTGCATATTGATGACCAATCGGGATGTTTTTCTATAAAAGATACAAAATCAATTAAGACACGAAATTTTCAGGCGATAAAAGCAGAACTTACCTTCATTAAGCGCCTTCATCCGTATATCATGAATCGTTTTCACCGATGTAATCAAATCAATAATCATCCTTAGCTGATTCTGCGATATACCCTCGATACTCTTTAGCCATGCGTTCATAGACGATTTGACCGATTCCTCCTTCAACTCACCAAAATTAAAAATCGGTCGAAATCTTGTTATAATATCGGGCAAATACACCAGTATTTCGGGCTCCAATTCACATTCGACCAGCGAAATGGTTGCCCGCGCATTATTCGATGTCAGGGTCGACAATAACTTGAACAATTCCCCATCTATAAAACAGTGCGAGATCAACAATATCGTCTCGTTCAAGATTCTCAAACTCGACAAAATCTTATCCTTAAGCTTCGGATGATTACGATCATCACACAGACAATTTACGTACGATTTTGACCGGTACTGAATGAATAAATTAAATATTTTCTCGACATTACAATTCTCGAGCAAAATTAAACTGGCCAGACATTTTGTGGCGATGTCGTGCGACAAATTTTCACGTTCTAACGTTTTTTGGCACGATCGCTTAATTGTAACAAAAAATGAGCTTAAAATATCCCATTGCTTTTTGGCGATGGGTAAATTTTTTAGTATCTCCTCGTTCTGTTTCAATTGTAGTCCAGTGCTGATGTGCCGCGAGAATATAAAGAGCTGCGTTGCTATAAAATAATCCTCGTCATCTATCGCCGACCAAATTAACTCGGGCATTATGGTGAGCAGTTTTATTTGAATTACAACGCTATAGAAATTATTCTTCTCTGAATTCAGATTAATGGTTTGAAAACGGGGCTCGATCGTTTTGAACCCGATGAGTTGCTGGTCATTAAGACTTACACACGAGTCTATAATGCTTTGAATGTGTTCACCCACTTTCGTTGAGGTTTCTTTCATTTCGCCTATCGTATCGGCGGCCAGGATGAGATCACGATAGCGTTCTCTAAAATAGTAAAATCGTAGATTAGCAACCGGCTCATAATTAGCACCGTTTTCTCTACTCACCCGACCATCGTACGCAAATCTTCTTTCTTCTTCTCGATTTCATCTTGCAATTTTTTATGTATCTCGATTATATCGGTAACATTGTACAACTCGAATATTGTGTCCGGATCGATATCGATTAATTTTAATTGGGTTGTCATCGTTAAATTGCTAATTTTGTGTTACATTACCGAGTAAAACAATTTGTGAAATCGCCATTATTAGTTTTATTGTTGTTTTTACGTCAGATTTGACACGTAAATGTAATGAGAAAAATAGTAAATATTTCATTTAAATTATTTTACTGCCATCTATGATTCGAGTTTTGATGCATTTTTGACAAATATTATAATTCTATTAAAACGTAGATGGCACCAAAAACGTTTAAAAGTAATTATTCGAGTTTAAGCAATAAAGCGGTAGATGTCACACTAAAGCCACTAGAGACATCTCGTATCATACGCAGAAAGTATATCATAAACCATATTACTTAATGTGAACGATACGAGATGTCTCTAGTCACTAAACGTGCTATTTTTTACATTTTCTTATCAAAATACAATTCTTATCAATAAAATGGTTTTATTATCAATGAATAATACATAAGACAAGGTTTTTGATAGTTTTTGTTTTGTTAAATTGACAACAAAATAAAGTTTCTGAAATTTAAATTGGTGTGTGAGCCAAAACAGAAACTAAGCGACTGTTTTCAGGGTATAGGACCAATTGCCACAAATTGATTGATTTGCATGAATTGCGGTGCAGCTAAATAATAAAAATCAACAACAATCGCATTTACCCTGTTTGCTGTCTCGCTGGAGGCGAGCAGAGCACTAAAATATGAAGGTTAGTCAAAATTTAAGACACGCAGCAGAAACCTACGTATCGCCCGACTCACCACGCACGGCACTAAAATAGTCGGATCAGAAATACGTCAGTGCATCTCCAACCACGGCAAATGAGTGGCAGGCGTCGATACTCGAAAAGAGTCCTCGATACACGACCCGATCTTGTACTTTTCTAGAACTTGGTGAAAGATCAAAACGAACCTTTTTGCCAGGTTCCTCCGTAGGTAATTTAGGTCCGTTCCAGTTTGTATAGTTGGTGCGTCCGTATAATTTCTGATTGATTGTCAAGAGTAACACGGTTTGAGTCGGTCGATGGATATTTTGGCGTGTCGGCCGTTCAGATCCAAAGTGTAAAATTTGTCTGTACGGTCGATAACCAAATACGGTCAAGTATATATAGTGGTGTTTGCAGTGATCTGCGTACTGGCGTCAGTCCGTAAGGAAACGTCAGCAGATCTTTACTGATAAAAATTTTGTCCGTAGTATGCCGAGACCGGTAAAGGCCGAAATTTTATCAAAGTGTCGTCTTAAGTTCGTAGTATAGTCTGATTGTAAAATTTGGTCGTTCGTAGTATCTCAAAATGTTCCAGGAACTCGAGTTGTACATCTGTAAGCCAGTTCAGCTGGAGTAGCTTTTAGTTCGTCACTGTAAATCGTTCGTAGTCCAAGTAAGATTGCAGGAAGAATACAAGCCCAATCAGATCGATCATAGCAGATTTGACGACTCGATGCCTGGTGCCGCCTCGGGCCAGCGAGTGTATCTATCAATCAATGTCAATCAAAGGACCAATAATATCGAGGTGAATAGTCGACAAGCGTTGAGAAGTTACCAGGTGAAGATTTTGTATGTCGAGAGATTTTAGCCTTTTGACGTCTTTTTTAATCGATGACCAGATGACATTCTGAGTCAAAAGTTTGATGGACGCTTTGACGCCGGGATGAAAAAAACTATGAAAAGCCTCGAAAACTTGTTTTCGGAAATTTAGGGGAATGAATGACCTAGGCGTAGTGGTAGAAATATCGCAAAAATTTAATATTTTTGAATCGAAAGAGAGTTTTAAGGAGGAGAGTTACTCCTTAAAATTTCTTGAAGTTCTTCGTCATCGGTCTGAGCATCTGCGATGATTGCATATTCAATACTTTCGGGAATAGAATTTGATTACCGCGTGAAAGAGAGTCTGCGACAACGTTACCCAGACCAGCGATGTGCTTAATATTGGTCGTGAATTGACCGTGGTGGGACCGGAAACGTCAACGATGATGGCCAGAGGTGCTGTCGATAATGGATGAATAAGTAAAGTAGCGTCCGTAAGTTTATTTTTACAATTATCGAACGCTTCGATAGCCACCGTTGACCATTGTATTGGAACTCGACTGTTCTTAGTGTAACCTTTTAGGCAATCGTTCAACATATCCTGGTCATGCCTAAAAAGCGTTTCAGTTGTTTAACAGTCTGTGATCGTTCGACCAACTGTTTGATGACTTGAACCCGATGATGCGATGGTAATATACCTTGTCCAGTTACCAAATGGCCGAAAAAGATAATTTCGGTGTTTTTGCGAAAACGCATTTGTCAACATTTACAACCAGTCCATGTTCTTCTAATTTTGTAAAAATAATTTTTATATGTTCGAGATGTTCGTCATAATTTCGAGAGGCAATTTGGCGAGTTTTTCCGTGAATAATTATTTCTAGGATTTGATCGCAAATTGCTATGACTATACGTGAATTTCAATTAGATCTAGATCTATGATTTTGATTAAAAATTTCCGAAATCTCCGATAAAAGTTTATTGTCTAAAGAAAAAGTTGAATTTGGATTCGGATGAAGAAGAACAAGATGCAGAAGTCTCAATAGAATTTATTTATGCCTGAGCCATAGTCTCAAGCACGTTGTCAGCCCGTTCTGCAAGAACTGAAAGGGAGACGTCCTTTTGGAATGGTGTGAGCCCCATTTGAACTGATGTTGCATCAATCCAAATTTGAGGAAGTGTTCTTTTGTTAAAATTATCACCAGCGTTCAATTTCATTATACTCAACAACTGGGACGGCTTCCTTTCCCCAAGTGTCAACGCATCAGATTATTGAGCTTCGTCTCTTCTAGTTCACCAATCACACGAATCACCTCCGCCTTGAAAGTAGAGTAAGGTGTAAAACCCTTCTGGCTAGTAATAATATAAGCGAATGTGTCGTGAAGCCGTGCATCCACCGCTGCCACCGCATCAGCATATTTAGTTGCCTCGATAGTAACCCCTGTCAATGTGAATTGCTGCTCTAGTATCTCAAACCATACATTAGAGTTTTGAGAGTACAGTGGCGGTGGGGGTTTGAAAGCCACTCGAGCAACAAGTCCAGCATCGAAAGACAAATTATTATTTCAATGCGAAGTATCTGGTATTGCATTTTAATTTTGAAACATTGTACACGTGAAAGCGTCTTTAGTGAGCAAATTTGCCTAGTGTGGAATTTAGTGTTCTCTCTCTACTGAGGATGATGTTAAGAACTAGTAGAAAATTTCTCGGATTTCCCGGGGGTTCCCGGGATTCCCCGAAGAGTACCCCGGATATCCCGTATTTTTCGGATTTCCCGCATTTCTCGGTGGATTTCCTGGATTTTCCTAGAGATTTTCCGGACTTATAAGGGGATTACCCGAATTTCCGTGGTATTCCCTGAATTTCTCGGTGTGCCCCGGCCCGGGGTGTTCAAATCCTCATTTCAAATCCTCGAACGGTGTTTCAAATTCTAATTACACTGTTATGAGTTACAACCGACGCCTTAAGGTCATCGATTGAAATAACTCGATCTACGTCCTGAACGATAATGAAGGTAGCGTCTTTGCTGATAGCGCTGCTACCAAACAAAGTTCCGACAAATTCTTTTTATTCAGGAATACCAAGTCTTCCGATTACGCAGTTTCGAACAATATTCTTTAACGGATGTTTTATTATTTTCCGTAATTTGCTCCTTAATTTGCCACTGCTAGCAAAGGTAGATTTCATGCTAACTAGTGCAGTTTTACCGTGACAACGCTTGCCGGTTACCAATGAGACTTCGGGATATTTTTGACACCTATTCTGATTCCAGGTGGCTGTGTTTTTTTTTGCTATTAGTGCGTCTGCGCGTATATAGGTCTACTTGCTGTTTCATTCGGCTACTTTAATGATTTTTAAGATCGTCTAGCTCTAGACACATTGCTGTGCGACCAGCGCTACGAATTGAATTCAGTCACTCTTCTCGCTCGTCACTCAGTTTCTATTTGCGAAAAAGTTATTTTGCTAAATGCTCGTATCTCAATCTCTATAATATAAAGAGTGCCTCGTTTAATTTTTGGGCACTATAGTTCGTTGCATCGTCATCACCTTCAGTTTGAAGTTGGAGACCCCGACCAGTTGCTTTTTTACCTCGTTTCTAACTACGTTTGTTCCTGTACTGTGTTTAATCGTTAGTGGATTTTGATTTCACCTCATACATGGAACCACTACTTATTCATTGCCTCTCCTCACCCTCGTAGGGGTACACAGTACTTCCATGAAGTATTTAAAGCATTGCAAAATAGTTCCTGAAACATGGCTGTTTAATGACCCAAGGGGTCTTGTATTCAAATTTTCCACCGGTAAAACACCACCTCTAGAAGTTTTAAATTCCATTGGGAAAATAACTGGAGTCGTCACAGATTGGCGTTACTCAACTTACTTCTACCAGAAACACAAGATGAAACTGTAGCTATGCATAAGATCACTATCACCAGTAGTTTGGTGGTTGCTGAAAATCCTCCATTCACGTGGGAAAAAATCACCGGTACTCTAAAATACTTTTGGAGAAACAAGTCACCAGGATTTGACCTGGTTGACCTTGGCATTTCTCTGGTCTGGAATATCGTGGTGAACACAAGTATGAATAATGAGCTTAATGAAATTTGCATTTGCGGATGGAAAGTCATTCTGAAAGTCGAAACTTGCTAATAATAAAAACTGTGGGATATCTATAAGTTCACTCTGGCGAACGTATGAGAGTAACTTGTTACATTCTAAGAGTCTGTGAAAACGTTAACAAACTACTCCACTCTCTGCCGAGAGTATGTCAAGAGAAGGATGGGGTTACTAGTTAGCGGATTTCCAGCCGACAGTAAAAAACAATCGATAATGCAGATATACATAGTGTCTTAATATGAATTGTCAAATTTTAATGCTACAGCCGAAAGTCATGAGCCGACATTTTTCCGCCGAAATTATTTTTACACCAAAAACATTTGTTTTCTACAACAAAAAAATATTCAACTTTTAAATAAAAAACAATAAACTAAAATTTTAATAGCATTATTAATTGTTAAGAAAATTTATTTTCCTAAAAGGAAAATTGTATATAAATATATTATTCAAAATTTGAAAATTTCTAAAAATTGACTGTTTAAAGTGTCTTGGCTGGAAATAGATTCAAATGAAAGGTTTCAATAATGGTCACACTTGGAAAAAATTACATGTCAATTTTAATGTGCGGAGTTCGGGAAAACTCGATTGAAGATATCGCACACACAAAAATTGAACTTTTCTAAAGATTGACCGTTTAAAGTGTAAAATATATTCAATCGAGTTTTCCCGGACTCCCAACATAGAAATCGCCATCAAATTTTCCAGGTGCGAGTTTCATTTAAACTTTTTCTAAATCTATTTCCAGCAATGATGCTTTAAACGGTAAACTTTTAGAAATTTTCAAACTTTGTGTGTGCGATATATTCAATCGAGTCTTCACGGACTCCAAACGTGGAAATCGACCTGACATTTTTTCCATGTATATATGTACATAACCACGAAGACAAATCCGCGCAGAAAAGGGCAGGTAGACAAAACCACGGAGACAGAACCATGTAGCCAAAACTATATAGACAAACCATGTAGACAAAACAACTTAGTCAAATCGGCGTAAACAAAACCATGTAGACAAATCCGCGTAGACAAAGACACGTAGACAAAACCACTAAATCAAAATCATGTAGACAAAACCACATAGTCAAAACCATGTTCAAGGGGTATAAAACCGTGTAGACAAATCCGCGTGGACAAAGACACGTAGAAAAAACTACGTAAACAAATTCGCAAAGACAAAACCACGAAAAAAGCAAGTAGAAAAAACCACATAGACAAAACCAAGTAGAGAAAACTACGTAGACAAAACCACGTAGACAAAACCACGTAGACAGAACCATGTAGACAAAACAACTTATGCCACGTAAGCAAATCCACGTAGACAAAACCACTAAAACAAAATCATGTGAACAACACTATATTCAAAATCATGTATACAAAGCCGCGTACACAAATCCGCGTATACAAAACCACGTATACAAACCCGAGTAGACAAAATCACGTAGACAAATCCGCTAAGACAAAATTACATATACAAAAATATATAGACAAACAGAAATTTGCGTAGACAAAACCACGTGGAGAAATTCGCACAAAACCACGTATAGGCAAATCCACAAAGACAGAACCAAAACCACATAGAAAAATCCCCGCAGACAAAGACACGTAGACAAAACCATGTAAACAAAACCATGCAGACAAAACCACAAAAACAAAACCACGTAGAAAGAACTACATATACGAAACAATGTAGACAAAACCACGTAGACAATACCACGTAGAAAAATCTTCGTAGGTAAAACCGCGCAGACAAAACCACTTAGTAAAATCCAAATTGACTAAACCACATAAACAAAACCATGTAGGAAAAACCACCACGTGCACAAATTCGTGAAGACAAAACAATGTAGACAATAACTCGTAGACAAAACCGAGACGTAAGTAATACACGTAGACAAATTCGCATAGGCAAAAACCACGTACAAAAAACCATGTAGACAAATCCGCGTAGACAAAACCAGATAGACTATGTAGACAAATCCGCGTAGACAACACCACGTAGACAAAACCACGTAGGTAAATTCACGTAGACACATCCGCGTAGACAAAACCAAGTAGAGAATACCATTTAGACAAAACCACGCATGCAAATCCGCGTAGACAACACCACGCAGACAAAACCACGTAAACAAAACCATATAGACACAACCACATAGATGTCTACATGGTTTGGCTACGTTTTTTTGCTACACAGATGTGTTTACATGGTTTTGCCTACGCAGTTTTTTTATGTTTTTTTGTCTACCTGGTTTTGTCTACGCCAATTTTGTCTACATGGTTTTTTTACGTGGTTTTATCTACTTGGAATTTTCTACGTGGTTTTGTCTACGTGGTTTTGTCTACATTGTTTTGCATAGGCAAATCCGTGTAAGACAAGTCCAATTATTCAAGGCATTTAGACAAAACCAAATAGTCAAAACCATGTAAAGGAACCCACGTAGACAAATCATCGTAGACAAATCAGCCTAAACAAAACCATGGAGACAAAAACACGTAGACAAACCGTGAAGGCCAATCAGAGACATCTGTGAAAACAAAACCATGTAGACTAACCCACGTAAACAAAACCACGTGAAAAAACCACATATACAAACAATGTAGACAAACCCACGTAGACAAAACCACGTAGAAAAATTCGAGTATACAAAATTACGTAGACAAAACCACGTAAACAAAACCAAAAACGTAGACAAAACAACTTAGAGAAAACCACCACGTAGACAAATTCGCGTAGACAAAAACACGTAGACAAAACCACGTAGACAAAAATCACTGAGTCAAAACCACATAGACCACATAGACAAATCCGCGTATACAAATTCGCGAACCACGTGACTTTGTCTACGTTGTTTTGTCTACCCGAATTTATCTACGTGGTTTTGTCCACGTGGTTTTATCTATACGGGTTTGTGTACAATGTATTGGATACGTGGTTCTGTCTACATGGTTTTGTTTACGTGGGTTTGTTTCCGTTGTTTTGTTTACGTTGATTTGTTTACGTGGTTTTATCTACGCGGATTTACCTACGAGGTATTGTTTACGTGGTTTTGTCTACAGGGTTTTGTTTACGTGGTTTTGTCTACGTTGTTTTGTCTAAATAGTTTTTTCTATGTGGTTTAGTCTTCATGATTTTGTTTACGTGGTATTGGCTACGCGGATTTGTCGACACGGAATTTTCTATGTCGTTTTGTCTACACGGGTTTGCCTACTTGGTTTTTTCTATTTATTTTTTTATTTAAAGAAATCTATTTTGTAATTTACATGTATGATTTCAGATTATTTACAATGGTTTAAACAAAAATTAAAACAGGAATTTCAAACAAAAAACTTTAAAACATAAAAAAATCCATTTAAGAATTTTTTCGGCTTTTCGGACAAAATATTATTTTAATGGACACCCATACAATGTTTACGACTATTTAAGTCGCAGAAAACAAAGAGGCCATTTATTAACAATATTTCTACCACAAAAGTAGAAAAAATGCACTCCCCTCCCCCAAACCTTTAACCCCAGGGCGTACTTGTGTATACAAAGAACACAAACCCTTGCAAAAATGAGAACTCCCTTAGGTAGCTTCTTGGCAGCTTGGTTTCGTACTGATAAAAAGTTGGTCTACTCATCAGGTTGCAACGACCAAACTGCAAAAATTCCGCTCTTGCTTTGTACCGATAATACAAAACAAGAACATATCGATTTAGCGAATTATATATCACTAAATCAGAAACCACAGGAAATTCTCACTATGTGTGTGTAACAAGCCAACACATTTAATTAAGAAGAATTTATTAATCGTCCGTGAATTTAATTTATTTAAGAATTTTTTCGGCTTTTCGGACAAAATATTATTTTAATGGACACCCATACAATGTTTACGACTATTTAAGTCGCAGAAAACAAAGAGGCCATTTATTAACAATATTTCTACCACAAAAGTAGAAAAAATGCACTCCCCTCCCCCAAACCTTTAACCCCAGGGCGTACTTGTGTATACAAAGAACACAAACCCTTGCAAAAATGAGAACTCCCTTAGGTAGCTTCTTGGCAGCTTGGTTTCGTACTGATAAAAAGTTGGTCTACTCATCAGGTTGCAACGACCAAACTGCAAAAATTCCGCTCTTGCTTTGTACCGATAATACAAAACAAGAACATATCGATTTAGCGAATTATATATCACTAAATCAGAAACCACAGGAAATTCTCACTATGTGTGTGTAACAAGCCAACACATTTAATTAAGAAGAATTTATTAATCGTCCGTGAATTTAATTTATTTAAGAATTTTTTCGGCTTTTCGGACAAAATATTATTTTAATGGACACCCATACAATGTTTACGACTATTTAAGTCGCAGAAAACAAAGAGGCCATTTATTAACAATATTTCTACCACAAAAGTAGAAAAAATGCACTCCCCTCCCCCAAACCTTTAACCCCAGGGCGTACTTGTGTATACAAAGAACACAAACCCTTGCAAAAATGAGAACTCCCTTAGGTAGCTTCTTGGCAGCTTGGTTTCGTACTGATAAAAAGTTGGTCTACTCATCAGGTTGCAACGACCAAACTGCAAAAATTCCGCTCTTGCTTTGTACCGATAATACAAAACAAGAACATATCGATTTAGCGAATTATATATCACTAAATCAGAAACCACAGGAAATTCTCACTATGTGTGTGTAACAAGCCAACACATTTAATTAAGAAGAATTTATTAATCGTCCGTGAATTTAATTTATTTAAGAATTTTTTCGGCTTTTCGGACAAAATATTATTTTAATGGACACCCATACAATGTTTACGACTATTTAAGTCGCAGAAAACAAAGAGGCCATTTATTAACAATATTTCTACCACAAAAGTAGAAAAAATGCACTCCCCTCCCCCAAACCTTTAACCCCAGGGCGTACTTGTGTATACAAAGAACACAAACCCTTGCAAAAATGAGAACTCCCTTAGGTAGCTTCTTGGCAGCTTGGTTTCGTACTGATAAAAAGTTGGTCTACTCATCAGGTTGCAACGACCAAACTGCAAAAATTCCGCTCTTGCTTTGTACCGATAATACAAAACAAGAACATATCGATTTAGCGAATTATATATCACTAAATCAGAAACCACAGGAAATTCTCACTATGTGTGTGTAACAAGCCAACACATTTAATTAAGAAGAATTTATTAATCGTCCGTGAATTTAATTTATTTAAGAATTTTTTCGGCTTTTCGGACAAAATATTATTTTAATGGACACCCATACAATGTTTACGACTATTTAAGTCGCAGAAAACAAAGAGGCCATTTATTAACAATATTTCTACCACAAAAGTAGAAAAAATGCACTCCCCTCCCCCAAACCTTTAACCCCAGGGCGTACTTGTGTATACAAAGAACACAAACCCTTGCAAAAATGAGAACTCCCTTAGGTAGCTTCTTGGCAGCTTGGTTTCGTACTGATAAAAAGTTGGTCTACTCATCAGGTTGCAACGACCAAACTGCAAAAATTCCGCTCTTGCTTTGTACCGATAATACAAAACAAGAACATATCGATTTAGCGAATTATATATCACTAAATCAGAAACCACAGGAAATTCTCACTATGTGTGTGTAACAAGCCAACACATTTAATTAAGAAGAATTTATTAATCGTCCGTGAATAAATTCTTCTTAATTAAATGTGTTGGCTTGTTACACACACATAGTGAGAATTTCCTGTGGTTTCTGATTTAGTGATACTTAAATAGTCGTAAACATTGTATGGGTGTCCATTAAAATAATATTTTGTCCGAAAAGCCGAAAAAATTCTTAAATAAATTAAATTCACGGACGATTAATAAATTCTTCTTAATAAAAAAATCCAAATTTTGGTTTAACAATTAAAAATTTTAAAAATAGTTCTTCAAGATATTTTTAAAGTACTCTTTGATAAATTAAAGTCAAATTAGATTAAGTTGAATGTTTAGGCATCCTTTTAATGGGGTTGTTTTCTCCATAGTTAGTATAGAATGGTGTTCAAGTGCTAAAAATCCATGGTTTCGAAAAGTTCTGCATGGTACGTGAATTGTTATGTTTTCCAAGATGTAAGCTGAATCAACGTGCATATTTTGTAATCCGTGCCTCTTGTTGGGTATGGATGTAAGCGAACCACATTTTCATGGAATGGTAAGTTGTGGTCGTAATCCCGGTCACTTTTCTTTAACAAGAAAATCAGGAACTTCTTTTGAACGCTAGCAATTCTTTTTATATGCACAGCATAGTATGGATTCCAAACCGTTACAGCGTATTCCAGTTGAGATCGAACATAAGCGAAATATAGTGAACATAAGGTTTGAATATCCTTAAATTCACCTGTCCTTAATAAATCCGAACATGGCACTCGTTTTTGCAATACAATTTTCAATATGCCTATTGAAACTAGCATTTTCGACAAATGTAACACCTAAGTCTATAACCTCATTGACTCCTTGCAATACTTCGTTGTTAACCGGGTTTCTTTTACGATTTAAGTATAGTGAGTTTCGATCACACCACTCACTTGATCATCATTTGCAAATATGAGACTTCTGAGTTTTTGATTATCTCGGTTATTCGGACAAAACAATAAAAAACAATAAAAATCCAAGGCCCGAGGTGTGATCCTTGGGAAACACCAGATGTAACTTTAATAACGTTTGATATTTCATTACCCATTATAACAAATTGTCGCCAGTTTGATAGATATGACTTAAAAAAATTTATTTAATCGAGAGAAAACCCAAAATCGAATAAACTCTGGAGTGCTTTATGATGACAGATAGAATCAAATGCTTTACTGAAATCCGTGTACGCTACATCAACTTGGCGGCCTTTTTCTATCTCGTTAATTAGTGTACTGGTGAATTCAACCTGATTAGTCGATGTGGGTCGGCCAGGCATAAACCCATGCTGGTTTATTGATGTATGACGTGCAATTGTGAATTTAAAGCTGTTGCATAATACTAACTCAAATAATTTCGGACGTGATGATGTAGTTGATATTCCTCTGTAGCATGTGATATCATCACGTTTACTCGATTTAAAAATTGGAGTAGTATTTAAAATTTAGCATTTTTCGGGAAACACGCGGGTACTTAAGGAATGATTGAATATAACATAATGGAATTGTTAAAATTTCAGCGTACTCCATCAGAATAGAAGAGGGTGTATCGTCAAGACCGCAACCATCTACAAACCCCCTTAAAGCCGATAAAATATTGTCCTCAATAATAATAGGAGGAGTTATTGATGTGTTGTTGTTGCTGGATTGTTTGTACAATCCACTAGTAACGCTTGGTCTATAGACTGATTGAAAAAATAATAAATAGGGTATCCTTCAATATCGCGTTTTGTTCCTAAAGAATTTCCAAAATTGTTTTGGATTTACTTTGATTTTGTCTTGAATTTGATCAAGATACGACCTGTATATTGATTTGAAATAAATTTCAAATTCATTACTATGTTGTAGAAACATAGTTTTGTCCGCTTCTAACCCGCTTTTCAACATTTTGGCATACGCTTTCGACTTCCGATTTTTTAAGTTAACCAGTCTATCATCAAACCAATGAGGGTGAGCATTTTGTGGTTTACAGCACATATGTAGGTACTTAAAGATCGAAGCCTTGCAGCATAATGTCATTAAATGTGTCTACATTTTCATTTATATCATTGGGATGAGAGTCATTTGCCAGTTGATGGATTCTAGGTAACTTTGTAAACCCACACGGTTAGTTCTTTTTAAAATTGTATTTGATTGCTTGTAGGTGTAGTGTATTTATAAAACGACTTCTTGCAACATAATAATACATTGTTGCAATACGTAAACATGTAGATCATATTCCAAGAATATATTGTGCTTGGAATGTGCTGACTATATGATACACGACTCGATATGCCATGCTCATAAAGCATGCTGGCTAATCATGCAGGATTAGTACATCACATGGCGATTTTGCCAAAATAAATAGGTTAGGTTAGGTTAGAGTGGCTGCTATCGCACACTTAGGCCAATAGTGGCCCATTGTGAAACCACAGGATCCTATTTCCCCTTTACTCCCGCTGAAACCATCCTAAGCTACTTATGTAGTGTAAAATATCTCGCACTCCACAGCCCGCGAGTTCCGAAAGGTTGTTCATACGGTACACACCTAAATACTTATGCCTTCTGCGTGAAAGTGCCGCGCACGAGCATAGGAAGTGATCTAAAGTCTCTTCCTCCTCTTCGTCCAAACAACTTCTGCAAAAGTCATTCGTCTGTATACCCAGCCTTCTCGCATGTTCCCCAAAACGGCAGTGTCCTGTCAGTATCCCTACGACCAATGCTACCTCTCGTTTTCCCAGGGATACTAGTTCTTTGGAGCGCCGCAAGTCCAGTTTTGGGCAAACCTGTTTTGCTACCCGGCACGTGAGGGTGTTGGTCTACCTCTCGTTTGTCAAGGCGATTGCCTTTTTACTGAGCGCCAGTTTGAGCGCTGCTATGGGCCTCCCCAGACCTGCTCTTTCCGGCTGCATCTAGAAAGTCGTACCGTACCTAGCTAGTTCGTCTGGCCTGCAGTTTCCCGTGACGTCCGAGTGACCAAGGACCCAGACTATCTGGATGCTGAAATACTCGCTCATCCTGTTAAGAGATGATCGGCAATCCAGCGCCACTCGTGACTTCAGAGAAACCGCCTCTAGTGACCTGAGTGCCGCTTGACTGTCCACATAAATCGCGATATCCCTAACAGATACCACGTTATGCTTCAACCATGTCACGACTTCCCCTATCGCCACCACTTCAGCCTGGTACACGCTGCAGTAGTCAGGGAGACGAACAGAAATATTAACATTGAGCTTCTCACAGAAGACTCCTGCTCCTAGTTTGCCGTCTAGCTTAGAACTATCTGTGAAAAATTGCAGTGCCTCGTTTTCCAGTATTGATCCGTTCCTCCAGGATTCTCTCGAAGGACAGATGGTCCGGAAACCTTTATCGAAGCACAACGTTGGTTTAATATAATCTAGATTCGCCAGTTCTTCCCTAAGCGATCTAACTATCGTCGAGTGTCCCACCTGAAGACACTTCCACTGAGAGACAGCCGAAAGTCTCGTAGCCACACTGGCTGCCATCTGTTTACCAAAAAATTTGATTGGAATCAGGTGGAACATAACCTCTAAAGCGCGTGTAGGTGTTGACCTAAGCGCCCCGCTTATTATCATGCAGTCAGTTCTTTGCACCTTCTCCATCATCTTCCTATATGTTACCTTCTCCAGAGCTGGCCACCACACGCCCACCCCGTACATCAGCACAGGCCTTACCACTACAGTATAGAGCCAGTGTACCAGCTCTGGTTTCAAACCCCTTCTCTTACCTATGGCGTTCCTACACTAGTAAATGGCTACGTTAGCCTTATTCACACTTTCTATGTACAATGTTAGGCTTCCAGCTGAGCTTACTGTCCAAGATTATGCCCAAAAATCTCGCTCTGTCAGCAAAAGCTAGTCTAATGCCGTTCACGGTAGGAGGGCTAACTACCGGAATTGTATATATCTTAGTGAATAGTACCAGCTCTGTCTTGCAAGGATTGATCCCTAACCAACATGTGCTGGCCCATTTCGTAACGATCAGTAGTGCATTCTGTATAACATCCCTAATCGTATCCAGATATTTGCCTGAGATCATCCGCATACGCTACAACCCCTATTCCCTCTCTCTCCAGTTCTAAGAGCAATCTATTCATCACAACACTCCAAAGAAATGGGGCCATAACGCCTCCTTGCGGGGTTACCACCCGCCTTCTAATGGTGGCCTCCCCCAGTTTCGAGGTAATAATCCTGCTTACCAGCATCTGATTTATCAACCTACTTATGGGGTAGTCCACGTTCAAAAATGACAATCCTTCCATGATCGCCTCCGTTTTTACATTATTAAAGGCACCCTCAATGTCGAGAAATGCTACCATACAGAACTCTTTCGAGTAAATTGACTTCTCAATCATGCGTACCAGATCGTGTTGAGCTGTGTCTACCGACTTCCCCTTACAATACGCATGCTGCGACATTGCCCAACTACTGGGCTCAATTTTCGATCGAATACCTATATCTACCAACCCGCCGATGTATAAGGCTTAAAACCATTCAGCGCCCACCGGATTCTCTCACTATTCACGATTCCCTCCATCTCTATTGAAGGTGTTACTCGATGAGCTTCCGGCTCCATCGAGTCATCAAAGCTTCCCGGGAAATGGGTCTCGATGAGGAGTTCCAATGATTCCGCACTTGAAGCTGTCCATGGCCCGTCCGGTCTAATTAAATAACTAGGACTGGCTGGGTTAGTAGGTATAATTTTCCTAAGGCGAGAAGTCTCAGAGACCTCCTCCATCCTACAACAAAAGAGTCTCCAAGAGTCCCTTTGTGCCTTCCTCAATTCTTTTTTGTACTTTCTTAGGTCCTCTTTATAGGAGTCTCAACCTCGATCTTCTCTTGTGTTCTTAGCTTTATTAAAAGCTCTCCTACACACTTTCCGATAGGTTCCCAACTCCTTGGTCCACCATATCGGTTTCTGCCTGCCCCTCGGCTTTATTAGGGGGCACGCAGCATTAAATGAAAGATTGCTCAGGGACCTCTGGCGGTAATAATTCCTGCAACATCTCCCAATATTTGTTCCAGTTTGTCCTTCTGGGATTCCTGAAGGTTTTCCGGGTAACAGGTTTAATGTTGAGGCTATATGTTACATATCGATGATCAGAGAATGAGTGCTCCTTCGCCACTCTCCATCCTCTGATCATATGAAAGATTGTTTCTGACGCAAAGGTCACATCTAAAACCTCCTGTAGATTTTTAACAATAAATGTCGGTTCTCGTCCAATATTGCAGACTAAAAGGTTGGTATTTAATAAGTAATCAAAAAATAACTCACCCCTCTCGTTGATGTTTGTGCTTCTTCATATTGTGTGATGCGCGTTTGCATCACATCCAAGTATCACATCTACCTTTCTTTGATCTGCTTCTCGGATCAGTTCCCCCAGGTTATCCGTGGAACCTCCTTCTCGCGATCCATATACGCTGAGGCTAGCCATAGTTTTTCACAGCCAACCTCAGCACTTACTGCTGTAACGTCTCCGCTACTAAATTGTGGAAGAAGAAAAATATTCAAATTATTTTTCGCTAAAATACACGATCTGATCTTCTCACAGTTGCTTGAGTATAGTAATTTATACCCTTTCATTCTGAGGCCACAGATCCTGTTATTATTAATCCAAGGCACTTGGATTAACACCAAGTCCTCATCTGTTTTAGTCAGTCTGAGCACGAGAGCTGCCGAGGCAGCCTTCGTGTGATGTAGGTTTATTTGTACAATGCTAACCATTGTAGTCAACCTTACTCACCTCTTCCTGCACTCCCTGCATCGGGATAGTGCCATCTGGGTCGTTGTTCCGGCCGCTATCTACCTCTCGTCGAGAGCCTGACAGGGTGTCCCCATCAGACTCCAGAGAGAGCAGGCTGTGTCCCATTACAATGCTCCCCATCATCTGAAGCCTCACTGTCCTGGACGTCCTCAGCCAGCTTGACCGTCTCCTGATAGGTCCGTTCGCCGTCACCTACAGGCCGGTTTTTTGCAGTCGCATCGGCCTCGTCCTTTTTATATATTTTAAGGGTGATCAACCCGAACCCGAAGTTGATCACTCCCTTTAGTTTTGCAAGAGAAGCCAGGGATTCTTTGTTGATCAGCATGATTGCCAATCTAAAGCCTCCCTAAGCCTCCTCTCACTTGACAATCCTCCAGTCGTCCGTTGGAAGATCGGGATTGCTGGCCCGAATGATCTCGAGGATCTCTTCTGGCTTTTCCTTCTCGGTTGGAAGCCATACACGTGCCCTCGGCCTGCTCGGGATTTCCTCCCTTCAGACTGCCTCAAGCCTTGCGCCCTGCCACATCTCGCCTACTTCGGCAACTGCCCTTTTATAAAGGTCAACCGATCTCTGGTCCAAGCACGCAGTCAACTTCACGCGCCCCTGGTACCATCCTGCATCTTTGCAGGATGGGGGGATTCCGGATTTTCTCTCAGGATCCGCAGCAAAATGGAGTTTAGTGCATTATACACTATCCTCCATTTCTCTGACGTGATGCTCCCATCTTCCTGACCTCTGTCAATGACGGCTAGCACCAACACGTGCTCCCTTAGGATCTCACTGAATAGCTTGAGTTTTTGATCCCTAGGAGCACCCGACTTCGTGGTTGCTTGCACTTTTGCCCACTTACTGCCACCCCCTTCAAGCTCCTCCTGGGACCTCTGTCTTTTAGACACAAGGACCCTCTCCGTTTCTCCAGAATTCTATATGCCGACCGTTTCTCCCTGTACCGTCGCTTCGCTGGAGGGATCTCTCTCAATCCCGCGCTCTTCTCTTTGGCGGTTCCGCTTCCACCTGGCTTCCATGCCAAGGTGTCGCTTAACTTTGCCTCTGATGATCGAGCCCCACATTGACGGTTAGAGTTGTTCCCATCTTCCGGTTTTTGAAGGGTGCCGGCCCCTTTATTTTTGCTTTGTTTTTTATATTCCATGTTTCTTCCACGAGTATCGGAGAAATATAGGTCAACCTGCGCAGAGATCCGTGTACACAGGCAAGGCTAAATACAACTGGAGGTCGCCAGGTATCCAGAGGGCTCCGTTCATGACTGGGCTTTGTTAAATGGGCCCCCAGTCTAGCCGATCATCAGCACGGGTCGCGTAACACCTTAATCTAGCCCATTGGCTCACGGAGCACCCCGCCCTCCACGTCCCCGTCCTCCTCCCCCATTCACTCACTTGCCAAAATAAATAAAAAAAAAATAAAAATGTGGTGCAAGTGAGTTGACTTTAAATAAAATAAAACCATAAATAAAACTAAACAAGTGAAAATTAAAAACATGTGATAAAAATTAAAATAAAAGTTGTATCAAGAACGTGTAAAATGTCTAAAATAAAAAACCTCTTAACGAGGTAAATGTTCGAGTGACGAAAGCCGAATTCAATTCACTAAATTTCTGATATCAAATTTGTGCCGAAAAAAACAATTGCATTCGATTTGTCAACGATTTTTCGGAATGTTAATGCATTCAGCGCGTTGTTGTTGAACATTCCGAAAAATCGTTAGCAACCGTTATTCTTGACAGCTAGAAAGCAAAATGTAAACAAACGCGCCGAATGCACTAACATTCCGAAAAATCGTTGACAAATCGAGCCGAATTGAATTCGGCTTTCGTCACTCGAACATTTACCTCGTTAAGAGGTTTTTTATTTGATATCAATGATTTTGGCACGGCAAATTGAAAATGAATTGAATTGCGATTCGTTTTATTGTTGCCAGTCAAAATTGTGCCTTAAGTCATATTCATACGACGGATAAAAATCCGGGATTTTTCTATTCCATCGTTCTAACCAATTACATCACGTAAGTTATACAACAGACACGCTTTTTTCATACAAAAAAGTTGAAAAAAAAATCTGGGATAGAAAAATCCGAGATTTTTATGCGTCGTATGAATACGACTTCATACACACTTGAAAATGATACATGAATTATTAATACAAGCATTGCTTTACGTGATATGTAATTCAAAGGCACATTGTAATTTATTTCAAGGCTTACATTACATATTTTTCTAAAGGAATTGGTCGATGTTTTAATGCAAGGTAACGTTAAAAACTAGTGTATTATCATTCAAATCGAGATCTAAAAACATTCCGAAAATGAATTATCTCATTATTACAATATATTACTAAATAATTGTAATAAATGTACCTATGTAAAACTAAAGTTCCATATTTACACAAAAATAAGAAAAACAATGTTAAAAAATTGTTTTTACCGAGTTCGCAGCTCCTTTATTATTAACATGAATGTTTAAGTTCGCAACTCTGATAATTTTTTTCTTAAATTTTTAACCAATGAGCGCGATACATAAATGACATTATATTGTCCTGATGTTTCATTACACTGAAACGTGCTGTTTACTTCTAGAGTGGATTTTGTTATAAAGTGAAGTGTTAAAGTGTCAATTAAATAAAAAGGCGGAAATTATTTTATTAAAAAAGTGTGTTGTGGATAAAAATATTATTACAATTAAATTAATAATAAAAAAAATATTTCATACTATTTAAATATGTATTAGTGGTAATATGGAAATAAGTGAAATATTGCTAAAATTAACATACATGACAAAATTGTTTATGAAATAAATTTAATAAGCGCGAATGAACTTGGGATTACTCTGATTTCTTATTATCAAGTAAGTTCACAAACAATTTGAATCGATTGATTTGTATAAATCATATTAGTTTGTCTTAAATACAAACAAATGATTTGTATGCAATTATTTTTTCATATGTAATGTACTGTTGCGTTAAAATTATTTATGGTCGAGGAATCTTGATGCAGTGAATTAGATTAAAACCTATAAAATTGAATTCGTAAAGTAGTTAGTTTAGTTCTAAATAATATATTTTGATTTGTGCGACGATAATGAACGATCTACTTTAGGTATATTTTCAAAGTTAAAAAACATATTTTTACTGCGCATTTTTCACATATATTGCAAGGTTAAAAAAAATCAAATGTAGCATTGTATTAAAAATTCATCATAATCCACGAGATCGATCATTTCTGTACAAAATCCTATATATGTTAGATTCTTCGATTTCTATTGTAATTATCTTTTGAACGTAAAATAGCATAATATGTGTACAAAAACAAGACTTCTTTAAAATAAAAATTAATTTTAACAAACAATTTTCAGGATTTATTTTACAATAGACCTGCAAATAGAGGATACCCCTTCGAAGGGGAAATAAACCAGGATAGGATCACAACGAAAGAATCAAAGTGTAGAATGGCGGATTCAAAACGAAAGATATTAACTGCTGGAGCACATACAAATAAAATCGAAAGTAAAACCACTAGTTCTACAATTGATACGAATTTCGATGCATTACACTAATCGAAACGATAAAGCAGAAACTATAAAATACTGTTTCGTAAAGGAGCAGGAAGTCAGAAACAATAAAATTCATAGACTTGCGAGTTGTTTCCATTTTTTTCGTAAACATTTCTTCGTGATTTGGTAAACATTAAATAAAATTTTGTTTTAAATAATTTGTAGCAGTTGTTGTAAATATTGTTTTGATATCAATTTAAGATTTCCTGACCGTTTATTACATTTTATCGAAAGTTGGCTGAAAGTGGGAGCTGTAATACTAAAAGTATGGACAGGTTTCCAGGGTATACTAAATGCGTGAAACCCCCAGAATAAGACGGTAATTATTAACATTTTTCAAGATCTACATATATTTGTAATAATATATTTGGTAATACCTCATAATGATTTTTAAATTTTAGAATGGCCACCATCGTATCAACAAATTTTGTTGTTACTCATTCTACTTCCTCAAACGTATGGGAAAAACTTCCGTTCAGCTTAAGAGACTATCATTCAAAAATTGTATAGATCGGCGAATTTTATTCAAAAAGGTATAATCTTTTTTAAAATTATAACTGTATTTTAAAGTAAACTAATTTTGTAATATATTAAGTTCATTTTTCGTTTTTGTTATTTTTTGTGGCTTAGTTTATGCAATCATGAGCTAAAATCAAGTAACAATGCCACTCCATACTGATTTTAAAATTAGCTATAAACCAAATATTGATATGTGTGTAATCAAAAATTATACCCGTAACTGCAAATTCTGTTATAATTCACATATTATTCAAAACGCACTACATCTGGGGGTAGATTCCGACAAAATGACAATTTGTAGTGACATTTGCTTATTGTTACAAATTGAAGTCATTGAAAATTTACGATTCGGATAAAATGATATATGACATTTACAGCAGTTTACAGCAGCTGCATTTTTAAGTTATATCAGATATATTACGAGGTTTTTAAAATTATAAATACTCACACATATTTTGTATGAAAACTTATAAGTCACGATAATAAAAAACAATGACAATATTATTAAAATTGTCAGTTTATTTTTGGTGACATTTCGGAAAAGTCACTCCATGCAAAATTCGTCACAAAATTGCAGCAGAATTTTTAGTACAATGTCACAAAAAATTGTCATTTGTCACTTGATCAGAATCTAGGGCCTGTAACCAGCGATTCAACGACGGCTTAAATAACTTTTTGACTTTTATATGATTTTATTTATTTAAAATAGAACCTCGAGTAAAAACAAAATTAAAAGTTGTGACAACGAAAGTCGAAATTACATCTGAACTATTATCCGAAAATTTGTAAAAGATATAACAGCTAGGGATTTTGTAATTAGTTTTTTATCGTTTAAGGTAGAAACTATCTTATGCTTTATTTTAGTTTTTATTTTAAAACTTCTGAATCAGTACTAAATGAATTAAAGTTTTTTAATACGATAAGAAAGTACTGCCGATTTTATTGGCCTAGAATCCTTTTTTAGCTCTTTGAATTAAGTATTTAATTTAGCACTTTTTTATATAAATTATGAGGGGCTGAAATACAAAAAAGGCTGTGATACAATTATGTATAATCAAAATAGTAAACATTAAATAGCAGAATTTAATATTAATTTAATTTAAGTTTCCTTAATTTTTTACACTAATGGATTTCATAAAACTTTGTAAATGCTAATAAAATAGTATATTGTTGTAAATATAATTTTGTGTTTTAATTTAAATACAACAACGATTATATAAGAAGTTTCGGTTAGGTAGCCCACAAATTTGGAAACTCTGAACACGGCAGGGAAAATTTAATATAAACTAAATATTTAATGTAAAATTGTAAATATTTTATTGCTCTTTGTTTTGGGAATTGAAGAAACTTACATTAATTTTTAAAGGTGAGTTGCATATCCGTATATGTATTTTTTTTGCATTATATTTTAAAGTAGTGTAAATTAACTTTTTTTAAAGCAATCAAAATTATTTAATATACTTCACTGCATTACATTTAAACGTAAAATTGCATAAAAATTTGATGTATTGCTTGGCTTTGATTTTAATGTAATGTAACATAAATTTTAATTTAACCTTACATCAAAATTTTTTTAATGCAACGGCTTATTTAAATTCTAATTTAACATTGCGCTGGACCTATATACAATACCGCTTGCATTACATATTCAATTTTTTTTTCAAGTGTATACACAGACGCGTGGCATTGAAATTACGAATAGCGAGAGGCGAAGAACGAATTACGCATACTTTCACACAGCTGTCGGCTATGTGTTACGGATTCGTTCGTGCATGATTCGTTCTTCTTCTCTCGATATTCGTCACTCCAGTGGCGTGCGTCTGTGTATGAGGCACAATGCTCTATTCCACAATTGATCTCACAGAAATCATAACTTTCTTCTATTCTTTCCCCGTTTACCTATGATACTGATTTTAATTGCGGCTTAAACAAATTTTCGGTGAAATCACACAAACACAAACAAAAATGAAATTAAAAAGACGGGAAAGGTCGGAACCGAACTCTATAAGCATTTTTGTTGCCTATATAGTAGCCTACGGTCTGGTGTACGGTTTCTGGTGTGTGGTAGACGATTCTATTTCTTTATTTTGCATGCATTTTTTCAGTCTCCATTTTGTAGTATTTTAGTAGATTTTATTTCAGAATCCTTTACCACATGCCACAAACAGGTCATGCCGGGTGTGATCTTATTACACAACCGGTTCTCGTAGGCTATCGGCTGAACATATGTAGTTTAGGCTGTAGTGCATGTTACAGAGTAGTAAAAATTTAGATCAGATGCATCTGTTTTTGGCAGAAATTCGATTGAGTAATTCAACAATTTTTTTGCATGTTTCTTGCTGTTTTGTCACTAACCGCATGCATTTTTGACCCCTTAAACAATACAATAAAATATACATATTTTAGTTTGTTAGTTGAAAACAAAAATTAATGGTAGCTACCCTCTCGCTGATATTCCATCTTCATGCGATGGGAGGAGTGGTAAGATTTATTATTTTAAAGAAATCATCATAAAGATTATAAAAGTATCGATTTTATGCAAGGAGACTCAAATGTTCAACGTTTTTGGTGATTTTTCCGATCACATCAATTTGTCAGTTTTTTCATTTTTTTTGTTATGAAAAAAGAGTCACTGGTAAAAATTCTCTTAGCAATGATAATAATATGATGTATTTATATTTGTTTCATTATAATACGTCGGTTCACTATCATTATGAACCGCAACGGACCGATATTAGGGTGTATTTGAGCCAAAAAATGAAATTTTGCAAAAAATTAACGTGGCTTTTAAGTTATGGACATCAATATCTAAAATATACGAGTTTTCTGGGACAAACGGTTGATGTCATATTGTAGGTGAGATTTGTGGCTAATAATCCTGAAAATATGAACCAAAAGTCTTGGGCTCATTTTTTAGCAATTTGGCCGAATGTGGCCGGCCGATTTCGCATTTTTCAGTTTTTTGGCCAAAATGACCCTTCAATCTAATTTTTTGAATTCTTTTTTTTGCTATTTGATAGCTGGCGTCAATACCTTTCCAACGATATGCATATGTCCAGGGTATGTCGAATAGATTCAGCACTGTGGACGTGGCAAAATGGCCAAAAATGGCCGTTCAGAGGCCGGCCGCGGCCAACATGGCGGCCAAATCAAAAAGTTGTAGAACAAAAGTTGTTTAGTTTTTTAAGTACTACAACTCCTGAAAATATGAGATCAAATAAAAGAGGTACGGACAAACAAACATATAATATATATACCAAAGCAAGATTATATGGTGACGTCATAGAAAAATTTAAAATTGTCATAACTTTGATCAAAATCATCCGTTTTGGACGTTTGAGGTGTCTTTGAATTGGTATCGACGTCTACAATCATAATTTGCTAGTAAGAAAATAATTGGGGCATTTTTTGGAGCAGTTATACCCGAAAAACTGATTTTTTGGGGCAATTTTCGGAAGGTCATATCTCCACTCAATGTTGGTAGAAATTCATGCTTTTATACATTATTTAGGTTTATTTTTCAAGACCTTTCCAATGGTATATAAGATGATCCTGGCGGCCTCAAAGGGAAAAAGTTCGAAACTTGCTGTATAATATACTTCGTTCGACTTCCAGCACAGTAGGTGCTTTCGTCACTCGTTTGGACTGCCGTCCAAAGTGATGATAAATGACTGTACGAATTTAATTGAAAATAAAACCATGTGCATACGTTCTAGTGGTAGAAAATATATTTCCGAAGTGTTGTAAACTTTATAGTTGATGCTAGTTAACAATAAGTTTATAATTAAGTGATAAAATGATAAAACTTCAAAAATTAGACATTATAAAATTTTTATATTTGCTACGTATCGATTATGTCAAAATTTACGTGCAAAGACGTTTATAAATCGTATGTCAATCGGGTTAAAACATAAATAACCCTAATAATAAATGCACATAATATGAACGTTAATAAATTAAATATATTAATATACAAGTAATAAGTGCTTTTAATAGTTAACTAGTTTGGTTCGAGATATAAAGGCCTAAATCTTACTTCTAAGCTCCAGTTATTTAAAGAGAAGAATTACAGTAAAAAAAAATAAAATGGGTAACAACAATGTGAAGGACGTCCACATACCCGTGAACACGCAACACCAAATGCAGCGGGAGGAGGTAAACTCAAGCAGAAGATTGGAGGATCTGCTGGGAACAATGATAACAAGTTCAATCACGCAAATAATTATGCTACTAGTGATAATGAACATGATCAAAAGGATGGTGGATGCTTCCGCAACAAGCGCGGAAGCGCTACGAAATACTAATATAACGTAAAAAAAAGACGCGAAATTTAGCTAAATAAAATTAAATAACTATTTTTCAGAGATATATTTTTTTTTTAATTTAATTTTGATTTTTTTGGGCTAATTATAAAATTTTAAGTTTAATTAGTTTTTCATAACGGTATAACCGTTATACTAAGAAACTTTATCGTCCATTTAAAAATTAAAAAATATATATATGTCACTTAGAAGTGGCAATAAATATAGAAAATCTGTATTACCACTTAAAATTATAAACAAAACAATAATAAAAATAGTAAAAAAAAAGAAGTTGGTAAAATGGCTGCCCTAACAGTAGACAAAGTTCTAGGCATCGAGGCAAAAATTATGCCCAATGACTATAACGGGTGTCCGCTAATGTTGAACAATACCGTTGATAAATCGGAAATCTTACGTGATTCAGTAAATCACGAAGATAATCAAAAGCTATTGATCTCATTGATCAAAGCCAAGTTCAACGGCAAAGCTAGAGAATCTTTGGATGAGAACGTCAAAACGATAAATGAAATGATAGAAGCAATAAAAATAGGTTGTAAATGCCAGGGTTCATGGCAAATAACTATAACATTGGAAGGCATGCGAGTCGGAAATCGTACCAAGTATGTTTCGGATCTCACTGAAATTAAATAGAAGCTGAAACATGCATACGTTTCCGAAGGTTTTCTCATACCAACGGATGGATTGATAGGCATGGATTTTTTCAATAAATATTTAGCTAATCAATTACGATAATTTTACCTTGACTGTGCAAAAAGCAAACAAAACAATGTGCATACCAATTAAAAATCATTTGGGATGCAATACTTTATTCATTCCACCTCGTTCAGAAGTATATAGAATAATACCTAATTTAAATTTAAAAAAAGATGCAGTAGTTGGAAATGCTTAGATAGTAAAAGGAGTATTTGTAGCAGGTTCAATAATGGATAAAAAATTTTCAGTGGTCAGAATATTAAACGTCAATACTGAACCATTAGTAATCCGTAACATTAACATTATTCATGAGCCACTGAGTAATTTTGAGGTAAAGAATCGCATAAGAATAAAATAAACAAAGTTGGTGAACTCGTATCAAATGCTAATCCTAATCTAATTAGCAAATACGTAGATGTTTTTTCTTGTGGTGATGAGAATTTAAGAACTAATAATTTCTATAAACAGGAATTAAAATTAGCCGATCCAACACCAGTTTATGTAAGGAACTATAAAATCCCACATGTTCACAAACAAGAACTACAAAACCAAGTGAATAAATTGAAAGAAAACGGAATAATTGAAGAAAGTTGTTCAAATTACAACTCTCCTATAATGCTGGAGCCGAAAAAATCATTACCAGGCCTAGACGAAAAGCGATGGCGCTTAGTAGTGGGTTTTCGGCAGTTAAACAAAAAACTGAAAGGAGATGTATTTCCGATCCCAAGAATAGATGATACACGACTCGATATGTCATGCTCATAAAGCTTGCATAAAGAATAAAGAACATAAAAGCTAATGAACACAAAATATCGCACGTATATGCGGATTGTGCATATTCGCGACGCAATGTTAAGTTAAAATAAATAAAAACATACAGATGATTTTAAACCGAACAACGTACAAGTTGTGTTTTAATTACAAGGTGGCTCATGTAAGATTACATCACAAAGGTGTTCCGATCTTGTAATTTTACTTAAGTCAAATATAATATCCAAAGATTTGTGATTGACATCGTTTATGAAAAAAGGTAGTAGGGATTCAAAAATTTTAAAGGTGTCAATGTCGTTGCTGAAGACAAGATCCAATAATCTATCACGATTATCAGCAATTGTATTTATTTGGTTCAAATTATAATTATAATCTAAATGATTTTGTCTACGTGGCTTTATCTACGCGAATTTGTCTACGTGGCTTTGTCTACGCTACATGTCTTTGTCTACACGGATTAGTCTACGTGGCTTTTTCTACGTGGTTTATCTACACGGATTTGTCTACGTGACTTACTTACGTCTCGGTTTTATCTACATGGTTTTGTTTATTTGGTTTTGTTGACATGTCTTTGTCAACGCGGATTTGTCTACGTGCTTTTGTCTACGCGGATTTCTCTACGTGGTTTTTTACACGCAGTTTTATCTACAGGGATTTGTCTAGGTGGTATTGTCTAAGTGGTTTTGTCTACATGGTTTTGTCTATGTGGTTTTGCTTACGTCGTTTTGCGGACGTGTTTTTGTCCACGCGGATTTGTCTACGCGGTCATAGTTGTTTTGTCTACTCGGCCTTATCTACGTGGTTTTGTCTACGCGGTTACTGTTTACCTGGTTTTGTCTACATTGTTTTGTCTACGCAGATTTGTCTACGTGGTTTTACCTACGCGGATTTGTCTACGTGGCCTATGTTGTTTTATCTACGCGGTTTTATCTACACTGATTTGTCTACGTGGTATTGTCTACATGGTATTGTCTACTTGGTTTTGTCTACGCGGATTTGTGTACGCGGTTTTGTTCACATGGTTTTTGTCTACAAGGATTTGTCTAAGTGGTTTTGTCTACGCAGTTTTATCTACAAGGATTTGTTTACGTTGTGTTGTCTACGTGGTTTTGTCTAGATGGTTTTGTTTAAGTGGTTTTGTCGATGTGTCTTTATCTACGCGAATATGCCTACGTGGTTTTGTCTACGCGGATATGTCTAAGTGGATTTGCCTACTAGGATTAGTGTACATGGTATTGTCTACGTTGTTTTGTCTACTTGGTTTTGGTTACATAGTTTTTCTATGTGGGTTTTTGTACATGGTTCTACAAAAGAAACGTCTACAAAACAAAGAAAACAATTTGTTTTGTAGACGTGTCTTTTGTCTACGTGGTTTGGTTTACGCGTGTTTATCTACTCGGATTTTTCTACATGGTATTGTTTTCGTGGTTTTGTCTACAAGGTTTTGTTAACGTAGTTTTGTCGATGTGTCTTTGTCTTCTCGGATTTGTCTACGTAGTTTTGTCTACGCGGATTTGTCTACGTAGTTCTGACTACACAGATTTGTCTACATTATTTTGTTTACGTGGTTTTGTCGACGTGTCTGTGTCTAAGTTTATTTGTCTACATGCTTTACGTGGTTTTGGCTACGTTGTTTTGTCTACGCGGATTTCTCTACGTGATCTTGTCTACGCTGTTTTGTCTAAACGGATTTTTCTACATGGTATTGTCTATGTCCATATTAGGATTAGCATTTGATTTGTCTACATGGTTTTGTTTACGTCGTTTTGTCTGCATGGTTTTGTTAACGTGGTTTGGCAAACCCACGTAGACAACTCCGCGCACACTAAACCACATCCTTTGTGCTTCATGGGCCATAGTAAATTTTGCTGTAGAGGATTTAGTTCCGGCTGAATGCCGGCTGATGACCGGTAAAACTCAGGTTTACCATATGGTTGTGATTGCATTCATACAATTTTTTTCGTTCAGAAACCTCTGCTGTGAAAGTCAAAACTAATGTGAACAGAACATTTGGTTAGGACTATATAGATAAAATAGAGGTATTTTCTTTTTATGTAACGATTTAAAAAATTAAGTAGGTTTATTTTGATTGCTCTTCTAGGAGGGCATCAGCAAAAAAAGGTGTATTTAATAAATATAAAGGTTAAAATGTAAATGCACTATAACGTTTGCACATAGATCCTAATCAACTGAAGCTCGTTGCTTCGACGTGCAAGAAAGTATGTAAGTATTCTAGAAAATTCTCACAAAACTTTACATAAATGTGATTTATCCTACAAGAAATAGTCACTTATCGGCCGTTGTCTTGTAGATGTATGTACGGTTTGAACATATAATTCTCAAACCGATAAGAACATCATGGTACTATACACATTACTAAAGCTTCAATGTAATAATTCTACAATAAATAATTTCATTTCGCAGCGTCTTACTGTCTACAGTACACATATTTTTATTCTTATATGTTTGTATTCTTATTCATCGTGGTCGTTTAAAACTTTTTGATTTCGTCTTATAACATTTTTATCCTTTTACACTCATTTTGGTTGTTCAATATGAACAGGGTCATTTAACTGCAACAATATGCAGTTTTACAGAATGTTAATTTTAATTTAGCGATAAATAAAATAATTAATTTTTTACATGCAATTCTGCACTTTTGGAGTTTATAAAATATTAAAATATTGTAATTGATATATGATCATATGTAATGTAAAAAACAACAACAAGAAACTATCAAAATTGTATATAAACGCCAAAAAATAAATGAACTACTCAGTTCTAATCAAACTCTACTATACGCTTTTATTACAATATTCCGGTATTAGCCCTCACCCGTGGAAAGCTCGGAATTAAAAGTGTATTAAAAGTGTTAAATTAGTTCAAGCTGAGGCTGAATTAAACAATGGTCCTTCGAGCCATTAAGAACAGGCAAAAACAAACGCGTATTCTACATTAGAACAAGTAACACGCGATAATTAATCAACTGGCGAACGAGAACTGCCTAAATTCAAAAATGGAAACCCTTGCATTCAATCAAGAACAGCTTGCGACTCAGATTGATAAAATATGTATTAATTATAAGAAGGATGGCCCAGAGAGGAAAACAAAAACTTACCTCACCAACCGAATCCAACAATTAAAGGAGCTTTATACAAAGTTTCTAGAAACAGATGAGCAAATAAGGAAGCTGAAAGATGTCAACTTAGAGCACCCGTACTTTAAAACGGTAACAAGTGTAGTGGGAAAATATAATGAATTTATTACTATAATGCGTGCAAAACTAAACAACGGCCCACCACTTACACCGGTCCCAGAGCATCGCAGTAGAAGCCAATCAGAGTCGAACACCAGTAACAACAAAGATGCAGGTTTGGAAACAATGAATCCAGAGTTGCAGCAATTAATAAAACGACAGACGATTCGGATGAGGAGTCTCTACAGGAAGATTGATGAGGCCGAAGACCTTGTCGTGACTGGGCCAAAACCGGCAATGAAACTGTCACTTGGAGTGATGCAAAAACTCATGGAACAAATAGCTGAACTCCATGAGGAAATTTGCATGCTCGTTACTGATGAGGAAGAACAACGTATAAAGTACTTCACAGAACAGTACTTTGAGAACATTGATAGCAAGTGTCAATCAGTAATCCTTCAAATAACAACGAGGATAGATGAAACCGATAAAATTATACCAACAAACCAAACAACGGACATTCGGCTACCACGAATTCAAATCCCAATATTTGCTGGAGATTACCAGAAGTGGACTGGATTTCGTGACACATTCACCAAACTCATCCATGAGAATAGACAGATCAGTGATACCCATAAAATTAACTATCTAAAGGGTCAGTTAGAGGGTGCTGCGGCCAAATTAATCAACCACCTACAACCAACAGAAGAAAATTACCAAGCCGCCTGGGAAATTTTGAATAGCAGATATAACAACAGGAGACTACTGATTTCAACATATTTAAATACGTTACTCAGTCAAGTAAATATAAACATCGAGTCTGCAGCGGCACTGAGAAATCTTCACGATACAACAATTGAATGTTTGTACGGAATACGTAACGCAGGGGTAAGCATTGAATCGTGGAACTCAATAATAATCTTCATATTAACTAAAAAACTAGACAATGAGTCAAGGCGACTCTATGAGATCTCCTTAGAAGATCCAAGGGAATTCCAAACAACAACGGAATTTTTAAAATTTTTGGAAGGAAGGTTCAAATCATTAGAGGCCAATGGCAACCAAAAGCCATTAATCCTACCAACAACCGCCTCACGTGAAAACAAAGCTCAAATAGTTAAAAGGACCTTCTTAACAACAACAAATATCTGTGTCTACTGCCGAGGGGGACATAAAATTAATGATTGTGGAGGATTTAGGAAATTAAATTCCAGTGAAAGATCGCAAATGGCAATGCTTCATAAATTATGCAGAAACTGTTTATCAGCAGAACATGAAACATATGTATGCAGGCAGAAAAACCAATGTAACATATGCAATGGAAAGCATAACACAGGACTGCACATCGATTCAAACGCAGACATGCAGCGAGTATCTAAAAGTTATTTAACAACACAATTAGGTCCTGCGATATTACCTACAGCTCTAATCGCATTAACAACAAGCGAGGGAAAATGCATGCTCTTTAGAGCATTAATTGACCCAGGCTCTCAGGCGTCATTCATATCCGCAAAGGCAGCAAATCTTCTTAAGGCTACGCAGAAACAAGTCAACACTAAAATCTCAGGAATGGGAGGAAAGGAAGCCGGAGTGTGCAGTCATAAGGTCGAACTAACTTTATCTTCAAGGCTTCAGAGTTCGTTTGAAATTAAGTTTGAAGCAATGGTGTTCAAAAAATTAACGGATAATATTCCAGACATCGACTTTGATACCAACAAATGGGCACATTTGCAGCATTTACAACTTGCAGATCCACAATACAACAAGTCCAATAGCATTGACGTAATAATCGGTGTTGACTACTATCCTCTAATTGTAAACAGTAACATCATTAGAGGACACCCACAAGATCCAATTGCCCAAGAAACTGAGCTTGGTTGGATCATAATGGGCAGCACAGGCAATAACCAAGAAGATAAAATGTTGTCAATGGTCACAACCAAAACAATTAAGCAACAACTAGACTTATTAATTGAAAATGATGCCATTCCGCAAGAAAAAACACATACCCAGGAGGAAGCAATCGCTGAAAAGCTATATGCAGAAAGCACAACGCGACTACCAGATGGGAAATACATGGTACACTTACCGTTCAAAGTAGAACCGTCTATGCTAGGAGAATCCAGAAAAAAAGCAGTAGCACGATTACTGCAAATCGAAAGAAAATTTCTAAAAGATAAACCATTCGCTAAATTATATCACGAATTTATGGAAGACTATCTAGCGCAGGGGCATATGCAATTGGCAAAAGATGATCCAGATGAGAATCCAGTATACTATATACCACATCATGGAGTGATCAACCACGAAAGTACTACCACAAAGCTAAGAGTAGTATTCGATGCATCGAGCAAAACTACTTCGGGATTATCGTTAAATGACATAATGATGAACGGCCCCAAAATTCAAGGTGACCTAATTGACATCATCTTGAGGTGGCGAACACACAAATTCGTGCTAACAGCAGATGCGGAAAAGATGTTCCGGCAAATCTGGATGCATCATGGTCACCAGAACTTACAACGCATATTGTGGCGAAAAAATCCATCACAAACAATAGGAGAATACAAACTAAAAACGGTTACCTATGGAACAACGGCAGCGACGTTTCTTGCTGTAAGAACATTAATGCAATTGGCAGAAGATGAAAAGAACAACTATCCGACAGCTGCAAGGATCATGGAAAGAGATTTTTACGTGGATGATCTACTGACTGGGGGTGACAGCGTTGAGGAGGTCGTAACCATTCAACAACAGATGACAAGACTTGCACGGAGCGGAGGATTTCCATTGCACAAATGGGCGTCGAATTCAGCTGAAGTCATGACTAATGTTCCTGACCACCTACGAGCAAAAGGAATGATTAATTTAAAAATCAACCACATAATAAAAACACTAGGGATTCTCTATAGTCCTGAGGATGATACATTTGAATTTGACCTGACCAGGCTAAATCTTTCAACAGAAGAACCAACGAAACGGCTACTGTTGTCCGACTCTTCAAAATTATTTGATCCTGTCGGCTGGTTATCACCAATAACGATAACAGCAAAGCTGTTAATGCAAGACACTTGGAGAGCTGGTACACAGTGGGATGACAAGCTACCAGAAGCTATTGAAGCAAAATGGAAAAAGTATAAGAACGAATTAGATGAATTAAGCAAAATAAAGGTACCAAGATGGGTTAAAACAACGTCAACACAAAAATCAGAGTTACATGGATTTGCAGATGCTTCGCAACAAGCATATGCAGCGGTGGTCTATTTAAGAACCACAAATACGTTCGAGCAAGTTACAACCAGTTTGCTAGTAGCAAAAACCAGAGTTGCTCCAATCAAAACAAAACTGACAGTTCCGAAGCTGGAACTAAACGCAGCGCATCTGTTATCTAGGCTTCTAAGATACGCTAAAAATACCATGAACATGCAGGATGTAAAGATGTTCGCTTGGACGGATTCCACCATAGTTTTAAGCTGGATAAGAGCTGATATTCCGAAGTTAGAAACCTTTGTAGCCAATCGGGTATCTCAGATTAAAGATAATTTACCTCAGCTACAATGGAATTACGTACCAACAAATCTAAACCCAGCTGATTTAGCAACAAGAGGATTGGCAGCGGCTACCATCACCTCACAAGGCTCGATCTGGTGGACGGGACCAACATTTTTGCAGGAAAATTCTGATGCATGGCCATCATCACCTTCGCACAAGGGTCCACAAATACAAGGTGATCACAACCAGGACAGCGCAGCGGATATCACTTGTCTTACAATAACCGCTGAATCTAAAGCAAACGCGCTACATGAATTAATTGATAAAATTTCAAACATTCATAAGTTGAAGCGTATATTGGTGTACTGCCAAAGGTTCATAAACGTGCATGTTCATAAACAACGGCGACAGTCGAAAGAAGTGACAGTACCAGAACTGAAACTCGCGGAAGTCCAAATAATTAGGATTGAACAACACCGATACTTCCGTAAAGAACTTCAGGCATTGATGAGTGGGATTTTATTAAATAAAAAATCCAAACTATCTGCGTTAAATCCAGTCATGAGCAAGGATGGGATATTACGATTACACGGACGTTTACAAAATTCGCAACTACCAATGAATCAAAAGCAACCAATTATATTACCGAAGGAAAGCTCAATCAGCAAGCGAATAATTGAAGATGCTCATACTACTACAACACTTCATGGGGGCATACAACTTACATTGGCAAATGTTCGCAATAAATTTTGGATAATTAATGGTAGAAATCTGACACGTCATATTATACAGAAATGTGTTACATGTATAAGATTTAAACAAGTAACCCTCAACCAACTAATGGGTGATTTACCGTCCTGCAGAGTAACTCCATCACGGCCATTCAGCAAGGTGGGTATTGATTATGCCGGGCCGATTCAACTGAGGAACAAGATAGGAAGAGGTCAAACCACGTACAAAGGATACATTGCGGTATTTGTCTGCCTGACCACCAAGGCCTTACATGTAGAAGTAGTCAGCGGATTAACAACAGATGCATTTATAGCAGCTTACCGCAGGTTCACATCTCGCAGGGGGTTGTGTAGAGAAATCTATTCGGATAATGGTACCAACTTTGTTGGTGCAGAACGAGTACTGAAACAACAACGCACGAAGATTGCAGCTCTAGAACCAGAAATTGCAAGGGTATTTCAACAAGATGAAACTACCTGGCACTTCATACCACCTGCTGCACCACACTTTGGTGGCATATGGGAGGCAGGGGTAAAGTCAGTAAAGACTCACATGAAGAAAGTCATAGGTGAGACCGCATTGACATTTGAAGAAGCAACAACATTAATGACTCAAATAGAGGCATGCTTAAACTCTCGACCATTGACTACCTTGTATGACCATCCGGAAAATTTAGAATCTTTAACACCTGCGCATTTTCTAATAGGCGGACCAATAAAGGTAGTCCCAGAAAGTAATGATGTTACTTGCACGCTAAGAACACGTTGGCATTTAGTACAAAAGATTGTAGATGACTTTTGGAAAAGATGGTCTAGAGACTACCTGCACCAGTTACAACAACGTACTAAATGGAGGGAACGTCAGCCCAATCTAGTTGTAGGGGATGTCGTTCTACTGAAGGAAGAATCACTGCCGCCGTCACGTTGGAAAATGGGGAGAGTACAGGAGGTGCATACTGGCTCAGATGGCTTGGTTCGTATTGCGTCCATAAAATGCAGCCAGAATATCTATAAACGACCTATCACTAAGTTGTGCAAGCTACCAAGCGAAGAAGACAATTCATGGTCACAACAAATAATTAACGCAAATAAGACTCCAGATGCAAAACTAGCAACACCTAACACCAATGACCCAGTTAGACGCCAACCAGGAAGACAGGCGAAAGGGGGAATCAAGCTTCATCTGGCATTATTGGCCCTGATGAGCATTTGTTTTTCTACCACCAGCGCCAAAGAACTGATGCAGATTGAGAACTTCAAACATTCTACTGGCATATATCTTGAGGAAATCAGTAAGATGGAGCTAGTTGCCATGAGATGGACTTTGGTTGTGCGGTATAATTTAAATACGTATTGGGAAGAAACAACTCAAGCATACCGCTTAATAGATGAACTTGCAACTATGTGTAAAACAGTACATTCGGTAATAGATATGGAGAGGTTTAACTGTCAACTAGTAATCCAGCAATTACGATCTCAAATGAGTAGAATAGATGAAGGCAATCAATTACTGATGTCATCCAATAAAGAAGTAACCAGAGCGAAACGGGGGATTGGTGACACTACAGGTTTAGTGTTAGGTGACATGTTTGGAATATTAACGCAGAGAGAAGCAGATCAATATGAAGAACATTTTCAAACTATAGAAACCAATGAAGATCATTTATTACTGCTAATAAAGAATCAAACCTCCATGATTGATAACTCTGTAAAACTATTCAAGCACAGCCAAAATGCCACAGTACAGGCTATTAATAACATTCAGAGGAGGTTGCAGCACTTAGAAAAAAACATAAATAACACACGTGTAACGGAACAACAAGTATTAACTATTTTAATGACATCCCTTGAACTAGTCGTTGCCACGGGAAGTTTACGGGATGTGCAGGAGGCGATACTAGAGGTTATTCACAATGCACATCTAAACATTTTACACCCACTTTTATTGAGCCCATCACAACTTGAAGAACAAATAGCATCTATAAGAAAACAAATACCAGTCTCCATTACAATTCCGGGTCACGGATTGCGCAAGTTAGACCACTTATTTAAAAGTATGACAACCAGGACTAGAGTGACAAAAGCATATGTGATAATCGAAATTTCAATTCCCTTATCATATGTTTGGTCCTATAACATTTATTCAGTAGTAGCTGTACCTAATATATTAGTAACTGAAAGGCGTGCACATATAGTGCCAACAACTGAATTTATCGCCGTTGATATTCAAAATGAACATTTTACGCAACTATCAGCCAGAGATATATCTAAATGCAACATTATCAATGATGATCATCTATTATGCGAGATACCAACAATACTGTCAGGTGTCTGGGAAGGAACCAACTGTGAAATCGCAATATTGCAACACAGGTCCAATTTACAAGACATATGTGAGATAAAATACCAAAATGTTACTTCAAACCTTTGGATAAAACTATACGCACCAAATCAATGGGTATTCGTAATGACAAAGGAAACAACTGTGACGGTTGTATGTGGATCAGTTACAAACCAAAAGCAATTATCAGGGTCGGGAATAATAAAGCTAGAATCGGGATGCGCCCTTAGAGACAATCACTTAAGCATACTGGCCTCTGATAGATTTGAAACTACCATCGAGAATTTCGGAATTGCACCATACTTAAAGGGGATGCACTTAAAAGATTTAACAATAGAGATATCTAAACAAAACTATGAGGAAAATGAGCTATTAACCACTCCAGATACAAGGGGTTTAGAAGAACAAATCTCCCTTATGAAAGAGGTAGAAGAGAATACAACCAACGAGCACTTTCATCATATTCATCATTATACAGCAATACATCTTATCCTATGGATAGCACTTGCGGTTGGGATAACTGTCATAATTCGCCACATACGAAGAAAGCGCCGTAACCAATCATCCGTTCTTCCAAGTCCCGTCCAAACCCGCGCCGCAAGATGTTCAATATGAACAGGGTCATTTAACTGCAACAATATGCAGTTTTACAGAATGTTAATTTTAATTTAGCGATAAATAAAATAATTAATTTTTTACATGCAATTCTGCACTTTTGGAGTTTATAAAATATTAAAATATTGTAATTGATATATGATCATATGTAATGTAAAAAACAACAACAAGAAACTATCAAAATTGTATATAAACGCCAAAAAATAAATGAACTACTCAGTTCTAATCAAACTCTACTATACGCTTTTATTACAATATTCCGGTATTAGCCCTCACCCGTGGAAAGCTCGGAATTAAAAGTGTATTAAAAGTGTTAAATTAGTTCAAGCTGAGGCTGAATTAAACATTGGTTCATTTCAACAAAAACTGATCATTATCGGTTGTTTTTTGTTTTAATATTTTTTTGTTTCATCTTAAGACTAAAATCTTTTCGTCTATCGTATATTGTATCTCAATAATATTCCCTATCAATTTTCTTTAACATATTCTTCATCATCATTGGAACTTACAAGAACCATACGAGCGATACGAGCCATATAAAAAAATAAAAACAAAAGAAGAAAAAATTGTTCATCTTAATACAAAAAACACTTCAAGAAAATGTAAATAAATTATGAATTTATTTTTTTTTTGTTTTGTTTTTGTAGGCACTTCTCTCGTTTTGCCCGTCAAATGATTAATGTTTCGTTTGCAAGTTTGTTACTTCAGAAAACATCACAAACACCATAAATATGTATAGAGATTTAATAGAAAAGAATAAATAATAGGATTTCTTTTTATTTTCTTATATGATTTGGTGTGCGCCGTTATATGTTGAGCGATATGAAAACATGAAATACATCAAAAAGCGTGATAAAGTTTTTTGGTGGTCCAATGCCAACTCGAACTTTAAATGTTTTTAATGGATTTTGATTTTTGGTTATTGTTGGTTCATTGCTTCTATAGAGTGGTGAGAAATTATTCGACTTTATATAGAAAGCAACAAAAATTGCGATTGACCTTTTCTAAAGACAAATAATATTTGTTTGAATTTGGTTGTCATATTTGCAAGGGGTGATTGAATCTTAAACGATAAATGAATGACTTGGAAAATATTTAACAAATTATTTCTCCGTTTGCTATATGCGCTTTCATGCTTAGTTCGAGTATGGAACTGCCTTCGTTGAGAGCACGACCAAATCTGACTACCATTCAACCGAATAAAGTATAACCGAGAACTGACTCTTTACAACAAGTTTTTAACTAGGATGCTCAACAGATAAATTAACCAGCAAACAATTAATTAATCTCGGGTTAAGCATCACTGCAGAGATGACGAACAAATTTACAATAAGGTTAGTGCCACTTAAATTTAAACCTCGGAATCAGAATCCGCCTGTTTTATCAGAATTGCCTGTTTTATCAGAAATACTGTACTAATTTTACATGAATGATTTAGACAGCAGACATTTTTTGTATAAACCGGACCTTTTAAATTAAAATAAAGCAAAATTATTTACATCCGTATTGTTCTCATTCTGACCATTTATCCACCAGTGGTAATTTAATAATTAGTATTGGATAAAATCCGAGCAGCAGGGGCCTGATTTTTCATTAGTCCTTTGAGCCGAATGCACCCGGTATACACGAACATCACTTAAGAGAAACTAGCCAAGCTTTTGAACGTTAAAACAACGGAAAGTATATCGATTTACATCTAGACGATGAAGTAAGCAAACCAATCGATCGGATAAAACTATCGTCACCCACCATTCAGGGTTTCGGTATTTTATGAAATAACTAAACCCAAATGCAGTTACAAGTGGTGATTAACAGCCTTTGTCAATACCTCCAAAGGATTCATATTCAGTTGACGATTGGGGGACGGCAGTTATAAGCTCAAATTTTTATTAGATATCGCAGATTACAAAAAAGAATATTTGGAACTAAAATCCACCATTAAAATTATGGTACAAACAGACAAAAATGAACAAACGACCAAATCTTGTCAAAATCACTTCCACGGCACCTTGAGAGATAAGGTGGAAGCAACAATTATTAAATTGCAACAATGCCAGAGAACCTATATACACCGGGATGTCCAAAAACCAAGCTACCGACATTAGACGTAAAAAAATTTCTGTGGGAGTACGAGAATTGGAGACCTTGTTAAAGTTAGCTGAAAGTTGCCAGCCGAAAGATAATGCAGATAGTGTCTTGATTATTTTTAAATTCTCTTTATACTCTCGCTCCTATATCGATTTTTAAATTCCTAAAAACTGAAATAATTTCTCCTTCACTTGTAACGATCGGCTGCGTCCAACGTTAAACAAAGGCCGGCTTTAATAAAAACACAAAAAAAATCCAATGCGCCTAAGTGTTGGCTATGTTTCGATATGGTATGGCAATATAAATTGCTTCTTACGTGCAGAATGGTAGCAAGCAATAAAAATATAAACTCATACCACCGGGATTTTCAATTTTGAAGTAATTACAAATAATTGAGACGGGTTAATACCTACATAAAAATTAATGTATATACTACACAAGCGAAACAAAAACGGCCTCATTACGGTGTATAATGAAAGTATTCGTGACGTCGGTTTGGGTGATGCGCACGAAGAAATGTATTGGGGAGACGATGATTTTTGGGTGAGACAGTCAAGTTTGGGAATTGGAAAGAAAATGATCACTGAATCATAACCCAAAAAAATTAAAATCAATAATTTTTTTTTGTATTAAAATCAAAAAATTGTAAAAAAAGTTATGTATAGAAATAAACTGTTAAATTTATTAAATTCTTAAGTGCATTTATTTTACTGTGTGGTGGAACTTCTACCGTTTATATGAATATTGTGGCGTCTTATTATTAGTGGCGTTTAAATCATTAACAAAAAAAAAATTGGTTAATTAAATGCACAAACAAAAAGCAACAATTTAAAAATATCACCAACACAAAATTAATTATTGTGCGTGATTGTACTTATTTTGGGGATTTTCCGAGACAAGCTTCTATAAAGGTTAAGAAACAAACCTATGAACCAAATTTAAAAGTGAGAACAGTCGACTCACGTTTGAAGAAACCCAAAAGAAAAGCCAAGGTGGAGTCGAGCTTCTCCGAGTCGAAGTTTAAAAAGCTGACTGTGATTCCTGGGAAATTCTCAACTCATCCGTATTGTAGCAGGACATCGAACGAAGATTTTCATCCCTGGGACATTAATTGGTAAACAAAAATTAAGTAGATAATTGCGATAAAATAATTTTCATTTTAGCTGGTAATATTTAAGTAGAATTCCGGATTGCCTTGTATTATAATTTAAACCAACTGTAAATGATTTAGTGAAAATTGACTCTACCAAATCACACCCAATGCAATCGCGTTTTAGAACAATTTTTTTTGTAACGCTTGGTTAAGCACCGCAATGAGGTGGTAGTGGATTATAACTAGTATGATGGGGTGATAAAAGCGCGCAGTGATGTGTTTAAGAATTATTTAAGCTTCTTTATTGGTGTAATGTCCTCTTAGTTCATTTTTTCTTTGTTCTTATAAATGAAGATTTTTTTTGATTTGTGGCACACACATGTACATATCTAGTTTTATTTGTAAGATGGCCGTTGTACACGCGGGGTAACGGAACCCTCCCGACCGGTATGCGCTACCCATAAAAAAAAAATCTGTGTGCAACCTCGCGGTGCAACTGACCCAGGTCATCAAGTTACAAATGGCGCCCGAGCAAGGACTCGAAAGGGTCTAATTATTTATGATTTAATCGTTATTTATTGAGATTTATTTGGTTGGTAGCCCTAAAAAGGCATCCAGGTGGCCTCACTACCTAACGGTTGAGTAGATGGTATGTCCGCTTAAATGACATTGCGGTTAATCTACCTTTAGATTTTTTTTGTGTGAATAATTTATTTCATTTTCTATTTACTAAAATTTTCGTTCATAGATTAGATAAACGTTTAAAAAGTACAGATATCATAATCTAGAATCATGTAAATGATCGATGGCTTACACAGTTGACGTGCGATTGATGATCCATGATTTGGCTTTACTCGTAGCTCAGTGAGTGAGTTACTCATTGCATGATCATAGAATCATTATAATTAATTTAATTTCCTATGTTAAATATTTTTTTAAATTCCTTTTAGTTATTTTGCCGAAGTATAAGTTATCGATAATTGATGGGATTTCTACGATTGACCGATTGATGATTTGGTGAATCCGAATTGCTCGGTCCACTTAGTTTATCTTTCTTATTTATATTTCTTATAATCATAATTCAATATTTCAATAAACCGAATTCGTGTTAGTCACTGTGAACGAGAAGTAGTCTCTTTTGTGTCTTTAGTTATTAATATATAGAAGTTTAAATTTTTTTCTGTAAGCAACTTGAACGGAGAGAACTCAAAAAAATTATTTATTATAACACGTTCAATTATGCTTAAATCTGCATCACTTGGCGTAATTTCACTCTATTAAATGAAATTGATTGAAAAAAAAAAAAATATTTTTCACTTTGGAAATTTATTTATTATATTTTTGTATTTAAACCTATCTTAATTAATTATAATTTTGTATTGATTATTATCTATTTTTATTAATTTGTTTTGTTAAATATTTAATTTATATTTATATATATTTAGCTTTTCTTTGTTTATTGCTTGCTACCGTAATCTGCTTCGTCTGAGGTAAGATATATCACCTAACTATTTACCACACTCTTTGGCATAAATTACAAGCTTGTAGTACTTATTGCTTGGTTGTTCCATTTTTTTTCTCTAATCGTAAACTTGTAGATCGTTTCGAACTATTAACACTCAAAATTGTTTTCCTAAATAACCATCGAAGTATAATTCGCAGTCGCTTAAATTCTTCAAAAAAAAAAAAAAAAAAAAAAAAAAAAAATTCGATATTTTCGAAAAATAAAGAAATAAAGAAAATATTTTAGTGTCATAATTAGTACGGAACTGGTCCCGATCAAAGTGATATAGTGCTCTAATTAAATTCTAACGATCCTACAATGGATTACTATAAACTGATTAGCGAAAGTTTGACTAAAGACGAACTGTTAATAGAATACCAGGTACGAGGACTGCAAACCGATCAACCAGGCCACCAAGACAAATTTTATGAGACGTTGAAAACAGAATGGCAGAATACCACGCTTAAGCCTAAATTATCACATATTAGCGCGGAGCCGGAAGCTGAATTGACTGCTATCAACCAACAGTTAATGGCGATTGATGAGGCGTTGGAGTCTAAGGAAGTGGAGTCATCGTTAAGAGCGAAAAATTTATTGATCGTTAGAATATTCCACTGGAAAGACAGAGCAGAAAGATTATCTAATTCCTTTCAGGGATTGGCCGGCTTGCCTATAGCTGTCAATTCGTTAAACCGATTCGCGAGATACTTAGTCCGTGATATCAAAAGGAAAGAAGCTGAGGCAAAGGAGAAAAAGCGAACCAATTCCAGTACACAGTCGACCTCAGACAGCAAAGCTCAACAAAGTAGCGTAGCCACTCAAAGCAACTCGAATCAAGATGATATTAACCGAGAAGGTGAAAGAAGATTTTCCGACCAAATCGAGCAGTTAACCAAGAATATAATCGAGAAAATGAACGCATCGTCTAAACGAATTCCTGAGATTACCCAGTCATCACATGCGTCGCATAATAGAAGTAACAATTGTAATTCGAGTACCGAAAGTGATGATCACCAGACATCGGATAGCACCCCGTCCAACACATCTCGGAGGAATACACGCCCTAGAGAAATTTCGCACCATAGATTCCATAGAAAATCTGATCCAACGAAATGGAGAATTACTTTCTCAGGAGGCAATGATAAGGGTAATAATGATGAAAATGTTCACGATTTCATAATGAAATTAGAAGAACATGCCAAACAGGACAAAATACCTCAAGACGACCTTGTTAGTTTGACGCGGCATTTTGTCACAGGTAAAGCCGAAAAATGGTATTACGTGTATACCAGAAAAACTAGACGTGCAACGTGGACGCAGTTAAAACAAGCATTTCTCGAAAGGTTTAGCAGCGCTGAAGGAGACCGAGCCATGCGAAAATATATTCGTCATCGCACACAACTCACTAAGGAGTCGTTCAATGACTTTGTTCTGGAAATTGAAACCGTGAATTGTCGCCTCCCGAAACCTCTACCGGATGATGAAATTTTGGAATTGTTGATCGACAACATGAACCCAGCTCTAAAGAATGCAACTGCCAACATGGAGTTTTATACTATCGAAAGTTTACGAAAAGTTTGCGATAACTTAGAGAGATTGTGGCAAACTTCGGGATTTGATCCACGGCAACTAATAGATACGCGCGTCAAACGAAACTCAGCGGTTCAAGATTTTGTGAAATCTCAAGGCGCAGAAAGACGATTCAAACGCAATCCACAGGTTGAAGAAGTAACGAAGTTCCATGTTACGTCGGGCTCTTCTGCAGGATACTCGCGAAAATCAGCATGTTATGAGGACAAAGAAGAACATACTGATGAATCAGATGAGGAGCAGACAGAACAACTAAATGACGAGGTTAGTGCTATTGATCGTGCAGTTCGTTTCGTGGTCTGCTGGAACTGTAAGGATCTCGGACACAAATTTACCAGCTGCCCGATGGAGCGTACGCATAAATTTTGTGAGGGATGCGGACTTGCGGGGTTTGATATTGCCGATTGTCTCCGCTGCCAGAAAAGGAAAATAAACCTGGGAAATGTGAATCCGAACGTTACGAACTCTGGGGGATATCGTTCGGAAAAGACTCAACATCCCAGAAAGCCATCCTCTCAACCGCAAAAGTAGATTCATCAAACTTACTCGAATCAACATCAAACAACTCGAGACGATATCAACGAATTCTGGATTACTGGAAGGAGCGCAAATTATACGAGAGATGTTGTTCATTAACCACCATTACAGAGACGAAAATTAATGATCCACGACCCTATGCAAAAATTAACATTATGGAAAAATCAATTCTTGGGTTGCTAGATAGTGGCGCAAGCGTCAGTATCCTCGGAAAGGGCAGCGAGATGTTTATAAGAAACCTAGGATTAAGCTTTAAAGAGCTAAACACATGCATCCAGACCGCAGACGGATCAGTTAATGCCGTGTTGGGCCACATAAAACTACCTGTCACATATTTGGGGATAACACGGGATATCAAGTTTTGCATAGTTCCGTCTCTGCAAGCCGAGGTCTATCTTGGTGTCGATTTTTGGAAACAATTTAATATTGCACCTAACATAATTTGTGAAGTTACCGAGCCGATTCCAATAGCAGAAGCAAATCAACACAAACTCACCAGGCAACAGAACGAGGAGTTACAAGTAGTGATTGCAATGTTTCCTTCCTTTGCAACAAACGGATTGGGACGAACTAACCTAGTTGGAGCATAGTATTGACGTAGGTAATGCACAGCCGATTAAGCAAAGACATTACCAGAGGTCACCCGCAATGCAAGACCTAATTTATGAGGAAATTGACAGAATGATCTCACTAGGAGTTATAGAGGAAAGTACGAGTCCTTGGAGTTCGCCGGTAGTGCTAGTGCGAAAGGCAAACGGAAAGTCGCGCCTGTGCTTGGATTCTAGAAAGATCAATCAAATAACTAAAAAGGACGCGTATCCTTTACCCCTGATTGATGGTTTGCTTGGACGACTAAACAGTACTAATTATATTACCAGTATAGATTTAAAGGATGCCTTTTGGCAAATCCCACTGTCGCAAAGTTCAAGAGAGATAACTGCTTTCACAGTTCCAGGCCGTCCTCTCTATCAATTCTGTGTCATGCCGTTTGGGTTGTGTAACGCTCCCCAAACCATGTGCAGATTGATGGGTCGAGTGATACCCCACCGACTTAGAGATAGAGTGTTCGTTTATTTAGACGATTTACTAATTATCTCGGCGGGGTTTGACGAGCACCTGGAACTGCTGAAAGTAGTAGCCAACTTATTGTCCAAATCAGGGTTGACAATAAACGTTGAAAAGAGTCATTTTGTTCTGCGCGAAACTCGATACTTGGGATTCCTGGTACGGGAAAAAGGACTGCAAACGGATCCATCGAAGGTAGAAGCCATCAAGAATTTTCCACAACCTAAATCTGTGAAACAAACTCGTCGGCTATTAGGCATGGCAGGTTGGTATCGACGATTCATACCGAACTTTTCAGACGTAACCGCCCCGATCACCAATCTGTTGCGTAAGGGTAAAAAATTCGAATGGACCTAAGACGCCAATCTCGCTTTTGAAAAACTGAAACACATATTAACGAATGCTCCGGTATTACACAACCCTGACTTCAGTAAACCATTTTTCATCAGATGTGATGCCAGCACCCAAGGGATTGGTAGTGTATTGTTTCAAACTGATGAAGAAGGTACACTGAAAAAAAATTCTAGGTAAATATAAACAAAAATATTGGTTATTTTAAACGAACATGTGGATTGTTTTTCAGCCAACTAAGCGCTTGTTTCATAATACTAAAATGAACAGTTCATTTTCAAATAATAACCAATGTCAATAAAACCTATTTGCTTTAGTCAATATAACTAAGCAAAACGTTAATACAACTTAACACGTCGGTTAATTTAAACAACAATTTAAACCATCCGCTAGGTTATGTTGACCTACAGCATATGTTGACACAACTATTATTAAAGTTTAATTTGACCAATATTTACAACTTTACGTATAACCAACCATGTAGGTTAATTTTAACAAAAATTTGAGCCAACACACAGTTTAGTTTAAACAACAAAAATACAATTAATGTAACTAAGCACGTAGGTTAATTTAAACCGAAGCTTTAAACTTTCACTAGGTTATATTAACTTTCAGCTTATATCAACATATTTTGAACAGGTTAATTATTTTACTTTAGTTACTTAGTTAAATTAACCTTCAGGTATTTCGAACCCTTAAAAAATAATGAGGACCTCCTCAAGTTCTTTCTTGGCAGTTTGGTTGCATCTAAAAGTTGGTCTACTCGTCAGTTGTCAGGTTACACCGACCAAACTGCAAAAATTCAAATCTGCTTCATACCTATAGTATAACACAAGAACATATCGATTTAGCGAATTTTATCCATTATCACCGTTTAAATGTCCATAGTTTAAACTATTGCTATGTTATTTCATATGAAACAAATATGGTTTAATTTAACTACTACATTGTTAAATTATTAGTTTTTAAACAAATGCTTAGGTTAGATGACATATTTGCAAGATCAAACTGTTATGAGATGAATTTGCTTATGTTCAGATTAAACCAAGCAAATAAATTGAATTGACTACCAAGCTCAGTTGATTTTACTTTTACATGGTTTAGTTTAACTATTCCGAAGTTATCAAATAAATGCTTAGTTTGAATTGACATACAAACAAGTTCAGTGTGAAAGAAAATAAAGCATTATTGATATAAATTGAAATTAACTTAGCCATTTTTGTATTATGAAACATGCATAAGTAAAATAAACCATGGTCATTTTTACCTAAAGTAAGCAAAGTCTGGGTTATAATAACTAAAACAAGTTGAACTAGCTTAAGTTCAAAATATTTTTTTTCAGTGTACAGAAAAGCCTATAGCTTTTATGTCCCAAAAACTGAACTCCGCTCAAAAGAACTACACTATTACTGAACTTGAGTGCTTGGCGGCGGTGGTAAGTGTTAAGAAATTCCGGGCATACATCGAGGGTTACTGTTTCACAATTATTACGGACCACGCGAGCTTGAAATGGTTGATGTCGCAGAAGGACCTTAGTGGCCGCCTCGCAAGATGGAGCCTCAAACTACAAGCATACGATTTCTGCATAGTGCATCAAAAAGGTAAGGATAACGTGGTTGCAGACACATTATCCAGAATTCACTGCAATACTTTAGTTGAATTAGACTCTGAATTGAATCTGCATAATACCGATCCGTTCGACCCAGAAATCGTCACAGACCAAGTTTATATGGATCTGCGAAAAAAAGTTGAAGATGATCCCACTTCTTTTCCAAACATTTGTATCCATAATAAGAAAATGTTTATCAGAATTGAACCCACCAAACATATCGTACATAAATCATTCTGATGTTCCGTCGTGGAAATTGTGGATCCCAGAATGCACACGAAAATCTCTAATAAAAAAAGAGCATGACAGTCCAATTGGAGCTCACGGGGGAATCAAGAAAACTCTGGAACGATTGCGTCGTTTATATTACTGGCCGAAAATGGCTGTTCAAGTTCATGATTATATCTCAAACTGTGAAATTTGTAAACAGAGTAAGTCAACTAATCAATGCTTACGTCCACCGTTAGGAAATATTACCATCTCAGACAGACCGTGGCAAAAGATATACGTAGATCTTCTTGGCCCTTACCCTAGGTCAAAATCCGGTAAAACAGTTATTTTGATTATTCTGGATAATCTCACAAAATTCATTTATTTAAAAACATTAGCTAAGGCTACTGCTAGCAAGATAGTGGATGTATTTCGAGATGAGTTATTTCCGCTATTCAGTGTTCCAGAAACAGTTCATAGCGATAATGGTGTCCAATTTGTTGGTAAAGAGTTTACTGCTTTAATGAAAGAATATGGAATAATACATGTTCGAACTGCCTTATATTCAGAGCTTTCATAAAAGATAATCATACTTCCTGGGATAGTTATCTACCACAAATAGGAAGTGCGCTACGAACCTCGGTTCACGAATCTACTGGACAATCCCCTCATTTCGCAATGTTCGGTTATCATAAAATATATCATGCTGGAGATTACAAGCTACTTCGAGAAACAAACATGGTAGAAGAACCCTCGTTAGACTGGATGAAAGTGCCTGATCGTATAGCCATTATTCATCATCAGATAAAGCGTAAACTTCTTGAGTCCTATAAAAAATATGCTAACCGGTACAATTTACGGACTAGGCCAAGAAATATTAAAATCGGTCAGCAAGTGTTCGTGAAACACCATCTTCTAAGCGATGCCGCTAATAAATTTACTGCTAAATTCGCCTTTCCTTTCCGCAAAGCTTTTGTAAAAGCTAAGATAGGTAATGTGTATTATTTGCTTGTGGATGAAAATGATGAGACGTTGGGAACTTACCACGCGATGGATATAAAACAATGATTATGTTCTGCCTTTAATATCATTCTATTTTCTTTTAGCAACCAGCCATCTTTTTTCAGCTTCATATCTAATTTTTTCTGGAAGAACATCGATATATGAACCTGCCATGTAACGATCGGCTGCGTCCAACGTTAAACAAAAAGGCCGGCTTTAATAAAAACACAAAAAAAAAATCCAATGCGCCTAAGTGTTGGCTATGTTTCGATATGGTATGGCAATATAAATTGCTTCTTACGTGCAGAATGGTAGCAAGCAATAAAAATATAAACTCATACCACCGGGATTTTCAATTTTGAAGTAATTACAAATAATTGAGACGGGTTAATACCTACATAAAAATTAATGTATATACTACACAAGCGAAACAAAAACGGCCTCATTACGGTGTATAATGAAAGTATTCGTGACGTCGGTTTGGGTGATGCGCACAAAGAAATGTATTGGGGAGACGATGATTTTTGGGTGAGACAGTCAAGTTTGGGAATTGGAAAGAAAATGATCACTGAATCATAACCCAAAAAAATTAAAATCAATAATTTTTTTTTGTATTAAAATCAAAAAATTGTAAAAAAAGTTATGTATAGAAATAAACTGTTAAATTTATTAAATTCTTAAGTGCATTTATTTTACTGTGTGGTGGAACTTCTATTAGTGGCGTTTAAATCATTAACAAAAAAAAAATTGGTTAATTAAATGCACAAACAAAAAGCAACAATTTAAAAATATCACCAACACAAAATTAATTATTGTGCGTGATTGTACTTATTTTGGGGATTTTCCGAGACAAGCTTCTATAAAGGTTAAGAAACAAACCTATGAACCAAATTTAAAAGTGAGAACAGTCGACTCACGTTTGAAGAAACCCAAAAGAAAAGCCAAGGTGGAGTCGAGCTTCTCCGAGTCGAAGTTTAAAAAGCTGACTGTGATTCCTGGGAAATTCTCAACTCATCCGTATTGTAGCAGGACATCGAACGAAGATTTTCATCCCTGGGACATTAATTGGTAAACAAAAATTAAGTAGATAATTGCGATAAAATAATTTTCATTTTAGCTGGTAATATTTAAGTAGAATTCCGGATTGCCTTGTATTATAATTTAAACCAACTGTAAATGATTTAGTGAAAATTGACTCTACCAAATCACACCCAATGCAATCGCGTTTTAGAACAATTTTTTTTGTAACGCTTGGTTAAGCACCGCAATGAGGTGGTAGTGGATTATAACTAGTATGATGGGGTGATAAAAGCGCGCAGTGATGTGTTTAAGAATTATTTAAGCTTCTTTATTGGTGTAATGTCCTCTTAGTTCATTTTTTCTTTGTTCTTATAAATGAAGATTTTTTTTGATTTGTGGCACACACATGTACATATCTAGTTTTATTTGTAAGATGGCCGTTGTACACGCGGGGTAACGGAACCCTCCCGACCGGTATGCGCTACCCATAAAAAAAAAATCTGTGTGCAACCTCGCGGTGCAACTGACCCAGGTCATCAAGTTACACACTATCCAAGTATTCAGGACACTATCTGCATTATCTTTCGGCTGGAAACTTTCGGCTAACTTTAACAGTATGAATGCAGCTTATTAAACGAAACATTTACTCATTCACCGAAAGAAAGTGAAGCTCAGCTCATCAACCATCCTTCAACAACCGGCAAAAATTACGAAATGGCTTGGAGTTTGCTACAGTCAAGACACAACTTCTAACTGGCAAGTACTTCAATTTATTGCTAGCACTACCAGAAATACAAGTTGCAACCGTCTGCGCGTTACGAAATCTACCGGACACAGTGATTTGTAACGTTCATTCTAATAAACAAACGGATTCTGAATCGGCTATAGACATTATGAAATAACTTTAACTAATCCAAGAGATAAACTAAAACTATCAGAGTATTTATACTTCAAGAACCGAAGGTTCTAGTCCATCGAAGCAATGTGGAACACAAAATCAACCGCAATGCCGACATCTAAGACGTGATAAGACTAGGAAAACCGGTGTACGAGCGTACTACGCTTCACTACTTGACAAGCTGAAGGCAGAAATTACTCACACCAGCGCAGTTATCATGGTGAAAATCCACGAATTACGGTTTGAACTGCTTGACTACCCTGAGAGGCCATCACCTCTGTAAACAACTATTTTGCAGAGGATTACGCCAAGTACTATTTGAACAGATTGGAGAGATGGGCGCATCGCTGGGATAAGTGTATAACAAGCATACATATAGTCTCCTATCTAAAATATATTCCTAATTAAAATAAATATGAAAAAAAAATGTCTTGTGTCTTTGTTAGGAAGGAAACTTTTTAGACAACTCTTGATTCATTAAGAATCATATCATTCCAGAGACAAGAAAACACGCGGAGGAGGAAATAAAAATTGAAGATAATTTTTTTTTGAAGAAACACGGTGAAGCACTCTATAAGAGAATATAAAGCAAAATGGCTGAGCTAGATTATAACAGCCCGAAAGGAAGTTTACAAGGGATTGCATCTTATAAGTAGTTCATTCAGAAATACATCAACTAGAAGCACAGGGAATTAATTCGAACAGAGCTTGAAGATATCTAAGTGAATGTATGTGATTATTTCGCATCACGGTGCGTTTATTTTTCTTGACTGCAGATATCGAGATTGTATTGACATATATGGTATGGGTTAGTAAGGAAGATCGAGATTAGAATATTGTAGATGAATGATCCCACCAAACCTATAGCAGCCTACAGATTGGATGCGGATACTTATGGAACCACAATATAGCCCGTTTCTTAGCCGTTAGAGTCCTATTACAATTGCAACAAGATGGTAGCATCGCTTATCCAAATTCCCAACAACAACCATATGGTCACTCAACTAAACATAGAGGGTGGCTGTTACAAATAACTATCACGGCCAAACATATGTTGCAAGAAGCACGCAGAGTTGGGATATGATGCGATGATTGACTATACCATTTAACGCCTAATGTTTGAAGTATAATGAAGTAATGCCTTTAAAAAAGCACCAAATAATTCCTTGAGCTGCATGGATTTTCCGATGCATCAGAGTCAGCGTATGCTGCGGTGGAATATTATCGAATCACTGACAACAAAGAGCCATACTAAAACATCCATCCCACGCCTAGGGCTTAATGCATAACGTTTTCTCTCTCTCTCTAGCTTCACATCTCATGAAGGGATTTTGCCGCCCGCACTATGGTCCTCCAGCCGTCTCGGTCCATCGCTCTCGACCTCCAGTTTCGACATCCTAGTGCCTGTAGATCTTGTTCGACGTCGTCACGCCAGCGCAGTCGGGGTCTTCCTCTACGACGCACACCGGCTGGTTGTTGATGGAACACTTTATTGGTCATCCGTTGTTGTGGGGACCTTGCAACGTGGCCAAGCCATCTCCCTCGGTTGGATTTGATGAATCCGATAATATCGCAACCTCCAAGAATTTGCTTTATCTCGTGGTTCATGCGAATCCGATATTCATTTTTCGCGACTTTAATTGGACCAAAGATGGAGCAAATGACCTTCCTTTCGAAAGTTGATAACAATCTACAATCATTAGTGGTCATGGTTCAGCTCTCGCTTCCGAAAGCCAGCACATGTCTTATGAGTGCTTTATAAAGTGCGAGCTTGCACGACTGCGATAGATGACTAGATCGCAATAATTTTGATTGGGCGTAGAAAACTCGATGTGTGGCAGCTTTTCGGGCTTTTATTTCTGCCTGCATGTCATTTGATGATGTTATAACTGACCCGAGGTATTTGAAATTTTCCACGCGATCAAAGTTGTGGTCGCCAATTCCGAGATTTGCCATGGGGATGTTCCTGCTTGTTGATACATATTTGGTTTTGCTACTGTTCACCTTCAAACCAAGTCTTCTCGCTAGGTCTTCGGCCAAGAAGCACGATATCATCTGCATATCCAAGAATTTGGCCTGATTTATTAAATATACAGCGCGAACTTTCGATGTTGCTTTTCCTCACTACGTACTCAAGCGCCAAATTGAACAGCACAGGCGCGAGTGCATCTCCCTGTCGAACACCAGATGTTATTTCAAAGGATTCTGACACAGTACCTTCGATTACAATTCTACATACAGACCCAGACGTCGTTAATTTGCACAGAGAAACGAGTTTCTCTGGAATTCCTAGGCATATGAGCGCGCCCCAAAGGTTATCGCGGTTTATACTGTCATATGCCTGACGGAAGTCTATATATAATTGATGTATGGTTATGTTGTACTCCCAACATTTTTCCAGGACCATCCTCATGGTGAAACACTGGTCAGTGGTCGATCGGTTGGGACGGACACCACACTGATAATCGCCAATGATGTTTTCGGCGAAAGGGATGAGTCTGGCAAGTACAACATTAGCCAACACTTTGTAAGCAGCGTTCAATAGAGCTATGCCACGATAGCAGGGCATGTTTGATTTAAATCATTTGATTTAAATCATTGATTAAAATCAGATTAAAATCAATTGATTTTTAAAAAAAAAATCATTAATTTAAATCATATTGGTAAAAAGTATAAGAATTCATCCAAAAAACAAAGCACTCTAAAACTTAACGAAGAAACTTAATTTCGTAAATATGGTAAAACTAAAAAACCTCAAAACTTCGATGAAAATGAAAACTTGATTTCATATTTTTGGTGAATCACATAGTTATTAAAATACAACCTGTCAAATTGTCAATTATTTTATTTTTCACATATTAAAAAGTTGAAGGAAAATAACAACCCCCATTGGCGGGACCAATTATGCAAGAAGAAGTCATAACAAATATGACGTCCTTTGAATGGTGAAAATCAACACCAAGGATTTGATAGCGATGTTAGACCAACATAAAATCCAATAAATATAAACAGCTACTGCTTCACATCAGCTGGAGTCGAACGAGTTTCTTCAACCTTTGGGTTAGTTCGTTCAAAATTAAGAAATAGCTTAGAGATAGATAAAGCGGCAAAAATAACTTTTTTTGGTAACTCACCTGAATAAATAAAACAGTTTTTCTTTTTATTCTGTCATATGATTATGAAATACATACTTGGTTTTAATTTTTAAATTACTTTATAATTTTGTAATTTTTTTAAATTTTTTTTAATCAACACTGAAGCATAAAACAATCATTAAAATTTACTAAATATCATAGTTCCTCCAGTTTAAATTATTTAATTTAATTTATATTTAAACGAATCTTGTTTCCGTATATTATATTGTCTTCCTTTCCTTAAAGATATTTAATTGTTCTCGGGAATTTATTACAATTTAAGTTCAACATTACAATTTTATATTCAATAAAATCTGATTTAAATCAAAAAAATCTGATTTAAATCAAAAAAATCCGATTTTTTGACTTTTTTCAAAAAAATCACCAAAATTACATGCCCTGCACGATAGTTTTCACATTTGAGACGGTCGCCTTTTTTATGCAACGGACATATGAGCGCGGTCTTCCAATTCTCCGGCAGCTCTTCTTGGTCCCAAATACATACGACGAGGTCGTATAGACTTGATGTACGAGTAGCGCCTCAGAGTTTTATTAATTCTGCGGGGATTCCATCGAGACCGGGTGCCTTGCCGTTTTCCAATCGACTAATAGCTGCGTCTACTTCCTCCACTGTGGGGTATTCGAAGAAGACCTCATCACCTGGAGGAGCTATTGTTCTAATGGGGGTCACGTCGTCATTCCGATTTAGCAGATTTTGAAAGGAGGTTTGCCATACTGAGAGAACATCAGCCACGTTTGTTCTCAATTCTCCATTCCCGTCTTTGATGGCTGTACTTCTTGGGTGGAAGTCTTTAGTGAGATTCCTGGCATTAGCAAAACAGTCCCTCGAATTTCCTACTTCCGCTTGGAAGCTGATGTTTTCGATGTATAATCTCATATGATCGCGTTTCTTTTGACGAAGGTATTTAGTCGTGGCTTTCCTGGCGCGGAGATATTCTGCATGTGTGCTTCTAGTGTTGCGAGCCAACCATTTTTTACGAAGCTTTTGTTTATTTGCGACGATCAGGCGACATTGATCATCGAACCAATCATTGCGGGGTCTCTGAGGTCTTCTTCCGATAGTGTTTTGCGCCGCGGTGGTAATGGCTGACTGTATTGTGTGCCACTGCTCCTGGATGTTAGAAAGAGCTTCTTCGTTGTTGCTAGGCCGCTCTAGATAGTTAGTGACAGTTGATTGGTAACTCTGCAGTGACGTTTGGTCTTTTAGAGCATCCTGTCTGTTGAACGTTGAAGACAGTTTGCACTTATATTTAAATACGACAAGCATATGATCGCTGTCCATATCTGCACCCCTGTAGGATCTAACGTCAGATATACTGGTCGAGTGTCTCTTAGACACCATGACGTGATCAATTTGGTTTTCCGTTCTTCCATCATTCGATCTCCACGTTACTTTGTGGATTCTCTTATGTGGGAAAAACGTACTTGATACAACTAAGTTGTACATTAATGCCAGGTCGGTGACGCGTTGGCCGTTGTTGTTACTAGTTAGATGCAGACTGTTAGGACCGATGTGCGATGTATTTTCTGCACTCCTACCGATTTTTGCATTAAAGTCGCCCACGATGATTTTAATGTCGTGGTGCGGTATGTTAAATTGATGACTTCCTCCAGCTTGACAAAGAATAAATCTTTGATGTCATCCGATTTATCTTCGGTGGGTGCATGCACATTAACGATCGTGATGTTAAATTTCTTAGTGCGAAGTCTGACCGTGCACATCCGCATGTTGATCGGGCGAAAATCGATGATATGGTGCTTCACGCGCCGATGGATGAGGAAGCCAACTCCAAATTCTCCTCCGTTCTGATGGCCGCTGTAATGAAGAGTGTAACCATTGGTGGTGTCATGGAAGACCATCTATAAGCTCTTGTAGTGCAAGTACGTCTAATGTGTAACTCTTTGCTTGGTTCGAGAGGTTCTGGAGATCTCCAGGTCTTAAGAGGCTAAGCACGTTCCATGTTCCCATTTTTAAAGCGTTGTCCGTGTACAATTTCCAAGGTCGAGTTTGTAATGAATCAGATATGGTAATCCGAGGTCTTTGTTTAGGGTTCATAACTTGATAGTTTTTATGAAGGAAGGTTGTTGGCCTGCCGCTCAACCCGCTTGTTACGTGTGTGGGTCACGTACTAGTGAGAATCTTAAGGCATCCAGTCCTACCTTGAACACATTTATATAGCGAGTGGCTTGATACAAGACAGACGCCCGCTTCAGCCGCTCCTAACATGGAGAACAGACGCTGGTTTGGTATTGGTTTTAGGGCGCCAATAACCCGCCCTGACATGTAGTGTCCATGACTATAAACAGGATTTAGTCTGCTCCTCTCCACTACACCGCCTTATTCATTTAGCGTTACCCAGGGAGCACCGGCGAGGAGGTATGAATCTCGGACTTCGCCCCTATGCATAGCGTTGCTCCTCATAAAATTTATAAAGCATATTCATGGTAACGTGAAACTCAATGACATCAAAACTTTTGCTTGGTATGACTCAAACATCATACTATAGGAGGGGGAACAAATCCGATTGAGAACGTTGTGGCTAATAGAATATGTACACTAAACAGCATGCAAGGTGAAATGAAAGTCTTTCAGACCCAATCTCATGTGGAGAAACCCCTTTGGCTCTCTCTAACAGTGATTTATGGTATATGGTCCAGATTTTGTTTTCATAGTGAATTAGTGTTGGATCCCGATGCACCCATGCCAGCATTTTCATGACGTAACGCTTGAGGAATTAGGAGAAAATTCAATAGTCAATTTACTTGGCGTAAAGGAAATGAACCCAGTTTTACAATTATTCGAGTGACCTTCAAGTTTTAACAAGCTTAAACGTATATCGTCGCATATTGTAAGCGATTCACCTACTATAAAATGCGTACGGCCATAATAAGCCAAGAGTACCGACGAATAGAGAGATCCAAGTTGCAAAAACTATACAATTATCAAAATGATCCATAGAATAGAGATTTTTTTAACGAAATTCGTTGCCACAAATCCACAAGCCAATTAGACAAAAAAGCAGTTTCATATCTTTGAATCTGGTCTAAGCTAACAATTTATAAATAATTGTGAATATTTGGCATCAAAATTAAAATCCAACGATTGTCAGAAAAAACCAAATAATCTTGGAGAAACACAGCACACACGGAGGCTTTCAATTGACGTTAGCACACATAAGGTACAAATATGTACTAGATTATTGACAGTAAGTGAGAAGCATTTGAAGGGAACACAAGTTCTTATTTATGTATGGTACACTCAGAAAAAAATATGATAAATACATGATTGCATTTACCAGAATTTCATCATTGTGTGTTAAATACAATTATTTAAATGATTGATTTTATCATATACATTCTTGATTATTTTTCTTGACCTTCTTCATCATAACAATGATGATCATTGAAAAAAATTTTTTTTTTTTTGAGTGATCATCATTGTTATGATGAAGAAGATCAAGAAAAATGATCAAAAATAGTATATGATAAAACCAACCATTTAAATAATTGTATTTAACACACAATGATGAAATTCTGGTAAATGCAATCATGTATTTATCATATTTTTTTTCCGGGTGTATTTCATTGCTGCCTCCTGGGGAGGATTATGTACCGATATTTACAGCGACAATGGAAGACACAACAGGCACTTCATCTCACCCTTGCTCCCTATTTCGGAGGTGTCTGACAACAATAAAATCAGTGAAATTTCATCTCAGAAACTGTGTGCGGTTACATCTCATATTGAAGCTTGGCTCAACTCACGGCCTCACCACTCATATCGGATTCACAACAATCACGACCTCGGAAATTGTGCACAGACAACGTTTTAAAAATATATAGACGATTATATGGTCTGGAAGTTGGATCCATGACTTCAAAAACGGTTTCATTCTTCATTACGTTACCCCCTGGCATCGGTCTAGAAGGTCAATACACCAGCCCAAATGTCCACCTCACCTGCACTTGGTGCTCCGTGCTAATTAACCAACGTGGCCCTGGCGACCGAGAGACGGTGGACCGACGGACCTAGCAAATTATGTTCTCTCCACTGAGCCACTGCCAATTTCACTGGTCAGATTGGTAGCTGCCTCAATAACCAGTCATTATAATGCAATGAGTTCACAACAAAAAGGAATTTTTACCACAGGTGGTACACCAACTGCTCAGTTGGTTAATCCACCCTCTAACGACGCCGGCTCAAAGGATTCCGAGGTGAACCAACCATTGCTATGCCCATTCAAGCGAAGTTCAAAAATAGCTAGATCACCACCTATAGACAAATACAGTTCGCAACTCAGCAAGAAATCGAAAATGTTGCACTACGCAGAAAACTGAGTGAAATAGAAAAATTCGCATCGCAATTTAGCAATGAAATCGCTAATTTAAAGAAAGAAAACGATTAAGCCCAATCTTACAGAGGTTGTGGAAACTCCTCTTACTTGCTATAATGAAATCAGCACACTTGTCTGTATTGACGCTGAGGTTTATACAGATAAGGAGGAACTTGCAAGAGAAACTGATTGGATACACAAACAGAAGAAAAGACCAAAGAAAAAACGAAGAGCAGAATTCTCGCCAGAAGTTGAGGACCTCTCACAAGCAAAAGTTAATGAAACTGTCGAACTATAGTGCCTGTACCCCAACATCACTAGCAACAAGAACAATGCAAGGTTGCAATGAAGACTAACACACCACCGCCAATTAATATGATAGGCATAACTGAGTGTGCGAATATCCAAGCTCTAATGAAATCAGTGTCCACAAACCCAATGCATACAGAGCTTTAGCCACAAAGCTCACTGAAGAAGGTAAATAGTGTATAAATATGAAGATAAAAGTAACAGAGAAACCAAGGTTATGATGGTCGGAGGTTTCCATCCCACATGCAAGAAGGAGGATATAATAGAAGATCTCAAAGAGAAAGAACTGCAAATTGAAAACGCAGTAAATATCCTTAAACGAGAGAAAGTTTTAAATAGTCAAGTAACCAAGATCGTTAAACGAGGGCATTGCTATTCATGCCCACATTCAACAAAAGTGAAAAAAAATTTAATATCAAAGCAATACTTAATATGAGGGTTAAAATAGAACCACTGGAAAAGAACTAGAGATTAATACCTCAATGCAAGAAATGCCACACCCAAAGATATTGCGGGAGAGATGTTAGGTGCATTAAATGTGCCGGCAGACACAACGCGAAAGACTCTTCTCTTAGTCGAACCGAACCTGTAAGGTGTATAAACTGTAAAGGACAACACCCAGCCAACTATAGAGGATGGGAAGTAGCGGAACAAATGCAAAACTACAAGGATTCCAATTACAACTAGAGTGCCAACACAACCAGAGCACATAGGGCCATAGAGGAGATCCTACTCTCAGATAACGCAGCAGAATACTATTAAAGAAAATCCACTAGAAAGGATATTTCGAAGTATAGAAATGTTAAATGCACGCCTAGAAAAACAAGAACGTGGTTTAGAAGCGGCTGGAATAGACAAGAAGCTACGAATGAGCTTTAATCAATGCTATACTAATCAAATGATCACTTAGAATTGTTATTTGCAACGCGAGTGGATTACCACAGTATGTTTCAGAGCTAGAAATTTTTCTAAACTTAGAAAAATTAGATATGTGTCTTGTCTCAGAAACTCATTTAACAGAAACTTCATTTATTAAAATACGTGACCATGAATGCTACCATGCTATTCATCCAGGAGGAAACGCTAGAGGTGGGTCTACCGTAATTGATAAAAATAACATTAAACATTATGAAGTGCCCGGCATTGAGGAAGAAATTATGCAAGTTAAAACCATAAAAGTTGAATCAATCAATTATAAGGAACTCAGTATCTCCTCTATTTACTGTCCCCCACGCCATCAATTAAAAAAAGAAGACTTCAGTCGACTTTTTAAATCATTAGGACCAAATTGTATCATATATACGGTGATTTTAATGCAAAGAATACATATTGGGGATCTAGACTTACAACCTCTAAAAGGAAAGAGTTATTTAATGACGCTCGCGAGAACAACTGTGAATTCCTCTCTGGCGATAAACCAAAATATTGGCCTGCTGACATACATAAAATTCCAGATCTTCTTGACTTCTTTGTAACAAAAGGAGTTTTAGAGGACTACACATGCATTGAAAATAGTGAAGGACTATCATCTGACCACTCACCTGTGATCATGACACTGAGTACAATGATAATAAAAAAAGATAATTCACCTAAGTTAACAAACAATAAAACCAATTGGGATCTATTCAAGAAATTAGTAGACGATCGAACAAATCTCGGCGAACCAATTAGAACGAAGGTGCAGTTGGAAGATGAACTAGAAATATTTAATAACAACATCCAACAAGCGGCTTGGGAAAGTTCACCGATTTCTCATACCAACGCTACAATGAAACATAACTATTCTCTTCAAGTGAGAGAGCTACTTAAAGAGAAATGGAAAGCTCGCAAAATCTGGCAGCACTCTCGTGCACCGCAACACAAAACTGCGTTCTAAATTTTTTGTGCAACAAATTAAAACAACTAATAAAGGAAATAAAGAACGAAAGCATAACTAAGCGACTACGAGGTCTTTCTGAACTAAAGGATGACGATTACTTGCTTTGGAAAGCAGCAAAGGACTAAAAAGATTCAAAATGCATGTGCCGCCTATCAAATGCGATGACGGATTCTGGGCTAAAAGTGACAAACAGAAAGTCTCTCTATTTGCTGCTTATTTAGAAGAGACTTTTCAACCGTTGCCGAGACAAACAGTAAATGAAAATACAACAGTCGTAAACAAAGCAGATGATCTTGACATAAGGCATGTGACTTTATTGGAGCTTAAAACTGAAATCAATTGTAACTTGAGTATCAGGAAAGCTCCAGGTTATGACTTAATAACTGCGGGCAAATTGTGAAAGCCATTCCCGAGAAAGGTTTGCGTAAATTAAATCAAATAATTAATGCAGCTTTCAGATTGAAATATGTTCCACGACAATGGAAGGTGGCCGAAGTAATAATGATTCCTAAACCAGGCAAACCAGGAAACGATAAAAAATCATATAGACCGATATCACTACTTCCATACATATCAAAAATATTTGAAAATCTGTTGCTGAAAAGACTCAAACCTATAATAGAAGAGAGATGCCTAATTCCACCACACCAATTTAGGGTTTAGATAAAATCACTCTACAGTTGAACAAGTTCACCGAATAACGGATGTCATTGAGGATGCATTCGATAATAAGAAAATATGCTCCAGTATTTTCTTTGATGTAGCTCAAGCTTTCGACAAAGTTTAGCACCAAGGGCTTGAATTTAAACTGCATCGAGACCTGCCTAAGCAATTTTATCAAATTCTTAAATCCTACATAGCTGATCGACACTTTAGAGTCAAATTTGACAATGAGTACTGAAATAAAAAGAATATCAGCAGGTATACAACAAGGTACCGTACTTGGACCTATTCTATTTATTCTTCATACGAGAGACTTACCGAATATTGAAGATGCTACTTGCTACAATAGCAACATTTGCAAACAATACAGCTATTCTAGTTGGAAAATATATTTCGGAAGCAACAAGCAAATTTTAAAATGCAGTTAACACGGTGAGCAACTGGACTAAAAACTGGCGCATTTCATTAAAAGAAGCCAAATCAGTACACGTCAACGTTACAAATAAAAATGTAAACTGTATTCCCGTGGTTCTCAACTCAAACCAAATTTCATTTGCAAATACAGCTAAATACCTTGGCATGACCCGCGATGCTAAGCTAAGATGGAAACAACACATCAAGAAAAAACATCAAATATAGAAAAATGTATACTGTTCCATGGGTAGAAATTCTGAGCTCTCAATAAACAACAATTTGCTTCTATGCAACCAAATGCTAAAACCAGTATGAACCTATGGTATCCAACTTTGTGGTTGTGCCAAGAAGTTCAATATACAAATGATACTGTTACAGGATGGCTACTGCCATCCTGCAGATTTCACTAAGCGCATGCAGAGGCCTCCACGGTGATTTTTTGCCGGCTACAACTCAGAGAGAAGTGCTATGGGTCGTGAAGTCGGTGAAGTTAGCCCGAAATTCCATCCCGAATTTTTTGGTGCATTTCTTGGCTAAAGTGTAGTCAACCCGAAAAAAGTGTAGTCGTTACAAAAATGTAGTGCTATCCCGAAACCCCGAACTTTATGAGTATTTCTTGCATAAAAGCAACCTTTACATAAAAATGTAGGATTATCCCGAAATTAAAATGTAATACAAATTTAATTTTAATTTACACATTTTTAATAAACATTTTTTGAAAACTGTCAAAAATTGTTGGAACATCTTATTGTGGACTAACCGTGCAATATTATAATTTAATAAAAAAAAATTCTTAAAATTTAAAAAGCCTATTGGAATAAAACATAAAAAAAAAATTAAACTTAGAAAATTAAGCTAAATCGAAAAGCGCATTGGCAATTCATGACAATAAAATAAGCAACCCATAATACCAGAGATAAATTGCACTAATGGTATATACAGCTATTTTGGTCTTGGTTGTGCTAATAAACCCTGTGAATATCATTTTCATATCAGGTGGAACAATGATGTATATGATGTGTATTTGTGTGGATAAAGACTTCTCGAGTGAGAATTTCTAGTAAACTTTAAAATTCTGTGGAGCAAATACCCGAGATAAATTGCACTAGCGGTATATACGGCTATTTAGGTCTTGGCTGTGCTAATAAACTCTGCGAATTTCATTTTCATATCAGGTGGAACAATGATGTATATGATGTGTATTTGTGTGGATACAGACTTTTCGAGTTAGAATTTCTAGTAAACTTTGAAATTCTGTGGAGCAAATACCAGAGATAAATTGCACTAGCGGTATATACGGCTATTTAGGTCTTGGCTGTGCTAATCAACAATGTGAATTTCATTGTCATATCAGGTGGAACAATTATGTATATGATGTGTATTTGTGTGGATAAAGACTTTTCGAGTTAGAATTTCTTGTAAACTTTAAAATTCTGTGGAGCAAATACCAGAGATAAATTGCACTAGCGGTATATACGGCTATTTAGGTCTTGGCTGTGCTAATAAACCCTGTGAATTTCATTTTCATATCAGGTGGAACAATGATGTATATGATGTGTATTTGTGTGGATACAGACTTTTCGAGTTAGAATTTCTAGTAAACTTTAAAATTCTGTGGAGCAAATACCAGAGATAAATTGCACTAGCGGTATATACGGCTATTTAGGTCTTGGCTGTGCTAATAAACCCTGTGAATTTCATTTTCATATCAGGTGGAACAATGATGTATATGATGTGTATTTGTGTGGATACAGACTTTTCGAGTTAGAATTTCTAGTAAACTTTAAAATTCTGTGGAGCAAATACCAGAGATAAATTGCACTAGCGGTATATACGGCTATTTAGGTCTTGGCTGTGCTAATCAACACTGTGAATTTCATTTTCATATCAGGTGGAACAATTATGTATATGATGTGTATTTGTGTGGATAAAGACTTTTCGAGTTAGAATTTCTAGTAAACTTTAAAATTCTGTGGAGCAAATACCAGAGATAAATTGCACTAGCGGTATATACGGCTATTTAGGTCTTGGCTGTGCTAATAAACCCTGTGAATTTCATTTTCATATCAGGTGGAACAATGATGTATATGATGTGTATTTGTGTGGATACAGACTTTTCGAGTTAGAATTTCTAGTAAACTTTAAAATTCTGTGGAGCAAATACCAGAGATAAATTGCACTAGCGGTATATACGGCTATTTAGGTCTTGGCTGTGCTAATCAACACTGTGAATTTCATTTTCATATCAGGTGGAACAATTATGTATATGATGTGTATTTGTGTGGATAAAGACTTTTCGAGTTAGAATTTCTTGTAAACTTTAAAATTCTGTGGAGCAAATACCAGAGATAAATTGCACTAGCGGTATATACGGCTATTTAGGTCTTGGCTGTGCTAATAAACCCTGTGAATTTCATTTTCATATCAGGTGGAACAATGATGTATATGATGTGTATTTGTGTGGATACAGACTTTTCGAGTTAGAATTTCTAGTAAACTTTAAAATTCTGTGGAGCAAATACCAGAGATAAATTGCACTAGCGGTATATACGGCTATTTAGGTCTTGGCTGTGCTAATAAACCCTGTGAATTTCATTTTCATATCAGGTGGAACAATGATGTATATGATGTGTATTTGTGTGGATACAGACTTTTCGAGTTAGAATTTCTAGTAAACTTTAAAATTCTGTGGAGCAAATATCAGAGATAAATTGCACTAGCGGTATATACGGCTATTTAGGTCTTGGCTGTGCTAATCAACACTGTGAATTTCATTTTCATATCAGGTGGAACAATTGTGTATATGATGTGTATTTGTGTGGATAAAGACTTTTCGAGTTAGAATTTCTAGTAAACTTTAAAATTCTGTGGAGCAAATACCAGAGATAAATTGCACTAGCGGTATATACGGCTATTAAGGTCTTGGCTGTGCTAATAAACCCTGTGAATTTCATTTTCATATCAGGTGGAACAATGATGTATATGATGTGTATTTGTGTGGATACAGACTTTTCGAGTTAGAATTTCTAGTAAACTTTAAAATTCTGTGGAGCAAATACCAGAGATAAATTGCACTAGCGGTATATACGGCTATTTAGGTCTTGGCTGTGCTAATCAACACTGTGAATTTCATTTTCATATCAGGTGGAACAATTATGTATATGATGTGTATTTGTGTGGATAAAGACTTTTCGAGTTAGAATTTCTTGTAAACTTTAAAATTCTGTGGAGCAAATACCAGAGATAAATTGCACTAGCGGTATATACAGCTATTTAGGTCTTGGCTGTGCTAATAAACTCTGCGAATTTCATTTTCATATCAGGTGGAACAATGATGTATATGATGGGTATTTGTGTGGATAAAGACTTTTCGAGTTAGAATTTCTTGTAAACTTTAAAATTCTGTGGAGCAAATACCAGAGATAAATTGCACTAGCGGTATATACGGCTATTTAGGTCTTGGCTGTGCTAATAAACTCTGCGAATTTCATTTTCATATCAGGTGGAACAATGATGTATATGATGTGTATTTGTGTGGATACAGACTTTTCGAGTTAGAATTTCTAGTAAACTTTGAAATTCTGTGGAGCAAATACCAGAGATAAATTGCACTAGCGGTATATACGGCTATTTAGGTCTTGGCTGTGCTAATCAACACTGTGAATTTCATTTTCATACCAGGTGGAACAATTATGTATATGATGTGTATTTGTGTGGATAAAGACTTTTCGAGTTAGAATTTCTAGTAAACTTTAAAATTCTGTGGAGCAAATACCAGAGATAAATTGCACTAGCGGTATATACGGCTATTAAGGTCTTGGCTGTGCTAATAAACCCTGTGAATTTCATTTTCATATCAGGTGGAACAATGATGTATATGATGTGTATTTGTGTGGATACAGACTTTTCGAGTTAGAATTTCTAGTAAACTTTAAAATTCTGTGGAGCAAATACCAGAGATAAATTGCACTAGCGGTATATACGGCTATTTAGGTCTTGGCTGTGCTAATCAACACTGTGAATTTCATTTTCATATCAGGTGGAACAATTATGTATATGATGTGTATTTGTGTGGATAAAGACTTTTCGAGTTAGAATTTCTTGTAAACTTTAAAATTCTGTGGAGCAAATACCAGAGATAAATTGCACTAGCGGTATATACAGCTATTTAGGTCTTGGCTGTGCTAATAAACTCTGCGAATTTCATTTTCATATCAGGTGGAACAATGATGTATATGATGGGTATTTGTGTGGATAAAGACTTTTCGAGTTAGAATTTCTTGTAAACTTTAAAATTCTGTGGAGCAAATACCAGAGATAAATTGCACTAGCGGTATATACGGCTATTTAGGTCTTGGCTGTGCTAATAAACTCTGCGAATTTCATTTTCATATCAGGTGGAACAATTATGTATATGATGTGTATTTGTGTGGATAAAGACTTTTCGAGTTAGAATTTCTTGTAAACTTTAAAATTCTGTGGAGCAAATACCAGAGATAAATTGCACTAGCGGTATATACGGCTATTTAGGTCTTGGCTGTGCTAATAAACCCTGTGAATTTCATTTTCATATCAGGTGGAACAATGATGTATATGATGTGTATTTGTGTGGATACAGACTTTTCGAGTTAGAATTTCTAGTAAACTTTAAAATTCTGTGGAGCAAATACCAGAGATAAATTGCACTAGCGGTATATACGGCTATTTAGGTCTTGGCTGTGCTAATAAACCCTGTGAATTTCATTTTCATATCAGGTGGAACAATGATGTATATGATGTGTATTTGTGTGGATACAGACTTTTCGAGTTAGAATTTCTAGTAAACTTTAAAATTCTGTGGAGCAAATACCAGAGATAAATTGCACTAGCGGTATATTCGGCTATTTAGGTCTTGGCTGTGCTAATAAACCCTGTTAATTTCATTTTCATATCAGGTGGAACAATGATGTAAACGTTGATGTGTATTTGAGGTGTACCACGAATCATGGTATATGGTGAACGCTAGTTATTGTTAAATTATTGTTTTTCGCAAATGGTGACTGATGGTTTATGGTAAAGTAGTTTATGGTAAATGGTGAATTATACGTGTATTGTAAGTGGGAAACGATGGTGAATATTGATTAATTGTGATTGATCGTAAATTATACAATAAAAGATGTTAATTGGTGATTGGAGGTATAATGAAAGCATATAACAGTATGTCTTTAATTTTTTTTCTCGATTTAGTTGTGTTCAGGTGTTTAATAATCGGGAAATTAAACGGTTGGAATTTTTTTAATATTATCATAGATGTTTTTTCTATGATATTACCTCGCAATACTGACATTTTTGTCCGTCCATTTTGAATACATAAATTTATTTGTATATATTGTCCTATATTGACAAATGGAGGGTAGCTATTTGACTTTTTATGTTGAGGGTTATTTATGATTTTTTATACAAGATTATTTGGGGTTTTATTTGCACCATCGAGGAATTACGTATTACTGGCACATACGTGCATAAGTCGTCGTACTTTTTCCATGTATTGTTGACAACTCCATAGCAAACATAATGTCCTTCCGACGATTTGGGAAAATTTATAACTGGACCATCATGTAAAAAACTGACAAGCGATACAACTTTATAATTATTTTGATCCACTTTTATAGTGCTCGGAATATCAGATAATCGTACAGAAACATCGCTAATTGCTTCGCTATCTATACAAATTATTTGTCCATAAGAAAATAGGATCGGATTCATACGCTGGTAACATTGTTTGCAAGTCTTTGGGGGGACTTCTTCTAGACATTCTCCTATTTTTGATACTCCTAGGTTTGCGTATTTCTCAGTATTCAAGTAAATAAGAGGACGTTTTTCTGTTTCATTTGTATAACAGTTGGCGCATTCTAACGTGACCTCTAAACTAGTAAACATTTCAAAAATTTTCTTAGAAATATTAAATAGTTCTGTCGTACAATCGGACATGAATCCATATTTTTCAACTAAAATTTCTTTTCTTATTTTATAAACGTCATCTAAATTATTGTTAAGCAATGACTGCAATAACAGTTTTGTCCGGCAGCTGCTTAAATTATTTAAAATATAATCATCCTTCCCTATTGAAAGGGCGATGGCTTGATAAATTGAGTCTATGGCACACGTGTTTTTGAAAAAGGTACAAGTTTTTATTGCATTTTTTATTAGTGGAATTCCTGTAGGGTTCGGTTTATCCTTAAAGATTTTTTTAGATTTTGGCTGTGTTTTCCTCTTTGGTGTATTAGAGTTTTGGCTCAATGTCGCCATGGCAGTAATAGTTTGGTCTATTTCACTTAAATTTTGAAACTTGTGAACAAAATTAAAATCAAAACTGCTCCGCGATTGCTTCTTTTTACAGCTTGCTGGGGATGAATGCTTGCTTTTTCGTTTCCAAACCGAATCGCTGCTTTGAACATCTAACAAATTGCAGGGACGATTGCTAGGTGTTGTGCTACAATATTTTTGCGACAACGAGAATTTTGGTACAGAATGAAATATTTCTTTGCAGACTGTGTTATTTCGATGGTTTAATTCTCGGACAAAGCGGCCAACTTTTAACGGCATTTTTCCAACCTCAAGCGAGCGGCTTGTTAAAGAAAATCTTCTTTTTAAAAATGCGAAATAATTTTCTACGTGACCGTTGCTCAACCGAGTACCATTGCGTAATATGCCGGTAAATAGTGGTATAAGAGTTCCGTATTTAATTAGAAATGTGTCATGGAACAACATATTAAAAAAATTATTTTTCGGGCAGTCGTTCGTATCTTCCAAAATATGTATTCGTACTTCCGTACTTATTTCATGTAAGTCTCGATAAAAAGGGCTTTGTTTGTAAATTGGGCTAGAAAAGTTTTTGCTATCTAATTGTCGATTATCATCAATAGTTTTATTGGATTCAAATAAATTTAATTCTTTCTCTAAAATATTTGCTCCAATTAATTCAATTAAATTATCAAATGCTTGTTTAACCTGCCCATTAATGCTTCTCGATTGCAGCAAAATTGATAACTTTTCCCAAATCTGTTTCAAATTTTGATAATTGGTGGCTACTATTAAAGAAGCCATAACTTCTTTAATAAATTTTTGAGCTTCAGATGAGTGTTCAAAATATTTGTTTATATCACCAGCAATTATATGGGATATATGTGAACAGCACAAGTGCAATTTAACTATATTTTCCGTTTTTTTTTGGCAATTAATATTATTTGCCCACATATAAGTTATATTGAGGTATTCAACAAGGTCCATTCTGTTAAACGCATCGAGAACGGAATGAATTTCTGCATAACAGAAGTCAACAACCACATTGTTGAAAACTGGCCAACATTTTAAAGTGTCTTCTACAAATAGTCGGTATTCTCGCAGCCAATTTCCGATAGTGCGTGTGTTTTGGCTGGAGCTTACCATATCACAAATTGGTAACGGGGTAAATGTGTCTTTCGATTGTGTCTTAACTGGTAAAACGATAGCATAATACATAACAGCTTTGCAAGTCTTATAGGGTTTTCGAACGAGTCCGCCAGTGGCGTCTAAATATACTGTTAAGTCACCATGGTTTCGCTGTTCTTTTATTTTTTTCAAAATTAGGCATTGGCTTTTGCTGCACGTGGTTACACAAAATGGGTTTTTACTCACTTGATGGATGTACGAATTCTTGCTTGCGTCAGTTTTCTCCTTTTCCAAATGCATATCTTCTATATCATCCGAGTCGTTATCGTTACATAGAAGTTGCTCAGATCTAATTTTTTTCAAAACTCTTCTATCTTTTAAAAATTGCGCAGTATTGGTTTCGTTGAAGAAACTTAAATTTTCTTCATTTACAAGATTTTCTGCAACAATTTCTACCGTACTGCGAGTTAATTTCTCTTTTAACAGATCTCTTTGGATCTTTGATGATTGTTGGAATTTTTTAAAGGGATGGTAAATTGGCCCAGTAGTACCGTACACATCAAATGTCCCTAATGACAAGTTCGAATTAATCAATTTGTAGGATCTACAAACTTGATTTTTGTCTTTATGACCACAGTAAGCCCTAATAGTTAATCGATTCTTTGCTACATCATAACCTTTTATATTTATTAAGCAACCAGTCAATTGTGTTAATTGGCTGGATATGTGGTAAGTATAGGAATAAGCATCAAGTTTCCTATCACATTGATTATAGATTCTTTTCCATATTTCGTCAGAAATATGTATCTGATAGGTCTTGACTTCAAATTTTTTTTTAGTTTTCACTTCTACATTTTTAGATTTCGTTTGTTTGACAATATTTATGATGCGTTTTGGGGTTTCTATTTTTTTTTCAAAGACTTCGTCACTGTTATCTTCCGAACGTTGATCAGGCAACACTACGTCATCAGTTAAATTAAACTTTTCTTTAGCAATAAATTGTTCATTTGCATTGGGCATTTCGATAGCTTGCAAATTATCGTTTTTTAAGGTTGCATTACTCCAATTCACTTCATCAGCAAATTGATTTTGATCCATGATATTGTCGAGTGCTTGTAAATTTATTATGGTAAATGGCGGCTTTAAGAATTCAACGGAAATTATTTCTATGCGCGATGTAGCTTTCTGTTCATGAACAGGTAAACAGGTAATTGGATTGTTTATTTGATTATTTACAAGCAAATCTTGAGACATCATCAAATTTTGGTCATTAGAAAAATGTCCTACTGATAAATCAGCAATTGAATGTTTGTCTATGCCACTAACTAATTCACATTTATTGAAATTTTGATTAATAGAATTAGCATTTCCAGTCTCATTGTTATTATAGAAATCGCTACAAAAATTATATTTGTCGCGTAATTTTGAACACCAAATATTATACATCATAATCCGATGTTTTTTTGTATTTTTGACATGGAGTTCTCGACATAAACATTTCATTTCCTTTGTATCACATCTAGTTAATTTATAACGAGATAGATTCAAAGACAAAAGAGCAGTTTCCAAACTCCTTTCATTAAGATTAAGTCTTTTCTTCCGATTATTATATCGTTTCGCACTCATTGGAAACAAATAATATAATAAAGAGAAAAGGAACAGAAAAGAAAAATAATAAAATTACACCTGAAACGTTAATAAATCGAAAAAGAATAGTATACTGAAAATCTACGCACAAAAATTATATTTAAAAGATTAATGTGGGATGTAAATGTAAGTAACAACCAAAACAAAATATTTAACCGTTAAAATTAAATCAGCAAAATCAAGAATGATCAACACAAAACGAATGCAGAACTGTAGTTTTAAGAAAAACTATTTATTTATTTTATTTATAAACGAACAATGAATAATAGTACAAACGAACCGAACAGCAGCAAGTCTGAAATAATAGTGGAGTAAAACTACTATTTTTTTTACTATTTAATTATATTTTATTGCCAAGATTCATTTATACAGGTTTCTTTATAATATTTTTTTTAATTAAGTGGTACTTAACAGAAATTTTAATATATATTTCTTTATCTAAGTATTATCTTAAAGCTAGGGTATTATTTAAGTTTTATTTTATTTTACGGTTATACATAGTTATACTTAAGTTTCTATGCCCTTTGCGGCTTTGTGGTACATAGTTTTTTGAGTTTGTGTTGATTATTTGATTATATATTTACAATGGGGGGGGGGGGGGGGGATGCTATTTTACAGAGGATGTGTTTTTGCTAATATGCTTGACTGTTTAGAATTTGTGATTAAGACCTTATATGCTTCTGAGTTTGTTTGACATATTTACATTTTAGTTTTCAGGGGCGCATTTTAGATCCTATTCGCAATTCTGTATACATTTATTATTATTATTTTTTTTATTTTTTATTGGTTGATGTTATACACTAGGTGTTGTGTTGTTTGTTGTATGGCTTTGTGGTAGTGGATCAGCTGCTGGTTATTGTTATACAACTTGTTTTGATTATGCAGATGTTTTATATTGCATGGGACTGGATATTTGTTTTCTTCATCTGTGGTTAGTTCAAGTGTGTCCGCGCAGTTTTTTATTAGCGGGTTCATTGAGTTTACTGCCGTTTCGAAGTATTTGATGCAGTTGTTTATCATGTAGATGTCTATTCTTTTGATGTTTGCTTCCTTGTATAGGTTGGTGTTGTTGATATACAGATGTGAGTCAGGCTTTCGACTTATTCCGGTACAAGCTCTTAGTATTTTCCTTTCGAAGAGGCGTAGTTTTTCCATTTGGCTTGATGATAGATCTGACCATACTGGAAACCCGTACGCCAATATTGGCCTTATTAGTTGTTTGTAACAAGTGAGTTTAATTTTCTTTTGTAAATTGTTCCTGTAGTGTAATATTCCTTTGATGCTGTTGAATGATATAATTGCTTTTTGAAGTATTGATTTTATGTGTTTATATGGTTTTAGGTTCTCCGTTAGTATTATCCCCAGATATTTGATTTCCTTTTTATTTATAATTGTTGTGTTGTTGTATAAAAGTTTTAGTTTTTTGCAGTCCTCCTTTTGTTTTTTTGTTAAAATTTTGGTGCCTTTGAATGTAATTGCCTCGCATTTTTCTGTATTTATTTTAATTTTCCATTTATTAAAATACGTGTTTAGCTGATCCAGGTATATGTTAAGATCATCTTCAGCTTTCCTTATGTTTTTTCTTGAGGCGTAGATGATGATGTCGTCAGCATATGTTAAAGATTTTATAGGATTTGGTAAGGAGTTGGGTGGTGTTGGTATGTCCGACGTGTATAGTGTATACAAGACTGGTCCAAGCAGTGATCCTTGGGGAACTCCTGCTAGGATTTTGTATGTTTTGGACATGGAATTTTCTATTCTTACTTTGAATGATCTGTATGACAGGAAACTATGCAATGTTTTTATCAGATGTGGGTTGAATTTAAGTTTTATTAATTTAAAGATAAGCCCTTCAATCCATGTTGTGTCGAAGGCCTTTTCCACGTCCAGGAGGCAAGCTACCGTCGGTGTTTTCTGGTTTAGCTTAGTTGTTATGTCGGTTTTCAGGGCTACCGCGGCGTGTGTTGTGGAGTGCGAGGCGCGGAATCCGAATTGGTTTTTAGGTATGAGGTTATTTGCCTCGCAGTGGTTTTGAATTTTATCAAGGAGGAATTTTTCGTAAATTTTGCTGATGTTTGATAGGAGTGATATTTGTCTGTAGCTTGTCGGGAGATTGGGTGGTTTTCCTTTTTTTTGAACTGGAGCTATAATGGCAAGTTTCCAAATGTCCGGAAAATACCCTATGTTATAGCAATGGTTAATGATGGTTGTAAGAGTTTGGGTGAATTGCGATGACAATTTTTTTAGGGCAAAGTTAGGAATTTTGTCTTTTCCTGCGGATTTTTTATTATTTCTCGATTTTATATAAAATTTAATATCTGAAGGATCAGCTAGGCTTTCTGAGTAATTTCTGCTTTGGTGGTGTTCTTGTGCCGTTATTGGGTTTGATCTGGTCAATATCGTTATGGGATTGTTATGAATTTCAATGTATTTGTGGACTTGCTCGTTTATTAAGTTTGTAAACCATGCTTGCCCAAGCGAGTTGTTTTGACTATGTATGTCCTCAAATACTTGCCCTAACAGATTGGCTTTCTCTGTAGGCTGGTCAGTACTATCGTTAGTTAAGGGGTTGATGAGATTAGGAATTTTATTATAGGTTTTCCTTTTTGTGATTTTGTTAATTTCTTTAAAGGTGTTGTGGTTTAGTTGAATGCTAGAGAGTTTGGTTTTCCAGTGATTATCGTAATGGATTTGAATAAGTTGTTTAATTATGGTGTTCGCATTTCTAATGTGTGATTTTATTGTGTGGGAGGTCGGGGTATATCTATTTCTGTGCAGTTGTCTTCGTAGGGTGTTTTTGAGTTTAATGATTCTAATTATATTAGGAGGGAGTGGAATTTGCGTACTATAATTCAATGTTGTCAGAGGGACATGATGTCGTAGAGTATCATCAATCATCTCTTGAAGACTTTCTAGTATGTGGTCAATTTCTGTTTTTCTCAGTATTCTGTCCGTTGGGATGTGTAGCGAGCCAAGTTTTGTGTTGAGATGTTCGTTAAGTTCTGTCCAGTTGACTGCACTATAATTTGGGATTTGTTTAGGTGGTTGTCTCGGTATTCTAAATCCCAGAGATATTTTTAGTTCTACTGCGCGGTGGTCTGATTCAAAGTCTATAGTTTTGAGGTTTTAGAAACTTTGTTGATCGTGGTGCACGGTTATGTTGTCTGAGACTATAAAGATGTCGAGGTAAGAGTTAGTGTCCGTTCTATAAAAGGTAGGAAGATCAGAACGCAAGAATTTTAGGCCCTGGGTAACGCAATTTACATTAAACCATCGAAATAATTTTTCTCCACTTTGATTGGGGGTCGCATTTCCCCAAAAGCTATGTTTGGCGTTTAGGTCTCCTCCTATAATGATTGATGAGTTGGGATGTGTGTTTAATTTAATAAGTTCTGTAAGATCATGTGTATGTATGGATGGAAAATTTGTATTCGGAGTGAAATAGACAGCGGCTATTAATAATTCGTGGTTATTAGAAGATATTTTGATAATAGTGGATTCTATAGACTGGATTGTGGGGGGCCTCGGTACTACGGTGTAGGAGATGTTATTTTTGATCAAAATTCCTGTTCCGCCACCATTATTTTGAGTTCTGTCATTTCTGATGAAGTTATAATTTCTAAAGTATAGCAGGTGTTTTGATTTTATTTTAGTTTCATTTAAGAGAATTATGTGTGGTTCTTCAGTGTTTAGGAAGAGTTCCAAATCGTGGCGCTTCTTTTTGCTAATTAGGGAATTCACATTTAATTGGATTATGGTGAGGGCTGAGTTATTGTTGTTAGCCATTCTGTGTTATCTTTGCAAAAAATTCGAATAATGTGATTTTCTTTTGGATAGGATCTTGGATGGCATTGAAGGAGGGTGTAAAATTATAGAATTCACGAAGTGTATCTGTGAAGTCTAGGCCAAACATGCTGTTGCATGTTTGGTCCCATGTAGAGGCTCCTGATTTGATACTTTTACTCTGTATTTGGGAATTATTTGAAATGCGCGGTTGTACTGTTTTTGAGTATGATCTGTGTGGGGTATAGTAGTTGTTGTACATTTGTCTTTTTTCTAACTGTTGTTCTTCTTGCTGTTTCCGTACTTGTTCTTTCCGTGCTTGGAGTTCCTGGTATTTAGGGCACTGACGATAATTAGCGGGGTGTCCGGTTTTATTGCAATTAATGCAGTAAGGTTCGGTTGTTCTGTCCGTTTTTGGGCATTGACCAGGTCCATGTTGTTCAATGCATTTTACACATCTGTATTGCATGTTACAATTGGAAGCTGCGTGTCCGTATCTTTGACAGTTCTTACATTGGATGGTTTCCGATCTAACAAGCCGTTCAAAGCTAACTGATTGGTGAAGAATGAATTTAATGTTTGTAAGCACTGACACGTCGGAATTAGGTTTAAGCTGTATAAGCCAGATATTAAGGTCACGGTTGTCTTTTAAGGATTTACGCGTATGGTACTTGGATATCTTTAAAATATGCTGACTCACCTGAAGATCTTCAAATGCTGCTGTTATGTCCCCTTCATCAAAGCTGCCGTCCACTCCTTTGAGCAAGATGGTTTCGTGCTTCATTTCTTTTGGAGTGTAAGTGTAGTATTGTTTATCCTCAGCCTTTACTGTCTCCATGGCTTTCAGAAAGCTACTTATATCCGCTGTAATGATGTGCGTAACGTTTTTGTTGATTTTTTTAATTGTAAACGAATTTTTCCCGATGGCTTCATTTAATTTATTTATTGTACTTTTAGTATTTATGTTATATGCCACTATCGGTGGCACCTTTTCTTTTTTTTTATTATTTATTTTTGGTTTTTCACCAACTTCACTTGCCACCACTGCGTCTGCTGTAGTTTTCTTTGATTCCTCAGTTGAAATTAAAGATGTCGGCGGACTATCTTTCACTGATTTTGGTTGTGGATTTGGTTCTGAATTTTTTTTCCTTTTTTTCCGTTGAATAGTGATGGTTGGATATTCGTCTTTTTCCTCGAGTAAACTTTGCTCTTCCTGCTCCAGATCCATTGTCACTTGATCATTAAGTTTTTTTCCATTTTCGTAGCTTTCTATTTTGTTTTCGAGTTCTTTGTTCTTGTTTACAAGAACCTCGATGTAGCTTCTTAATTCTCTAACATATGTCGTTAATTCTTGTACCTGGGTATTGTTGTCAACCCTATTTTCATGACTCCCCATTTTAACTTTTAATTTACAATTCGCTCTGTTATGTTTAGTTTTTTTTTTTTTTTTGTCTTTAGGTGATTTTATGGGCACTGTGGGCATAGCCCAAACACTGACTTCTTAGGAGAACACTCTAGAAGTTTTTTTTTTCTCACAGTTTTCACTTCACAATTTACTTTTCTCGCTTCACTGTACACTTTTGTATTTTTTTTTTTTTTTTAATTTTAATTATTACTTTGGCTTATTATTTAAACACACGTTAATAGTTAGGTAACACACTTTGTGTCTGTTTGTTTTGTGTCTCTCTCTAAGTCTGGGTGGAGTAAAACAACGAAAAAATTTCCTTATATACTCTTTCACAAAAATTTTATTTTTTATTTTTTCCTCCAGGAATTTTTGTGAGAGAGTATATAAGGAAATTTTTTCGTTGTTTTACTCCACTATTATTTCAGACTTGCTGCTGTTCGGTTCGTTTGTACTATTATTCATTGTTCGTTTATAAATAAAATAAATAAATAGTTTTTCTTAAAACTACAGTTCTGCATTCGTTTTGTGTTGATCATTCTTGATTTTGCTGATTTAATTTTAACGGTTAAATATTTTGTTTTGGTTGTTACTTACATTTACATCCCACATTAATCTTTTAAATATAATTTTTGTGCGTAGATTTTCAGTATACTATTCTTTTTCGATTTATTAACGTTTCAGGTGTAATTTTATTATTTTTCTTTTCTGTTCCTTTTCTCTTTATTATATTATTTGTTTCCAATGAGTGCGAAACGATATAATAATCGGAAGAAAAGACTTAATCTTAATGAAAGGAGTTTGGAAACTGCTCTTTTGTCTTTGAATCTATCTCGTTATAAATTAACTAGATGTGATACAAAGGAAATGAAATGTTTATGTCGAGAACTCCATGTCAAAAATACAAAAAAACATCGGATTATGATGTATAATATTTGGTGTTCAAAATTACGCGACAAATATAATTTTTGTAGCGATTTCTATAATAACAATGAGACTGGAAATGCTAATTCTATTAATCAAAATTTCAATAAATGTGAATTAGTTAGTGGCATAGACAAACATTCAATTGCTGATTTATCAGTAGGACATTTTTCTAATGACCAAAATTTGATGATGTCTCAAGATTTGCTTGTAAATAATCAAATAAACAATCCAATTACCTGTTTACCTGTTCATGAACAGAAAGCTACATCGCGCATAGAAATAATTTCCGTTGAATTCTTAAAGCCGCCATTTACCATAATAAATTTACAAGCACTCGACAATATCATGGATCAAAATCAATTTGCTGATGAAGTGAATTGGAGTAATGCAACCTTAAAAAACGATAATTTGCAAGCTATCGAAATGCCCAATGCAAATGAACAATTTATTGCTAAAGAAAAGTTTAATTTAACTGATGACGTAGTGTTGCCTGATCAACGTTCGGAAGATAACAGTGACGAAGTCTTTGAAAAAAAAATAGAAACCCCAAAACGCATCATAAATATTGTCAAACAAACGAAATCTAAAAATGTAGAAGTGAAAACTAAAAAAAAATTTGAAGTCAAGACCTATCAGATACATATTTCTGACGAAATATGGAAAAGAATCTATAATCAATGTGATAGGAAACTTGATGCTTATTCCTATACTTACCACATATCCAGCCAATTAACACAATTGACTGGTTGCTTAATAAATATAAAAGGTTATGATGTAGCAAAGAATCGATTAACTATTAGGGCTTACTGTGGTCATAAAGACAAAAATCAAGTTTGTAGATCCTACAAATTGATTAATTCGAACTTGTCATTAGGGACATTTGATGTGTACGGTACTACTGGGCCAATTTACCATCCCTTTAAAAAATTCCAACAATCATCAAAGATCCAAAGAGATCTGTTAAAAGAGAAATTAACTCGCAGTACGGTAGAAATTGTTGCAGAAAATCTTGTAAATGAAGAAAATTTAAGTTTCTTCAACGAAACCAATACTGCGCAATTTTTAAAAGATAGAAGAGTTTTGAAAAAAATTAGATCTGAGCAACTTCTATGTAACGATAACGACTCGGATGATATAGAAGATATGCATTTGGAAAAGGAGAAAACTGACGCAAGCAAGAATTCGTACATCCATCAAGTGAGTAAAAACCCATTTTGTGTAACCACGTGCAGCAAAAGCCAATGCCTAATTTTGAAAAAAATAAAAGAACAGCGAAACCATGGTGACTTAACAGTATATTTAGACGCCACTGGCGGACTCGTTCGAAAACCCTATAAGACTTGCAAAGCTGTTATGTATTATGCTATCGTTTTACCAGTTAAGACACAATCGAAAGACACATTTACCCCGTTACCAATTTGTGATATGGTAAGCTCCAGCCAAAACACACGCACTATCGGAAATTGGCTGCGAGAATACCGACTATTTGTAGAAGACACTTTAAAATGTTGGCCAGTTTTCAACAATGTGGTTGTTGACTTCTGTTATGCAGAAATTCATTCCGTTCTCGATGCGTTTAACAGAATGGACCTTGTTGAATACCTCAATATAACTTATATGTGGGCAAATAATATTAATTGCCAAAAAAAAACGGAAAATATAGTTAAATTGCACTTGTGCTGTTCACATATATCCCATACAATTGCTGGTGATATAAACAAATATTTTGAACACTCATCTGAAGCTCAAAAATTTATTAAAGAAGTTATGGCTTCTTTAATAGTAGCCACCAATTATCAAAATTTGAAACAGATTTGGGAAAAGTTATCAATTTTGCTGCAATCGAGAAGCATTAATGGGCAGGTTAAACAAGCATTTGATAATTTAATTGAATTAATTGGAGCAAATATTTTAGAGAAAGAATTAAATTTATTTGAATCCAATAAAACTATTGATGATAATCGACAATTAGATAGCAAAAACTTTTCTAGCCCAATTTACAAACAAAGCCCTTTTTATCGAGACTTACATGAAATAAGTACGGAAGTACGAATACATATTTTGGAAGATACGAACGACTGCCCGAAAAATAATTTTTTTAATATGTTGTTCCATGACACATTTCTAATTAAATACGGAACTCTTATACCACTATTTACCGGCATATTACGCAATGGTACTCGGTTGAGCAACGGTCACGTAGAAAATTATTTCGCATTTTTAAAAAGAAGATTTTCTTTAACAAGCCGCTCGCTTGAGGTTGGAAAAATGCCGTTAAAAGTTGGCCGCTTTGTCCGAGAATTAAACCATCGAAATAACACAGTCTGCAAAGAAATATTTCATTCTGTACCAAAATTCTCGTTGTCGCAAAAATATTGTAGCACAACACCTAGCAATCGTCCCTGCAATTTGTTAGATGTTCAAAGCAGCGATTCGGTTTGGAAACGAAAAAGCAAGCATTCATCCCCAGCAAGCTGTAAAAAGAAGCAATCGCGGAGCAGTTTTGATTTTAATTTTGTTCACAAGTTTCAAAATTTAAGTGAAATAGACCAAACTATTACTGCCATGGCGACATTGAGCCAAAACTCTAATACACCAAAGAGGAAAACACAGCCAAAATCTAAAAAAATCTTTAAGGATAAACCGAACCCTACAGGAATTCCACTAATAAAAAATGCAATAAAAACTTGTACCTTTTTCAAAAACACGTGTGCCATAGACTCAATTTATCAAGCCATCGCCCTTTCAATAGGGAAGGATGATTATATTTTAAATAATTTAAGCAGCTGCCGGACAAAACTGTTATTGCAGTCATTGCTTAACAATAATTTAGATGACGTTTATAAAATAAGAAAAGAAATTTTAGTTGAAAAATATGGATTCATGTCCGATTGTACGACAGAACTATTTAATATTTCTAAGAAAATTTTTGAAATGTTTACTAGTTTAGAGGTCACGTTAGAATGCGCCAACTGTTATACAAATGAAACAGAAAAACGTCCTCTTATTTACTTGAATACTGAGAAATACGCAAACCTAGGAGTATCAAAAATAGGAGAATGTCTAGAAGAAGTCCCCCCAAAGACTTGCAAACAATGTTACCAGCGTATGAATCCGATCCTATTTTCTTATGGACAAATAATTTGTATAGATAGCGAAGCAATTAGCGATGTTTCTGTACGATTATCTGATATTCCGAGCACTATAAAAGTGGATCAAAATAATTATAAAGTTGTATCGCTTGTCAGTTTTTTACATGATGGTCCAGTTATAAATTTTCCCAAATCGTCGGAAGGACATTATGTTTGCTATGGAGTTGTCAACAATACATGGAAAAAGTACGACGACTTATGTACGTATGTGCCAGTAATACGTAATTCCTCGATGGTGCAAATAAAACCCCAAATAATCTTGTATAAAAAATCATAAATAACCCTCAACATAAAAAGTCAAATAGCTACCCTCCATTTGTCAATATAGGACAATATATACAAATAAATTTATGTATTCAAAATGGACGGACAAAAATGTCAGTATTGCGAGGTAATATCATAGAAAAAACATCTATGATAATATTAAAAAAATTCCAACCGTTTAATTTCCCGATTATTAAACACCTGAACACAACTAAATCGAGAAAAAAAATTAAAGACATACTGTTATATGCTTTCATTATACCTCCAATCACCAATTAACATCTTTTATTGTATAATTTACGATCAATCACAATTAATCAATATTCACCATCGTTTCCCACTTACAATACACGTATAATTCACCATTTACCATAAACTACTTTACCATAAACCATCAGTCACCATTTGCGAAAAACAATAATTTAACAATAACTAGCGTTCACCATATACCATGATTCGTGGTACACCTCAAATACACATCAACGTTTACATCATTGTTCCACCTGATATGAAAATGAAATTAACAGGGTTTATTAGCACAGCCAAGACCTAAATAGCCGAATATACCGCTAGTGCAATTTATCTCTGGTATTTGCTCCACAGAATTTTAAAGTTTACTAGAAATTCTAACTCGAAAAGTCTGTATCCACACAAATACACATCATATACATCATTGTTCCACCTGATATGAAAATGAAATTCACAGGGTTTATTAGCACAGCCAAGACCTAAATAGCCGTATATACCGCTAGTGCAATTTATCTCTGGTATTTGCTCCACAGAATTTTAAAGTTTACTAGAAATTCTAACTCGAAAAGTCTGTATCCACACAAATACACATCATATACATCATTGTTCCACCTGATATGAAAATGAAATTCACAGGGTTTATTAGCACAGCCAAGACCTAAATAGCCGTATATACCGCTAGTGCAATTTATCTATGGTATTTGCTCCACAGAATTTTAAAGTTTACAAGAAATTCTAACTCGAAAAGTCTTTATCCACACAAATACACATCATATACATAATTGTTCCACCTGATATGAAAATGAAATTCACAGTGTTGATTAGCACAGCCAAGACCTAAATAGCCGTATATACCGCTAGTGCAATTTATCTCTGGTATTTGCTCCACAGAATTTCAAAGTTTACTAGAAATTCTAACTCGAAAAGTCTGTATCCACACAAATACACATCATATACATCATTGTTCCACCTGATATGAAAATGAAATTCGCAGAGTTTATTAGCACAGCCAAGACCTAAATAGCCGTATATACCGCTAGTGCAATTTATCTCTGGTATTTGCTCCACAGAATTTTAAAGTTTACAAGAAATTCTAACTCGAAAAGTCTTTATCCACACAAATACCCATCATATACAGCATTGTTCCACCTGATATGAAAATGAAATTCGCAGAGTTTATTAGCACAGCCAAGACCTAAATAGCTGTATATACCGCTAGTGCAATTTATCTCTGGTATTTGCTCCACAGAATTTTAAAGTTTACAAGAAATTCTAACTCGAAAAGTCTTTATCCACACAAATACACATCATATACATAATTGTTCCACCTGATATGAAAATGAAATTCACAGTGTTGATTAGCACAGCCAAGACCTAAATAGCCGTATATACCGCTAGTGCAATTTATCTCTGGTATTTGCTCCACAGAATTTTAAAGTTTACTAGAAATTCTAACTCGAAAAGTCTGTATCCACACAAATACACATCATATACATCATTGTTCCACCTGATATGAAAATGAAATTCACAGGGTTTATTAGCACAGCCAAGACCTTAATAGCCGTATATACCGCTAGTGCAATTTATCTCTGGTATTTGCTCCACAGAATTTTAAAGTTTACTAGAAATTCTAACTCGAAAAGTCTTTATCCACACAAATACACATCATATACATAATTGTTCCACCTGATATGAAAATGAAATTCACAGTGTTGATTAGCACAGCCAAGACCTAAATAGCCGTATATACCGCTAGTGCAATTTATCTCTGGTATTTGCTCCACAGAATTTCAAAGTTTACTAGAAATTCTAACTCGAAAAGTCTGTATCCACACAAATACACATCATATACATCATTGTTCCACCTGATATGAAAATGAAATTCGCAGAGTTTATTAGCACAGCCAAGACCTAAATAGCCGTATATACCGCTAGTGCAATTTATCTCTGGTATTTGCTCCACAGAATTTTAAAGTTTACAAGAAATTCTAACTCGAAAAGTCTTTATCCACACAAATACCCATCATATACATCATTGTTCCACCTGATATGAAAATGAAATTCGCAGAGTTTATTAGCACAGCCAAGACCTAAATAGCTGTATATACCGCTAGTGCAATTTATCTCTGGTATTTGCTCCACAGAATTTTAAAGTTTACAAGAAATTCTAACTCGAAAAGTCTTTATCCACACAAATACCCATCATATACATCATTGTTCCACCTGATATGAAAATGAAATTCGCAGAGTTTATTAGCACAGCCAAGACCTAAATAGCCGTATATACCGCTAGTGCAATTTATCTCTGGTATTTGCTCCACAGAATTTTAAAGTTTACTAGAAATTCTAACTCGCAAAGTCTTTATCCACACAAATACACATCATATACATAATTGTTCCACCTGATATGAAAATGAAATTCACAGTGTTGATTAGCACAGCCAAGACCTAAATAGCCGTATATACCGCTAGTGCAATTTATCTCTGGTATCTGCTCATCGGAATTTTAAAGTTTACTAGAAATTCTAACTCGAAAAGTCTTTATCCACACAAATACACATCATATACATCATTGTTCCACCTGATATGAAAATGAAATTCACAGGGTTTATTAGCACAGCCAAGACCTAAATAGCCGTATATACCGCTAATGCAATTTATCTCTGGTATTTGCTCCACAGATTTTAAAGTTTACTAGAAATTCTAACTCGAAAAGTCTGTATCCACACAAATACACATCATATACATCATTGTTCCACCTGATATGAAAATGAAATTCACAGGGTTTATTAGCACAGCCAAGACCTAAATAGCCGTATATACCGCTAGTGCAATTTATCTCTGGTATTTGCTCCACAGAATTTTAAAGTTTACTAGAAATTCTAACTCGAAAAGTCTTTATCCACACAAATACACATCATATACATAATTGTTCCACCTGATATGAAAATGAAATTCACAGTGTTGATTAGCACAGCCAAGACCTAAATAGCCGTATATACCGCTAGTGCAATTTATCTCTGGTATTTGCTCCACAGAATTTTAAAGTTTACTAGAAATTCTAACTCGAAAAGTCTTTATCCACACAAATACCCATCATATACATAATTGTTCCACCTGATATGAAAATGAAATTCACAGGGTTTATTAGCACAGCCAAGACCTAAATAGCCGTATATACCGCTAGTGCAATTTATCTCTGGTATTTGCTCCACAGATTTTAAAGTTTACTAGAAATTCTAACTCGAAAAGTCTTTATCCACACAAATACACATCATATACATCATTGTTCCACCTGATATGAAAATGATATTCACAGGGTTTATTAGCACAACCAAGACCAAAATAGCTGTATATACCATTAGTGCAATTTATCTCTGGTACATATTATGGGTTGCTTATTTTATTGTCATGAATTGCCAATGCGCTTTTCGATTTAGCTTAATTTTCTAAGTTTAATTTTTTTTTTATGTTTTATTCCAATAGGCTTTTTAAATTTTAAGATTTTTTTTTTATTAAATTATAATATTGCACGGTTAGTCCACAATAAGATGTTCCAACAATTTTTGACAGTTTTCAAAAAATGTTTATTAAAAATGTGTAAATTAAAATTAAATTTGTATTACATTTTAATTTCGGGATAATCCTACATTTTTATGTAAAGGTTGCTTTTATGCAAGAAATACTCATAAAGTTCGGGGTTTCGGGATAGCACTACATTTTTGTAACGACTACACTTTTTTCGGGTTGACTACACTTTAGCCAAGAAATGCACCAAAAAATTCGGGATGGAATTTCGGGCTAACTTCACCGACTTGGGTCGTGAGGGTTGAGGCTTGCATGGCTCCTGGCCTACACCGTGATTACAGAGATTTTAATAAAATTAAAAAAAGACGCAAATTATAAAAAATAATAAACCGGAGTACCGCCGAAATTTGTCGGCCGGAACCTGAGGAACGAACAAAACAAAAAAAAAATAAAAAAAATATAACGGAAAAGAGGTGCCTTGGTGCGCGCATCCGTCCGAACTCAAACGGTGGTAAGCACCGATTTCGAATCAGGATGCGGGCACCAAGGGACCGCAAAATGTAACCCCGACACAGAATGGAACCCCGCTCACATCATACCCGACCGAAAGAAATTTAGTAATTCATTTGATATGACCCAAAATCAAAACACAAAAAAAAAATAATCGCCGAACCCAAATGAAAGGAGGAAGCAAGACCAATGAGCAATGAGGCAGTGTGCCCGGCCACGTACTGTGGTGCTCGATTACAAATAAAAAAAATTAAAATTAAAAAAAATTAAAATTAAAAAAAAAAAAATTAAAATATATATAAAAAAAATGAAATAAACAAAAAAAAAATTGAACCTTAAAAATTACTGTTGCGGCCTTGGTGCCGTCATGCCACAGGCAACTTTAGTTACCCGGACCGTTGGGTGACTTCTCGCCGTAAACCAAACAAAAAGCCAATGGCCTTGGTTAACCACCCGTATGTTGTGGGGCCTCTCCCCGTTTACCAAAAAAAAATTTAACCCGACTAGTCGGTTGGTCACCCGTACTGCCTCCCTTCGCGCTCGAGTGCTTGCCTGGTTAGGCACCCTTATGTTTCGGGGCCTTTCCCCGTTACCAAAAACAAAAACGAGTTTTCCGAAAAAATTAAACACCCGTTGATTTGAGGTGTTGTCTCGCCCACAAACGGATAACCGGTGCAAAACGACTAGCACACTATGGCCTGGTTATTACAAATACACGAAAAAATTCCGACCGACGCCAACTTAACGCGTATCCAAACGCTCAAAGGTGTGGCTCAAAAGACTTTTCGTAAAATTTTACAAGAAATTATTTTTCTTCTTGTTGTTTATCACAACTCATATGGTTACTCTTCAAACTTGTATTATGAAATTTTTGTGACCCGTTGCCCAACAAACTTTTTATTTATAAAACTCACAGAATTATAGTAATTAAATTTATACATTCATTACACAAACAGTTTTGTGTACGAATTTATAATAATCGTTCTTTTTTTCATTCGTTCACAAATTACTGTACAAAACCCTGCACAAAAATTATCAATCCGACATATTCAGTCAAAACAAAAAAAAATGTATCTTCCAAGATTAACTCGACTTTTTATTTTCCGAAAATCCAAACTGAGACTTTATTTTTTCACATTCCAATCAAGACTGATTTTAAAATTACAAAAAAAAACATAAAAAAAAATTCTCCCTCCAGAGCGGCGTGCAAAACGTTCTCGAAGAATATCTTTCCTTCTCCGTTTTTCGTTTGCATCAATTCGCAATGATGCACACGAGAAGCATATAAGAAAAAATATTCTTCGAGAGCGCATTGCTTCACACACCCGGTGCACATTGGTCTCGCTCTCAACATTTATTTCTTCTTACCGCCGCGCCATCACACAAAAAGGGTGTATAAAACCCAACAAACAACCGGTAAAGGGCGCAAAGACACAAACCGAGAGGAATATAACATGAAAAATGATCAACTTGCGGAGTTGGTATCAATATTAGCAGGAATTTCTTGAAATGAAGGGGTTGGGGTGGTATTTGAATGATTGATAGCTGCGGCAGGAAAAAGTTTATGCGCGATCTATAATCACAGGTGGGACCCAATTTTGGTCGAAAAAATGGAAAAAAAATTTGAGTTCCTTTGTTTCACATATACGTACTAGACGTAAATATTGAATTTTTCAGCTGTTTGTATCAAACAATTGTATGATTTAATGTTTTAGGTCTAGTAGGTAAGTAAAACAACTGTAATTCTCATATTTTTTATTCACATTTTTTTACCAAAATTCGGCCCTGAGTACAGATTTTGTTCGAAAACTGAGACTTGAGAGTTGGGATTTTTGCTTCTGTTTCACTAACCTACTATATGTAAATAATAATTAAATTTTATATTAACATTTAGTCTTCTGATGAAACAACAGAAAAGCTCTCATCTGTCAAGGCGCGGTTTTCGAACAAAATTCGTACACTTGTGTCTGAATTAAGGAGAAATTCATCAAGTTACAAATAGCGGTTCGTCGAGTATTAAATTCATTAGATAGTCTTATAATTATTTCAGTATTCGAAGCAAGATAGATGTTCATTGCTGACCGTTTCATTTAATACTAATTCGAAATTGTCAAATGTTACTTCATGTCGTTTGCGGAGGCCATATCAACCTTATCCGGAGATGTGAAGTTAATTATTTTTGTGTCAAGTTAGACGGAATTGGCTCCAAACGGTACAGCTTTAAATTTGTAATTTAAAGGTCGAATATACTACCTTTAATAACAATAGAATTTTTGGTGTGCAAATCAACCTTATTCAAGTGTGTAAAAAATTATTTTTGTGTTTGGAATTTGCTGCAAACTATTAAGAATTCAAATTTTTGATTTAATGTTCGATTTTAACACATTTAATCATTTATTACACCAGACCTCCTGGATAAGGTTGACGTATCTACCACAAGATAAATCAAATAACATATAGCAATTTGAAACATAAATCTTCTGGTGCCAATTCCGTCTAATATAACACAGAAAATGTATTATACACCCGGATGAGGTTGGCTTACCCTCAACAAAACTTCTAGTGCAACATTTGTCCAAAATCTGATAGAAGTCTGGTGTAATAAATTACATATTTAAGTTGGTTTAATTGACGTTTTTGTTATAAACAATCGTTTGGGGTGAAATTTACCCTGAGGCAAGTTATAGGGGTGGTCTTGAACTAACTAATCCAATGCAATTAATTTGTAATAAATTCTGGTCCAAGAACCATCCCGATATCATAGCTACATCAAAATTCGCAATTTTGGCGATGCAGGTTTAACTATAAGTTGAACAAACCACTCGTTCCTGGAAAATCGGGGTTTGTTGTAATAAATTGTAATAAATGTGTAACATATTATGGTCGAAGGTTCATTGAGGCGGGCTAATAGGGTCGGTGCAGGTTTAAAGCACTGTAATACTCCCTGGTTTTTGAATTTAATATTAGTAAATTATCTTTCGAATCTGGTTGTACTAAGAGTCTCAACTGGCAAGGAGGCGTAATTGGCCTTAATTTATTTATAATAGAAACGAAAATTTCTGAGTGATTTTCTTGTGCGGTAATACAAAATTTTTTGTTGTATAAGAGAAATCAACATCATTATCTCTAATGTCATGATGATGTAAAACTTTTAAGCATAAGAAAATTTGTAAATATTTTAATTTTCCAAATTTACATAAATAATCCGCAAAACCACTAAAATAATATTAACCATCATCATCATAATCATCATTATCATCATCAAATAATTAACAAAAATTACAAAACCAAAAAAAAAAAAAACACAAAATAATTTTAACTTTCCATTTTTTGTAATTTCTTTTATTATAATTGGAAGCTGTAAAACATCTGTGACTTTTCTTCATCATAATTTTCATTTTCATCATATTCCACAACGACAAATGTAAGTACATTTTCCCCGCATTCGTGTTTTTCTTTTTTTTTTTTTGGTTTTGGTTAGTGCTAGTCAGTTTTAATACTTGAATATTTTGTGTTTGGTATAAGAAACCGTAAAATGTCTGCTAAGTATAGTGTTGTTGTGGAAATGTAAATAGAAATTAATCTGTTGTTTCTAAAACACCGTATTCATCAGAAAATTAGATGTCGAAGGGTGCAAATTACTCTCACCACATTTACATAATTTAGTCGTCAAGATATATGCCGAAGTGATGATGATATAGGTAGATTGCATAACATGAGTTTGACTTCCTGCGGTTTCGTATAATACTCATGTATCTAAGTCATGGGAAAACAATCCGTATAATTGTGCTAAGTCATCAGCAGTGCGATTTTATCTAAACATTTCGATCTTGGTATAAACCAAATTTGTATATAAACCGCTAATATATCGTATATAATTGACGTGCGATATTACGGACATTTCGAAAGAATTTCGTATTTGTACTACAAGTACACACCTTTGAACTAAGTACATTCATATTTTTGAATATATCTGTGTAGTGTTCGCTTAGCACATTGCATGACTGCAAAATTATAAATATATACACTGTGCACTTATATCGAATTACAAATTTTCCCATCTAAACACCATTTCGAAATGAAATTCCGCAGTAAGATCATCTCACACATTTTCATAGTCCAAACGCCATAACAATGCATTTCATAGAAATCGGCAGTTTTCAAATTTCAAGAATATTTTTTTCTTTTATTGCATTTCCTTATCTTTGAAGTTTGTGATGTAGACTCGTATGTTGTTGTTAGTTTTTAATGTGCTTAGCAATGCTTTTTTGTAAATTTTAAGAGACAACAAAAAAAAAACTGAATAAATAAAATTATATTAAATATTTATAAAATAAAATGAAATATGAACAGCGAAAAGGTTAAAAATTGAATAGGAGGGTTATCATTTAAATTTTAAACTCCTTCCGTCTTTTTGTAATATGCTTACGTCTTGGGTACATATACAAAAAGAAGGTATATAATACACTTTGACAAGATCATGATAAGTATATTTTATGTATACATAATACTATTTATGTTGATCATCATGGTGAAATATATTAGAAATTAAAATATTGTTGTGTATGCGCTCGGAGTCTGGATACGAGTTCATCTTTTCCACCGATAAAGGTTCATCAATCAATGAAATTGAAACATGTCGATATTTTCTATAATGTAAATTGTTTGATTTACTCATATCTACTATATAAAGAAATCATGTATTCGGGCATCATGAACCAATATTGTTTATTATGGACGGATAGCCACACCTATTCGGTGGTTTGGATTATAAGAAATATACATTTTTTTTGTGTCATGGTGAAAGTATTTAAGAAGAAAATCGTGATATAACAGAGATTTTGTGATAGAAAAAATATATTTTATTTTTGTTGTGTTTAAGTCTAAATACAATTCTGGGAGGTATTTTGGTATCGCTTGTCGCCAATTACCAAGTATAAGCACAAAGCTTTATGCACTGCCATAATTTGCAATTTACACATTTGAAACATCGATTTTCCTAACAAGGTTTCTGAAATAGAATCAACTTTATCTGAAACAAATTCATCTCTTGATAATCCATATTTAACATATTCTACACCAAACTGGCCAATAAGTCAAAACAAACATGCAGAAGAATTAGACTTTAAAACTATTGAGTTTGTAGAAAAAAGTCCCTTAACCCGCCCCTGGCAGAACCTATACAGCAAAACATTACAAGATAGTATGGACAGTTAGAGGGTATTAATAAGCTAATTTAATGCTCTGCTAAAAACTTTTAGGCTCCATCTTTTTCAACTAAAACGCGAGTTCTTCTAGCTTTAGAAAAAGTTAGCAGAACCCATATCAAAAAATCATTTAAAAACGATTGGAAAATAAAAGGTTAATTTTAGGCTAATTAAATGTCCTATATTTTTTATTCTGCTCGTTTTAGGAAAAACATAGGGCTTTATCACTTAAAAGCTAGCAGAACCCAAATCGAAATCGGACCACAAATCAAATTAGAACGCAAAACAAGATCAATTGACATACCATGCGTATGCCGTTTTTGTATTTTTTTCCACACGTGTACGTATACAAATCCTATTGGAACATTTATTTTCCTATGAGATTCTGATTGGATTTGCTTGTTTTAGTGAATGGAGTACACTGTTATAAATTTGCAAATAAGATAAGAGTACTAGATAAATATTTAAATAAGATATATAAATTAATAAAACTTGTGTTGATAAAGTTTAAGAATTATGTAACATACATAAGCTTTCAAAGTTGCAAACCTTTTAATGGATATTCTAGACTACAACCAGTTTAGTACAATAATTAGTTAATATTCTCATGCGAATTCTGAATAGATTTATTATTTCTTTTCTACTTTAACATTATTTTTCAAATCAAAATCATAGCAGAATTATAAAAATTAAGTTTTTATTATGTTAATTCCTTATGTCGGTAAGGAACCTTCAGTTAGGCTGGATAAATGAGCAATTTAGCAGTCTATTAAAAGTGCTCACATAACTTGAGTGTAAACCCCTGGAAAGATTAAATAAAAATAATAACTTATATTATAACTTCAAAAATTCATTGTAAACTTGCTGATCTTGAAAGGAAGTCACAATCAGACTAACTGGACGAGCAGTTTAGTCACCTAATAGAAGTACTCACGGAACCTGAGTGCAAATCTCTGGAAAGGGGCGTTAATGGCCGTTTACCATTTTCATTCAAATTCAAATTATGAATAAAAAAATTCGTTACAAATTTGCTGATCTGGTTAGGAAGTGGCAATTAGTCTGGCTGGACGAGCAATTTAGCTACCTAAAAGAAGTGCTCGCAAAAAATGAGTCCAAGTCTCTGGGAAGGGGTGTTAACAGCCGTTTGCCATTTACGTCCAAACTCAAATTATAAATACAAAAATTCGTTGCAAAATTGCCGATCTGGTAATGAAGTCGCAATCAGTCTTGCTGGACGAGCAATTTAGTAGCCTATTAGAAGTGCTTACGGAACCTGAGTTCAAATTTCTGGGAAGGGGTGTTAATGGCCGTTTACCATTTTCGTCCAAATTCAAATTATGAGTATAAAAATACACAAATTCGTTGCAAATTTGCTGATCTGGTTAGGAAATGGCAATTAGTCTGGCTGGACGAGCAATTTAGCAGCCAACTAAAAGTATTCGTGGAACATGAGTCCAAATCTCTGGGAAGAAGTGTTAATGGCCGTTCACCATTTTCGTCAAACTCAAATTATAAATACAAAAATTCGTTGCAAATTTGCTGATCTGGCTAGGAAGTGGCAAACAGTCTGGCTGGACGAACAATATAGTAACCTATTAGAAGTATTCGCGAAAACTGAGTCCAAATCTCTGGGAAGGGGTGCGTTAATGGCCGTTTACCATTTTCCTTCAAACTCAAATTATAAATACTTTTGCATTCGTTGGAAATTTGCTGATCTGGCTAGGTAATTGCAATCAGGCTGGCTGGATGAGCAATTTAACAGCCTATTAGAAATACTCCCGGAACCTGAGTCTAAATCTCTGAGATGGGATGTTATTGGCCGTTTACCATTTTCTTCCAAACTCAAATTATGAAAACAAAAATTCGTTGCAAATTAGCTGATCTGGTTAGGAAGTGGCAATCAAGCTGGCTGGATGAGCGATTAAGCAGCCTATAAGAAGTACTCACGGAACCTTACCCCAAATCTCTGGAAAGGGGTGTTAATGGCCGTTTACCATTTTCGTCCAAACTCAAATTATGAATAAAAAAAACTTTGCAGTTTTGCTGATCTGGTTAGGAAATGACAATCAGGCTGGCTGGACGAGTGATTTAGCAGCCTATTAGAAGTGCTCACGGAACCTGAGCCGAAATATCTGGGAAGGGCCGTTATGACCGTTTACCATTTTCGTCCAAACTCAAATTATAAAAACAAAAATTCGTTGCAAATTTGCTAATCTGGTTATGAAGTGGCAATCAGAATGGATAGATGAGTGATTAGCAACCTAGTAGAAGTACCCGCGGAACCTGAGTCCAAATCTCTGGGAAGGGGTGTTAATGGCCGTTTACCATTTTCGTTCAAACTTAGTTCATGAATACAAAAATTCGTTGCTCTCGTATTCTTCAATGTATTTCGGTGCAAAAATGTAATGTGAATTAATTTTGCGCGAGGGTGCTGTAAAAACTAAGCAAAAGCTTCACTTAAAATAATAAACACGTTTTACACGTACAAGACGTATCTATATACAGTGATATTATGTCGTTTATTCTATGGAATTTTTATGCAAGCTTATAAAATCATTATAAATGTTATCATTTAATGTTTGCTCAAATAAATATGCTCAAATAAATAAATATGTTGATTACCTAATTGATCATTTCAACAATTTTTAGTGGATTGTGATTTTTGTGCAAAAAAATTACTTTTGCGAATGAACCAATGAACGCTACCTAAAAATGCATAAACAATTGTTTAAAAGTGAATGTTGTGGGGCTGCGATTGCTACAGCTGCTTAGCAAAAATCTCAAAATGAACTGGATCCAATAAGTAGCATTCGCTGTACACACTTTTTATTTTGTTTAAATAGTTTTTTTATTATTTTTATTTTTTCTTTGATTTATTTTTTGACTTGACTCGACAGTGTGAATTTGGAACTGAACTATACTTTTACAATATTTTTCTAAAAAGCTTAATGTTATGCTATAATAATTTAGAACAGAAAAATTGTAAATATAACAATTTTAAGTTATAATCATTTTATAGAGATGGCACTAGTTATAAGTAAAAATATTGCATGCAAATGTCAATAATTTGAGAAACGTCAATAATTTCGCCGTTAGTTTTGATTTGGTAAGTACAATTATTTTTTCTTGTCGCAATAACTAATTTAATTAATTGATAATTTCTACTTTCAGATAAATGGCATAATCAACATAATTAAGCTAAGTATAATCAAACTATATACATTTCTAAAACAATAATAAAAAAAATAAGTGTGCTTTAGACCACACTACTGAAGTAAAACTTCTAATATATATTTAATATTTATAATATAATATAGAAAAATTATAATATTGAAAAAAAAAATTGGTCACCCTGTGCGTTCTCGAGAGTCACCTAGCCGTTTATGTCTGATGCCACAAGAGGTAACCTTGTAACTTGGTAGCTTTTTCAAGACCAACTAGTCGTAATATATAATGTTTATGTATGTGTAACAAAATGGAGAAAAAAGTGATTTTTAAAATCTTTTCGCATAGTAAAAATGGCCTTGAAATATTTTTTATTTCATTTGTGTTTGTGTAATGTGGTTTCATCGAAAATTTGTTTAAATTGCATTAAAACCTGTATAATAGGCAAACGGGGAATGAAACGAAGAAAGAATCGGTTTCTGTGATACCTCGTGTGGAATGGAGCTGTAATATATTAAAAAATACATATATAAAATATATCACACGGACGATTTTTTGGTCACCCTGTGCGTTCTGGAGTGAGTAAGTGAGTGAGTGACATAGACGTTATAATAAGGGAAAAAAAAAATTTGGCCACCCTATGCGTTCTCGAGTGAGTCAGTCAGTGACATAGAAGTCTATATTATGACTTTTCAATTTTCCAGTTTTTCAATTTTTCAATTTTCAAATTTTCCAATTTTCCAACTTTCCAAATTTCCTATTTTCATATTTTTTTATTTTCCTATTTTCAAATTTTCCAATTTTTCAATTTTCCAATTTTTCTATTTTCCAATTTACCATTTTTCCAATTTACCAATTTTCCAATTTTCATATTATCATATTTTCCTATTTTCCAATTTTCCAATTTTCTAATTTTCCATTTACCTATTTTCCAATTTTATAATTTTCCAATTTAAAAATTTTCCAATTCTGCAAATTTCTAAATTTCCAATTTTTTCAATTTTCCAATTGTCATGGCACATCCTGATACTAAAGGAAAATGATTTCGTTTTGCGTTTATTGTTTCGTTCGCCTCGTTCGATTACATTTTTCGTAACGCATTTGCCGGCTTAGTCCCCAAGTCTAGCGTGCCTAAAGAAGTTTTACTTCAATAATACATGATTTTTAATTACAGATACACACAACGATAAAGTTGGGCATCCAGCTGGAGTATTTGGTTTGCATTTTATTCCTTCTTTTTGTAAATAAATACAGTGTGCAAACCAATAAGTGTTTTATTTTTAAACTTGCAGATTACTTTAATCGGTCTATATACGCCTCCGAAACAGTGAAGATAAATAAACAAAATTCCCGTTCATAATAATAAAATTTATTTTGCCGTCCATATTTAAATAATGTGTTTACATTTTATAAACCTACATACACACCAATTTAATAGTTTTTGATTTGGCCATATACATATACTGTCACTGACACTAAATTATAAAACCGTACTCATTCACATTCATTCACATTCACATCTAGCGGATAAAACATCAACTAAATATTTTAATGTACTAAATTTCAATTGGTTTCTGTGTACATGATTTATTTTAATTTCTTATCAGAGTCCATCTGGGAACCCAATATGCAATGCCGACGGAATTCCATTTACATTCGCGTTCTAAAACCACACTGCTTCTATGGAAAGAACCATGTGTATCACGCGGAAATTCGTACTCCCCGCCAAAGAAAAGTGTCACAAAAATTCCGGTGTCGGTGTGAATCCCAACTAAAAAGAGAAAAAAATCACAGAAACAAAAGGCACGTGTTTGTATATATTTTCCAATTGGAATAAATAATAATTCTTATCCAAAATAAAACGAAATTTTCCATTTATAATAAAATAAATATTAATATTTTTTTCACATTATTTTTTATTTATGTACAAAAAAACAGAAAATTTATTTACATATTTAATTTTCATAAATTGAGTTTTGTATTGCATCCGCCACGTTGTATTGCATCCGCCAGCATATTGAGATCTTGAAAAAAAAAATCATTGAAAATTTACTACGTAAATGTATTTCGTGCCGACGCCATTGTGAGACAGAACCTTTTTAGTCCAAATTTGCACATCGCGATTACTAAATAAGTTAATAATTATTATTATATATTTAAATTTAAAATTATTTACTTTAACAAATCGAAAAACATTATAATGAAACACAACACATTAAAGTAAAAAAAACTAATTATGTAGTGCAACCGTGCACGTCGACTGAAGAAACTGAAAATAAAAGATACAATCGAAACTTATAAAACGAAAATAATATTACCGCGAAATAGAAAGAGAAAAACAATTATTTTTCTCCAAAATCAATATTTTTGTGTCTTTGATATTTTGTAGTACGGAGTTTTGTACGACATTTGAGCAGTTTTTTCCACACAGTGAAATAATTGCATACTGGGAATACGAATTTGTATTTAAAATACAATTAAAATGTTTATTGTACAATTAAATTTTCGATTGTTATATAACGCTTAAATCGAAAATGTTCAAAAGACATACAATTTCACAAACAATCGTTTCAAACAAAATTTTATAAATAAAATAATAAAATTTTCATTTGAACTAAAATTTTTAATAAAAATTTCAAAAATGGTGCCTACAATTTCTTCTTAGAGATTTGAATTCCGCTTTGAAGTGCCAGTAGCACCTGAAATAGCTTAACAATCTTGTTAAATTGTTCATCTAAATGGAACTTCCTAACCAGATCAGCAAAGTTGTAACGAAAATTTTTATTCATAATTTAAGTTTGGACTAAAATGGTCAACGGCCATTAACACACCTTCTCAGAGGTTTGGACTCATGTTCCGCGAGTACTTCTAATAGGCTGCTACAACGCTCATCTAACCAGCCTGATTGCTTCTTCCTAACCAGCGAATTTTTACATTTCTATTTAGAGTTGGAGCGAAATTAGTCAACGGCCATTAAAATGGTGGTTTTCAATTAACATGTTAAAAATTTAAAATTTTTTATATTTCAAGCCGAAGTAGATTTATATTTTAGCGTAAATTTTAGAGTAAACTGAACTCAACTTTTTAGAGTAAACTGAAATATAATAAATCTGAATGAATTTTATTATACTTTATTTAAAGAGAAATGTAATTTATAAATACAATATTTTTCGTTCATCCAAATATAACTTTAATTCAATTTGTTAAATCGTACAGACAAAATTTAAGTTTAACATGTACGAAACTACAAATAGATTATCTTTTAGAACTAAAATTCTAATTGGAATAGCCATGTTTTCTAATTAGCTTTAGATTTAACAGTGTGACACTAACACATACAAGAAAAGTGTGGAATTTTGTAAAAACGGCATATACGCATTGAAATAGCAATAACTACAGGCTCATTATCGCCTAATCAAATGTCTCATTAAAAATTTTTGGACTCCACTCGTTTTTGGCCAAATTTCAGGTCACTTAATCTAAAGCTAACGGACAAACAAGTAACTTTTGGCTCATTATGGCCTAATCACATGGCGCACTTAAAATTTTGGGCTCCACTCGTTCTTGACCTCAGGTCATTTAATCTAAAGGTAGCAGAACCCAAATCGAAAATCAGACCAAAACCAAATAAAACGCATACAAATAATTTGAGGCTCTTTATGGTCTAATCAAACGCTTTATTAAACAATTTTGGGCTCCACTCGTTTATGTCCCAACTTCAGGTTCTTTAATCGAAAGCCCAAATCGAAACTCAGATCAAAAACGAAATTAGAACGCAAAACAAGATCAATAAACAAACAAATAATTTTAGGCTCACTATGGCATAATCAAATGCCTCATTAACATTCTTTTGGCTCCACTTGCTCGTGACCAAACATTAGCTCATTTTGTCTAGAGCTAGCAGAACCCAAATTGAAAATCAGACCAAAACTTTTTGTCGCCGTCGATAGCATAGTAAGTAGAGCACTTGCACTGTAATTCGGGGGTCCCGAGCCCAATTCCTGGTTGTGACAAAAAAGTTACGACAGAGCGTTTTTAATGTGAAGCCCAAAATTTTTCAATGGGACATTTGAGAAGGCCATAATGAGCCTAAAATTATTTGTTGTCAATTGATCTTGTATTGCGTTCGAATTTGATTTTTGGTCTGATTTTCGGTTTGATTTCTATTAGCTTTTAAGTGATAAAGCTTTAGTTTTTTCCTAGAGCGAGCATAATAAAAAAAATTAAATAGGGCATTTAATTAGCCTAAAAGTAATCTTTCAATTTTCCAATTATTTTTAAATAGGTTTTTGACACGGGTTCACTGAGAAAAAAAAATTGTAAATTTGTTAACAAACCATTTTAATTTAAAAACTTTCAAATATGAAAATGCGCTATTAGCGATTCTTATTAAATTATGTATAAAAATAGTAATGCATTGTAAAATAAATCGTAGTTAATTCAACAGTTTTTGTTGTTAAATCATAAGAATTACAATGTTAGTTTATTAGTTTGTATAGTAAATTCATTGAAGAGCCGTTGTTAATTCAACAATTTATATATTTAAATCATAAATGAAACGTTGTTAATCTATCAGCGGGCATAGTAAATTCATCGATGCTTCGTTGTTAACTCTACAATTTGTAGAACAGAAATGGTACAAAATTGTCACTTGGGGTGGGTGGGGTATATTATAGGAGTTTATGTTTCGCTTTCTATATTAATGCGTCATCATTTTATGCTTGCTGTAAATTACATCCTGTAATCATTAATATTCGGAATTTATTTTCTCCGCCTGCGTGAGCACCGAAAGTTTGATTTTTCACTATCATCTCAACTCAAATTTTTATTAACATTTCTTATAAAATATTTGGTAATCGCATAATTACTACAGCTATGAAGCTACAACCTACAACGTAAAAGGTGGATATTTAGTGTTTACATACAAATTAATCACTCATTAAGATAGCGAATTTTTCATAAATAAACCAAAAATTATTATCAGTCAAAAATCACAGAATAAGCATAGTAAATTCATCGATGCTCCATTGTTAACTCTACAATTTGTATAGTTAGGAGTTCAACAATTTTAAATTTAATTTAACACTATTTTTTTTGCTTAACACCGATTCATGTTAAATTCATCAACAAACGTGATTGATTTTTTGAACCAGAAACAATATTGAATTAATAATTTTCGCCTATAATTTTACTATACTACTCAACATTTTTCTCAGTGTTCAACTAACTTTTTCTAAAGCTAGCAGAAACCGCGTTTTAGTTGGAAGGAAGGGATGGACCCCAAAATTTTTTAATAGAGCATTTAGCCTATAACTATTTATCATATCTTGTAATGTTCTGCCGTATGGATTCTGCTAGCTTAAGAGACGTAAAAAAGCAAAGTGTTGAATTTTTTGAAAACAAAATTAAATTGGGAATAATTTTCCCTGCCATTTTAGATATGGAAAAATTATTCCCAATTTATAAATATAAATACATATGCGGTCTTACTTTGGGAAATATTATTCCTATTCGAATAGGAATGAAATTTGTGTCCAAAGTAACGGCCAAGCCATTTTTTTTATACTTTTATCGGTTGGTACAAACAATTAATGAAATCAAACGAAGCATGCGTTTATTGTTATGTGGTCAATAGGTTAACTTTGCGTAGAATAAAATCATTCCTATTCCAACAAAAACTTGGAATGAAAATATTCTGGTTGGAATGAAATGTACGGCATTGTTGTTGTAAAATTCCCAAAGTAAGACGCTAATAATTATATCAAACTATTCTCCTCAGTAGGCCGGGAAAAAATATTTGAACAGAAATGACATATAAATTCTTTCTCCAGTTCCATATTCCCGGTGAATTACTAAGATAGTGTCCGTTGAGTGGCCGCCTCTGGCCGTGGCGAACAGGCGAGCTTTTTTTTAACATTTTCGCAGATTTCTGATATATAAACAAATGTTGTCCTTATGCATCGAGGCTGTGATTGGTTTATTAATGTACTTTCCCTTCAAGTACTCGTATAGGAAGAAATAAGGGAGACTCAAATCAGGTGACCAGGGGACAAGTCGCCACTTTTAACGTTTTTCGGACACGGAAATGTTTTTCTCAAAATAAGCATCATAGGACGAGCTAAATGTGATGAGCACCCTAACCTAATCTTACTTCTTTAATACCTAAAATTTTTTAAAGCGTAACACCATAGTTTTAATTTTAAACAAACTAAAATACGTTTACATATCAAATTAAAATTTGAAGTATCAATAAAGGCAAAAACGTTTTAAGAATTTCCTTGACTTACTTATAATGTAAATAGTGTAAGTAAAAAAAATATCATGACTCACGAATTAATCACGACATGTAGGTATTATACCAAATCATCATCTAAGGTATAGATAAAGCAATATACAACTGTTTGAAAGGCTGTCAATTAAAATCCATAAAAAAGCTTCGTAATATAAAAAATTATGTCAAAACTGTCAAATTTCAAAATTCCCATTGTTTTCTCATTATTTGGGTTGTAAAGTAAAAGTTCATTTCTCTTCTTTATATAAAAGGTAAACTGAACAAATTTTACTGTACAGTAAAAATAATTTCAAAACTTTATTCTTAGAACACAATAAATAATTGTAAAGGTAATAGTAATATAAGACGAATATAGTTAAGTGAATATAATAGATTAGATTATGATTAAGTGATAGATTGATTTTAGTTTAGTATTTTTAATATTTCATTTTCAATTATTTGGTGTTTGTATTGAAATAATACTAGAGCGCGCGTACGGTTCGGCTCTATATAGATTCAATTTAAATATTCAAAACAAAGAAAATGAAAATACAAACAATCAATTTCAACTTTATAAATTTGAAAGAATATCATACTCGAGCGTATCAAAAGAGGCACAAGGCACAATAACAACACCAAATGTTAAGAGTGTGAATAAGAGGAATAATAAAGAATTTGAACTTTCAATTATAACCAAAAATAAAAAATAAAAATTATAAAAGACGTAACACACAAAAAAAATGAATTACTATTATTAGACCATTAATTTAGAATGCCAGCAAAAAAGTGAGGTTAGCCAAAAAAAAAAACTATTTATAGAAAGTGTAAGGTGTTATTTAACTAAATTTCGATGGCCTAAAGGTTAGTTTTGGTTAAAGACAAAATATTTCTAAACTAATTGAATTATTGCGGGCAGATAAGTATAGAGCGCTATTCAAAAGTCTATAATTAGTTTGTTTAATAGTTGGTTCACGAGTCAGGTCATATCCTGGTGGTCTTGTTTACATTTTAATTATAAATGTGTTATGATATATTGATGGGCATCGATCAAGCATTGTTGTACATTTATAATAATAAATTGTAATACATAATATACTCGTATATACATACACGTATGTACATGAAATGAGAAAAATAGATGGTCAGTTTCAGCCTAACCTGAACGTAATGTGATCATGGTTTGCTTTTGTCGTGTTGATGGTAATTAAGCTACGAGGGATTGGTCAATAAGTACCCGGGTTAGGAATGCAGACCAAAGTTATTTAAGTTTCAATTTTATTATTTTTCAACGTAATCTCCTTTTAGGTCGATACACTTTTCCCAACGTTTCTTCCATTTTTTGAACACATCCAAAATATACGATTTCACAAACTCTTCAAAATGCGCATCTGTCTCATCGATAACCTCTTCGTATAAGCTTAATTTTTTTCCTCCAAGAAATATTTTGTTATTTTGGGGAATAGAAAGGGAGCCAGGTCGGGTTGCTTAATTCTTAGCGTCATTTACGCAATCCGCTTATTGTCTACTGTGAGAAATCGCACCACTCATTATGCCGACACCGCTCTCACACTTGCCTTATCATTTAAAATATTAATTGCGGTTCGTGTTATACAACTGGCTGCCACATTTGCTCAGTAGCACGTATTCTGGAGGTCCAATTTTCAATAACCTTGATACATAAATCTGGTTTATTTGCATAGACCTGAGAGTTAAGATAGCCCACTGTTTTGGAAGAAGTACGTACCAATGATGATTCAGACAAAATCCGCACCAAACAATGACTTTCTCGGGAAGCATTGGGTGCTGGTGTATCTCTTTTGGATCCAATCCGGAGCGGTTCCAACCGCCTCAAATAAACAATATTGCTCGTTCAATTATCCGTTCACTTAAAATGGGTTTTGTCGCTAAAGATAACTTGTTTCCTCAATTTGGGTCAATTTCCACCAAATATCGAACATACTGCGTTCTATATGGTGAAAGTTTGGTCGAGATAAGTTGGTATGGAATTTATAAAGAAAGGATCCACCTTTCAAACGCCAAACAGAGCAAGGTTAGTATGGAATTAAAATTTCTTTCTAAAATAATTTAAGAATGCCATGTTCATCCAGCAAGAATTGGACGAGTTCCGTTCCAGGTGGCCAAATTCCAGAACTTCTTCCAAAAATCATTTAAAATCCCATTTCCATCCAGCATATTCAATCCCATCATAATCGGCTAAGAATTGAATGAGTTCCTTCCGTAGCTTTTTTAGGTTCTTCCTGGGCTGAGCTGTGGCGGATCAAAGTTTCAGAAACCTGCCATTAAAAATACATGTGATTCAAAAATTGATATTTTTAAATTTTGCAACATAAAAATACTACTTATTACAATGTTTAGAGGTATAATAATTTCTTTAATTCGCATGTTTATTTTTTTTATTTTAATTTTTTTTTTAATTCATCTTTTATTTATTTTTTTTTAATTGATCTTTTATTTCTACATGGGAGTGTTCTTGGGCCAATCCTCTATCTCCTATATACTAGAGATATACCAACTACAGAAGCAACAATTGCGACTTTTGCCGATGACACCGCAATACTTGCAACAGCAAAGAACATCAATGACTCCAATAGTAAATTACAGAAGGCTACTAACCAGATATGTAATTAGACAAAGAAATGGCGAATCAAATTAAATGAAGCAAAATCAATCCAAGTCAACTATACAAATCTTAAAGTTAATCATATACCAATAATGATAAACTCGATAGTAGTACAGCATGCAAACACTGCTAAATATCTCGGCATGACTTTAGATGCTAAACTTAGATGGAAGGAACACATAAAATAGAAGAAAGAAGATCTAAACATAAAATTTAGAAAAATGCATTGGCTCTTAAGGAGACAATCTGAACTAGCGATCCATAACAAACTGCTGCTATACAAACAAATCCTGAAACCTGTATGGACATATGGTAGCCAACGCTGGGGTTGTGCCAAGAAGACAAATATCAAAATAATACAAACAGTCCAAAATAAAATCCTGCGATGTATTGTTAATGCACCGTGGTACATTCGAAACGACAACCTCCATCGAGATCTAAAGATGGAGCTTGCCGCGGATGAAATTAAGCATCATGCAACAAAACAAAAAACAACGTCTGCACCAGCATGAAAATCTGGTCATACGCTGTATGCCGACCACTACACCAACAAGAAGACTGCAAAGAACCACTGGACTTATCGCGACCAGGAGGTCAGTAGACTTACCCTGTGGGTGAGGAGGAGAAAAATCTGAGGAGGAGTTACATGAAACTGGGGATACTCACTTGATTACGCCGACTAATCAAAATACTTTATTATGCAATATAAATTACTAAATGGGTGCAAGACTCAGTCGTAATATAAATAAATACCTAACACCTAATCTAAATAAATAAATAAAAATTTTATTAAAAAAAAAAAAATCTTTTATTTCTAATCAAATCATAAATTCCGCCTCATGCTTGCATGGGTCGCACGGGTCGCCTATCTAATTATAAAAAAATCAGATATCTTTAATTATAGGCCAATCGCGAATTTATCTTGTATCCCTAGTTATTTGAAAGTAGTATACTGCTTTCAATGCAAAACATTGCTTTCAATGAATCAGCAAGGCTTTCTTAAGGACAATCTACGACAACCAATTTAACCGAATTTACATTTCTTATACTTTGAACATTATGAATGACCAGAATGACCTTCATAACTTGGTGGGCTAAAAATAATCTTGATCTGAATTTGAGTGAATGCGGGACGTAGGCTCAAAACAGAACAAAAGCGAAGGCGACAAGCGAAGGCGACAAACGAAGTCGAAAAGCGAAGGCGACAATCGAAATCGCCTTTCATATTACAAAACACCAAAAACATGTAATACAAACACAACCATCGACGCTGGCGACTATACGATTTTTTCGTTGAAATAAATTTAGAGTCTGTATCAGCTGAACCAGAGACACAGCGACAAGATACAACGCCTGTCAAATTAAAATACACATAAACCATAGGAGGCTAACACAGCCAATGTCGCTCGCGACGACGACGTCGCGGATTTTTTTTAGAATCTATTCTAACTTTATCACCGGCGCTGCAGTACTACCAATATAAGTTTCAGATTATTATGTTGGCAAACATTTTTTACAACTGTTTTTAAACGAATTTCAACCAAGTCTAAATGTTGTACACGATGTTTAAATAAAAAAAATTAAATAAAGTCGATAAAAAGATAAATGAAATATTTTAGGGTTAATTTATTATTATTTTTCTTTTTTGTCGCTTCAACTCTGACGCGCTGTTGTGTTTACCAAAGCGACATCGCCGGCAGACAAGGGTTCGAACTCTGGTTTTGTTTATACTTTATTTTTAATTTTTATCATAGGCGAAACAATGTTACCAACACTGTTTTTATATAATATACAAGTTGGAATCATTTAACCGTCATATTATTTTTTTCAATGCCCCAACGTTATGTGCGAAAAACACAGAAGGTTATACCGTTTGTTTTTTTTTTTATCGCCATACGCTACGGTCTGTTCTGCTACAACGATATCGCTGCGATATTTTTTTAATTCGTCGATGCTCGTCGTTGTCGCTCGTGTTCTGTTTCGAGCTTTAGGAGTAATCTGTGACCGCAAACTAAACCTTAGAGATCACATCGATTTTATTGTAAGCTGGTCTACAAATTTGTTGAACCCTTATGTTACGAGAGCAATTTATATGACATTTGTTCGACCTTTGCTCGAGTATGCTTGTCAGGTTTGGTCCCCATATACCAACCATGAAGTGCACATACGAAAAAATGTAGCTGTACAACGTAGATTCCTGCGGTTTGAACTACGTGGCTTTCCATGGGTGGGCATTTACAACTTGCCTCTTTATCTTGAATGCTTGGAGCTTATTAACTTAAAGCAAATATAATATTGCCGATCTCATATAAATTTTTTCGACAATTTTTTTTTTAAAGAAGGAGCCAATGCACAGTTACTACACCATGCGGACACTTTTTTCATTAAAAAAGTTTAGCTAAGACAACAATTTTGCGTGACATCCATACGTTTCATGAACAAACTTTTTCGAAGTTTAAATTTATTTATCGATAAATAAAAAATACATAAAAATAAATAGAACAAAATTTTTAAAAAACTGATAAAACCACCCGAAGGCCTGTCTGCCTATCGTCTAATCTGCCTGCTTAAAAGATTATCATTGATATATTTTAGACGCAAGTGAAAAGAGTAAGAGATCTAGCTGAAAATGAATAGGTTGAGACTGTCGTTCAAAGAACAATTCACCTATGCTATTAATAAGGTGTTGGGAAAAAATGCGATTATGCAAAGGATGATGCCAAATATAGGCGGGATGTAATAAAGACGGTGACTGCTATTGATGAGTGTAACCAAATAAATTTTACTTTAAGAAGCTCTTGCGAGGAAACCCTATTTTGTCTGGTCTGCAGAATTGCCAAAAACGAAGAACTTGCTTTGTTTTCCTCGCTGCGCTTCAGCATAGAAAAACAAGGGATCCTAAGCATCTATCATGCGTTCCCGTACATTAAAATTATTGTTGAGGTTGTGCTTACGTTCGCACGTACGTGTCTTTGTAAGAACCGAGTAAGTTATGCCTGCTCGGCGAGGCTATGCTTAACAGTGGTTACACAGTTCATGTGAGATACTGATAGTAGGTAGATAAAGGATTCCACATCATATAAAACAACACACACGCCAAATTGGTTAGTTTTTGTTAATTGGGAATAATTTTCAAATATCGAGTTCATTCACCAATACTCGTACAGTCTATTCAGTTCATAATACACCACCCAGTCCTTAGTCCATACAGTCTTCTCAGTTCATTCATTTAAATATAGTTCACCCAGGCTATTTACACTCCGTCCAGTTCATACATACTATATTTACCATTAAGTTCATTCAGTTTAGCACTTCATATAGTAAATGCAGTAACTTAAGGCAATCAAACTAAATTCAAATTTATCAACTATAAACGCGAGTTTCTTCTGGTTCCTATCGAACATCAGCTTTAATAAAACTAATTATCTGAAGCTGTTTCTAATTCATTTTATAATTAAATAAGTTTACCATACCATATTCATGATGAGCTTTTAATAAAAATATTAAATTAATGAAAAATATATATTTTGTTTTGGAATTTTTTGACATTTGTTGAAGTTCATAGACAACAGAGAAAAAAATCGTGTAAAATTTTTTGATGAGTTCGGAAATCGTTTTAGATTTTTGTGCGTTCGTTCACGTGTAAAATTATAGCATTCAAAGAAAAAATCGTTTCTAGGAACGGCTAAATAGAAAATTGATAATTTTTCAATTAAAATTATTAAATAATTCCAAATTTTTTATTTTAGCTACTAACTTGAGATATTTTACATATTATCTCATTGATTTGAGTCAAAAATATGCTCTAATTAATTCGTAAATGCGAAATCTGTTTTTAGATGTCGTCCGTAGAAATGTGTATGTGGCATCGCCTTAACAAAGTTGCATACAACGTTTTTATTCAACTAGTATGTATGTACATACTTCAACATGTGCATCCAGCATCCCAGTATGCAATTATTCCACTGTGTGGAAAAAACTGCTCAAATGTCGTACAAAAATCCGTACTACAAAATATCAATGACACAAAAATATTGATTTTGGAGAAAAATAATTGTTTTTCTCTTTCTATTTCGCGGTAATATTATTTTCGTTTTATAAGTTTCGATTGTATCTTTTATTTTCAGTTTCTTCAGTCGACGTGCACGGTTGCACTACATAATTAGTTTTTTTTACTTTAATGTGTTGTGTTTCATTATAATGTTTTTCGATTTGTTAAAGTAAATAATTTTAAATTTAAATATATAATAATAATTATTAACTTATTTAGTAATCGCGATGTGCAAATTTGGACTAAAAAGGTTCTGTCTCACAATGGCGTCGGCACGAAATACATTTACGTAGTAAATTTTCAATGATTTTTTTTTTCAAGATCTCAATATGCTGGCGGATGCAATACATCGTGGCGGATGTAATACAAAACTCAATTTATGAAATTTAAATATGTAAATAAATTTTCTATGTTTTTTGTACACAAATAAAAAATAATGTGAATTAAATATTAATATTTATTTTATTATAAATGGAAAATTTTGTTTTATTTCGGATAAGAATTATTATTTATTCCAATTGGAAAGTATATACAAATACGTGCCTTTTGTTTCTGTGATTTTTTTCTCTTTTTAGTTGGGATTCACACCGACACCGGAATTTTTGTGACACTTTTCTTTGGCTGGGAGTACGAATTTCCGCGTAATACACATGGTTCTTTCCATAGAAGCAGTGTGGTTTTAGAACGCGAATGTAAATGGAATTCCGTCGGCATTGCATATTGGGAAGGTGGATTCGTTTAACCGTCATATTATTAACCATTTTTTTCAATGCCCCAACGTTATATGCAAAAAACACAGATGGTTATGCCGTTTGTTTTTGTATCGTTATACGCTACATTCTGTTCAGCTATACAACGATATCGCTGCGATATTTTTTTTGAATTCGTCGATGCTCGTCGTTGTCGCTCGTGTTCTGTTTCAAGCTTTAGGGGTAATCTGTGTCCGCAAACTAAACTTTAAAAATTACATCGATTTTATTGTCAACAGACGAAACTGAGCTGGTCTAAAATTTTTTTGAACCCTTATGTTCGAGTATGCTGATCAGGTTTGGTCCCCATATACCAACCATGAAGTGTACATACGAAGAATTGAAGCTGTACAACGTAGATTCCTGCGGTTTGAACTACGCGGATTTCCATGGGTAGGCATTTACAACTTGCTTCCTTATCTTGACTGCTTGGAGCTTATTAACTTAAAGCCAATCAGCAAGCTACTATCTGTTGCAGACATCGTTTCCATTCATCAGCTTTTATCTGGTGTGGTATATATTCTTCAGCACTACTCGAAAATATAACTCTTAATGCTCGTGGTTTGAGAACGGTACCTGCATTTAAAATTGTCCTCAAAGAACGGCCTACTACAAGAATGCTGCGCAAGACTAATAAATATTTCGACTACCACATTAGCAAAATATCTATGAAGAAATTATTATTTGGTACCAGCCGATCGGCCAATAAACTTAAATTTTTATTTTTATTTTAATAGATTTAAATACTCTATCCAGTATTTATCATTCACAACATTATTTATTTTTGCGTTTCATTTAATTTTTTTTTAATTTTTTTTAGTTTTTATTTAATTTTTACTTATTATTATTTGTTTTATTTTTTATCTTCCGCCCCTGCTCCGCTCCACATTTCCTATCTGCGTGCTTTAAGCAACCGACCAACGGTCAGCTTCTCCTCTTTTGAGGCGGGGTATCTTTCACCGACAATTATCCCATATAGAATCAACCATTTCATTTCTTATTTATAGTTCTTTAAATAAATTTTTAATTTCGGTTAATATTAATTTATTTTTGTGTTTTAATCTTTAGTTTTTATTTAGTAGCACGATATCCTTGTTCATATAATTCCTCTGATTTATATTGATAAAAAATAATAATAATTATGAACCGACCAAATGGCACAGTGGTTATAGCTTTGGCGTTTGGATCATGAGATTAACAGAATATGACGTTACATTAATTTTGAAAAATAAATATGTGAAATATGTTTGTGCTGGATGTGCAAATAATTATGGTGTTATTAAAAGTGATTACGAAAACATTTTGAAATCTCTTCAAAATCAAAAGGGGGCGATCGATAATTTGGATGATAAGTTAAACAGTGTGTTGGATGGTATGAATAAATTGATTGAGAAAAGCATGGAGGAAGTGGTTTAAAAGGCGATAGATTTGTTGAAATGTGAGATGGAAATGGTAAAAGGAAATGTTATGACGAGTGACGGTAAAAGTAAAGCAAGTTATGCGGATGTGTTGCAAGTGCGTAAGAATATTCCAGCCCTCATTATTAAGCCGAAGGAAGGCGAGAAGGAAACTTCTTCGGAGAATACTAAAAAGAAGCTGAAGGAAGCAGTGGACATTGTGAGCTTGGGTATTGAGATAGAAAAGGAACAGAGTATAAGTAAAGGTGGGGTAGTAGTGGAATGCAAAGGTCAGGAAGATGCTCAGAAATTAAAGGAGACAGCGGAGGAGTACAAGCACTCAGCATGGGATGATAAGTGTCCAGCGTATGTAGAGAGAATAAGGAGAGTAGTGAAGCGGACGGCAAAATCAGATTGACTTGGGAGTGTGAGGACAAGTGGGCATGTAATGCTTGTGAATGCGGTGGGCATATTAAGTAGATTGGATGAGATTGCAGAGGTTGTGAGAGATTTTAAAATATCTGCGTTGTGTGCAACAGAAACCCTTGTTTTAACAGATGATGGAGATGGTGAAGGGTAATTGAAGGGTATAGCCATTATAGATGTGATTCTAGCTCCAGGCACACAGGTGGAGTTCTAGTGTATGTGACCGAGAAACTGGGGAGTAGGCTGATAAGTTAAGTTAGTAAGCCGATGGAGTACTAAAGGATAGCGGTAAAAGTAGGACGAGCAAAGAGGATTGATGATATGGGAATGATAATATGCTGTTACAGGTCACCAAGTGCTAGTGTAGTGCAATTCTTAACTGCCTTTAGTGAGTGGCTAGAGGGATTGATGTTGTTGGGAGCAGTGAAGATAATAATTATGGGTGATTTTAATCTAGACTGGGAGAGATCGGAAGAATATTATGTTAAGCGCCTTAAAGAAATTACAGAATCTTTTGGGCTTAAACAGTTCGTGAAGGAAAATACGAGAGTAACGGATGCATCAAAAACGACAATTGATTTAATATTTTCAAATAAGGAAGTGAATTGTATTGTTGTGGATACCCCAAAAATTAGAGATCATGCGCTTATAATGATCAAGGGAGAGGAAGTAAATAGGAAAAAGGTGATCAAAGGAAAGGTAGATCTAAATGTTGTCGAAGAGGAACTTTTAAGAACAGAGGATGGTGTACGGGAAGTCACTGGGAGCATTGAGGAGGAGTGTAAGAAATTAAATTTATGGGTGGAGGAAGCAGTCAAAAGGGGAACAGGCGAGTTAAGGATAGTGGACATAGCTAGAAGCTGTCCATGGTTCACCAACAAAGTGGAGGAGGTTAGGATGGCAAGAGATGAGGCGTATAAGAAATTTAGAGTGATGAAGGAGCGAGAGGGAGAATTGGGGATTGAGACAATTAAGGAAGGGTGGGTGGAGTATCAAAGGAAAAGAAACAGATTTGTTGCTGTGATTATTAGTGAGAGGAGATTGTATTATGAGAGAAACATTGATCAGTGCAAAGGCAACCCGGGAAAGATGTGGAAAACATTAAAAAGGGTAATTGGATCTGAGGGAAAAAGTGATATAAATGGGGTGAATTTTGGTGGAGTGATGGTGTACGAAAAGAAAGACATTGCGAACAGGTTAAACAAGTATTTTGTAGATAGTGTAGAGGATATTATAAGGGAGATACCGGAGGAGCAAGACAATTTGGATATAGCATATGATGGAGGAATAATTGAACATGTGGGCATGGTGCAGGAGGACTACCTAGAAAAAATTGTTAAAACGTTAGAATTGGCAGGATGCGAGGAGGTGTTAAGCTGTAAAATGTTTAAGGATTTATGGGGGGTTTTAAGAGGATATGTGAGCCGCATAGTAAATTTGTCTTTGGAATATGCAGTAGTTCCTACAAGTTTGAAAGTATCATGTGTAGTTCCCGTGCCTAAAGTTATGAATAGTTGTCGGATGTCGGATTATCGTCCTATAAATATTTTGCCAATCTTGGACAAGGTACTGGAGTCGATAATTTTGGATAAGTTGCTCGGGCACATCGCTGAGAATAATATACTATCCGGGCACCAATCTGGTTTCAGAGAGCGGCACTCTACAGAGACAGCGGTTCAGATGGTGGTGGAAGAGAGAGAGGGAGGATGGAAAATCGACAGTAACAGTTTTCCTTGATTTTAAAAGGGCATTTGAAACAATTGATAGGGCAAGGTTGCTAGTAAAATTAAACAAATATGGTGTGAGGGGCGAATTGTTAAGCTGGTTGGATAGTTATTTAAGTAATAGAAAGCAGTATGTAAAAATAAATGATGTATGTTCTGATCCTGTAAATGAAAAGTATGGAGTGCCACAAGGAAGTAAGCTGGGACCATTGCTATTTATAGTATATATAAATGATATGCCACAGATTCTAAATAGTTGCAAAATTCACTTGTTTGCTGATGATACATTGTTGTATTTGTCGGGAACTGATTTGGGCGAGATCATAAATAGTATAAATGAAGAGTTAGGTAAAGTGGCAAAATGGCTTCGTATAAATAAGTTAATGTTAAATGTAAACAAAAAAAAAATGTATGTGTATAGGGAATAATGTACCTAGTAAATGGAAATATTGTTATAGATAATGCTATAATAGGATGGGTAGATAGTTTTAAGTACTTAGGTATTATTCTAGATAACAAGCTAAATTTTAAAGAACATGCTAGTTATATTACAAAGAAGTTAGCTATGAAAGTAGGTGTATTAGCTAGGTATAAAAATTTGTTATCGGTAAAAGCGAAAAAGGTAGTTTATAACACTATTGTAATGCCACATATCACCTATTGCAGTACTATACTGTTCATTGTAAATAAGTCTGATATAGATGAAATGCAAGTTATCGTGAATAGAGCATTGAGGATTATGTTAAATAGAGATATATATGCAAGAATCTGCGATATGTTGCTGGAATTAGAGTTGCTAACAGTGGAAAATACGTTGTATATGAACGTAATGACTTTTATTTTTAGGCTTGATAAAAATTTGTTACCTCAATATTTATGTCAGTTGTTGTGTAGGAGACAGGATGTGCATAGTCATGATACTAGGCATAAGGATAAGTTTTATTTGGAATTTAAAAGACAATCTAGAAGTAAAAAATCGATATTTGACAAAGGTATATCTATGTATAATGAGTTACCGGAAAATATAAGAAATTGTAGAAGCATAAAGAATTTTAGAGCACAACTGTTAAAACAAATTTTATAATTATTAAGTAGATGATGTATATATATTGTATTGTAAACTGGAAAATTAGCTTTAGAGCTATTTGAAAAATAAAATAAAATAAATAAATAAATGAGGTACCGGGTTCGAATCCCGATAGAGGCAGGATGCAAACTGAAATTTTATCAATAGATTATGATCTGTGGTGAATGGTAACAAATCTAAGGACCCATATCGGGGTGCAAAACCCATGGGCAAATAAAAACAATTAAAACATAAATTGAGGAAAACCAAACGACTACACAACGCGCAAGTCAAAGCACACAGTAGACACATAATTTACATATTTTGTCTCCGATTTCTATAAGCGACCGTTTATTAGTTTGTTTAGTTGGAATTGTCCTAACCATGTGCTATGTCTTCGCCAAATCTCAGCCTTTGCATCCTTGATGTGGTGTTAGACCACGAGCATTTGGGTCGCATCTAGAATTAGTTTGGGAACGGTTTAGTCCTAAATTTCAAATATTAGCACACGTTCATCGCCATGTCAGCCGCATAAGTGTCTGACACTAAGAAGTTTTACATGAGCCATGCCAGATATATATGTCTAACATACGGGATTTAGTAGAAGGCCACGTCAGTCACTGATATCTGACGCAAATAATAAATTTGTTCTATCTTTCAAAAGCTTAGCCTACCAGGAGCAAAACCTGGAAATTGCTTAACTTACTATACGGAAAAATAAATAAAATATACTTAAGGACTAGACACACCAAGCGTTGGCGGCGAGCGGCGAATTTAAATATGCATTAATTTATTTATGTATTGTATAGAAACGATAGTATAAACAATTATATACCAATTATTTATAAAAAACATTACAAATTTTGGGTTTTCAAAAGAAAAATTGTAATTTTAAGAAATTGTATTGAATGAAGTTGCATCCGCCGACGCGAAATTATGTCCCACACCAAGCGGCCAAAAAAGTTCGTCCATCGCCGCCGAACATAACCTAAAAATAATGATCTTCGAATGTGGTTCATACATTTCTCATTCGTCATTCAAGTAAGCACTAATATTATTTACCAAAATGAATGATTATTAAAATAAAAGTCTAAAATTATCAAAATTATCTAAAACAAAAAAGCTGCCGCGCTGCCCTTGTTGTAAACAGATATGCGCGTCGAGTTGTATGGAACTTTTGGAATATGACGCGCCGCGCTTGGTGTGTCTTGTTCTTTAGGCTGTTTTCCAAACGAATACTTATTTGTGGAACCTAACTTATTCAAATAAGTAAGCTAGCGAGGTGACTTATTTTCTGTCCTTTTCTAGCCGAAAAATATAAATTGGTTGTCAATTTTTGTTGTTATTTATATCATTTTATGACTTTTAGAATTCGGTTAATAACTATTTCTAGATGACGAATGAATCTTTGTGGATTAAAATCAAAATTAAGATCAAAAAATTATTATCATAAAGATATAGCATAATAATTACGTAATGAATACAAGTCTTACACAAATGAATTGAGATCAGCTATACATAACTAGCAAGACTACATGGCGTATTAATATTTTCTATCTTTACGAAACAATTAATACTGAATAGACATAAAATATATATTTTCCTATTAACTGGGGCTCATTCGAACTTTTTTGATTGTCTAAACGAAAATTGAAATATAAAAAATCGAGCCGAATTGTACCTAAAAATCATATAAACATTTTTGTAGATTTAAACCTTATTTCTATGTTTTTTTTTTAAATTGCCGCCAATCCTTTTAATTGCACAAATATAATTGTTAATTTAATAAAATACATAATTAAATTAATGTAAACGAAAATATTATGCCTCGAAGAATTTGCGATGAAAACAATCAATGTTTTCATGTCACTGTCAAAATAAGTATGCACACTCAATTGGAATGAGTTTACTTACTTATTCAAGATGGCGTCAAATAAGTTAATAAGTCTGAAATAAGTATCCGTTTGGAAAACAGCCTTAGTTATATAATGCTATATTGTTACACTTGAAAAATTACATTTCAATAATTTTTATTTTGATAAAAGAAATTACAAACAAAAAAAGGGCTGTTGCTTGCAGTTTGAACAATAAGTTGAAACTTTATTTTCCTTTTTTTTCTTGCTGCTTCTCGACCTTCTGATGCTACTTTTATTTGGGTATCAACATCCAGTTTTTAGTGTATGAGTTGAAGTTTTTCGTTTTTCAGTTATTTCCGACCTTATAAGCTAAGCAAATCAATAACCAAATTTTCAAGAAATTGGCTAATTCTTATATCCCTTTTTCAACAAAAAAAATGGCTTTATTAAAGTCCAAACCACACAAATATGTGAGTAAAAAATCAAAGTATGTAATGGCGTTTTTGATAAAAAATTACGCTTGATTTGAAATATAACCAACACAAATGTATGTATAGTTATAGTGTTTCTTTTCGGACGAAATAAGTTTGAAAGGAATGCGCAAATGTGTAAGTTTTTTCAAAACACATACAAAAAAAAAATTTTTGACATGGTACTTTTGCCGTACTCGCACAATTGTGTTAGTAAATCACAGGGATATTGCTTTTCGTAAAAATTTTGTGTGTTATATAAGCATTTAAGACTGATATTCCAAAAATATATTCTATTGCTAACTTGCGGTACCATTTTATTTCTTTCCTAAGAGTAGATTGCATATAGGAACCCATTTGAACCGAAATATCTATCCCTGCTTAAACTTTATTATAAGCACAAATTGGAAGTGGTTTTTGTTTATTATTTTTTTGCCTACTTGTGCTGGCAGAATTCACGTTTAAATCCACCATTTCTGGGACATATTTTGTTGTCAATAACATTTCGACTGTCTAGCCAATTAAGTAATACAATATCATTCTTATCATCTTTCACTATCAATTCTCCTTTCTAAAATTTAGCGTTCATAACTTTATGTGGCATAAACTTCTTACTTGCACAACATGCGACTTTTATAAGAACTTGTGATAGTCCCTTATAGGACTCGCAAGTCCCCTCGCAAAATTTTGTGGCTATAAGACGTAATTTTTATCAAAAATCTCAGTTTTACCTGAATAAATTTTGCTTGCGTACATGTATCTTTCTGAAGTACACAATTTAAAAAGATTAATTCCGTGCTTATGCGCTTTATTAGGTATTATTGGCGGAAAATAAACCTGCCTCTCCAAGGAACAAAAGTTTCATCTATTACATAATTTTCGATTTTCTTCAGCATTAGTTGGATACCATTTATTTAAACGACTCTGTCGAGTTTTTCGAATACGTTGAATTTTTTGTTCAGCGTGTATATTAATTTCAGTTACAATGAGGTTTATAATCACTTCGTCAAAAAATAATATAAATGCATGACAAGTAGAAATATGTCGTACTTCAACATCACTATTCTCACGCAATTCACGCTCAGGTATTTTGTCATTTTCAATATTTTTCGTGGATTCTTCCTGCTCCAAAACTTGAAGAACTTGGTGAAGATTGGCTTCACCTTCCTCCAACGAATAAGTATAATTTGGATCATTTATTGAATCATCTGGACTAACATCTCTGTACTCTTCATCAGAGATACTTATATTTTCAGCAGCCTCTTTCAGTTCACTCTCACTTAGAAACTTTCGTTTTGCCATTATTTGTAGATATTTTGAAAAAAGGCATAAAAGGAATAGTCTATTACGTTGACAAATGTCACATGCACTACTGGTTCATACACAACACATTCAACACACTACTGGCGTAGAAAATCATAATACATTTAACACAACCAAAATCCACCTTTCCATAAACACCAATATAACGGTAACATTGTAATGGATTTTTTTTTTGGTTTTTAATTTTGTAAAATGAGAAATCTATTATGATTCTCTGTGCTACTAGCGTAACGACTTCAGTTATTGGCACTCTTAAAAAATATTTTCGTTGGAAATTCGTCATAGTTCCATTTTAAGAGTTTTGTTCGTACTATGTTTATTGTTTTCTTATAGATTAATTAGTATCCTTTTCATTTAAATCAATTTGTTTTAAATAAAATTTGAAAAATAATTAAATATTAGACAGAACCACAAGTCTTCCCAAATCTATAGTTATTGGCACATTTCTGTAATAATTGGCACTTTAAATAAGTACAATTATTGGCATTCTTGCATATTAATTGGCATATGGGAAATCTACATTTATTGGCACGTTGCGGTAGGTTATTTTTGGGATAGTTAATAAAATTCGAATTTTTAAATTGCAAAAAACAGTCAAAACATATATTTCAAATAAAATCTTAAAAGTATCAAAACATAATCAGTAAGTAGATTCAATCGTATATATAATACTATCAGTTTTCACAAAGTTTCATTATTCACAGGTTTTGCATTCATTGCATATAAATAAGGGAATGTAATTGCAAAAATTCGCGAGTATGTTTATGGCACTTTAGTCCAAAATTTTCGGAACTAGAATTTCTAGATAATGCATAGGTACAGTTGTAACACATATTACCGCTTGCAGGAGAGTTGTTCCCAATGTCAAATGTCGTGTCAACTGGGAAAAGTTTTCGAATATGATGTTCGGTTGCAGGTTCACAAATGCTCATTTCACTATGTACGGGTGGAGATACATTTTGTCACAAAAGTTGGCTCGATAGTATGTTCGTTGATCCTCATATCTAAGTGAGTGGGTGTTACAAAAATTTCATTTTCTATTGAAACTAATACTTTGTCGGTCGTTGTAGTGTGAGTTTGAGATTTGGTCGATTGCTGAATTTTCGGATTGGTCTTCCTCACACGCTTGGGTTTGGAGTTTTTTTGTAATTCTTTTAATAGTTTGTTTTTAATTCTTTCTCCTTTCCGGTTCTCTTTATCCTTTTCAATTTTCTGCTTATGTTCTCTTTTGGCTTCTTCTTGTTTAATTCACAAAGGTGAAGTGAGAACAAATGGTTTTTTTGTTTTGTTTGGTTTGCATCTCTTCCTAAAAGGGGTTTCTGGATAACCTAAGTATTCTTCTATAGACCTGGTTGTCTCCGATGGTATTGCGTTGGAGTTTGCTCTAATTTCGGTGCCTAAACAATCGTTAGGTTGAAATGTAGCATCGGTAGCACTAAATGTCTTGATTTGACTCTGCTGGTTTGTATGATCTTTTAATACTAAAAATTCGTTGATTGAACCAATATCTATTGTCAAATCTTCTATAATCTTGTACTCCGGATCAGTTTGCGTTGATTTGTTAGCAGTATGACAAATTTGTTTGGGATTTATTCTTTAAATTGTTTGTACAGATCGAATAAAATAAGAAAATCTTCATTACAGTTGCTAGTTTCAGTAACATTTTTCTCCAGTTTTTTAAGTCTTCGAGATTGCTTTCACCAACAGTTGCACAAAGCTTTATAATTGCATCATCTTGAATTCCATTGAGATTTTGCTTAAGGTTTTCATTAGATTTTGTGGTAGATCTTCCCAGGCATTTTGATATTTTAATTGCTTGCTTATTAAATGAGTAAAGACCACAGGATTTAAACCTACTTTTAATTGTTTCCGCACTAATGCTGTTACCAAAACCCTTGAATAAGAGAGGAGCAAATTTTTCCTTTGTAAGCGAACCCAATGGATTACATCTTCGCCACTCTAACACCTTATTGTTCCAACATGTTTTGAGTGGTTTAAATGCAGCGACATCGGCAGGTTGCAGTATCCTCGTGGCGTACAGGGCTATTAAAATAATTTGCAACCTAACACACAGCTCACTGACTGATAATGTCAAATGTATGGCATGCCCATCTACAAAATAAATTATGGGAAATTTAGTATCTATCTGCACCAGATATGGATGGAGAACTTTGGAGATATATTCATAGAATATCTCCTTTGTCATCCATCCATTATCACTAACACCTATGGCCCATTCTTTGGGCAACGATTTTCGTATTTCATCAGGCATCCTTTTATAAGGGTAAACAACCATAGGCGGTAATACCACTCCTGCAGCCGAAAAAGTAAACATTACTGTTAAGTTGGCTTTGGCCAATCCTCTATCAACTTCATAGACATTTCTAGACCCTTTTGCTGCCAAAACATTTTTTGTTTTCGGACATAATAAAAAATTTGTCTCATCACCGTTGAAAATTCGTGTGGGATCTTTCAAGATATCAATATAATCCTAATCTGTTAAAATCTTTTCGATAGCATGAAACCACGAATTGATGTCCGAAATTGCTACTGTAGCACTAGCCGAAGATACTAGGTCTGGCGCTCTGAACGATAGAGATGGGTGTCGCGTTAAAAATGATTTGAACCACCCTTTACCTGGCATGTTTTCTTCCCCAAAAGGATGGGGTCTATCATTCTCTAGTAAAAACTGTTTTACTGCTTGAGCAACATCTTCTCTTCGTTTAGGAAAACTTTTTTGTTGGGAAATTTTAATCCAGTGAACTATTCGATCTTCCTCCTCGCTTATAAGAACCGTAGAGAACTAATCTAAGCTGCGGTGTAGATCTTGGAATATTGAAAATCTTTGATGCCGCTTTTTTACTAATTTTTCCAATTTTGATCTCGTGTAATGCTTTTTGTACATCGGATTCGGTATAAGTGTTCCTTTTCTTTGGCATTTTTTAATTCTAGAGTTTCAAGTAAGTTATAATATAACTATTGGCACAATAGTTTGCACAATAATTGGCATGTGCTAATAATTGTGGTTTCACATAAGTTAGTTATTGGCACCTTAGTGCCAATAATTAAAAAAGGAAATTATTTTACCCCAATTATTGGCACACTGTTTATTGTTATTTTAATTATTAAACACATTAAATCTAACTAATTTCACTCATCTAATTGACATATTCAATTAACAAAGTCTTAAGATATTACATTTTTAATATAAAACAAAGTACTTCCATTTCTGGCTTCCTAGTTAAAAAACAATATGTTTTTCAGAAATAATAGAGTTGACGTTCGATATGCTTTCACATTAAGAGTTTGAATGTAACTGATTCGTGTAACATATTTTTTTCTTGTTTCCATATGAAAAGATAATCTCTAATTCTCACTATTACATATAATAAAACATATACTTTATTTACGTTAAGAGAAAAATGCTATGATTTTTAGTAGTGCCAATAATTACATCAAATTTATACAGTGCCAATAACTGTAGTCGTTACGCTAGCTAATACTTGTTGCAGCCTGTTTGGATGAGTTACACATATATGACTGACACGGCTTGTAGAGAAAAGAAGTTTAATGCATGACCATGTCAGTCATATACGTGTAAATGTTTTTCCGGAAAATGTCGTAAAAAATTTTTTTTTACAGTACGGCATTAAATTTTTGCCAGATGTAGTATCTAAATTATGTAATAAAATTACCGTGGCCCAGATGAAAATTTTGGTGAAATTATCATGACGATTAAAGCTTCCATCATATTACGTAAACGATGCTCTGTTACTGGCCGTTTATTTCTTTAGCTATGCCAAATCGTGTACAATTTTATGAATCTTGGTCCTTCGACCATTCTCTAAGCTAGCATGTTGTTTTTTCTACCATTAGCTCAGTTCAGTTTTTAGGGTGAGAGCTACGAGTTTTTGATCGGAGTCATTTGCTATTTATTTGGATGGTCCTGGTGTTAAAACAATGTCACAAGAACGGCCTGATTATTTTGAGAACTCACCAGGTATTTCGTTACTGTCTCTATACTTACCCCCAGCTTCAAACTTGTCGGAAGTTGTGGTAGAGCTGGACAATTGGACATGTTTTCTTAGCATGTTTGCACGTTAACGCCCTGTTCTGATACATTGTCCAGGGCTTGATTGTGCTATTCGGATCGGGTCTCTTGTTGTTTAAAATGTCCTTTCGAGATAGAAACTGATAGTATCTTGACCTTCGATATTACTGATCTTGGAGCATATCTGGCTATCTATCTGGAGTTTGAATTATGATCTCTATTTTGAACTATCATTTCACATTTCTAAAAATTTTGTCTACCCAATGGGAAACTCATTTACTCGTATTAAAATTGAATACAAATTTTACCTAAATAATTTTTATATTCACCCATTTTTGACTTTGGCTATATGAACACCCACGCATAGCACTTAATGTTATAATCTAATTAATAATTTATATTACCTAATTGTATTTTTTGTTCATTTTCCATTTTTTTCTAATACATGGTATGGGTGCTAAATCGCTCATCATCAGGTGTTTCAAGAATTTTTGGTTTGGTACACGAGGTAACTCCAAAATTTCCCTCAAAACAAATTAGTAAACTTATATTTTGTTGTCATTATTTTCCATCCACACTGCACTGTTAAAAGCTTTTCACTTTCACTTTCATTTTTTATTTTTTTTTGTTTATGTTAATTATTAATTAGAAGAAATGTTTTGTTGTTGTCTACTTGTATTATTAAACATTTTTTTTTTATTTTATATTTAATCTTGTGCGGTTTTCGGTTGTTTCTCAAAAACAAAACGTAAAACGAGAATTAATCTTTTATTTTAATTTTTGAAGGATGAGTGAAATCGTCATCTTAGTAATTATTATTTTTATTATATAACATCGGCACCATAATCATAATCTTCACGGTAATGTGCATAATTTATGTTTATGATTATTTTTTTTATAAATTAAAATTACTTTATGAAAGTTATTAGATGATAGTTGCTGCACTGTGTGTGCACCTGGATAATGAAAAATATTTTAAATTAAGCAATTGACCTTTGTGTTTGCTACAAACGCGCTTCCCTAAAAGTAGCAAATCATTTTAGCATCCTTACAAAGGTGACTATTATTTTGAATTTTAATGTCCAACCGTATAGGTTCAGATGATCATCACAACCAAAATATGTTCAAGAATATATACAAATACAATATAAACAAGACATAAGTTATGATTATTAATTTATGATTCAACATAAACGACGATTTGTATATAGTTTTCTTTCAAACAGAACACAAACAAAATGTTAGAATGAATTAATTTTAGTGTTTGTTGTTATATTCAAGTATGTAGCTTTCATGGTGACCTCTTGACAGAAATTAGTTATATGAAATATTATTATTTACAATAAAGTCTATATAGCGATTCTTCTTCCGTAAATGTTTATAAGCTGGCCTTAAGAAATATAACGGTTTGATATTTTTAATTTATTTCGAGTGATAAGTTATTCGGAATTTTATTGATTTTTTAAAATGTATCGGCTTCCTATGTATACCACACCGTACATCCCTATATATTATACAGAAAATGGTTAAAAAAACTGCGCAAATATTTCCGATTATCTTACAAGATATATAAATTATTTGTAAATGCAAAATCTTATAAACTTTATGACACAACACCCGCTAAGATAAGACAGTAAATTATATGTTTTAAATCAAATTTAATATTATCTTCGTCTCTATGTCTCTCTGCTATCTTTCGTATATTATATAGAAGTGTACGATATACGAACTCGAATACATAACCATCTTGTTTCATTTATAAATTTTCTTATTTATATTTTTAATATTTATTTATTTGAAATTGTTAACTTATTTTAATTTTTATTTTATATGAATTGTAGTAAGTTTTTTAGGTTTGAACTTTTGACATTTCTCATTCTGTTTGAAATGTGTGACAATCAATACAATATTCATTTGTAAGAAATGTGTATTTAGCAAGATTCAAAAAATTACAACAGATTTTATAAACTTTTAAATGTAGTGAATGAATATAATATGGGATTACCAAATAAAAACATTAACCCTTTAGTGCATTCAACATGTAAAGACTTACGAATTTCGGAATACATATAGATCATTTTTATAAAATTTAAGGGAAAATAACAATTTTTGCTAACAAACGTTATTTAAATAAAAATTAGAACCCTGTACAGCCGAATAGATTAATAGAGATCAGCCGACCCGCAGCCCCACGCACGGTGTTCGTGCCGGCTAATACTCAGGGTATTGGGTCGTGGGGATTTGGAAGTTTGCATGACTCTGGCCTACACCATGTTTGCAGATAATTAAAAATAAAATACAAATTAAAAATAAAATTAAAAAAAAGCGGATGTTCCGCCGAAACTTGTCGGACGAAACTTGAGGAACAGAGTAAAATAATTATAACTGGGTATCCGAAAGCGACCAGATCACCCCGAGTGACGAGTACCCAGTCTGCTGACGAGACCTCCCCGAATAACCCATCGAACCCGAAAGACTGATGCCCAGCCGCAACGAAGCAGCATTAGAAGGTTGAGACGTCTCCCCAATAGAGCAAGTCTCTCTGCAAGGGGAGTGGCAAGCCCAGCATGTATAGATGGAACTGACACAGAATGAAGTCTCCCCTCCCACTATACCCATCCTCTACAAACTTCAGTAATCCATAATATTATCTTAGTTCTTTTTACAAAAAGAGAAGAGAAGAAGAAACTTTCCCCAACCCGGGAATTAAACCAACAGGAAGGGTCCAATGCGCCGAAGTGAGAAAAACAAAAAAAAAATACAACGAAATATTAAAACGGAAATCAGACCGCAGAAAATGAGCGAAACGAGATCAATGTGCGATCCTGGTCGCTTGCACGATCATCGAAAGATGGTGCTCGATTACACAATTTATATGTTTTTTTTACAACTAAACAAACGAAAAAGTTTTGAAAATTGTGAAAAAATAGCTTAAATATTTAAAAAAATTGAGGAAAGTAAATAAAAAAAATTAAATTAAAAAAAAGTAGAAAAAAAAAGTGTACCATGACTTAGTAACGGTCACCCGGTTGCATTGCGTCCCTGACTATTGCGGCCTTATGGTCAGCCGCCATGCCACAAACGCCACGCCCTGACCGTTGCGCATCTTTTCGCCGTGAATCGCACAAACGCTGCAGCCCACCCGCCGAAAAATGTACTGGCCTCAACTGGTCGCCAAAATAATTTGCGGTGATTTTCACCGATAACGCAGGTTTGGCCTTGATAGGCCACCAAAAAAATTAATCGGTGTTCTTTGCATTAACCGTAGAATTGAGGAAAGTAAATAATAAAAATTAAATAAAAAAAAGTAAAATAAAAAAAATTTTACCATGACTTAGTAACGGTCACCCGGTTGGGTTGCGTCCCTGACTGTTGCGGCCTTATGGTGAGCCGGCATGCCACAGGCGCTACGCCCGGGCCGTTGGGCGTCTTCTCGCCATGAATCGCACAAACGCTGCGGCCCACCGGCCGAAAATTTTACTGGCCTCGACTGGTCGCCAAAATAGTTTGCGGTGCTTTTCACCGATAACGCAGGTTTGGCCTTGATAGGGCACCAAAAAAATTGATCGGTGTTCTTTGCATTAACCGTAGAATTGAGGAAAGTAAATAAAAAAAATTAAATAAAAAAAAGTAAAATAAAAAAAATTGTACCATGACTTAGTAACGGTCACCCGGTTGGGTTGCTTCCCTGACTGTTGCGGCCTTATAGTCAGCCGCCATGCTACAGGCACTACGCTCGGGCCGTTGGGCATCTTCTCGCCGTGAATCGCACAAACGCTGCAGCCCACCCGCCGAAAAATGTACTGGCCTCGACTGGTCGCCAAAATAATTTGCGGTGTTTTTCATCGATAACACAGGTTTGGCCTTGATAGGCCACCAAAAAAATTGATCGGTGTTCTTTGCATTAACCGTAGAATTTTGCCTGGTTGGGTATTACGATGTTGGGCGTTGGCTCGCCTTAGGTAATAATCAAAATTCACAAATGATCGGTTGGCAACCTGTACACTGCGGTGCCTTTTACCGCTAACCAAAAAAAAAAGAGTGCCCTCAACTGGCCACCCAAAAAACTCGTTGGGCGTTGGCTCGCCTAAACCAAAATAATAAATAAAACGTCGGGCGTGGCCACGCATCAATCGGAACCGAAATGACACGTGAAACACACGTAAGGATTAAGTGTGACCTACTTGGAGTCGAATAATTGATACTGTAATAATAGAATTGAAGCTCAGTACACTGTTCTTATGTAACCCTTAATCATCAAAAACTCAAAACTATTTCGCACTAGGCACAAAGACACAATAACGTTTTCTTTTCTCAAATTTATAAATTTATTTTATTAATATCATACAAATAACACCTCTAACTTTTTAATAAAAAATAAAACTCTGCTCTTGTATATATATAACAAAAAACTAGACCTTTCATGTGTACTACCAAAACGAAACTGATTTTCGAAAAAAATTCTCGCACCAACAAACTAAAATGCCGAAATTTTTTTCTTTTTTTCATGTCCCTCCTGCTTGCTCTCGCACATGTAGCAAAAAGGGAACGCGGAACAAAAAGGGAACGCGGAACAAAAAGTGACGCGCCAAAAGCACAAAACAAGAAATACAGAAAAAAATATTTATCTAATGGCAAATTTTATTAGAAGAAATGAAATGAGATCAATTATTTTGTGTTCCAAAGAACACGAAAAGAAAAAAATGGTTTGTTTACATTTGTTTAAAGGGAAATCAAAACAAACAACAACAAAAAAAGTACAACTACAATATTTAATTTAAATAAACACTTAGACGCAAGATAAAATATAAACACCAAATTATAATGCCGATAATGAAAATGGCGCGTCTTTTGTTTCTTTGTTTTTGACATTGACGTTTTTCTTTTTTTTTGATCAGAAACAAATCCTTCAAAAAATTGTGATTTTGAAATTTGATCAGAGATCAAAAAAAAATCAATTATTTTGCTTCTAAAGAACATGAAAAGGAATTTGTGATCTTGATCATAATCAATTTTTTTTGATCATTTTTCTTCTAAAGAATTTGGTATAAGTGTTAATCGCTCGTACACACGCACAAGGGCACACATTGGGTTCGTTCCAAAAATCAATATTTGGTAATGATAGTATAATTAAATTGGCACAACACAAAAACAGCTCGTTAAATTCCCATCGAACAAATCATAGTATTGCTACTCATACATAGATGGCAATGCCACAATGATCAATAGTAAATTACAAATTAGGAAAATCAGTAATAAATTACAAATGGGAAAGACATTTAAATATTATGACCAATTGAGTCGTAACAACTTGTTTTTAACCCTCGTCAGGCAGAATAGGTACAATTGTACCTTTTCCGTTTTTAAATATAATAAATCTTCTTGTAGAAGCCGGAGATTGGTAAAGTTTTGTGAGATCTCAAAATTTTTTGGCTGGGCCATTCAGACTTTATTTTAGAAAAATATCCCCAGCCCTTTCATATATAAGGGATCGAGTAGATTTTAGCGTTGTAATATTATACCGTCGGACGAAGGTTAAATTTTCAAACAAAATTAGTTAAGATCTGAACTAATTTTGTTTAAAATTTATATTTAATATTTTTTTAAAATTTACCGGAAATTACAAGTTTTGATAAAAAAAATTATTCCACCAAAACTCGGCATTTTTACAGTTAGTTGGAAATCTATTTATCGAAAGTGGCAGCATCAGTGGGAGCTTTTTAATTTTTGCAATGATGTTGAAAAGTTTAGCATTTTTAAAAACGACAAAAAAATATTTATACAAATTTAAAGATTAAATTATTAACCAACAAGGGTGGACCTTGTTGCTTTTCTGAAACTTAATCAGGAATAATTTTTTACTTTATTTTACGTAGTGAATCATGAAATAATAGGATCTCAATATTTTTGCAGAACCATTCGCTATGTTGCCGAATACAAAAAAGCTGTTTTTAAAAAATCTCTGTATATGTAAGCCATGCCCATTAAATGACTTCTCTACGGAGATCGGAAAAAAAGATCATACTTAAGCTTTTCTGACATAAAAGTTTTTTTCGTTTTTTGGAAATATTTTCAAAAGTTTGTCATTTACGAGGAAACCGATTATGGTGTAAAGATCAGTTTGCCCAATTTAAGCGGAAATGACGGTTTATGATAAAAGCTTTTTCAACACAAATGCGGCCCTGTACAGCTCAGATGAATTGATTGATTGGGATGAGACTTAGTTAAAATAGCTTTTTAATTTAGCAAAAATATATCGGTCCAGGTCGCGTATTCTTGAAATCGGTGGATATTTCCGTCTGCGGATTATAATTTGTATTAAAATTCTTTATATTATTCGAATTTTTTGCCGGCTACTTTAATCGTTTTTGTTAAATTTTCTTGTTCTATTATTTTTTTCACTACTAAACAAAAATCGGTGGAAATTTCCGACTGGGTAAATTGATGCGTATTTGTTCTCCCAAATAACAGAAAATTTGCAAGCAAATTTGGAAAAACGATTAAAGCAGTCAGCAAAAAATTCGAATAATATAAAGAATTTTAATGCAAATTATAATCTGCATGCGGAAATATCCACCGATTTCAAGAATACCCGCCAAAGAGCTAGATTTCGATCAAGTGACAAATATCACAATTTATTAAAAAATGAATTGCTGCAAAATGACAATATATTTTGACAAAATGTTTGAGTTCTAAAACCCAATTCACATCAAGTAACATTTTGAAAATGTGACAAGAAATTCGGTGACATTTTTAAGAAAATTCGAATGGATGGATACCAAACACCAGAACATATCTTTATACAAGTGACCGTTAATTCTGTACCAAAAAGGCAAAGTCGCCGAATTGACTTTAACCAACTCGTTCTTATTTTGGGGTTATCTGATTCTTCTACTTGACCTTGAGGTTTTTGCAGATTATAAAATGTTGACTTCAAAAAAGGAAGGTGCCCACTAAATGTCTGTTGGTTCTCATTCAGCTCTTTTCTGATCGGGGCTAAAATTCAACCAAAATTTTTCCCCTTTAAATTGGGTGATCCCTATGATTTTTGTCTGAAATCGGTCCATTGGAAGTGGCAGCTTCCCTAAGAGCTTTTTCCTTTTTTGCGATTATTTTGCAATATATACAGCATTTACGAATAGACGATTATTAACAAAAAGATCGAATGTTCAGTTTCAATAAAAATTAGTTCAGATCATTTTTAAATTTTACTGGATTGATAAAAAACTTTATTTAACCAAAATTCAGCCTTACTTTAGGCGGATTGACTATATTCAGAATGAAACTTTATACTTAAAATTATTCCATTAATTGGAAGATCTTTTCTCAAATCTGTGTACCGAATATGGCAGCTTAATTGAGAGCTTTCAAGTTTTTGCATTGATGTTTAAAAGTTTTTCATTTAATTTTTTTAATTTAAAAAAATTGAACAGCAAGGGTTGACATTTTTGGTTAAATTTCATAATTTAAGCAGAATTAATATTTTTTGAATATTTATGTAAGCCAGTTTTACCAAAAGTCCTGTAAGTTTAATTAATCGCTTTAATTTGAACTCAAGAGGAGTGTGACTCCTCCATTTTTGGTAAAGCTGTCAATAGAAATTGGTCAAGCTGTGTTTATAAATTAAAATCGGTTAGGTGCAAACAAGCAATTCAACATAGAAAAGAATCGCCAAAATGATTTGAATATTAACTTAAACAATTCTTTTGATTTTCCATTTTTATAAAATTGGAGGAAGCATGAACGTAAAGCGTTTTAAGCGACATTTAATAAAGTATGTCATTTATATTTTAATAATACCGGCGATCAAACAAAACTTCAAATGTGTCTTGGTACGGAAGTGTGGTAACATCTTTCAAAAAAAGTATTCTTTAATTTGGAAAGTCAGTCAAGACTAACTTTTTTTTCTCTCTATGGATCTAAAGATCTGAGTTAATAGTCGAGGAAAGGCATCTGTTGTTGACGGAAAGTTCTTCAAAATTTTCAAATATTAAAATATCACCAAAACGATCATTTGATATCCGTGTAATGACAGATATCTCCAGCAACTAAACCTTGATTACCGTCATTAAAAACAATCTTCTAAACTTTCTGACCATCTGGGTTCGAATCTCGATAGGGGGATTTTTCATCATGTAATTATGATAGTTGATGGAAATGAACACAACTATTCAGGGGTCGGCACAACTCATGGGTCGACCCATCTTTCATGTTAGTACTGTTGGCTGGTATGGAGCTATGCAAGTTGCAGATGGTTCTTCGTAAATTGGTTCTATAGCCGTACGGTCTTGATTTGGCAAGTGCTTCGGCCTCGGAACAGATTGTATAGATTAAAACATAAAAAAGTGCTTTATGTAGTAACAACCTCAACGTATTCTGAATAAACGTTTTTGTTGATGTTACTGTAACTTGTATTATAAAAATTAAAAAATTCCGCAGACCACCAGCGATATTGAGAGAATATATTTCATCAGCAGACAAGATACATTGATTAAATAGTTGCAATAAACTAATGAACAATATAAGTTTCTACTTTTTTGCTTAACCTGTGCGCGGGAACAATTCTTCTGATTGTTTCTTGTATACCCGAACTTTCTTGTTGAGTTGACATTTAAAAGACACATCACAGCGCATACCAATAAAGCACATGCAATCACAAAAGAAAAATCAATTTATAATATAAAAAAAAATCAACCGTTAATCGTTTCAATTGTAATCTATGTATAAGCATAAATCATTAATTATAAATCCAAACAAAATATTTTTAATTTTATTGTAAGATTTTATAAATAACAGCGCGAAGACGAAAATCAAACCAATCGATATGACGGCACATATACCGATTGGAATCTCTGTGTACATCTTATGGAACATTATATTGAAATACAAAGTCGTCGTCAATGATGAAGACCCCCTGAATAGGAAGATGAAGAAGTAAAATTTTTAATCAATCAGTAAGATATTGATCGCTTATATGGTTTTTGTTTGATATTAAAGTCGTATTGTACCGTGTAATAAGAAGAAATGAGATTTTCTATTAGACAATCTCGCGAGAGAAAGATAGCGAATAAAAGTCGTGCCGCATGCTGTATTGTTGGATATATACTCGAATAGTCTTTTTACTATGTAGGGACGTGTCGATATATTTTCTTCTGTTTAGTTAGAATCTAAACGAAAAATTTTACCACCATGGTTGTTCCATGATCATCATAATTATTACATTCAAAATTATTCATTATTTTGTATATTTGTATTATTTACAAAATGTATTTTTATGGGTTTTTCGTCATAGTAATTTTATTATTCTGTTATGTTCTGATAAGTCATAATAACCGTTTCTTATATAACGACGTTTGTATAAGTAGAACAATTTTAGAAACTCCATCCTTAAGCGAGTTTCCATAAGTATCCCATCAAAGGTATTATCTAGGTAAACAAATTAAAGATGACTGATACAAATTGCAAGGTGAAAAACGAAAACAAAACTCTCGGAAGTCTTTAAAATAATATCAAAAGTACGGCAAGGTGAACCAATCGCCGAAATGCTGTTCAACTTATCTCTAAAGCACGTCATCTCAGCTCAATGTAGCAGCCTATATTTTAAATCTAGTCAGATATTAGCATATCGCACCTGACAAAGAACAGTCACATAAAGATATATGTAAAACAAATGACTGTGACTGATGCTGAATAGAATAAAGAACATTAAATAAAATATTAATGTTGAATTATATTTACTTTTCCAAATCAATGTGAAATCTAATATTCAAATAGAACAAAAAAACAAATGGGGGTATTAAATAGGATTTTGAACTTAAGAAATGTCACATCAAAACGACATCAATTGTGCACTGCACTGTACGAAATTTTATGTATATACATATGTATTTCCAAACGAATAATCGTCACATATTTATTTTATATTATTAATGAACGATTAAAATATATTTTAATTAAATTTAAAAACATTGTAACCGCATGGCTTGTTCTCACGGCTGTAACGGTGGTCGCACACTATTTGTGGTTAGCTCTTAGTCGGAAGGGGGGTCCTGTTATAACTTAACTCCACTACTTGTATGGTTATACAAAAAAAAAAGTTGAAAATCTATATGAACCTATTAAACACATATAAAAGGCAATACCACTATCACGTAAGTCACCCATTCCTTTTCTTCACACATATTTCCCCTTTTCAAATGTTGACACCTGTACTAATTAGTACAACCAGCTGATCAATTTCGGAGTTGTGCAGCTTAACAGTGTAGGTAAGTAGATAACAAAAAAAACTAGTACAAGCTCAAAAGGTCGGTAAGTATAAAACAATGGTTAAGTATGGAAATGTAGGTATAAAATTGTTATGAATCATTAAAAAGTCAAAACAGCACGGAAATTGTTGGTAGGTATCGAGTCTATAGGTACATATGTAATACCAACAACTTGCAGCGGGAATATTTTAAGAAAATAAATTTAGGAATTTCGTTACAGGGCAGGTTGTAGAACGATTTCCGAAAGTATTGACATCCAATGTTGCAATTCCGTCCAGAATCCAAAATCCAAATTAGACTTCGAAAGATTGTATCAAATCCAGTAAAATACAATAAAACTACCAGTCGTAACACACTGTATATCTTGAAACTGATCCTTTCAGTTCAAGAGTTTATTGCAAAGAGAACATTTTACATTTTTGTTTTACAATTCTTGACAAACTTAATTTATAAAAATCTAAATTATAATTTATAAACATTTTATAAAATTGTATAAAAAATTTGGTGAAAAGTGCGCTAAGTTTAAATTAATTATAACAGAGATTTATACTAGTATATTAATATGAGTATCAAACGCACTCTCTATACCGAACACTAAATGGTATAATCTATTACATTTTTACTTATAATTTAACAGCTGTGTTTACTTGTCAATATTTACAGTTTGTTTTTGTTTGTTTACTAATGAAATTATATAAAATTAAATTATGTTTGTAAACTAATTAATAAATTAGTTAAATATGTATATACTTCTTCTGTTAAATTAATTAATGGTAAGTAATCATAAATCATTTATATATAATGAAACTATTTTCTATTCTAGGTTATGCGTTGGCAATGCTGGAGTTGGGTGATCTGGATGCTGGATTTTAGTGTTGATGATATTAATAAAGTGTACCAAAATCCAAATAGAAGTTTGTTTTTATTTATTTGGGAATTGTACCGAAATCCTCCAATACAGGTTAAAATTCAATTACTCACGTATTTGAATTTGAAGCTGAAAAAAAATTACCTAAAGTTGTTCCGAACATTCGTATCAAGGAAGACCGATTAGGTTTTAATATCCATGAAGTGCAGAAAAATACCTAAATCCTTATTATTTTCATCAACCAAACGATAATAAAAGAAACTTCTTTTACAAGGCCCTTTCGGTATTCTAAAGCAAATTTTGCGGTAAATTGTTTATTTGCGTCGCTAACCGGATGTTGCTTAACAAACACTTTTAGTCCAGCTTCTAGGGATCGATCTTTAGTACGAAGATTGTATTTGTTTGAATATCTATTATAAGCTTTAACAAAATTAATTTTGACCTCACTATGTATGATTGCCAGCCTATCTGGAGTTTCCATCCAATACGCAGCATTTTCGCACAGTAAATCGACGTCACGCAGTAGTTGAAAATCTTTAGCATGTAAAATTTTATGATATCCGTATAGTAAGAAATGTGGTGAATAATTGGTTGACTGGTGGATAGAATTGCGAAGTGCGCTCCCAACTTCCGGTAAAAATTTATCCCAACTCGAATGTTTGTTACTTACGTAGTCTCGTAACGTGGCCACAATCGAACGGTTAATTCGTTCGGATGCGTTACTTTGCGGAAAGTAGTATGCTGTTTTCATGTGATGTATTCCAAAATCTTTTATCAATGCGGCAAATTCCTTTCCAATGAATTGCACGCCGTTATCGCTGTGAATCGTTTCTGGCATACTGAACAGTGTGAATAGTTCGTCTCGAAGAAATTCAACGATTTTTGTGGTAGTAGATTTTGCCAGATGTTTAAGATAGGCGCACTTGGTTAGGTTGTCCACTACGATCAATATTGTGGTTTTCCCTGTTGATGTCCGGGTATAAGGTATCAGTAAATCAATAAAGATCTTCTGCCACGGTCTGTCTGATATCGTTTGTTTTCCCAAAGGTGGGCGTAAGCACTGATTAGTAGCTTTTGTCTGCTTGCATATATCGCAATTGGCAATGTATTGGTGCACCTCTATTGCCATCTTTGGTCAATAATACAAGCGTCTCAAGCGGTCTAACGTTTTGCGAATACCGCCATGCGCGCCGTTTGGTGTATCATGCTCCATGATAAGCAACTTTTCTCGACATTCGCTCGGTATCCACAATTTCCAACAGGGAACGTGCGGGTTGGGGTTACAAATGGCACCGGTAAGGCTAAGAAGGCATCCAGGTAGCTTCGTTTCCCAGCAATAACAGGTAGATCATATAAACCGCTAAATTTTTTTTTAACGCGGTTGATCTATCTCTTTTTCTAATTTGCCCTTCAGGTTTTCAGCAATCACATTTTAGTGACTTGTCAAATAAACAGATTTTTTCCTACTTGATTATTTCTAGATTTTAATTTCAGTTCTTTTAATTAACTTTACAAATTTTAGCTATTGTTAATCGACGTGATTGATGGTTTTTGTATTTGTCGTGCAATTGATTATTCATGAATTGAATACCTTGCATTGCAATATGAAAATTCCTCAAGAAAGATTGATCGTAGCATCAAAATTTTCTTTCAAATAGTTTTTTTCAGAGTTTTTACCGGGTTCATATTATTTTTCTACTGTTTTATTAACAAACTGTTAGTGATCGATAAAGATTTTTAATTCTGAGGCCGATTGAAGGTTCGGAGAGTCCGAATTCTTCGTTTCAATTAAACAATCTTTCTTCAATAACAGCTTGTTCCATAGCCTGGGTTTCAATAGTTTTTTTTTTCTCAAGAAATATTAAGTATGACGTCAATATTAAAGTAGCTTTTTTTTCTATCCTTCATTTTGGTTCCAATTTAAATTTCAAAACAATCGTCTATGTATTTAAAACCATAGTTATTGGTTTTCACATTGGTTTCAAGTTGATTGTTCATGATTTGAATTCCTTGGGTTGCAGTGTGAAAATTACTTATGAAATTTGAACAGAGAGTGAAATTAATTTCGTGTTTGCTGCTTTCCATAATTAACTTCAATTATTATTATCAGTATAAATAAATTATCAATGATCGTCAAAAAAATTGAATATGGAGAACGATTGATGGTTCGGAGAGTCCGAATTGTTCGTCTCAGTCAAATTTCTTTCTTCATTGATGGTATCTCAATAACCCATTTCTCTTCTTATTTTGGAATCATATGGTCTTGATAATTAATTTCATTAAAGTAAAATTCGCAAAAAAAAAAATTTTGTACACATATAGAAGAGCAATCGATTCGTTTATTATACTTAGGCAATTCTGTCATTACAGCAACTAATGAGAAGAAACAAAACACTTTATGTCATTTATCCCTCCCTCTTTAATGATTTGAAGTTATTTATTTGATTATATTTATTTTTGATATTTCTATATATTTATAATTTATTTAATTTTTTTTTTCTATATATCTTTCTATACCAAATAACAGTTACCAGTATTAGCAGACCTTCTGATCAATTTTGGAAACAAGTGGTTGAGGTTTCTCAATTGCTACAATTTACTGCGGAACAATTAAATTATAATATACTTATACATTTCTGTTTAAATTATATATGTCAAAAGGTCTTTCCAATTAATATATTATCCTATTTTCTAGCCTTGTCAGACTTATTACTAAATAATTTGAAAGTTCCTTATCCATTTGCTGTCAGCAAGTTTTTTCGTTATAACTAAAGTAATTTATCCGTTAATTTTACCTACGAATTCCACGAATTTATTTATTTATCATTTTTCACGTGTGAAGTGTTCATTAAGTACTGAATCAATTACATTTTGGAAGCAACAAGTACAATGGAGTTTAACTTATTGCTTGAAAGATTAAATCCGGATGAGTTAGAGGTGGAATACCAAGTTCGTGAATTAGCAAGCGCCTCAGGCGGAGTCGAGAAAAAATTCCTTGAGGTAGTTCATAGGGAATATCAGAATACGAATTTAAAACCAAAAAAGTCGCATATTAAGTATGAACCTGAGAAAGACTTAAATGCCATTAGCCAGCAAATTGCGATAGACAATGCATTGGATCAACTAGAGAGATAGAGCACAACGATTGTACTGGGGTAGTAATAAATTCATTAGATAGGCTTTACCGATTCATCAGCCGAGATATTAAGAGAGTTCAAAAGATCAGCGACACATTGAAAAAGGATCAGAAGAAACAAAAACCGGATTTTTCCAAGAACGCTGAAAAGAATGACTCTGAACAAGATTACAGACGCACCGAGACTGAAGTGGATAAATCTGAGGCAGAACTGGAGGAGAAACACAAACGGTTTTCCAAACAGATCGATGAGTTGTCTCAAAAATTGATGGAAAAACTTGTATCATTCTCAAAGCAAGGTAGCGAAAAACAGTCACGGAAAAAGCATTCTTAGGCATCAACACATAAAACATCAGATTCGGGAAGTGGATCTGATACTAGTTCAGAAATGTCTCATCAATATCGGAACAAATCACGATCATTTAATTCGAGTTACAGACGACGCGCGGATCCAGCGCAATGGAAATTATTCTTTTCCGGGCGAAAAGAGTAAGCGTGACGAAAACATACGAAACGTTTCGTTATGCGCTTAGAGGAATATGCAATGCAAGTTGACGTACCAAAACACGAGCTGGTAACTTTAATGCGGAACTTCGTCACAGACAAAGCGGACAAGTTGTACTACAATTTTATTAGAAAGAACAAATACACCACTTGGAAAGATATGAAGGATTCGCTAATAGACCGGTTTAGCAATATCGAAGGGGACCGCGAAACCAGGAAGTACATAAGATGTCGTACTCAAGCTGCGAAAGAAACATTCAACGATTTTCTAGCGGAAATTGAGAGAGTAAATTATCGCTTAATAAATATGGTTCCAGATGACGAAATATTAGAACTCCTCTTAGATAATATGAATCCTGCGAGCGCTACTCATCACATGAAAATTAACAATATTTGAGAGAAAAATATGCCATAATTTCGAAAAACTATGGAATACGTCCGGATTTGATCCCAGACGTCTCATCGAAACGCGGGTTAAACGAACGCCTGCTATAGCCCAACTGCCGGTTCAACAAGAGTCTTCATCCAGCGTGCAAAAAATTCAAGATATTAAATACGACTATGAAACGGACGAAGATCTGGATCATAAGGAGCAACGTCCATCACACGTCAGTGCAATCAACCGGGTACAGTTCGTCGTATGCTGGAATTGTAAGGACTTGGGTCACAAATTTACAACTTGTAAAATGGAGAAAACTCATGTCTTTTGTTAAGGTTGTGGCTTGGCGAACATGAATATAAAGGATTGTCTGAGGTTTCAGAAGAAAAAGCAGTTTCAGGGTAATTCGAGGCCGAGCGCGATCAACCCTGGGGAATTACATTCGGAAAAAATGGGAGCCCCAGACCAATAATGAAGCTTAATCCGAACAAATTATACGTTCCTCGAATCAAGTAATGATTTCAACACCTCATCATAATGATTTGGTAACAGATTTACATAATAATCGAATAAAACGAGTAAGAAGTTACTGGAAAAAAATAAAATCTTTTAATGCAATATCTTCACTATTACTGAATTTATGCCTAATGAAAGCGACTTTACGCAAAAATTTCAATTCTCGGTCATATAAAATTTGGATTGTTAGATAGCGGTGCCAGCGTAAGCATTTTAGATAAAGGCAGCGAGGAGGTTTTAAGATCGTTGGCAGTATATCGGTTAAGAAAATAAATTTAGGAATTTCGTTACAACATGCTTTAATTTATTTATAATTTAACACACCAATTGATGTTTCTACAGGAATTGGCGTTTCATTTTGTATTGGTATTAGTCCATCAAAAAAAATTTCGAAAAAATGTACATTTTTAAAATTGATGTGCATAAAAAAACTGATTTTTTTTTACCAAATAGAACAAAATTGTTAATGTACACAACTTTTTTTTTGCCGGATTTTGGTAAATAGAATTTCATACAAAAATAGAAGAAATTGAAACGATTTTTTTCAAAAATTACTTAGGACTTTTTATTTATTTTCTATGTAGTTTGTAAAGCGAATATTCCATTATTGTGATATGGCCATTTTCACAGAAAGCGCGTTTAAATTGTTTCTTCATATTCGAATGTCGACTAGATTTGGTAATCTACTTAATGTAGAAGAATACGTTTTCGCGCCCGTTATGCCGATACATTAATCGCTATATCCAGCCTAGGAAAGTTTTGGAAGTTATAGACGATTTTCTTATAAATTTATATGGGGCCATATCGAAGCTGGAAGATTGTGCCAATCCTAACATACGGATTGCATTGGGGCGCTCAGCATAAATTACCCATTTCGGACTTAAAATATACAGAATTACTTGCTTTTGCCAAAACACAATACATACATTATTTCCAAGTATTTGTTTTACATAAACAACAAATAACGAACAAACTGGGGTGGGATATTTTGTTGTTGTGTTAATGTTTAATTTAAATCGTCTTATAGAGGTATAAAATGAATAAACTGGGATGGAATAGAATAGTTTCGTGTAAATAATAATAAAAAACAATCCTTGGATGAAAACTGGGATAACTTCACATGCTTACTCCCACGGACCTTCCATATTATCTAAACCGTCATGTAGGCCGGCAAAACGAATAGGAAACTTAAATTTTGTAAAAGTAGATATTGTGAAAGTAGATTTCATGCATGCAATCTTTCATTTTCTGATTTAGCCTCATAACCTACTTTGAGAAAATCGGCCTTTACTCATCGGTACAAACTAAGTTATGTAAGGCGTGTCTGTAGTGCCACTATCCCAGTATATACGTACATTACTTTTAAATTTTCAGGCTAGATATTTTGAAATCAACCAAAATTTAAAAACCCACATAAAATTTGATTTTCCCGGATAGTCGTCCGAAATTCTTTAAACACGGACAAAAGTAGCATGTTTGCTAGAAAATTATTACGCACAAATAAAGCAAGGGTTTGATGCCTAAATCTGCCCTCCCGTTTGCTGTGCACACCATTTCTAACCAATGTGAGGTAAGCAGTAAAACGCCACGATATGTTGACTGATTATTGCACGCTAAAACGAGGGTCGACGGTTTTAAAGGAGTAGTCATAAATCGTATAATGGCTAGAAACTATTTTCTGATTAGCAAAAATTATGAAGAATTTTGGAAAGTATTGTACGATGAAGATAACGTGATATTCTTGTGACACTGAAAACCTTAACGTAAGCTCCAACTTATAATGAATTTATCAAATCCAACAAAACTGGGCAATGTGCAGCAGAACTGTTTCGATACCGATTCGTGTGTCATTGAATGAGTTGCCTCGTCTGTAAATGATGGAACCATCGCATTACATGATGCACTGCTGCCAATCGTTTAAATTATTATTTGCAAAAATTATTTTATGTAATTTACTTGTAAAACCGGTGTGGGGTTTGCTAGTTCTACCATCGTGCGTCTAGCGGATACGGGACAGCCCACCAGATATGGCAGGTACAGGGGAAATCAAATACTAATAGACCAAAACTAGCACACCCAAGCTAAGGTTGTATTACATACGCCGATAGCTGCATGGGGATGTGAACTCTGAATTTTGTGACATTCGGTTTAAACCCATAGCCTCCCTATAATAACGCAGAGCTCTATCATAGGTGACCGTTTCTTCTTGTGCTACTCGTGGGAACAGAAATGGATAAAATTAAATAAATTAACGAAAATGAGAATGGTGCATCACAATAGCATCACAACAGTCAGTAGGTTTCATGGGTACGTATGTTGAAACGGCACATCTGACCAGTATGAAGGTAAGCGGTTTTAATAAAAACGAAAGAACACTGAGGACCCATCCAGCCGATAAAAAGAGAGAAACCTTTGTAGGTATGGGGAGCGAACATGATAACCTACCGAGCAGCAACAAAACAAGCAAAGAGAGTAACAAAAACTTAAGCCAGCTGTCTGAAATGACAACAACTGGAAGGTACACTTCTCCAGTACGACTTAATGATGGCCTATTGAAACTTGAGGAGGTGTTTAGCGCAAGACCAGAAGAACCAACAAGAGAAAAAGGTTAGAGAAGAGGCACCATAAGGCACAGGGGAAGCTGCCTAGGAAAGCTGCCTAGGAAAGAGGTGTCCAAGAGGGAGAGGAGACGAAGAAACTTGGAGGCTAACGCAGAGGACAATAGCAAACCGGAAAGCATTAAGTCCACGGCTAAGCCTGAAACCATCTCTACCACAAAGAGGAAGATCAAGAGAAGGAGTAGCAAGCGTCGTAGATTCCGGCCTGAAGCGGTCATTATAAGACCAGCGGAAGGAAAATCGTACGCAGATGTTCTTAGGGAAATCCGTAGTAAGGTCAGATCGCAGGAATCCGAGACGGAGGTCCAAACAATTTGGCAAACCAGAAAGGGGGACGTTCTCCTGGAATTAGGGCCGAATAGCAAAACTACAGATGGTTTCTGTCACGCGTTGAGTGACGCTAGGGGACCAGGCTAGGATCCTAAACCTCCGAACTAGGGTGTTGATTAAAATCCGTAACGTCGTCGGCTTTATCAAGGAGTCAGAAGTCGAGGCAATATTTAAAAGGGATATCCCAAGGGAGAGGATATGAAAATTCAAATTTTACCTTGCTCTAGGGGGCGGTCAGTTGCCATCGTGGAAATTAGAGAAAATTGGACAGCCAAGCTCATGAACACAGGGAGAATAAAAATTGGATACAGCTAATGCCACGCGTTGCTTTAGATGGTGTAGGTTTGGTCATATTGCCAAGGAATGCAAAGGCGCTGATCGAAGCAAGCACTGTTATAAATTTTGAGGGGTTGGTCGCAAAGCAAGAAGGTTTACCGCCGCGGAAAACTGTATGCCTTGCACGGAAAAGGGAGTTGAGCAGGTAGAGCTATCCCACCTCGCAGAAGCTGGCAAGTGCCAAGAATATCGCGAGGCACTGCAGGTGGCCAAAAATCGAAGATGACCCGTATTTTACAGAGGAACATGAACAGGAGCAAGACTGCTGGCCAACTCTTAAATCAGCTGGTAGTAGAGAAAGAGGTCGACCTGCCCTTCTTAAGTAAGCAGTACCGAAACAAGGAGGCAACTTGTTGTATACTGAAGGGAGGTTTCCACGTCAAAGAAAATGGTGCAGGAAGGGGTTTCGTTTGGGTAGAAACAGAAGATGTAACATACGTAAGTTGTGTTACTTCACCCCAAATGAAACGATCGCTGATTTTAGAGGATGAGATCTCCGGGATAACCGGACAACTTGTGATAGCCGGTGATTTCAACGCAAGAGCGCCCGAGTGGGGGATGCCAAAGGCAGACACAAGAGGCAGACTGATCTTGAAGATGGCTGCCAGAACTAGACTCCTGATAATAGATAGCGGCTCTGCTACAACGTTTCGCCGGCTGGTGTGTGCGGGGATGGTTCACGATGGCACCCTAGCATCGGAAGCCCTAGTGCCACACATCCACAACTGGAGGGTCTTGGAGAATTACTGTGGCCACCAGCACATCGCTTTTGAAGTGGGTAAAGCAAGGCATTAAATGGCTGGAAGAGCGACAGGAATGGACGGCAGATCGGCGGCTGAGGCGCTGATATCTTCAACCATGGGTCTAATTGTTTCGGCCCGTGAGGCATCATTGCAAACAAAGAAACCGTGACATAACAAGCCGTCTGCGTACTGGTAGATAACGGGATAACGGAAATTGCGGATGCCAGAAAGAAATGCTCGGTACTTCAACGCGAGGCTCGGCGAACTAAAGACAAAGCGGTAGCTAGCCGCGTATTCGAGGAATACAGGCTCGCAAAAAAGTTACTCCATCGGAAAGTTATTGAGAGAAAAGTTCGCTGTTAGAAGAAGCTAATTAAAGACATCGATGAAGCTCCGTGGGGACGGGGCTACAAGATAGTCACAAAGAAGCTGGATGCCGGCACTACCGAATTCATTGTTCGGAATCCCTTTTCTAGTCATCCGGAGCGAGAGCATATAATAGAAAGATCAGAAGTAGAAGTCCCGCTCTAGTTGGATATAAATCTCCAGAATGGCATCTCTTCATTAAAAAGCAAGAAGGCTCTGGGTCCGGATGGGCTACCGATCGAGGTCCTGAAGATTGTCTTCAAACAGGATATTGATCTGATGTTTAGCTCTAGGTGGAAGAAGGCATGGCTTGTTTTGATTAAGAAAGGTAATGGCGATCCCGAGCTTCCCTCATCCTTTCAACCCTTATGTATGCATGAGACCTCTCGCCCAGGCAGTATGGCTTCAGAGCTGGGCTTTCCACGATTGACGCAATCCGAGAAATCACAGAGGCAGTAAGGAGTGGGGAGAACCACAACCACTTTTCGCGCCGTATCGTACTATTAGTAACACTGGACGTGAAAAATGCCTTTAACACGGTTTAACTTCCGAGGGATAGCGGAGCATATCGGTTACAGTGGAAACAGACCAAGGATCGATCTTAGGCCCCGATTTATGGAATGTGTTCTATAATGGCCTGCTACGAGTGGAGACACGAGACGAGACCCGCCTAGCAAGTTATGCGGATGATGTGGCGGTGCTTGTTGCTGTGCGCGATACAAAACAGGTACAACTTAGGTTGTAACAGTCTTCTTAACGAGGAAATGTTCCGATAAAAAACTGTTTCAGACTCTCCTGCTTGTCGATTCCAGTGCAGCATGTCTCAGCCGGCTAGCAACAGTGGTTGAGGGGTGGTTCTTTTCTGGGACGAAGGAGAGCTTGAATTTGCTGCTTGTTGTTAGGTAAGACATTCGTTGGTTCCCCTATGAGTCATCGATGTGTTACAAATTCATCTCCAGTGGAAGCACAAAAAAATTACTTACACATTTTATATCGCACTAAAACAAGAAGAAAAAAACTTTAAAGTAATACACTGCTTCATGAAAGTGAAGTAGAATTGACTAAGCAAAATTCACACCGGACGCGAGAAAAAAATATGAACGCAACTGAATACCATTTTGAAACAATTTATTATTATATAAAAAAAACCCGAAACCATTAAATGTGGCTGTCCGAATAATCTTTCCCAGTCCTTCAATTCGGCTGCCTAGGTTAGTATTAGTGGTTAGTACCTTAAATTAAAAAAATAGAAAAGAAAAGAAAATTATATAAATAAATTTTTAGATACATTAGAAATAAAAGTAGAAAAAAAAATATTATGGCCCCGTTGCGGATCCGATACTGCCGCCGAAGGAAATTGATAATTTCTCTGCTTTTTTTTGTTTGTTTTTAACCACCTGGGTTAATTCGTAGCGTTTTCACTAAATTCCAATTGTTTGTTTTTTATTACACTTGTAAGCATGAAGCCACAGTTGTTAGTTTATGCACGCACTCGTATGTTTTATTCACACGTTTCGTCCATGTTTTGTACACCTTATTTCTATGTACAACTATTTTATATATATAATCGCACAATTTTCCTTTTTTTTTTTTATGATTTTTATTAATGTTTATTTTTATATTATTTTTGAATATTATTATTATCTCTAATTATTTAATATTAATTATTATATACATTTATTATTATTTTTGTAATTAAATTATTTTTTTTTTATTAAATCTTTTGCTTGTCGCCATTGGTAAGCTCAACCATTACCGCTTTTCAATATTTTTCTTTTTTCATTATTGGTTGATCCATTCACCTCCAATGTTCATTTTCAACTCCCGTCTTCCATCCGCCTCGTCCATCTCCACACCTCTTGCCGAGCAAAAAATATATCTTTCTCGCGAAACCAAATCAATTTCGTAAAATAACGTTACGTATGTACAATATTAAGACCTACACTACTAACAAAATATACAGTACGTGAAGTAAAAAAATGTTGCTGAATAAAAAAAATTGGGAAAGTCAGCGGATTTATTGAGAGATAAATAATAAATTACATTTGCGTTCAACTTTTTTTTATTTGTTGTTGTTGCTGATTTTGTATTTCCGCAGGAATTCTTTCAGATTCTCATGAAAGCATCATTTCCCAAGTTTTATTTCTTTGTTGTAGCCGTCACAAGGTTAAACCAAGTTATTGGATGGAAGAGCAGAAACTGGCCCTAGCTCTTAGTAAAACAGAGATAACTATATACTCATGAAGACGAGAATTCAGCTATATCTACCAATGTGGGTGGGCGGAAGCGTCATTTATACGAAACCATAAGTCAAATATTTGGGAATACATATCGCAAACAAAATGAGCTTTATTGAGCAGATCCGACGGACAACGGATAAGGCTGTGAAATGGGTCACAGCCTTAAGCAGGCAAACATGAGTAGCCCGAAGCCTAGTAGGAGGCGACTCTTAATGATGGTGGTATTTTAGTCGGTAGGGCAGACATGCGAGTCTGACACATTGTGCGTAAGAAGCATTTCCACCTTCCCCAAGAAAAAAAAAATTACTTGTAATAAACTGTGTAAATAACATTGTGTAATTGTAGGTTTCAAGAACTCGAGAACTAATATTTTCGTTTAGGATTTCGGTTTTAATTAACCCAACAGTGTTCGAGAGCATTTTGCTTTTAATACGCAAAATGTCTATAAAATTTAAAATTAATTTAATTTCAATGAAGTAATACGTCAATATTTAAATTTAATTTTATTATTGTTGTTATTTACTTCTTTGTTGCAATCGTACAAACAACAATAACAATAAAAAAATTGTAATTATCTGTACACAGAGCAATATAATATTCTTGGTACACAAATAGAGAAAGAACATCACAAGAATAAGGCGAAGACGAAGAAGTTGAATTATAAATATGATTCAAATTAGCATCATGTACTGATGTAATCAATAAGTGATGATGAATAAATTATAATTATAAAGTTTTTGTTTTTTTTAAATTTGTAACCACAACTTTAATTCTATTTCATTCCAATTTAACAAAATTCCTTGAAGATGATATTAAAAAAAATCAAGAATTAAAGATAAATGGTGGTAGACAATAATTGTCTGATGACGAAGAACTCTATATACAAAATCTTGATTGAAATTTTCTTATTTTATTTGATTAATTTAAAATTATAAATTTCAATTGAGTTTGATTTGAATTTATCGGAGCAATTGATTCAAATTTATTAGATTTGTTTGCATACATCACATAGAACATGACGAGTCTTAATATTAAGAATTTTGTTGTTGCTGTTAATTTTTATCTTAATTTATCAATTCCGTTCGATCTTGTATTGAGTGTATAGTTGATTATCAATCGCGCGCACGCCTCTCTTTTTATATGAAAATTAAAAATTGTAAAATTGGATCATCAAGTAATATTTGGTTTGAAAATAATTTTCAATCGATATTTATATACAACATACATGAATACGTATAAAGTTCGTGTTTGGTACACCAAGATTTTTATGTTATTCATGTTGAGTTTAATTAGACTTGATTGAAATTGAATTGGGTAAATTGTTTTAATTTATTTATTAATGAAGATTTTTTTTTATATAGCTCATATGCGTTTCTGAATATGAAATGAATATTTATTTTCATGGGAATTGGATTTCAATTAATTTGCAACAATAGCGAAGGAAATCAAACAGATATTCGTCAACAGATTGTAAAAAGTAATCGAATAAAAATCAAGTATTGCAAACCAAACAGCTGAGTACTGGATCAAGTTTGAGATATGCATTTCTAAAATTTATAAAAATTGTTAATATTTTTAATTTTGCACTTATTATTTCAGAAATTGTTTAAAAAAAATTATTATGAATATTAAATTTCCGTTCCAAACAAGAACGAGTTCAAGAGTGGATCAAATTATTATGTTTTCATAGAAATTCATAATAATCTTTAATAAAAACGGGAAATTTTCTATATTAATTATTATAGTTTTAAATAAAAATTTATAAATCGAACGGGTTTTTCCATACCACTAAGATTTTCACTGCTTTTAGTGAGATCTCATAAATTCTATAAGATTGGGCTGAACAAGTCCATCATGAGTATAGATTTCATAGTAAAAATATTTTTAGTACATAAAATTCCTGCTTTGCCTGATAACCTAAACTACTAGTACTTGAAAATCAACAAAAGAAACAGCTATTTCTGAAGCAATGCCCTACAAAAAACATAAATACTAAACCATATAAATTGAAAAACTTTCGTCAGCTTCATATAGCAATCAATCGAATCTGTAAATACTTTTTAAGCAAACAGTTTTATTTTCTTTGTTATTATTGTGGCCAATACACGACATTTTTTTGATAGGTTTTTCATATTAAAACTATCTTATGTAATTGTAATAAATTATTATTCCTACTTATATTTCAGGAAACCAAACTTTTGTTGAAAATTAATTCTTCACAATAAAAATTGAAAAAGCTTCTACGAAAGCTGTCTTTCCCGGTACACAGATTTCTCATGGATCTCCCATTTGAGCTGTAGAAACACCAAATTTTTCATGAAAAAGAGTTTTTCCGCTAAAATTTCCGAAAACTGATTTGGACCGATCTTGATCAGTCAATCCATCTGAGCTGTAGAGAAACTATAAACATTTACTATAAAAAAATGGTTTATGTCGTAATTTCCGCTTAATATCCCAAGCCGGTTTTTCTCTTTAACGATTTACCTTCCAACATTTTTGCAAATAGCGAAAACTCTCTTATGGAAGCTTTGACTTCCGGTGTACCGATTTTTGCCAAAATTCACTGAACTCTCCCAATTTGTGAAAAAAGCATAAGTGTGAGATTTCATTCCAATCAATCAATACTCCTGGGCTGTACGAGGCCGATTTTTTTTTCGTATAGAAATAGTTCTTAGCCAAAAATCTCAAATTCCGCAAGTTTTATAAAAATGATTCAGATCGGTATTTTTGCAAATATAATTTAGAATCGTTGTTTTTGACAAAAAGTTGTATTTTTGACAAAAAACCGGCATACAGCGCAGAATGATTGAATGATTGGAATGATACTTCATTCTTATGCTTCACAAATTGGTCGATTCTAGTGAATTTTGGCTAAAATCGATCTACCAAAAGCGACAGCTTCTGTAGGAGTTTTTACATTTCCTGAAATTATTTTGAAACGTTAGTCATTTATAGAAAAGCGACGTTGGGCTGAAACATTCTACATGCAAAAATACCAGTCAGGTTGGTTTTTCCAAAATTTAAGCTGAAATGAGGTTTTGTGGACCAGAGACCACCAAAGGAAGACTCAATCTCATTTGCACATAGACTGATGGTTGTAATTGATCAAAAGTTGATCTTTCTTTATGAAAACAAAAAACAAACTTGCTTTATGTAAATTTCTTTATGGTAGACACTTTCTTTTCTGACGGACAACAGTATTAGATAGGGAATTTAAAAATTTTTTGGATCAAACTCTAGGATTTGTTTATGTTGGACTAAACTTCGCAATTTCATAAACAATCTTTATGAAATTTGGTTTCTACAGGTTTGATTTTAGATTGAAACTTACATTTTAGAAGAAGTTCCGGTATGTTAGAGAAAACTCGGAATTTTAACTTTGCATTGGAAGCTTGTGAGTTTAAATTGAAATTTAAGAGAGAAAATTGTTAAAAATTCGCTAAACAAATTTGGGTTGTTTGTGGCAAAATAATCAAGTTTCAGATTATGGCTAATTTCTCAAAATCATCCAAATTTTGAGTTTTTGCGCCCATATAAGTTTCTTTCAGTTTAAGAAAAATGACAATTTTAAACGAAAAATTTTCTCCAAATTTCCCATGTAGTATCAGTATGACCTTATCTATTAGAAAAACAACCGAATTACAACATAGACCTGCAAGTCGAAATTTCAAGATTATTAATTAAATATTAACGCATTTCTCCAACATAGTATAATGCAGGGTTGGTCAAAAGTGTAAAAATTGAATAACTGTTTTGTTTATTATTACTATTTTTTATTTTTATTTTCAGATTTTTTTCATTGAACCTTTTTACACCAACATGCAAAATTAACGAATGAGCAACGGACAACGTTTTTTTTTGTCATAAATCGTCATTTTTGTTAAAAATTATAGAAACTGATTAGAGCCGGAATTGTGGAAACATTTATTTACAACCTCCTATAGTTCATAGTCGTTTTTCTCACAAATGATAATATACTTTTCGAAATATTTGCAAAAATACGAAAAAGCTTCAATGGAAGCTGTCATTTCGATTGGGCCGATTTCGGTCAAACATTTGTGGGACCTCTCAATTCTTGCTAAAAGTTCAAGTACGATGTTTTACCTCCAACAGTAAATTTGTCTAGATTGAACAGGGTCCAAATTTTGGTTAAAAACAATTTTTTCTTAAAAACCGTCATTCCCACTTAAATTTTAGAAAGCTTGTCTGAGATGCGTGTGAAATACGTTCAAAAAAATCCCCAATTATGTAGCTGCATGCAACAAATGCTGCACGTGTGAAATACGTCCAAAAAAAAATCCAAAATTTGTTGCATGTAACAGAAATCTCAAAAGTATAAGGATTGATTTGAAATAAAAGTAAATGATTGATTTTCAGCGCGTTATTTCCAAAGAATTTATTGCAAAGAATTTCTTTATTATTATTGGTGTTTCATTAGTATTGTATGTTATCTTTATATACATATATAATTCATCTGTACGTGTGTTTGTCGTTCTCCTCCTAAACGGCTAAACCGATTTTAAAAATTTTAGGTGTGTGTTTGAGTGGGTCCCTGGCTGGTTTAGATTCACAATGGGACCCGGTAGGTGGCACTCTTTTCGGGTTCTAGGATTTTTTTTTGTTTTTTGACGAAATATTTTTCTATACATAACAGAACATATAGCCCCAAAATTTCATCAACCCCACCACCCAAAAATATTCTGTACGTGTGAATGTGACTGAACTTCTCCTAAACGGCTAAACCGATTTTAATGAAATTTTGTGTGTGTATTTGAGTGGGTCCCTGGATTCACAATTTGACACGGTAGGTGGCACTGCAATCGGGTTCTAGGATTTTTTTTGTACTAGGTATTTTTCACATATCAGAACATATAACCCCAAAACTTCACCGTCCCCCCACCACCCCCAATTTTTTATAAAATGAAAAAAGTATAGTATATAATTGACTTTCTGAGAATAATTCATAGTTAGGTTTGTGTACCATAGGCGGCGCTGATGTCAAATTCTGTGGTGTTTGACGTACGGATCAATGGTTCCGCATGCCACTTCCGTCGTAGTTTTGCGTTGTTTTGATACTTCAATTTCGGTTCGTTGTTTTTCAATATTCCATGTATCATATTTGCGTGCATATTGAATGTATTATTCATCGCGAAACATATATGATTTTTAATGAATTTCAATTATATATATACATGCGCATTTAATGGCAATCAATCTAACCTACTCTTTTGCATCGCTTTTGGACCGCTGATCAAGATCCCAATATCGATTTTTTGCATCGATTGAAGATATTTGCATTCTCATTTCGAATATGCCAGTGATTCATTTCGGCATGCCACCGCCTAACCCTCCAGCAACAGACATCAATTACAGCGATGTTCAGCGTGAACAACAGTTTGATGCAGCCCTTTTTGATGCACACAAATCCAGACGGAATGTACAGCATATAGAAATATTTCAGCATGGCTATTTTGCAAATATGAAAATTTTTTATCTGGGATGAATGCACTATGACTCACAAGCATTAACTTGAACCTCGCATTGTTGAGTTTTTTCTTTGTTTGCTATTATTTAATCAAAATAAAAATCGTTCAAATTTGTACATATGTGTACATATGGGTCAGTATATCTACAGCGTAGAAGTTTCTTTTTTCTAGAGTCACCAATTCTTCAGTCATTTGTAGATCCCAACTCACCAACCAACTGAGTTTCACACAATCCTCCACACAGCAATATCTTTTTTGTAATCACATTATTATACTTACCAACAATCTCACGAAAAGTACCCTCTTTTTCGATAAATGTGCCAATTAACAAGCACCAAATATCGTCCCGCTGTGACACGAGAATTGAATGGCGCAGAATAATGAGAAATTGCACTAATTTTTGTTTTACCTTGGGCAACAGTAAATCACACAATGGCGAAACGAAAAGATGAAAATGTCTAACTCAATTTCAAATGTCACTTAATATATCACTGAGAAAAAAAAACCAGTAGAAATAAAAAAATATACATATAAAATCAAAAAAATATACATATATTTTTTAGGCGAAAAGTCTCGTTTTTAAAATCAAAAAGATAATCTTTTTAATTTTAAAATAAATTTTTTCGCCAAATTTGTTTATAAAAATAAAAAAATTGTTTTTATTTTCCAAAATACATTCTTTATTTTTTTCAAAGAGTTTTCTTAAATTTTAAGAGATTGTTTTTTAAAAATAAAAAACTATTTGCTAGTTTTAAAAGTTTTATTTTAATTTTTAAATAATTATTTTATAACAAATGCCAGTATGCCACAGCCACACAGTTTTCTTAAGTCAAAGTAATCCGTAAATATACCTTTTTAATGACATTCATAATGTTTGTGAATTGAGACTGTTCAAGCCAGCAAAAACAAAGAGGTCATAATATATTATATCTACTACAATAAGTAGAAAATTAACTCCCCCTCCCCAATTCTTAACCCCCAGGGCCATTGTGTAAAAATACACACCACATCCCTTAAAAAATATAATGAGAACTTCCGCAAGTTCTTTCTTGGCAGTTTGGTTTCGTACTGATAAAAAGTTGGTCTGCTCATCAGGTTGCAACGACCAAAACCAAACTGCAAACATTCAAGCCTTCCTACCTTTAGTATAACACAAGAACATATAGATTTGGCGAATTATATAAAATATAGACAAATTGAAAAATAAAACAACGGGATTTCTGGCAAACCAATAAATAAAAACATTTTCATAAGGTCAAAAAAATCGTTTTAAAATTCTAGAACTCTTCTTTTGAAATAAATTATTCTGTTTAAATAAATAAACTTTTTAAATTTAAAAAGTATTTTATAAATCATTTTATAAAATATGTTATTAAAATAAAAAAAACTATTCATTAGTTTGTAAAAATCTCATTTAATTCCAAAAAAATAATTTTTAAATTCAAAAAAATTTGTAACTTTTAGAAATTAAAAACTTCGTTTTTTAATTTTACAAACCAAAATTTTTTTCAGTGTAGTTTATGGAAAATTCAAGTATCGAAGAACCGTATACTGAGCCCGCTTATAGCAGGCAAGCCAACGTTCGGGCAGGTCAGTTGGGTCCGCTATAGTTACCTTATATATTTGAAATATAAATAACGCAAATCACAAAACATATTTATTAGAATATAAAATAAAAAATCATACCACTAAAATATAATAAGATAGCAAGTGTAAACAAGTAAGTTTTTAAATTGCTAATAGCAAAAATCAACTTCTAAAAGAGAAATACACATGATTTATTCTCACAAAATTAAAATTAGAAATTAGTTTTACAAAACTCAAAAGATTAACATGTGGGTAGGTTTTCTGTATTGCTCATGATATGGTCTCTCAACAGGACACTATTCCTGGCGTCGGCGATATAAATAACAGGTCTCTAACAAAGGGGTTGTTGCAACAAATTTCAATTAACAAATTTCTAAAAATTGACATTTAGTTTTCTAGAACGATCGCGATACGTTCTTTTAACGGGACAAATAAATGAACGATTCCTGGAGACGGCAATATGAATAACTTTTCTTTTACAACGGGGTTGTTACAACAAAATTCAATTAACAAATTTGTTTCAAAAAATTGACATGTGAGTAGGTTTTCTAGTACGCCCGTGATACGTTCTCTTAACGGGATAAACGAATCGAACGGTTCCTGGGGTCGGTGATATAAATAACGGGTCTTTTCTGATTTAATAAGCTATTCTTCTCTATCAGCATTGACAGTACTGGGTCTCTTTGAACCCCCTCCTAATAAAATAGGTTTCTCAAAAGCAAAACATATTTTTGTATATGCCATTTTCTCGAAATCAGCTGTCACTAGTGTTAGTGTTTCATTATATAAAATGTTGTTACAAAAACATAGTGCTTTATTTATTTCCTATAGGCCCAAAACTTAGCGTAATCGAATCGCGGGGACATTAAATGAAATTTGTGGAGATGAATCTCCCACTTTACTTCTTAAAATAGTATTGGCATTTACATTGCTCAACAATTTGAAAGAATATTTAAAATAATGTCTTCATGTTTTAGATAAAATATCTGAAGAAATCTTGAAAGTCTTCATACGTTTGGACACGTCACGGTTCCTTAAAATTTTGTACAGAATACTATGTTTTTCGCTCGTCAATTTTATTTAAAAATACTAGTAATTTCATTAATAAAAGGTGGGGTTTCCAAAAGGCACGGGGCTTGTTAAAGCGTTTCTGGCTGACGGGGGGTAGTCACAAAATTTGATCTGAATGTCAATTTCAACTAGTCTAAGTGATTTAATTAATAAAAGATCTTAAGTCCCTTTTGTAAAAGACCCGATATTTATATTGCCGACCCCAGAAATCGTTCGATTCATTTGTTCCATTAGGAGAACGTCTCATGAGCGATCTTTAGAAAACTTACCCACATGGCCAGCTTTTGAAATTTGATAATTGAAACTTGTTGCAAAGAACCTACTAATTTTGAAAGGTTTATTGCATGCAACAAATTTGGGATTTTTTTGGGTCATATTTCACTTGGGTTGTTTGAGCTGGTACTGTGCAAGATTAATTTAGAATAGAGTGAAACGGGACCTATTATTTAAGTGTTGTCTCGTTATCATTAAATACTTCATCTCTTGATTCGTCTTAGAGCTACTGTGAAATTTCGGAAGTGCTGTTTTTCCGACTTATTGTCAGATGAGTCAAAAATATTTTTGGTTATCTCCATGGCTTGCTTATCTCCTCAACTATGTATATTTTCTTAGAACAGGCTTCAACAATTCGATAGGGTCAATTATTGGATACAAATTTAATTATGGTTCAAATTACATGCGCTTAGTTGAGACCATATCGGAGAGTAACGAGTGGCTTTCTTCTTATTTTGTTGAAAGGTTTCCGATTGCACTACTGAATTCTTGATATCAGTTCTCTCTCGTATTTTGAGTCGATCCACTCAAATATTTAAGCTTTCGGCAAAGTTTGTCACCAAGCATTTTTATCAAATTTGTAAATCCTATATTGCCAATCGAAACTATCTATAGTCAACCTTCAAAACTAGTAGTAGCGCGATTAGCAACATTGACCGAAGCTCACAAAAACCTAATTAATTACTCTTTTGATATCCTCGTAAATTTCATCATTTCGATTTTCAAACGACGTTTGACAAAAACAAAATTTTTGCAATAATTCAATATCAATCCCAATTAGAAAAAAAAATTAAGCCCTAGTGCAGTAACTATATATCGACATTTAGTCCTTATAAGAATTTTATGTGTTATTACCCGCCATGTTTTTCTTGACAACAACAACATTTTTTGACAAAAACAAAATTTTTACAATGACTTAAGTATAATTCAATGGTTCTGTTTACACGAAGTGAACATTGCAACGCAACACTACAACTGCTCACGTTTAGACGAAATACGAAAATTGTTGTTACTTGCGTATTTGTTTGTAAAATTATTTTCATTTCGTTTTAAATTTTGAAGTGATATGACCAGTCAACTTGTGTCTACTCGAAAATTATTATGACGCATGTGGTTATTTAAAAGAATTTATTTAAAAAAAATTAGTACTGTTTTAATTCAAATTTTGTAACGAAGTTTCTTTTTGTTCATTCGTCAATTGTGCACAGGAAATTTGTTTGTGCGCCAAAAATTATTAAAACGTGTTCGAATATTAGAGCCAATTGTATTTTGTTAAAATTGACGGTAAATCGTATGAAATTATTGAAATTTCAATTAAATTTATAATTAAAAATATTTCTAGGAAAAATTGCGATGGTAGAAAATCATCAGACACGATATTACCAAGCAAGACACAAATATGAGAAGGGCTATAACAGCTGAAGGAAAATTAGCGATTACATTAAGGTTTCTATAGCAACCGGTGAAAAATTTATGGAGCTAGATTATAATTCCAAATTGTCTAAGCCGTTTCTATCAAAAGCGATCATGGATGTTTGTAACGCTATATTTCGAAACTTGAAGGGTCAGTTTATAAAGGTAAATTAAACAATATCATTATATAAGTTTTTATAGTAATTTTTATTTTATTAAATGTTAAAATTTTCACTGTTTGGTAATCGGCATTTTCCTCTATAAAGTCTAGGTCTTCAAATAGATTATCGTTTGCCATCTCCAGTAAATTTTGAGGTTGTTGTACCTTTGTCTTTGGACTATCGGATTCTTTTATTATTTTATATTCAAGTATTTTAATTTGTGTTTCCTCGAGAATATCTAAAAAGGATACAAATTGTGGAACTGGTGAGGGTAAGACATTTTCGAAGGAGGTCGTTTGTGTAAGATTCCATGTTGTAGAACATTGTGAATCGGAAGTTATGATAGAACAATTTTCAGCTGGAGATGATAAAGGTAATGGTATTGATGATGAGCTAGTAAAAGTAGACGTCGTGAAAGTATCACTTCGCGGTTTTATATTTGGATGTCTATGGCTTCAGCAAAATTTGACAAAACTATTGTCGGATAAAAATAGGACAGATGAGGGTATGGACGATGGCGAAGATGTATAATTTGTTATATTTTGGCTGTCACTTGACTCGCGCTGGAAGTGCGTTGGAAAAATAGGTCATAAGTACTAGTCTTCCTGTAGCATGGTCTTCTCTTGCCTATTTTTTTTTTTTTGATGTGTAAACATCTTTACGCGCGCCTACCAAAATTTTTTGTACTAGAGTAAACTTGTAAATGAAACGAACGGAAATGACGTATACCTACTTCGTTTGAAAAAAAAGCAAGAAACTCAACAAAAACAATTTTTACTATACATGGCATGCTTTTATGTATATGTATAATAGTAGGGAAAATGAAAAAATTAATTTAATGAATGAAATAGAAACCATCGACATTTCCATCGATCAGAAAAATCAAAAAAAAAAAATTACGATACGAAATACGAATTACGATTACGAAATTGCATACTCATACGATTAAAAACACAGTCAACAACTGCTGTATATTGCTTTATCACGAGTGACGCTGACGAGTCTCTAGGCGCTGTTCATCACGTCGGCTATCAATGATCATGTCTTCTACTGAATGGCGTTATAATGACATCTCGTTTTTAACATTGAACTGCCAGAGTCTCAGTTGGCTGTGCAATGACGAACTTGTTAATATTCCTACGTTTGAATGCTGTTTTCAGTTCAATAGAGATGGTCAGTGGGCTGCCGGAGTAGCAATTCCGTCAAAAGATCCATAAAATGAGCATAGTGGACACAAATAATTTGCCGTACTTTTTCAAAACCAATATTGACGTAACAAATGGACTGGCGAATGGAACTGTGGGCTGTCTAAAGTATATCGAATGCATAGGCATCCTAACCAGGACAACGAGAACGATGAAAACGTCGACAGTAAAAAATGTCAAACGACTCTGGATGGATTTCGGTTCAAATTCACAAGTTGGCAAGAAGGTCAGGTGGCTTGAAGCTGGATGGGCGCAGAAAACGAATATCGACCGATGTTTGGTGCCCATTTCTTGAAAAAGCTCAACTATTAATCGAAACAACAATTAATGTTAAGCATAAACAACAATTAATGTAAAGCGTCGTACCTTCATGTGCCACCACAATTCATGCATCACACGGTGGTACCTACAACGAGATAGTCAGTATATACTCTTACGATCAAAGACACAGTTAACAAATTGTGTATATTGCTTTAGCACGAGTCACGAGTCTCGAAGGACTGTTCATCACGTTGGCTATCGATGATCATGTCGTCTACCATGGACGTAAAAATGGGACCACAATGGGTCTTCTTCAAAATTAGCTATCGCGCCTCACCACAAATCCGCTTTATCCGTTGTAATGGCGAATTTTGTACGAGATAATAATGACGTCTGGTTTTTAACATTGAACTGTCAGAGTCTTAGGTCATACACATCACCTCGACCTAACTGACACAGTCACGCAAGGATGCTCAATTTTCTTGCTTTTCCAGATCTGCGTTCAGTTCAAGAGAGACGGTGAGTGAGCTGCCGGAGTAACAATATATAAAACTTCAAATAGAATACTCATACCATACAGTCACCTCGCATAAAGAAATCATCGTTGGACAACTGCGGTATGAGCGTAACAACACAACTCATTGATGATATATATACGGCTGAACTTCAGCTTCTCAATGGGAATAAGATGCTTTCTGTAGTTGTATTAACCTCGCCGAATAAATCTTTCGAAGACATAATGAAGTTCATACATTTCGTCCTTGCCCCATATCCTAAAGAATTTCAAAAATACTCCAAGGAGACTATCATCTTTTGCCGGTGATTATGAGCGGGGATTTCAATATTAATGTTGCTGTTCCTCAAGCTGAATCACTTATAAACTTCCTGCGAGACGAATTTGATTTGCACATGAACTCAGATCGAAATATATTTACTACTAGATATGGGACGACCATATTGTGCAGTTTTTCAATGAAAATTTTTAAAGTTAGAGTCGACAGTATATAATATATCTTATTTTAGCTACCAAAATCCAATTGCGTCGATTATACCGAAAGAGTAATAGACCAATTTAACGATAATAAACAAATGAAAAACTCTGATTAGTAAAATTGCATTCCTTCTTCCTTCAAAGTAAACTGTACCCACGTACTATACACACGCCATGTTTACACATCTCCTTGAGAGTACTAATGGACTCACTCATTTTTTTTTATTAGCAGCTGCAGAATTTCCAACTTCACTTAGTCAAAATTCACTTCCAATTGAATCCAAAGAGCTCGCAGCAGAAGTAAAAAACTTGTCTTCTCTTATTAGTTTATGTTTTGTTGGCCTTTCAACATACGTTTTGTAGCACTCTAGAACACTCAGAGCTTTTCGTTGCAGTATTTCCGCTTTGTTTTCACTTATTTTCTGAAAATAAAATAAAAATCAATAAATTAAACCGTAACATATTTACAATCAAAATTGAAAAATATAATTATGTATTTTGTTTCAGTTACCAAGGACCCAAGACGAATGGACTAAAATCGCGAAAGATTTCGTTTTTAAGTGGCAATTTCACAATTGTTTAGGAGTTCTGGATGGGGAAACACATATCGTTTCGTCCATTAAAAAAATAGCTCCACTTTATTATAATTATAAAGGCTCCCACAGCATTGTGCTACTTGGCCTGGCAAACGCTTTAGCAAAATTTATTTTTGTTGATGTTGGCTGTAATGGAAGAATCAGCGATGGCGGTGTTTTGCAGCGCTCAAACTTCCAATGCATTCATAAAGAGCATGAAAAACACTTACCACCCAAGAAATATATAGGAAACGGGAGGTTATTGCCTCATATATATTCGTTGCGGATAACGCCTTCTTTTTAATGGAAACTTTAATGACACCATATTCTTCTACAAAAACGGATGAATATCAAAAAACGTTTAACCGCCAATTAAGTCGTGCCCGACAAAATATTGAACGCGTGTTTGGAATTTTAAGATGTAGGTTCCAAATATATGACACTACGATAAACCTACAACCAGAAGAAAGTAAAAGAAATTGTTTTTTGTTGTTGTGTACCGCTCAATCTTTTAATCACAATGGGCCCGTGGTACGTGGAAGAAACTATTTTATTTTATTTTTTTTAATTATTACAAATAAATACAATTCATCTAGTAATTTTTCTTTCTTAATTTAGTCACTTGTGAATGAGAAGACACCCATTGGCCGGCTCCATTTATAGGTTATTTACTGAAGTAGCCTTTGCTTTGGTGTCCTTAATCCATTAAATCAATTGGTTTCGTTAAAAAGAAAAAAGAAGAACTTAATATCAAATATCGAAAAATGTATTGGCTGCTCGGGAAAAACTCGAAATTGTGAACCGAAAATAAATTACTATTATATCAACAGGTGCTAAAGCCTGTATGGACTTACGGAATACAGCTCTGAGGCTGTACAAAGAAAACCAACACTAAAATAATACAAACTTTTCAAAACAAAGTGCTACGTGGTATAGTTAACGCTCCGTGGTACATTATAAATGATGACCTTCATAAGGATCTAAATATCCCGACGTAAGTATTTATCAACACGTAAATGAAGAGCTTTGTGGTATGTTGGGCATCTCCCATGCAGTAAGATGATTGCAGGGAAGAAAACTATACCTTTCATCAGACCGTATCGAGCTCAACAAATTCAACAACTGGTGATGCTGTCAGGAAGGAATTGACAGATTATTTTAATCGAGAAGGGTTGATGTAAAAATAAGATATTTAAATTTATAATAAACGTTCATGAACATACTTTTTGTGTTTCATTTTCGTTTGTGTTTTCTTCTTGTTTAGCTTCCTCTACTCCAGGCTGAAAAAGGAAACAAGAATAAGTATAGTATATGCATATTTTATTTGAGAAAATAAATAACTTTAAATAAAACTTACATACTTTGTTCTACTCGATTGTGGATGTGCTATCTTCTGCATCATTACAGTGCTCCAAAAAAATGATTTACTGTCAGTTTATCGTGAACAATTTATCGTGAGCAATTTATCGTAGAACAATTTATCGTGAAAACAATTTATCGTGGAATCAAATTATAGGGAACAATTTATCGCATAACAGTTTGTAACAGCTTTAGTATCGCAGTCAAATTTTTTTTGACAGTCTGAGCGACGGTGGCGCCGCTTTGAACAAGAGCGGAATTGTTTATAACTAAAAATGTGTCTTTGCTTAGCATTTTGGACCTAGCGCCATCTATTGGAATAAAAACGAACTAAAATTTTGAAAAAATACGTTAAGACGTGCTTAAAAAAATGTAATAAAAAATATTGAATCTCATTTAAAAATAAATGAAATTTAATATTTTTTTATGAATATATTCAATTGAGAGTGGTAGTCGCACTGCGTGCCGCACATAGGAGCAGATTATATAGAATCTATTAATGACAGCTACGCTCCTCCCCGTAGCCCTGCGGGGCTCTTTAGATTTTAATTTCGGGGAGCGTAGGAGTCGGGATCTTCAAACATGTCGCACTGCGTGCCGCACGTAGGAGCGGATTATATAGAATCTATTAATGACACCTACGCTCCTTCCAGTAGCCCTGCGGGGCTCTTTAGATTTTAATTTCGGGGGGCGTAGGAGCCGGGATCTTTAATCGGTTAAGAAACTACCGAGTTCCGTCCCACATGGCCATATTCCAGAACTTCATCCAAAAATCATTCAATAATCCCATTTCCATCCAGCATACCCAATCCCATCATAATCGGTTAAGAAACTACCGAGTTCCGTTCCACATGACAATATTCCAGAACTTCTTCAAAAAATCAATCAATAATCCCATTTCCATCCAACATACCCAATCCCATCATAATCGGTTAAGAAACTACCGAGTTCCGTCCCACATGACAATATTCCAGAACTTCTTCCAAAAATCATTCAATAATCCCACTAATTTTTTGATACCACGCATAAAACCTTTCTACGATAAATTGTCCACGAAAAACTGTTCTACGATAAATTGTCCCACGATCAATTGTGTCCACGGTAAATTGTGTCCACGATAAACTGTAAATGTTCACGTTAAATTGAAACACGTTTAATTGTTTACGATAAAGAGACCGTCACCCAAAAAATAGCTCATTATTTTACGGGGCTCCCCTTTTTTTGTATTTACAATTTTGCCTTTTTTTCTGCACATTTGGCTTTGTAACGTGCGTATTTTATTTTTTATCCCTTGGACTGTTACATTTTGTAGCTTTATGTAATTCTTCTACGATTGAATTAAAGCTTTCACTTCGTTTCCCTTTATTCATAAAATATTTATTTAGCGGATTCCATAAGCATGGATTATTCCGCAGTTCACATTTTTTTTCCGTTTCAGACATCATATTTTTTTTTAAATATTTTATTACGTTTAAATCAAAGAATTTTATTTTTCAAATTTTAAAATCAAATTATGTATCAATAAAACAAATTTATTTTCGGTTTTGACTGGTACAAATACAAATTTGAAATAAAAGTAGTTAAAAATAAAAAAAATCGAACCCCAATAAATTTTGTTATTGTTTTGTCTTTCTTTTTGTGAATTGCAACTCGTAGCTCACCTAAAATTTATGTTGAAAAAATGCAACAAGAATAATATTTCCTCTCCAATTAATTTATAAGCAAAACGAGGGAATGTTGTTTTGCAGTTGCAACTCGTGTAAACAACATCAATATCAATCCCAATTTGAGCAAATTTATATCTGTGTTCAGTAATTACTAGATATATGGACATCTAGTCCTCCGGTAAATACTTTATGTGTTACTAGCGGCCATGTTTATTTTGACAACAACAATAATATTTGACAAAATCAAAATTTTTACTATGATTTAAATATAATTCAATATCAATCCCAATTTAAACAAATTTAAATCGAAGTTCAGTAATTATATATTGACATTTAATCCTCATCAGTAATTTATGTGTTATTAACCGCCACACTGAGAAAAATGTTGAGTAGTAAAATTATAGGCGAAAATTATTTATTCAATATTGTTTCTGGTTCAAAAAATCAATCACGTTTGTTGATGAATTTATCATGAAACGGTGTTAAGCAAAAAAATAGTGTTAAATTAAATTTAAAATTGTTGAACTCCTAACTATACAAATTGTAGAGTTAACAATGGAGCATCGATGAATTCACTATGCTTATTCTGTGATTTTTGACTGATAATAATTTTTGGTTTATTTATGAAAAATTCGCTATCTTAATGAGTGATTAATTTGTATGTAAACACTAAATATCCACCTTTTACGTTGTAGGTTGTAGCTTCATAGCTGCAGTAATTATGCGATTACCAAATATTTTATAAGAAATGTTAATAAAAATTTGAGTTGAGATGATAGTGAAAAACCAAACTTTCGGTGCTCACGCAGGCGGAGAAAATAAATTCGGAATATTAATGATTACAGGCTGTAATTTACAGCAAGCACAAAATGATGACGCATTAATATAGAAAGAGAAACATAAACTCCTATAATATCCCACCAGGGTTACCTGATTGACAGATTTATCTGTTTTTCACAGATTTTCAACCGGCAAAACAGTAAAACAGATTTTATGTCATATATACAGATTTCTTGCGAAATGTTTATTCTTACAGATTTGATTCCAAATTATGTTTAAAGGGAAAACGTTTGGATTATGTTTTAAAAATATTGTTACTAGGATAAATATTGACATTTATGGGATCTATTTTTCTAATTCGAATGCAATGCACTATGGGTACAAATACGATTTTCTTTTTCGTTTTACTTTTCTGCTACATTTTGTTTAGTTTTGATGAAATTTTCGTAAAACGGGAATTCACCAAAGTAAAGTGTATATAGTTTTATTAAATTGCTTTATCAAAGAGTATATAATTTTGTAGTTTAATTTAATACGAATTTTTGGTAAATTTTACATTTAAATAAATATAAATTAATAAAATTTGTCGAAAGATAGAAAAAGAAAATCGGTAAGTTTACATTTAAATGAATATAATATATATTTTATAATTATAAGTTGAGGTTATGTCATCTGATTTACAGAAATACCGAACTATCAAACTGTATTGTAGCATTTTAGGTGTAAATTGTTACTTCTTAATAATATTAAAGTGGTTGTGTTCATTTAATATATTATTAAATAGGCCGAAAGAAATAAAATTTATGGAGAAATATTTCAAAACAGTTGGTGAGTTTTCATTCATTTGCATACAGTTTTAGTTACGGTTATAAAAAATATGTTTTAAATATTTACAGGAACCAGTGAAATATCAACACAAAATAATAATGAAGAGGTCGAAGCGATCATGGATAAAACTCCTTCATTAAATCAAGAACATTCGGTACGAAACTAATAATTCTTTTGTTGGAATTGTACAATGACCAAGCCTTTTATTTTATTTTAGTCCACTAAGAAAAAGAGGAAGTGCTTGTCGTACATAAAAAGCTGGGAAGGCGAGGACGATCTAAAATCATGGCTGCGTCAATCAAGTAATTCTACGGCTTTTTGTCAAATTTGCAGTATTGAATTAAAAACTACTGGAGGAATAATAGATTTGAAAAGACATGCAAAATCGGTCAAACATATCGCCAAATCGAAAGCCATACAAATACACGAGCGCAGTAAAAGTTTATTTACGGGAATTCGTAATCAAAACAAAGAAGTAGCGAAGGCGGAAATGCAGCTAAGCGCATTTTGCGCTGAACATAATATATCTTTTTTGACGATGGATCATCTCATACCCCTGTTAAAAGACGCATTTCCAGATTCCGAAATTATTAAAAAAATTACGTGCGCCAGAACAAAAACCACTGCCATAATTAGAAAGGTGATTGGAGATTCCCAACTTGATGACCTTTGTGCAATAATGAAAGAAAGTTTTTTTTCATTGTGTATCGATGAATCTACAGATATATCATCAACTAAATTATTAAGTCTAGTAGTTAGGACGCAGATAAACGGGAAAATCCTAGATTTTTTTTTGGCTTACTTAAAATAGAGGTATGTGACGCTGATTCAATTTATAAAAAAATTATAAATTTTTTTTGTGAAAAAAATATTGATTTTAAGAAGGTTGGTTTTGCGGCTGATGGAGCTAATGTAATGACTGGCTCCAAACATTCTGTGGCTACTTTACTGAAAAAAGACTGCCCTCATTTAGTAATATTCAAATGTTGTTGCCATTCTTTTGCTTTATGTGCGAATCATGCTTGTGGTTTTTTACCTAAATACGTAGAATCATGTACTAGAGATATTTACAATTTCATACAAAATAGCCCAAAACGTATTGAACTGTTCACCGAATTGCAAATATTATTAGAATACGAACCCAGAAAAATGCTCCATCCGTCACAAACGCGTTGGTTATCACTCGAAGCAGCAGTCAGCCAAATTTTAAGCAGAGGACTTAGAAAAATTTGATTCCGTTCATCGAATCAATGAATGCTTCCTAAAACCGCAATTTGAGCTTTACCTTAAATTTTTAAAATATGTATTAAATGATATTAATAATTTAAATAAATTATTTCAAAGCGAATCACCCCAACTCCATAAACTCTTTATTGAAGTAAAACGGCTTTATCTAAAAATATTTCAGAATTTCGTGAAAGAGGAATTCATAACAGACGAAAATTTCAAGAATATTAATTTACTTGATGATGAATTGTTACAAAGAATTATAGTAGATTTAAAAAATTTTTATTTAGGCGCTGATGTGACTGCTGCTCTCGTTAGCACTCATAAGCTGACGCTTGAAGATGAAACAGAGTTTAGGTTGCATTGTTTGACATTTTTTATAGAACTCTGCAGACACTTATTAAATAAATTCGATTTTAATAATGAACTATTACAATCGTTTAATGATTTATCACCTAGTAATATTATTGACAAAAAAAAATATCGTGCATTAATCTTGTTACTTGTTTTCCTAATATAATATCTCAAGATGAATATCAGGAAATTGATAATGAATGAAGCGAAGTTAGACTTCTGAATTTTAATGTACTTAACTTAAATCCAATAATGCATATTGATATTTTCTGGAAAAGTATGTTTAAGTTGGAACGGGGTGATGGCAGGGAATCGTTCCCTAAGTTAAGAAAATTCATAATGGCAATTTTAACAATACCGGTAGCAACAGCAAATGTTGAGAGAATTTTTCTCAAATTAACTTGAATAAAAGTAAAATCCGCAATAGAATGCAATCATCTACGATGGCCGGAATTTTGTTAACAAAAGATTTCATGAAAAAAAATCAGCTGGACTGTACTACTTTTAAGCCAACTAATTACATGTACCAAAAATTTAATTCTGAAATGTACGATTTACGAAAGTAAATAATAAAAGTTAGTTTTATTTTTAATTTTCATTAAGGTTTATTTATTTTTTAACTTTATTTTATATAATTTAAATTTTATTTATTTACTGAAATTTGTTGTGATTCTAAAATATAAATGTGATTTGCTTAGTTATTATTTTTTTTTTAATTTAATAGTTTTATTGTATTACTGAAATATGTGATAATTTGGTGATTTAGTATTACATGAATACACAAGTAAACCAAACATAAAATTAGCTTTGTTAAATTATTTTCACGATTGAATTCTTATAAAGGGTGATTTTTTAAGAGCTTGAGAACTTTTTTTTAAAAAAAAACGCATAAAATTTGCAAAATCTCATCGGTTCTTTATTTGAAACGTTAGATTGGTCCATGACATTTACTTTTTGAAGATAATTTCATTTAAATGTTGACCGCGGCTGCGTCTTAGGTGGTCCATTCGGAAAATCCAATTTTGGGCAACTTTTTCGAGCATTTCGGCCGGAATAGCCCGAATTTCTTCGGAAATGTTGTCTTCCAAAACTGGAATAGTTGCTGGCTTATTTCTGTAGACTTTAGACTTGACGTAGCCCCACAAAAAATAGTCTAAAGGCGTCAAATCGCATGATCTTGGTGGCCAACTTACCGGGCCATTTCTTGAGATGAATTGTTCTCCGAAGTTTTCCCTCAAAATGGCCATAGAATCGCGAGCTGTGTGGCATGTAGCGCCATCTTGTTGAAACCACATGTCAACTAAGTTCAGTTCTTCCATTTTTGGCAACAAAAAGTTTGTTAGCATCGAACGATAGCGATCGCCATTCACCGTAACGTTGCGTCCAACAGCATCTTTGAAAAAATACGGTCCAATGATTCCACCAGCGTACAAACCACACCAAACAGTGCATTTTTCGGGATGCATGGGCAGTTCTTGAACGGCTTCTGGTTGCTCTTCACTCCAAATGCGGCAATTTTGCTTATTTACGTAGCCATTCAACCAGAAATGAGCCTCATCGCTGAACAAAATTTGTCGATAAAAAAGCGGATTTTCTGCCAACTTTATTTGCAAGCGTTGCTTAATTATTTGCAAGCGTTGCTCGTTAGTAAGTCTATTCATTATGAAATGTCAAAGCATACTGAGCATCTTTCTCTTTGACACCTTGTCTGAAATCCCGCGTGATCTGTCAAATACTAATGCATGAAAATCCTAACCACAAAAAAATCACCCGTTATCTTAAGGTTACTACTGTCACTAGACACATTTTAACCAAAATAAAAACAAAACAGATTTTTTTGCTCAAAAACAGACTTTTTTGGGAAAAGGAACAGATTTTTAAAATAATATTCTGGCAACACTGTATCCCACCCACCCCAAGTGACCATTTTGTACCATTTTTGTTCTACAAATTGTTGAATTAACAACAGCTCATCAATGAGTTTACTATACAAACTAATAAACTAACATTGTAATTCTAATGATTTAACAACAAAAACTGTTGAATTAACTACGATTTATTTTACAATGCATTACTATTTTTAAACATAATTTAATAAGAATCGTTAATAGCGCATTTTCATATTTGAAAGTTTTTGAATTAAAATGGTTTGTTAACAAATTTACAATTTTTTTTTCTCAGTGCATGTTTATGTTGACAACAACAACAATATTTGACAAAAACAAAATTTGATCAAACTTGATCAAATTTTTTTGAACAATTTCATCAAATTTAAATCCGAGTTCAGTAATAAAGACATCTAGTCCACATAAGTGGACAGCCATATTTATTTTGACAACAACAACAATGTTTGACAGACACAAAATTTTTACAATGATTTAAATATAATTCAATATCAATCCCAATTTGAACAAATTTCTTAATATAGCACAGTTCTTATGATTGGCCGATTGTTACAGACATTTGACCTACAAACCTTCTTAGAAGATCACGTAGCATGTAACAATTGTCCAAAGGTTAATGAAATCTCAATGTGCTTCAGCTTACGCTACAATAATAAACATTGATTAAGTAATTAAGAGGCGTGAAGACATTTACAAGACATGAAGAACTCCTTCACACACTTTTCTTCAAAATTCACCATACTACGATTTTTTTATTTCTTCTTACTTAAATATTATCACACGGTGTGTGTGAAACAATACGAACGGTGATAAATTGTAAATACACGAAAAAAAAATATTTAACTTCCACTTATTTCATAATAAAATTAATGTCATTAAATAAATTTTTACATAAAAAATGTCAAATTATCCGATTAATCATATCGATAGGTATGCACACACACACACGCATACTTTTATATTAAAGTTGTTCGTACAACGTCACAAGTCGAAAAAAGCACAACAACAGTTGGTGCGCGATCGAATCTGAGACACACAGAGAGCAAAAGTCCATGTATATTTATATATTATATATCGAGGAACACGCTTACTACCACGTCTAAAAATTAATCGTTTTTACTTCAAAATTTTATTTTATTTCAATTAATCGCCTCTTAAACCATGTCAACATAACAAAAGTGTAAATTATTCAACTTCTGTTTAATTTTTCTTAAATAAATCTCTCTGCGTTACGTTTTTTTTTTTCAACGATATTATAAGAAGACAAAAACAAAAACCCAACAATCTCAAAATGAATGTGTTTCTCGATCGATTTTGATCGAGATTGTTGATATATGGAAAAATCTTTTGATTTATATTTGGTCGATCGATAAGATAAGATCTGTGCGCGGATACCTATACTTACTTTAAATAATTTGATTAATCGATCATTAAGAGATTACGATTTTTTACTTTTTGGTACTTTGCGCGTACATATCCATATTTTATGAGTTGTTCTAGTTTCATGGAAATTTAATTTATTTGTTGCATAAGTAATCACACGGCACAGTGGTCTGTGTTAAATTATTAATTGATTTCGTAGTTAATCGAACATGAATTTTGTATGTAAAAAGCATTGTGGGAAAATTTTGATTTACATTTCGGTTTGGTTTATGTTGTCGTTCGATTCTTCGAGGAATTTATATAAAGGGAAGTTTAACAATTATAGCTTCTTCACCTTTATGAAGGAGATATATGAACAAAGCTGTATCAATTAAAAATTTTGTGTTTCTAAGTCTTTTATTGTTAATTTGGTGGGCTTTTGGTAAAACAATGTCTTGAATAATCAAAAATCATTATTCCTGCTTAAATTTCAGAAAATGAGCAAGATTGTTTGAAATTCAATCTGTAAATTTGTTTGAATCAAATCCACATCATTTCAAAAATGAAAAAGCTCCGATCGAAGCTGCCACTCGCTGTACAGTTTTCTACCAAATTTAGCAAGGATCCATATGGTTATCAGTACTAAGTGTACATATCAATGGAAAAGTATATGGGGCCAGGTCATATAAAAACTTCAAAATTGGAAACATTATATCGTAATCTCGAAAGGATCAATTGCAATTCTCTGCCCAAATGATCTGTGAAATTTCTTCGAGTCAATTTTAGAAAGCTGGAAATCTTGCTCAACATATGATGTGGAAAGTGAAAATCATTATGTAAATAATGAAATAAATTTATGTTATGAAATTTAAAATGAACATTTTGAGTGTTGAACCTCTGGTGCCTAGCTAGGATTTATTAGACCAATCAGCCAATAATGCGAAGATAAATTCATTACTTTACCACTATAATGAGGCAGCTAGATTGGTACTAAACTGTAAACCATGACTGCGTGCCAATAGTAGAAAAAATCATTTACTATGGTAATCGGTTTTCCTACAAATTTTTGGATTAATTTGTCAATTTTTAGTTTTTAAATTTTCTAGAAAAATTTACTTAAAACTGACTTTTTATTTATCAGATACATAATTGGGGAATTATTGGTGAAATAGAGGGCATCTCAATACTATTGGTCAAAATGGCATAAGACATTGAACGAGAAAATTTAAAATTTTAGAATTATATTTCCGACATTTGTTACAAACGTCTATAATAGATTGTAATCTAGTTAAGAACAAAACTCCATTCCCAGCATAAAAACATTTTCAACAATTTTCCTTCACCATTTCTTTTGTAGTTATCTACTACCATAATTTTTATTCTATTGTTGTTCCGAGCAAAAATTCCATTCCAAATCAAACTGAAAGTGTAAAAATATTTTCCTCTTAAGCCGATGTGAAAATGATATTGGGCGAGATTCTGTTCATCACAGAAATATCGACATACGAAACAAATAAAATTTAAGAAACGTTACAACACAATAACAACAAATCGTAAACAATAGGAACATATCAATAGAAATAAAACACCAAGAGAAGGAATAATAACCACATAGAAGGCGAACAACGGGGAAAAATTGCACACCAACCAGCGCGCCAACCACAAGAAATCGAATCACACCGCACAGCAGGACAATATATTGATATTGTTAAAATTGGAATTATTGTTAGTTGGAAAATACGATGGAAATTTTTTTTTGTATTGTCCATATAAATTGGAAAATATTTTTCATGTACAATTAATTTATGATTTTGAAATAAAAACTGCACAAAATCCATAAATTCGCAAAGTCGAAAATGAATTGATCTATCGAATTTTATGATCAATTTTCGTGATTTTAGGTTTTATTTGGATTTTATTTTATGTGTATTATAAAGTATATAAAATAAAATAATAAATAAATACGAGTACATAAATATATTTATAACTAACTACATCAAGATATAGATAGAGTTACAAGAGGTATTACAATTTTGTGACTTATAATTTTTATTTCTGTTTTATTGGAATGTAATTTTTTAGTTTTTGCTGTGTTATACTCTATAGGAAATTCCATTAATCTCATATGTTGAGTTTATGTTTTTTGTACAATGGTTTGTGTTTGAGAGATTGCAACTTAGCATGGGTTATTTTTTAAAATTTTTTTACTATGGCATATAGAGATTTTACTCAACTGGATATACAAACTATATACAAAGTGATTGTTTGTGGTGGGAACTAGTGTATTTATCATTGAGACAAAGAGTTTCTTAAAATCCTTGCATCGCTAAGATTAGATCCATCGAAATTTCTTTTTATACGTGTTCATTTGATTGTATTCTATATTCATTTTAGTATATTTTAAATCGTGATCATAAACAGATCAAAATTAATGGTACTACTGGCATAAAATATTTTACTTGAAGATAAGAAAATATAACTAAAATTTATTAATATTCTATTTATCAATTGTAATTTCAAATATATTTTGTTACTTCAAAACTCTAATTTTGTTCACACTACTAATAAATCTTAAAAGATGATGTAAAAGAATCAACTTCGTCCAAAACCATATGTGGACAAAAAAATAAGGGTTGGTAATTTGTAGTTTGTACGAAAATTTTATTTAAAATAACGACATTGTCTAATTCATTTTTAAGAACAAGACTGTGCAAACAAAAATCTAGACAGAAATATGATTTTTATTATATCTCATCCAGGGGAGGATGAAACCGATGTTCATAATAATGTAATTTCAAATACCGTAGACAATGAAAATCTTATCAATTACCCTTCTAGTTCTTACTGTGGCAACTCTAATAGTTTGGAGTCCTCAGGTGCAAAAAGCAAGTGAAAATAGTCACAACAGTCATCACAAATGATAGTGCGACTCCGAAGAAGATGCTTATATGACAGCGGCAAGGATAAAGGATATATTTTGTCCGAATTTGAAGGTAATCAGTATTTAAATTAAATATATTAATCATAATTCATCATCCTGATGTTTGGTATATTATTTTATACTAGATTCATCAGATGATTCAGGAATGTTAATATACATAGTCCAATAACTCCGAAACGAAATATACCTACTGCATATGTCTTTGAAATAACATCTAGTTCTGTTCGAACAAGAAAATGCAATCGAAATCCGAAAAAATGGACGAGAAATCTTTTAAAATCAAAACGAAAATGAGGTGAATTCTGTAATACAGGACTGTGAAGAAGACTGTGGCACAGAAGCAATTAAAACCTAGTTGTGGGAAAAATTGCATATTGACATGTGTTAGCAAAGTGCAAGTTTTATAGTTTGGGGGACAAAATCAGACAATGGGAGTTAATTTTGAGGTTTGTTAAAGAAACACCAAAAAAAAGTTGCAGGAGTTTAGCTACCACTAATTGGAAAGCAATGTTCTTAAATACGCTCTCAATTACCCAACAATGGGTATAAAACTTTTATCTAAGTATAAATAATATATCATGTTAAAATGACTGATAATTATTATTGTAAATTATGATGTAATTCTATAAGTTAAAGTTTGATTGATTTAAGGTAATGGAGGTTTTTAATTTATATGAAATTTAAATTATTATAAAGTTTAGAACCAGAATATGCTACATGGTACCATGTTCAGGGTCTACCTTATTCTTTTTAATTTTTTTTTTATTTGCTATATCAAACCTTATGAAGTTTAAAGTTGCGTAAGAGCCGGTAAACAAAATGATTTCATTTACCGATATAAAAATTACAGTATAAAACCTCGATTTAACTAATTGGGGAGTCCGTTAAATCCGAATGTTTTTAATTTTAATCGATTCGATCAAATTTAATCTGGGACGGAACTCAGGCATTTCTTAGTTGATTATGTTAGATCGAAATGGGATTCTTAAATGATATTTGGAAAAAGTTCTTGATTATGGCCACCAGGGCAGGATCTCGTTCAATTCTAAACCGATTATGATGGGATTTGGTATGCTGGATGGAAATGGGATTCTTAAATGATTTTTGGAAGAAGTTCTGGAATATGGTCACCAGAGAAGGAACTCGATCAATTCTTAACTGATTATGATGGGATTTGGTATGTTGGATGGAAGTGGGATTCTTAAACGATTTTTGGAACAAGTTCTGGAATATGGCCTCCAGGGAAGGAACTCGTTCAATTCTTAACCGATTATGATAGGATTTGGTATGTTGGATAGAAATGGGATACTTAAACGATTTTTGGAAGAAGTTCTGGAATATGGCCACCAGGGAAAGAACTCGTTCAATTCTTAACCGATTATGATGGGATTTGGTATGCTGGATGAAAATGGGATTCTTAAATGATTTTTGGAAGAAGAAGTTCTGGAATATGGCCACCAGGGAAGGAACTCGTTCAATTCTTAACCGATTATGATGGGATTTGGTATGCTGGATGTAAATGGGATTTTTAAATGATATTTGGAAACAGTTTTGGAATATGGCCACCAGGGAAGGAACTCATTCAATTCTTAACCGATTATGATAGGATTTGGTATGTTGGATGGAAATGGGATTTTTAAACGATTTTTGGAAAAAGTTCAAGAATATGGCCACCACGGAAGGAACTCGTTCAATTCTTAACCGATTATGATGGGATTTGGTATGCTGGATGTAGAGATCGAAATGTTCGTTCTTTTGTTGTTGTTTTCCTCATTTTTCGTTTACACCGTACACCGTTACATCGTTTTGTTCCCAAGTAAAAGAACGGTTTTTTTGTTTTGCAGTCTTATGCTCAAGCACAAGCACGATATTTTTTCGTTTTTCAGTTTTGTTCTGCTGATGATATCAACTTTAAAAATGCATTTCAATAATACTTTTTCTTTGCATTGAAAAATAAAAATAATTTTGTCCCTTTTTGTTTCGCTTATCCTAAATAGCTACTAAAATACTTTTACTTTGATGGATTTGTTATTTGATTTCTATTAATGGATGAGTTTATATACAATTAGAATTAGGAAATAATATAACTAAAAATCTTATATCTTTTGATTAAAGGGTGATGATTTTTGTAATAGTTTTTTTCTAAATGTTACCAAGTTAAAAGCAAAGATAACAAATACCAATTATTAAACGATATTTCACTATAACGCCAGGTACATTTAAATGTTTTTGCTTAATCTAAATTGGTGTCTTTTTAATTTAATTTTGAAATTATATCTGTGACGAATGAAAATTTTGAATTGTTTTACTTGTAGTACGGTTTAAATGCGGCAACAAAATTGATGAAATAGGTTAAAATTTGTTTATTAAAACCTCAATTTATTTATTAAGTTTTGCATATTGTCCATTTACGATTAAGTGAGAATGTTATTTTGAAGTAAATGGTTAAGAACAAATGTAATAAAAATTTATAAACAGTAACAAGATTTGACGAATAAATTTTAAATGTTGGAAACGAGGCACAGATTTATGAAGAATTATCCATTAATATAGATTATTAGTTTAAAATGAAATACAGATACTGTTTTGAAAGAGGGAATTTTGTTTTATCGTTAATGATTCGTTTAAAAACAGTAAACATGAAAATTCGTCTTCCATGTTAGTGTGTAGGTTAACCTAGATCTTGCAACATGATGATGTAATGATGAACGCATTTGATGTAAGTGATGCAAATGTGAGTGAACAAAACTGGGGTATTCATTCTTAACAGGCAACAAGTCAAATTTACTTAATAATTGTACCATCGTATTATGGGTCAAAATATTTATAATCGGTATTTGTTATTTTTATTATAATTGCGATAAAAACTCTTTGATCTGTGTCTGCAAGGTTGACGAAGCAATTATTATTAATAAAAATAAATGAAATAAAATGTAGTTTGTTAATTTAAAATTTCAATTTTAATTTATTCAAAATCGAATTTATCGCTAATTTGTTCTTCATCTTCATTTTCATTTTTATTAAGCTTGTGATCCTGGATATAGAAGGTTGTCTGGATATAGAATACCCGCATGTTTCATATTTCATGAAAAAAAACTCATCCATTAATAGAAATCAAATAACAAATCCATCGAAGTAAAAGTATTTTAGTAGCTATTTAGGCTAAGCGAAACAAAAAGGGACAAAATTATTTTTATTTTTCAATGCAAAGAAAAAGTATTATTGAAATGCATTTTTCAAGTCGATATCATCAGAAAACGAAACGAAAAACTGAAAAATAACGTTCTTCTGCTTGAGCACAAAACTGCAAAACGAAAAATAACGTTCTTGTACTTGGGCACAAAATAATTTGTTTTACTGTGTTCGTTCCGTAAAGAGAGAATATTAATATTTTTTTGTTATCTGTCGTACGAGCGAGATGGTAAAAAATAAAAAAAAAATTTTGTTTATTTTTTGATGAACGCAAAATAGGTTTTGAAAATAAAAACATTTGGTATGTAAACGAAAAATGAGTAAAAGAGCAACAAAAGAACGAATATTTCGATCTCTGGTATAAACAGCTCTAAATAAGCAAAAAGAAGGACAAAGAATTATAAAATTAGATGCCAGGGGTTCTCACATTCGAATTCCCATAGTGGAAATTCTTCAGCAAAAGAAAGAATTGTGTGCCAACACATTGAAACATTATCTGGCCTTCCTTTACACTACAGTCGAGCGAATACATCGAGTGATTTTTTAGATGGAAATTTGAATGTAGCAAAATTTTATAGATTTGTTTGGATTGAAAAAAATAATATTGTGCCTCATCCCCATCGGTAACTATAAAGAAAGAACTATAAAGACAATATCGGGATATTTTCAATCATAAATTTAATATATAGGGTTTCTCTCTCTCTCTCTAGCTTTTACATCTCCTGAAGGGATTTTGCCGCCCGCACTATGGTTCTCCATCCGGCTCGGTCCATCGCTCTTGTCCTCCAATTTCGACATCCTAACACGAGTGGCTCTTGTTCGACGTCGTCACGCCAGCGCAGTCGGGGTCTTCCTCTACGATGCACTCCGGCTGGGTGTTGATGGTACACTTTGCAAATCATTCGTTGTTGTGGAGACCTTGCAACGTGGCTGTGCCATCTAACTCGATTAGATTTGATGAAGCCGATAATATCGCTACCTCCGAGAAGTTGCTTTATTTCGTGGTTCTTGCGAATCCGATATTCGTTGTTCGCAACTTTAATTGGACCAAAAATTGAACGGATGACCTTCCTTTCGAAGGTAGATAATAATCTACAGTTGTTACAGTTCATGATGGTCCAGCTTTCGCTTCCGAAAGTCAGCACAGGTCTTATGAGTGATTTATAAAGTACGAGATTGCAATATAGCTTGCAATATTTGGATTTTTCAAAAAACATTTATGTGATATTTGTGCATGATACCAAAATATGGATGATTACATCAAGCAAGAGAATAAGTCATCTGAGAATAAACCAAAAACAATGACAACTTAAGGGCGCTGCAAAATATTTTGCTAAACGTTATCTGTTTAGTTTTTCAAAAATCCTACAAACACCTTGTAGTGAAGTTAAGGTTTTTTTTATTGCAAAAAAAATTATCGGTTGATCGTATAGTATCGTATAGTATCTTCGGCTGGCATTTCACAAGATATCACACTATATCAATGCACTGAATTCCTTCGTCGCTATCAAATGCTGGATGATCTTCAATCCACACAACCATGTGAATATGTGTACTTCCACGGTTCTGGAATTCAATTCACCACCAGTAATCTTTAACACGACCACCAAAGACATCATTATTGCTCTTGGCGAACTTCATAAGAGCGGTGACTTGGCCCATGAAGTGTATGCTTATAATCATCGGTTATTGCTCAATCATTCGTTGTACTGATAGTGAATCCAGATCTGTTGGGTCTTCATCGGGTCTTCCGTTAGCTATCAACAACGCTTTTTTCATATCAAACTACCATAGAGAGCTGGTGCTACATCATATTCCATGGAGAAAGACTGGTTATACATGATGAAGCCTCTCTTGATGGCATCAAAGTTTCGTAGCAGTAGGTAACCGCTTGGATCAATTGGTTCCACAGACGGATTTTCATTCGGATCGATGCTGATATTTTTCTATCACCCTCAATCATATTATGATTCAGTGTGTTTATTTTCCAAGGTCTTGGTGGAAGTATGGACACTCGCAAGACTTCTTGCATTCCTTGATGCCATGATGCTTTCAATATTCGGCCAGTTTCACTAATTTTCATGTATTGAGTTATTTCTTGCTGTTCTGCCTGCTCTTCTGATTCTGAGAACCACACTGGCTCAGCTTGTTTAACAATGACTTGTTCATTTATCACAGCATTTTAGTCCATTATGACATCTTTGTATAGCGGATTATTTTCTATCAGCCATCGCAATGCACTGATGATTCTGTCACGACATACTGAGATCTCGCGCGTTATGTCGAGGTTCTCTAATCGTTCAGTGACAACCACTATACCAGCATTGCTCGAAGATCTGGGCAACATTGCTGGAAGCTTCTCAGATACTTCAAAGATGTTTTGAGCAAAGAGCACTGCTTGACCACGGAATCCATATTATCCAAAGAGTCCAGTGAATTTGACCACTTTGAATGCATGGATTCGTGCTAGCATACGTTGTTTAGCTTGTGATAACACTCGAATAACATTAGGAATTAAACCAGGATTGAGATTATTCCAATATGCTTTCGATGGCACAAGGCCTGTTGTTTGCAAAACAATTCAGCTGGCCAAGTATGGAGCTCTTATTATGCTGGCATTCCAATTGGCGATTTGATTTGGTTAGCATCGCTTTGTACACACTTCGCAGATGATGCTGTAGAAGGTGTTGATGGCCTGTTTGAATTCTTCAGAGTTTGTTTGTTTGTTTTGTTTCATGTTTGATTTCACGAGTATAGGGTTGATGAAAGTTCACCACTTCAGTGACCCAGTTAATGGTACAAGAGCTCGTATAAACTATTAAAATTTTATTTTTCAAATATATCGTTCAGTAAAATGTTTTGTTTTAAACTAAATTATTTAATTTGAATGTTCTTACTGCTAAAATGTATAATAAAATGAAACAAAACTCAAAAAAAAGAAATTGAGGCGGCCATTTGGATTGAACTTCAAACCATCAAATCGCTGCTAAATTTGATCACATACAGACAAAGTCGGCTATGTAATTTGTTTGTATATGTGAGACTTTATATGGATGATTAGATATCGATAATTGTACACAAAAAGTTTAAGGTTTTACTATTTTTATGACTGAATCATGTATTGTCACCTCTTAGATGCATGTTTGCAAAATCATAGCTCTAGATAAATGAGAAGTAAGTGAAAAATCGTTTGCAAGATTCCACTCTCAAAGACAGACATGATGTGAAGTTAAATAAAAGGTTGTAAAAATCTGTTCACGTAAACTTTACCAAAACAAAAAGGTCAACAAACCAGTAGAACAGAACTCTCAGCAATTTCCCTATGCAAAGACGGAAAAATCTCTAGGTATGACCCTAGACGCGCTACTACAATGAAAAGAGCATGTGAAAAATAAAAGAGTTAAGCATCAAATATCGGAAGATGGATTTGGCTGTTATGAAGAAATTTTTAGCTAACTCTACATGATAAATTGTTACTGTACCGGCAAATCCTAAAACCTGTGTTACATAGGTCAGCTCTGGTATTCAGCTCTGGAGCTGTACACAGAAAACCAATGTCAATATCATCCAGTCATTCCAAAGCAAAGTCCAACGTGGAATAGTAAGAGCACCGTGGCACATAAGAAATGAAAATCTCCATAGAGATCTGAAGATGGATTTCGTTAGAGGAGAAGTAGGCAAATACGCGAGCAAACACATGCAACGTATTAGTCTACACAAAAATGCTGAGATGCGTCGTATGTTCAAACCCAGTAAGACCACTGCGATGGAAGAAACCGCTTGATCTGCTAGATCCAATCAAGATCGAATTAAAATATAATAAAATTGTAAAGGGGACTAGCCAAAGGGCTACAACACACCAAACTAGAATATAATTGATGTTAGATAAATTACTAGATGATTTGTAAATCTGTTGTAATAAATAAATAAATAAATAAATAAAAAAAATATTAAGTCAAAACAATATAACACAATTTATTTCAACAACCCTTCTCAAGAGAAAAATTTATAAACAAAATTTGAAAAGTGGAAATATAGGTCATATGGATTGTGGCCATAAAAAATTAACAAACAAACTGTTTTTCTCAACAACTACTATTTCTGACAACAACAATAACTCACTATAATTTGCCTGCATTCCGGTATTTAAACATGTATGTGACGTTGGTCCAAATGTCAGCCCAAAAAAACGCAGGGGCAACACTAAAACTATAATTTCTGTCACGTATGAACTTTCTATCTCTCTGGCACTATATCCCTATCAAGGGATTTGGCCGCCTCAAACGAGGTTTCATAATCATAATTTCATTTTGGATATAATGAGTGAATAATTCATTGATCCTAAACCAGTCGTGAAATTTTTTCCTTAACACACAATCGGGAAACAAACCCGGCGACTCCGGTCGCTGAAGCAAACATGCTGACCACTTCGCCACCGGGGCAGCATCACGTATGAACTGTCAGCTCCAAAAAAAATCGTATGTCATGACATTTTAATGATGTCAGCCCAAATTACAAAAATATTTTTCCGTTATAGATTTTCGAAGTAAGCCGAAATTAATCAGCCCATCTTAATGGAAGTTGAGGTTTTGGGGCTTGGTCATTGGTCTCACTATGGTTTTCGAGTAGTTCCGGTCTTAACCTTTGCCAGTGGAAAGTTTTAGAACGATGTAATTGGTATCTCAGAGTGAGAATGGCCCATATATATCCACTTTGCGGACACACTGTAAATTTTAATGGAAAGTTGAGATTTTGGGGCTTGGTCAATGGTCTCACTATGATTTTCGAGTAGTTCTGGTGTCAACCTTTGCCGATGCAAAATTTTATGACGATGTAATTGGTATATCATTGCGAGAATAGCCAACATATAGCCATATTGAGAACACACTGTATATCTTAATGGAAGTTGAGATTTTGAGTATTAGTCATCGGTCTGAAAAATAGCTCACGCATATTATTCAAGAAACGGGATACATTGAAGCTAAAATACAACTAAGCATAGCACGAAAAATGCGTGAAAATTTAATTATGAAACGTAAGGTTTCGCTGATTCTTTAAAACAAACAATTCGGGTTTTATCAAACAGTCAAAACTAAATCGGACAATTTTTAAAACCTCAACTTCCACGGATATATGGTACAGTAAAATGGCGGTATAACAATTAACGTTAGACAAATGACATTCGTTTATCATACTATCGGTATTGAAAATGTAAGGTTAACTTTTCGGTTATAATAAACTTCAGTTATAACACTATTACAAACTATAATAAAGAGTAATTATACACTGAGAAAAATTTTGATTTGTAAAATTAAAAAACGAAGTTTTTAATTTCTAAAAGTTACAAATTTTTTTGAATTTAAAAAGTATTTTTTTGGAATTAAATGAGATTTTTACAAACTAATGAATAGTTTTTTTATTTTAATAACATATTTTATAAAATGATTTATAAAATACTTTTTAAATTTAAAAAGTTTATTTATTTAAACAGAATAATTTATTTCAAAAGAAGAGTTCTAGAATTTTAAAACAATTTTTTTGAACTTATGTTTATATTTATTGGTTTGCCAGAAATCCCGTTGTTTTATTTTTGAATTCGTCTATATTTTATATAATTCGCCAAATCTATATGTTCTTGTGTAATACTAAAGGTATGAAGGCTTGGATTTTTGCAGTTTGGTTTTGGTCGTTGCAATTGCAATTTGCAACCTGATGAGCAGAGCAAGAAAGAACTTGCGGAAGTTCTCATTATATTTTTTAAGGGTTGTGTCCTTGTGTGTATTTTTACACAATGACCCTGGGGGTTAAAAATTCGGGAGAGGGAGTTAATTTTCTACTTATTGTGGTAGATATATTATATTCTGAATGACTTCTTTGTTTTTGCTGGCTTGAACAGTCTCAATCCGCAAACATTATGAATGTCATTAAAAAAGTATATTACGGATTACTTTGACTTAAGAAAACTGTGTAGCATTTGTTAAAAATAATTATTTAAAAATTAAAATAAAACTTTTAAAACTAGCAAATAGTTTTTTGTTTTTAAAAAACAATCTCTTAAAATTTAAGAAAACTCTTTGAAAAAAGTAAGGAATGTATTTTTGAAAATAAAAACAATTTTTTTATTTTTATAAACAAATTTGGCGAAAAAAGTTATTTTAAAATTAAAAAGATTATCTTTTTGATTTTAAAAACGAGACTTTTCGCCTAAAAAATATATGTATATTTTTTTGATTTTATATGTATATTTTTTTGTTTTTACTGGTTTTTTTTTCTCAGTGTAGTTATAAAATATCCTGATTAACAAACTTGTTAATTTGCCAATCTCAGTTTCTTTTTTAGAGAATAACACTCTTAAAACTGCTTGTTTGTTTTTACTAGATGTCTATACATTCTCGTATCAATAAATTTGGCTGTAATTTTAAAATAGTAAACTGTTTTTGAAGTTTTTGCATTGCTATAAGATAAGAAAGCTTAACCAAATGTTTCAAAAATTTTGTCTGCCCGTCTCTATGTTCGCACCAGAATTGCTGTCTGTCTTTATGTCAGAACTACTTCATTTCAGTGTATTTAAAATCGATTTGTAAAGTGAGTTCTAAAAACAACTATCACTGAGAAAAAAAAAACCAGTAAAAACAAAAAAATATACATATAAAATCAAAAAAATATACATATATTTTTTAGGCGAAAAGTCTCGTTTTTAAAATCAAAAAGATAATCTTTTTAATTTTAAAATAACTCTTTTCGCCAAATTTGTTTATAAAAATAAAAAAATTGTTTTTATTTTCAAAAATACCTTACTTTTTTCAAAGAGTTTTCTTAAATTTTAAGAGATTGTTTTTTAAAAACAAAAAACTATTTGCTAGTTTTAAAAGTTTTATTTTAATTTTTAAATAATTATTTTTTAACAAATGCTACACAGTTTTCTTAAGTCAAAGTAATCCGTAATATACTTTTTTAATGACATTCATAATGTTTGCGGATTGAGACTGTTCAAGCCAGCAAAAACAAAGAAGTCATTCATAATATAATATATCTACCACAATAAGTAGAAAATTAACTCCCTCTCCCGAGTTTTTAACCCCCAGGGTCATTGTGTAAAAATACACACAAGGACACAACCCTTAAAAAATATAATGAGAACTTCCGCAAGCTCTTTCTTGCTCTGCTCATCAGGTTGCAAATTGCAATTGCAATGACCAAAACCAAACTGCAAAAATCCAAGCCTTCATACCTTTAGTATTACACAAGAACATATAGATTTGGCGAATTATATAAAATATAGACGAATTCAAAAATAAAACAACGGGATTTCTGGCAAACCAATAAATATAAACATAAGTTCAAAAAAATTGTTTTAAAATTCTAGAACTCTTCTTTTGAAATAAATTATTCTGTTTAAATAAATAAACTTTTTAAATTTAAAAAGTATTTTATAAATCATTTTATAAAATATGTTATTAAAATAAAAAAACTATTCATTAGTTTGTAAAAATCTCATTTAATTCCAAAAAAATACTTTTTAAATTCAAAAAAATTTGTAACTTTTAGAAATTAAAAACTTCGTTTTTTAATTTTACAAATCAAAATTTTTCTCAGTGTATATATGGGTCATTATCATCAAACTTAAACTTTGAACTCGTGAAGGATAGAACTGGAACTTTTCGAGAATGATGAAGGGACCGATGAGCAATACTAAAAATTTCAACTTCCATTAAGATATAAAATGTGTTCTGAAAGCAGCTATATGTGGACCATTCTCGCCATGAGATACCAATTACATCGTCTTAAAACTTTGCACTGGCAAAAGTTGACACCAGAACTGCTCGAAAACCATAGTGAGACCGATGACCAAGCCCCAAAATCTCAATTTCCATTAAGATGGGCTGATTAATTTCGGCTTACTTCAAAAATCTGACATCATTAAAATGTCGTGACATACAATTTTTTGGGGCTGACAGTTCATACGTGACAGAAATTATAGTTTTCGTGTTGCCGCTGCGTTTTTTTGGGCTGACATTTCGGCCAACTTTTCATACATTATTTCAACAATAAACTCAATAATTTTAAATCAAGTTTATTAACTTTTGGAATACCCAAATCGATATCGACGCTAATTCGCATACTATCATTTTGGCAACAACAACTATTTTTGACAACAACCTTTACAGTGGTTTGATTGAAATTCGGTACCTTAATAATAACTCTTCGAAGCACTGAATAAACACTCAACGACTTCCAGGGGAACACCGATTTTCGTAAGGGCGCCTGCCGTTCCATGATCGATGTAAGACGAAGAGATAAACACAAGCTTTCGTAGAGTGATGTCTATTTCACATTACGGATTCCGAGCGACGAAAAAACGCTTATCTTAACCAAACAAATATTCAAATATTGGAAGGCACCTACTTAGTACACGAACATTGGGGCCACGTCGTACTCATAAATAAGTTTTGCAACATCGTTGAAACACCTGACGTATAGTCAATAATAACACATACTCGGATTGGTTGTAGCGTGGGGGATTGGGTAAGTAGTGTGTTATTTTTCGGTTATTTTAATGGCAAAAACAAGGTCATTCGAAAGCAAATAACATTTCGATCGACACCGAGAAACCTACAAATTGTCTACAATTTTGTACTTGTTCAATCTGCAATTAATGCCATTTTAACTAGCATAGAAAATGTGGCCGTCGGCAAAATGTAAAACTAAATATTACAAAATTCTGAGGTCAACTTTAAGGAACCTTACTTTTTAAGCGGCCAGTGCCAGAAAGTCTAATTTTGAGTATGTACACTGTACATACTCAAAAATCGGAAATGAAAATTTTTTCGAAAAAATTCCCAGATGTGGACACTTGTATTTTTGGTGAAATAACACCTGTCAAAAAAAATTTGCTTCTTTAATTAGAAGGTAAATTTTTCTTCTTTTCGATACTGGTATCCGTTTTAATTTATTTAGATTTTTACGGCTTTTTTTAGTTTAAAAAAAATCATCTTAAAGAAGAAAAAATTATGCTGTTTGAGACTGTAAACAAATTTGCTCGATATTTCATTGCCGAATGTAAATTACCCGTTTTATAAAAAAATTAGAAACCTTGAAAATGATGCTGTGGAAAATTCTGTTCGACGACTCTAAAACCCCGCCCAAGGATAAATTGAACAGCGATGCATCCAAAAAAAGGACATTACTCAGGCCCTCTGAGTCCAGTTCTTATACTGCATAACACAAAATTTTTTCGTTTCCGACAATGATTATCAGTCAGATACGGAACTATAACAGGTCGACGTGGTCTTAGTCGATAAGCTTTCAACCGATTTATTATCATTTGTTTTGATATCTGGTTTTGTACTGGCACATCACTTTTAATTTCTTGTTTACTGCTTGACTTGTTTTTTGTAGCATAACGTGCGATAGCTTGCTCTTTAATTGGTGTAGCTTTTCTCGTTCGACCAGATACGATCAGTTACACCGTTCACACATACGATCAGTTACACCGACAACAGGACAATGTGATTGTTCTTTTTGATTCATCTCGCTTCAACTTTCAAATAACTATGCGATAAATTAAATTATTGTTTTCCATAAATTGACGTTAAATTTAAAGAAACTTAAAATTTTAACGTAGAGTGGTTAATTTGCAACAAAAAAAATGTAGTTGTTATCGTTCTCAAAATAGCAGCATATTTTTTTTAGACAATTTTTATTTAACGAAATAAAATAAAATTAATTTCTGTACCGAAAAGAACACCAAGAAAACTTGGTGTTATGTCACCAATATACAAGCGTTCAAATCGGTGTATTATTTCGAAAAAAATTTCTGTTCCGCTTTTTTTTTGGCGCAGTTGCATTACAACATTCAACAAACGAAAATTGTTGTTGATTTTTGATTATTAGGAATTTCAAGCATATCCTGAATCCATTTAATGATATTTTGCATATGGTCCCCGTAGAATTGTACTTCACATATTTCGTCCATTTGATAAATTAGTCTGCATATTTAACTGGGTTATATAGTGACATATGGACATATAAACACATAATATGGAGTTATATAGTGACACAAAAAATTTTCTTGCAACATACATACTCGTATACGCTTTTATGAAGATTATATACAAAATATGATGCGATTACGTTTTCGATTTAAGCATGCTGTCATCAAGTATACACAATATAAAATTAGCATATTTAGACTGCGGGCCAATAGTCGGGTAAAAGTCAATTTTAAGTAAATTTTTCGGTAATTTCATTTATTTTTCAAAAACTCTATGGCAAACTGATCGAAAAATCTGTTCTAAATCCGATTTTTACCACAGTAAATAATTTACCCGACTATTGGCCCGCAGCCTTAATTAAATTTTATAATTTTTAATTACAACTTTGTAATTAATATTAAATTATTATTATTGGTTTTTAATTTAAGCGCGCATATCGCGATTTACTTCGAAATTTTATAATATAATATAAAGTTGGACAAAATGTTTTAGGTAGTTTGTGAGTCAACCACTTTTAATTCATATATCTTCATATATACGAAGAAATTTTTATACAGCCAAATATCGCGTACCAATGTACGTTTTTTATTGGGCGTGCGTAATGTACGGCGTTGAATTATATAGTTTCGTATTATATTTTTTCGGGTGATCTTTAAGTAACCTTCAATTAACCCCAAAAAATTATGTGTTACTTATTTTTATTATTAAATTAAAAATTATTTTTGTTTATTTATAAGTTTTTTTTTGTGATTTTTGGTGTACAGCCGAAAGAACGAAGTACTTATTTCTGCGTGTACCGCAACTATATACACAACACAGTAATAATAAGAAATACTTTAGTGTTGTACATAGTTGTCGAAGGCATGTTTATAGCATTTTTAATTACAATTTTTTTGTCTCTCGGTTTTACTTTTTTGTGTGCCACAAATAATTTTGCAATGAAATAAGAAAATGATTAAGAAATTAATGATCTGTAAAATTAGTGTGACGTGGGTGGTATATGGTTATTATAAATATGTCTTAATTACAGATTTATATCTGTAATTTACGGTTTTGTGTTTTTCTCATGGTAGAAATATATTTGTTCTAGATACGATCGTGTGAATATTTTTTGTTATATAATGACACTTAATGTTATTTAAAAAAATTAAGAGAGTACGTTGTTTGGCATCGTATTAATAATTATGTCAAATATTGGTTTGGTAAAGGATTGTTAAATTCTTGAAATTGCATGAGACCGTCTCTATATGTACATGCTAATGACAATTTATGATAATTTTAAAATAGTTGTACAAATCATTTTGGCAAGATTTTTTTATAATTTTACAAATGTATACATTTCTAACCTGGAGCAAGTGGCAGAGATAGATAAAGCGGCCACAAGTTAGTGAAACCGAAGTCCAACCGTTAGACATATCGTTCATTAATAAGATATCAAAAACGATTACTACAAGAAAAACTTCAAACCGCCAAACAACGTTATCGACTCTAGGGTATCATACATGTACACAAATCGGAAATCGGAACATCAGAACTATAAATGAAGCATCTAGGCTAGTCGTTGGCAAACAAAAGCTAAAGCAAGGAAGGCAGAAATGGAAATGCAAAATAGTCGTAACACAATTCCATTCAAAAATTCGAAACAAACCATAATTCAGTGCTATGTCTAATATAGGATGCAGATGAAACGGAATAGGTACCAAGGGCCGAATGTCGAAGGGCAGAATGTCGAAGGGCCGAATGTGCCGAAGGGCCGGAAGCCGAAGGGCGGAATGGGTCGAAGGGCCGATTTTTTTTTGTTTTTAGAAATATAGTTTTTTAAATTTGTTGTTTTATGGAATATTTTGTAAATTTTTTTTATTAAACATAAATGAAGTTCTTATGAATTTATGTATTCTACTATTTTTCATCAAGTATCCAGTCAGCGATACATTTTAGTGAAGGAAAATTTTGCCATGCGCCGCCTTTTCCTGCCCGTTAACACAATTGTGTGGGTACTGTAAAAGTATCATGTCAAAAATTTATTTTCGCATGTGTTTTGACCCAACTTACGCATTTGTACATTCCTTTTAAAATTATTTTCGTCCGAAAAAAACACTATAACTAAATACACAATTGTGTTGGTTGTACTTCAAAAAAAGCGAAATTTTTGGCGTAAGTATAAATGACGTATACATCGCCGAAATCTGGTACGATGAAAATTTTTAAAAAAAATTTGTTTAAAGGATTGTATACCTATCATTTTTAGGAGGTGCAAGCCAACAATTTCGGAAAAATCACTACATTTTCCTGGCAAATTTTCAGTTTTTCCAAAAAAAATTTTTAATTTTTTTCATCCAAAAATTAAAAATCTGCCGTTTTCATTTATAAAATCTTAATTTTAATGATAAATTTCGAATTTCACTGTCATGAAACGGGTAATAATCACATTTTTGCGTTATTTTTTTTCAATATTTTTTTTTATTAATAATAATTGCTTCGTCAACCTTGCAGACACAGATCAAAGAGTTTTTATCGCTCTTATCGCTTCTTATGATAGTGCCACAAATGTTAAGAAAAATCAACTTTTGTAAATATAAAATTTCTTTTAATATAATTTTAATTCGTTGTACACCTTAGAGGATGGGAGCTGCCGCCCAACACCTTAGAGGATGAGGGCTGGCCCCCAAACCCCCGCTTTTCCAAAATTTATACAATTTTTCAAGTGGCAAATTTTATTTATAATTTTAAACTAAGTAAAAAAATAAATAAAATTTTCCTAGAAAAGTTGCAAAATTTTTCCGGAAAAATTACTTGTACTGTCGAAAAACTGTTAAAATACAATGCTAATATCAAAATTTAAAAAATACATATTTGTACTATTTTGAATAAAATAATACGCAATTTGTCATCAAAAAAATGAAAAGGTCAAAATTTTCCGGAAAATGTGATAATTTATTCGAAAATTTTTTTACGCGATTCCCGATGTATATACGTCATCTACACTTTAGCCAAATTTTTTATCAAAAACGCCATTATATATTATGAATTAGTACCCACACATTTGTGTGGGTCTGGACTTAAATTGTGCAATTTTTTTTGACTTGAAAAAGGGATATGTACAAAAAATAAAAAAAAAATTAAATTAAATAAAAAAATAAAAAAAATATATTTCTAAGAACAAAAAAAAAATAAAAAAAAATTCGGCCCTTCGACACATTCGGAACTTTGACATTCGGCCCTTCGACATATTAGGCCCTTCGACACATTCGGCCCTTCGACATTCGGCCCTTCGACACTTTCGGCCCTTTGAAATTCGGCCCTTCGCCATTCGGCCCTTCGACATTCGGCCCTTTGATATCATACCGATGAAACAACCATATAGATGTGTTTTATGATCAACTACGTTTCACCATAACAAGAACACTCAGAAATAATTTCAGGATAATACGTGAAGATTTCAATGCAAAAATTGGAACTAATTATACCGCTCTGACAACCATCATACAAGAGTTATGATCAACAAGATTTCTCGCATTACTACAAGATTTCTACGAAATGAGAGATGCAAATATTCACAGTGACCACCAACAAGAAATATAACAGTTCTAAATTAATCCTTCAACTGCAAAATACAGTACGACAAATCGGAAGGGATTTGACACTCCTGCGGTAAATCAAAAGATGCCGACACCTGTAGAGCGACAGTGAAATCAAATCAAAGAAACCAACATTACAGATGCAATCCATGGATCGGAAGTGAAGTTGCCAATGTGCCCGGTAGGAACTGAAACGTTAAAACGATCATACGGCATGAGAAATCGTGAAATTCGCAAGGAGTGATTGAAGGCAATGCACTGAAAACATTCCAAAACCAGTAGAAGTGACCAAACCCAGTAAATGCGCGTACTGCATCGCCAATGCGTAACGAATATCAATTGCAAAATTCACCAATGTACCACCAATAGGAGACGTGTCTGGTTAACTCTTCAGCAGTTTACCAGTTGAAGCATAATTGAAAAGATGGAAAGAATATTTTGAAGAGAACATTGCTGACTATACAAAAATCTTCGGATTGTAAATTACTGGCGCTAATAAAAAAACTATTCATCCACCAACAAGCAAAAACAAAGCATCTGGAATTGATAATAAACCGCAGCTGAAATATTCAAAAGGGACATATCCACAACAGCAAGAGCGCTGACACCAGTTACACCAAAAGTACCAGTTCTTTGGAATTGTGGATAACCATTCCAAATAATTGTGGACCGAGTATAAAAAATTCTAACCCTATACGGTCCAGATCGATTGATTTATAGGGATGAAATTTCTTAAGTTTTGTTCACGAATTGGGAAATTTATAGTGATTGTTGGTTGCAATCGATTCTCCGGAAGTGACAGCTTCCATAAGAGCATTTTCGTTTTTTGTAAATGTTTTGAAAAGTATATCATTATAACATGTGTATATGAACTACGAATAAAAGTTTCTAAATCAATTTTGCAATAATATCGGTTCAGCGGTCCAGATCTGTTTTCTAAAATTTGTTCGGAAAAGATTTTTGAGAATAAAATTCAACTTAAATTCCGGCCCCGTATAGTTTAGACCAATTGTTTGAGGGTTTAAACTTCATACGTGAGCTTTTATCATAAATTAGGAGGTTCTTAACGAAATTTGGCAAATATTTAGTTACTGGAAGTTGCGTCTGATAAATTTAGTTTTTCGCTTGAGCGAAATCAAAAGTGTTGTATGGGAGATCTAAAATTGTATCCATTCATGGTAAAAGAAAGTGAAGTGCTGGCCACAATATGCACCGCTCTATTTTTTGACTTTTGATACATAACACTTATAGCGTGTTTTTTGTTCTTAGTAGACGCTTGCACAGCGTTTTGTATCATGTTCTTCATTGTATTTCTATTTGTAATCGTCAATAGTATAACTGATTTCAAAACTTGAATAATACCTGATTCCAAAACTGATAAAAGCCGTTCGTCTGGATGCCTGTATCGATGATATCTCAAGAATGGCTGGTGCGTTTCAATTTTATTTAACAATATATTTTTATTTTTTGAAGAATTGAAAAGCTGTTGGGATTAATAGGAAATCACCCCATATAACTACGACATTGATTTCCCATGTAGTATATCGTTTGGAAGGTTTTGGATCAATACTTTTTTCGATGTCACTTTAGCTCATAAATCCACCATTTTGAGGTTAGAAACTAGTTTTTAGTTTATTATAGAACTAGCTGAAGTTCGGTAGCATTTTGGGTGGTAAAAAAGATGCTGTACTTTTTGAAATAACTACAAAGACTTCCGAAAACGAAAAACTCTTACCAAAGCTGCAAATTCAGTTGACGCACTTTCCGCTAAATTTCACTGGGGCCTTCTATTATATTCAAAAAGCTTAAGTACGCATTTTAATCCAAATCACTAAATCAATACTTACTATTACTTTGTGAAAGAAAGTAATAATTACGCCACACGTAGCTCTAAGCACCATCATAGTTCTATATTCAATTTATAGAACGTGCGGTTTTCAATTATTTCGTTTAAGAAAGTTAATTAATTTTTCAAAATCACATAAGCAACTGGCTTCGGAATTCTAACCTAAGTTTGACATGTAAATAAATAGTTGTATATCCCAAAAAGTTCAAAAATGGCTTAAGTTAAATAAAATTGACAATTTACCAGAAGCATGCCCAAAATTTATATAAGATTCCAAAATATCCTCTCTCAAAGATTATAATCAAAATCTTTCGAGCCTCTATCAGCCATTTTTTATCAAAATCTTTGAACGTGATATAAACTATGGAATTAGAAAACACCTATTACCACAATTTTTAATAAAATCGCTCAATCCAAAAAAACCTAAATAATCGAAGAATTTTCCCGAAATTAATATACCAATCGAAAATTATTTTTTATCACAGTTGAATCGAAAATAAAAAATAAAAAATAAATTTTTGAGCCGAAAGAGCGTAAAAGCCGAAGGACCTCTGTCCGCCAACTTTTATCTAAGGCTCTAGACCCCACTAAGAATACTGATGAATTAGGACTGATCGTAAGCCATTTCTGGTACGCGAAAGGCTTCTCACCAATTTTTGTCAAAATCGTCGGAGCTAATATGTTTTTCAAAAAAATTAGACCCGTGACCCCTGGAATGTCCCTTTAACCAATTTTACCGAAATTGGGACTCATCGCAATCTATTCCTGTTCCTTCCATTAGATAAAAAAATATTAAGAATGTTTCCGATCCCCACCAAATGACCCCCTAAATGAAATTCTGATACCTGAAATTTAAAACGTCCCATTCATCAATTCGTATCAAAATCGTGCATGCAGAAAAAAATAATGGAAACAGGCCCATACCAGATGATACCCTAAATAAATTTTTCCTAAATCAGGATCCATCACAAACGATTTCTGGTACTCAGAAACACTCCTTCAGCAATTCTTATAAAAATCTTTCGAGCCCAGAAACAGTTGTAGAAATTACCCCAGGTTTTAACAACTTACCGCAAAATCGTTTGAGACGGATTGAGAGATGAGGAAACGAGGCCATGGCTTTGCAAAGCCAAAAAACAATATTTAAATAGTGAATCTGAAAAAAAAATATTTTTAAAACCAGCCCCCCTATTCCTGAATACGATACAAAAACGAAAATGCAAAATTCATATTTGAATTGAATCAGATTCGTACAATTCTTATTTAAAATTGAATAGGAATCTTATACTTTCGTTTTCGTATCGTATTCAGGAATAGGGTTGCATTATTTTCAAAAAACGCAGCTAACATAACATGGCGCAACATCCCGAAATATAATGAAACATAAGGCCAGATATATAATTAGCGCAAAACACAAAATCCAGCACGAGACAACATGATATAAAATCGTGCAACATCATGCAGCGTGGTGCAACATCACGCAGCTTGGCGCAACATCACAAAACATGGTGCAGCATAGTGCACGCAACATGTTGTAATATATAGCTACACCCAACAACATTATGAAACTTTGAGCAACAGCATAACGTATCATAGTGGAACATCACATAACAACGGTGTCTCGCCAAATTTTATCAAAATAGTTCAAGCCAAATAAAACGTTAAACGAATGCCTCAAGCCACACCAATAAAGTAAGTCCTAAAATAAGGACTCATTAAAGTCGATTCCTGATACTCGAACATGCGCATTACCAATTTTTAACAAAATCGTTAGAGCGAATTTTTTTTCAAAAAACTCACTCGAGAAAAATATTTATATAAATGGACCAGTTCTTCATCGTAGAACCAGAAACTGAAATCGAACCCCGGCATTTGAAATCTCCATCAATTTTTGTCGGTATCAGAACTCATCGGTTTTTAGTACTCGAAGACGTTAGTTTTGGCAAGATCATTTTAGTTTTATCGAACTGGACGAAAATTTAAATAAAAATCAATTAAATTCCTACCCCAGGGGAAATTGCAAAACAAATTTTTCTTACATAGCGTATAATTTTCAAAACCTTGCAGTACTTTTATACTTTGGTTATCATTCGATCAGTTTTATTCAGATGGTTTGGTTTATAATATTTCGTGTTTTCACTAATTTTGATAGAATTTCTGAACTGGGATAACTTCACACAAGTGCAAATTGGTTATTGATAATATGTTAGTGTTGCCCGATTAGAATTTTTTTTTTCCGGGGATAGAATGCTAAACTCATTAGTACTCATTAGTACTCATCCTACCAAAATCAAGGACGTACTGGAAAATGGGTCAATCAGTGAGTTTTGCTCGTGCAAATGATTTTAATTATTTCCTCCTAATTTGCTGGTAACCAGATTAGTTTAATTTTTCGCTTCATTGTGTATCGAAAATGTTAAAAGTGGTCTGCTTTACACGTTAGCAATAGTTAATTTTTTTCAAAACCATCTCAAAATAACCGCCTCTTTTCTCGCCAAACAAAAGAGCGACAAATTTACTCGTCGAAAAGAGGAGATTTAAGTAATATCAATTTTACAAAAATTATAGTTTTATTTTATCTCATTATTTTGTTGCATATAAAAACAATAAAATAAATGGTAATTAATTCAAAATTTTTGCTTTTTTGAATTTTTGTTAATAAATCTTGGTTTTTCCTCCAACTATTATTAAGATTAACATTAGTTTTAAGAAAGAAAAAGTTCACTCGATATCGGCATGTGTTCCTGGTACACATAAACTTTTCTCTAATCATTTGTTAGAAATTCTTTTCTGTCCTAGCTTCTTAAACTATTGCTTATTCTAACCACACCATCAAATAATAAGTCATCCTTTATTGAAATAACGAATTCTTTCCAAATAAAACCGTTTTGATTATTTTATTCCAATCCATTTTGTCATTTATGACCCAATCAAACGAAATACAAAGAATAGCCTTTATAGCTATGGGGAACAATTTTTATAGCTATGGGGAACCTGGTTACCAGTGGAACTATTCTGGCTTTCCCCGGGAATAGGCAATTAGGAAAAATAACTACATAGCATTTTTATCACAATTGTTGTTTTTCTTGCTTACTGAGGGAATAAGTTTGGTGTAAATATTTTCGAAACAAAGTTAAATCGGAAAATATTTTTCGCTATAAAAATTTTGTGGAACAAAAGTTAGAAACATACAACTTGGACAAAAATGATATGAAAATATTTTTCTCAATTCCCTATTCCCATGGAAAGCGAGAAAAGTGCTACCGGTTATGAATAAAATAGAGAGAGGGTTCTCACAATTTATATCTTCAAATTTTCACCAATCGGTGCACTCTTCTTGTGCCAACACGATTAAAATTTTGATGGAGCTGGCATATTTCAAACTACACGATCAATAACATGAAAGTGCTAATAAAAAGGTGTTTATTAAGTGTAAGTGTGTTTTGTCAAGCGCTTACTGCAAATTGTGTTAAATTTTTTAGAATTTTTTGAATTTCTTAGAAAATTCATATCTAAGGAGTTTAACCAATCGGCAGGCTTACCAATATAATTTTTGACCCATAAACTCTTCTCTACTTACGTCAACTTGATTAAAATTCTAATGGATCTCGCGTATCTGAAATGACTTTTTAGTGAAGAACGGAATTTCAAACAAATTTTGATTCTAACGAAATCCATATCTCAAAATCTTCACCAATTGTCAAATTTGCCACTACATTTATTTGGTAGACTCATATATATGTATATTCTATTTGTGACTACCTGATTATTTATTCTAGTGAAGAACGGAATTTATTAGAAATTTTGATTCTACCAAAATTCCTACCTCAAAATTGCCACCAATCGACAAATTTTAATTCTATAGTAAAATTCATATCTCAAAATTTTTGTAGGCCAATAGACTAGAGTGCACATCTACTTGTGCTAACCCGATTAAAATTCTTATGAGGCTCGCGAATAATATTATATATTGAAACAGATATGAGTCTACCAAAATATTATAGTTACAAGTTTGCCGATCGGTGAAACTTTTGAGATATTATTTTTCTGAGAATCACAATTTCGAAGAAATTTCGTATTTTAGAAGAATGTCGTATATGATTGCAAGCTCTGTGAATTTTTTTTTGAACAATTGTTTTAAATCGCCTAAATGTTATCAAATACTAATATTCTTCACATTTGCTTTCTTTTGAAGTAAATAAGCTCATATTGTTCAGTAGATATTTGAATTTTTTCCTAAAATAGTACTAATCACCATTTTTTATTTTACTAGTTATTTAGGATAACTTCTTTTGCATCATTTTGGAGGATTTTAGTGCATTCCAGTGAAGTATCTGAAAATCCTAGTTTCAATATATTTGACCAAAAAACTTGTATTTCTTCCTCGAGAGGGCTAGGTTTACGGATGTGACAATAGTTCCTCATTCCAAACAATTATATTGCCACACACACCTGATATAATTGAATTAAACGCAACTATATGTGACCGTATCGCTTTTTTATATCACACTTTACCAATTACCCAATATAATATTACAAAGTTATGTCATTTAAATCTTTAACCCCAAACAAATTCGTCTTGCATAATCCAATTCCAGGTGTGTGTTATACGATCTGTATATTTTAAAAGTCATAAATTATCTAAGTGATATATTTAATATGACTTCTATTCGGCAAAACTACAATATTGTTGAAAATTCGTAATTTCATAATTTTGTTTTTATTAAAGGCAAGAATATTAATAACAGTTAAAAATTATTAATTAATCAAAAATTTGAAATGAAGAAATTGTTTGCAATTGCAATTTTTCAAAATTCCATATTATGAAGGTGACAAAAATATAATTTTGTTAAGCGAGCTTTACAACTTTACATATATAAGTAAGTTGAGTGGTAAGGTATGTGTATGAGAGAAAGTGTGGGAAATTCTTTAACCGATCTTATTATCGATCATATAAAAACCAAAAATATAATAGTTTTTGTTGTTTGGCATGAATCTGTATGGACTATGGGTATAATATTATAATAGTGAAAGATTATCAACAAAAACTATACAAAAATTAGAAATTTTTGTGTTTTGCTATTTATTTTTTTATATAATCGATTTTAAATCTTACACAGTATTTCTTATAAAAATGTTATTTATTTCGACCATATCATATACATGAAATCTTTAACACAAAATCTAAATTTTTTCTTTGGTACCCATATACACACCTTAAATTTTGTTTTATTAAATTTTATAAAATTATTAATAAATTTCTCTTGTCCATCAAATATTTAAAACTATTGTACAATCTTTTGTTTTGTTGTGTGCATATCTTCCATCATATATAGGTAGGTAGGTATGTAGGCAATTTATAGTTTTTGAGGGTTGAAAATTTCTTATCGTAGTATTTTTTTTGTATTAAAAACCGTACGAAAATCAATTCATCACATTTCGAAAGAGACACGTCCAAAAATTTGTTTATTTGTAAATACCGAATCTGTCAAAAACCAGCAACAATAATTTGTCAAATTTGCTAAACAAATGATTTTTTAAAATTAATTGATTTTTACAAATTTGTTGTTGGTGTTTTTTAATTTTATATTTTTTAAACACCTTTGTTCGGTTGGATAAATGGTCGATCAGTATCGTTAGTTGAGGGTGCAACAGGGTGAAAATAATTTTCTTTCTTTCTGAGAAATTACAATCGATTAAATATTTCTAGATTTTTATTGAATTAGGGTTGAGATTATGTATATATGAATGTAAGTGTATATGCTATAATAGAGGGCTGACCGAGGATAAATGAATGGATGTTAAATTAAAAGAATTAACTTTCTTCCAATATTTGATTAGGACAAGATAAATGATCTTAATTATTTGATTTTATGCTTGTACGTCTTTTGTGTGTTTTTACTGTTTGAAGCAACATCAGTATAAAAGTAAATAGCCGAATAAAATATATTTTTTGATTTAGGAGAATAGATTTTCAATGTATTTTTGTGTAGTAAAATCTAAATAGTCATTTATCATTGTGCACAACGGAAAATGTAAATCTATATAGTTTTGGAAGGGTAGACTTGTTATGTACCGTGTAAATTGATTAGCCTCAAGTTCAAAATATTTCTTTTTTTTTGTGAATTGGAAAGGATTTTAATAGTTATGTTAGAAACGTTACTTAAAACCTTGCAAATTGTACTGCTTTAATTCACACGTCTAATCAAATTGTGTCTAATACATATAATATTAGGAATACTTATTATTTTTCTCTACTTTCTATTAAAATATAAATATGATCGCGTCCCAGGTTCGAGTGGCCGCCATATACGTATTTAAAATTCAGAAATAGTTAAGACTTTTTGAGATTTCTACTGAGTTTCTAAACAAATAAAACTGCTGACGCTTTCAAAGCCAAAGTTTCTAGGTTTACTGATCGCATCTGTATGGTTTGTCGCAAGCGTTGCTATACCAAACAAGCAAGCATTTGTCACTTCAAGGGATGATCTCTTGATTATCTTCGGATTATTTTTCTCAACAAAGACCAACTTCACTGCGCAAGCCATTTCTACCATCACTGGAGAATGTGAGCACTGCTATCAAGTGGTTGAAGAAAAATAACCCGTTATTAGAGTTAAGCGGCCTCCGATACATTTGCAAATCGAATTTCAATCAATAAACATTCGATGATCACCCGAGGTCAGTGGAATTAGAAAAATGCGATGTTAGAAGGTAACGCATGCTGCGCCATGGCAATTGGAGCAATCGTTTGATCAATCATTTTGCCATCTTTACAGTGGACTTCCACCACTACTAATGGTAGCTTGATATGGTCAAAACGCCATTACGAGACGGTTCGTTTGTTGTCAGAGAAAAATGACACCGGGCTGCTCACAATAAGGAACAATGTTGTTCGCTATAAACATGTAATGTTCGGAATCAGATTTTTAATTAGTTAACAACAGAATGGTTCAATCTACGGCAACCTCGAGGATTGCAAGAATCTAGCAGATGTTCTGGGATTTCATATTTTAGCAGGCTTGCAGACACATTTTAGTAACCGTTCAGTGATATGATTGTTACTTCGCCAATTCTTATACTCATATTTAGGAGAAGGTGCATTTGCAAGCGGACTACAAGCTCAAAGATAACCACATTTACTCTTTATTATAGTGAACTCACAATCAAGAGCAAAATCGTCTTTCAAGACGCTTACGCAGAGCAACAAATCGATAAAGACTTAAACCGATCTCTACCAAAAGTCACTTGAATCTCGTAATTTATGCAAGAAGCTTTAATAAGAATTTTTATCTTGATCAATCAACCCGGCAAAGCTGTAAAAAACCGCAAAATTTAATTTGCATGGCACCACACACAAACAAATACACACCCATACGCACTAGAATTTTAAACTTAATGAAGGTTTCTAGACCTCTAGCCCTTCAAAAACTTTGGCAATTTTTAATAGGATTTTAGCCCTCGCTAAGTAAATTCCGTAATAATGTCGGTCATGTTTATTTTGACAACAACAACTTTTTTTGACAAAACAACAAATTCATTGTGAATCAATATCAATACCAACAATTTGAAATAATTTAAAACAAATTGTAAAATTAAATGTAGGTTTCTATTGCTCGTTATGTAAGTTGCGAGTTATTATCGGCCATGTTTATTTTGACAACAACAACTATTTTTGACAAAAACAATAAATTTATTTTGAACTAATATCATTACCAACAATTTGAATTAATTTAATCAAATTTGTAAAATTAAATGTAGGTTTCTATTGTCCGTTAACTTCTGCATATTTATTGGTGATGTTTATTTTGACAACAACAACTATTTTTGACAAAAACAACAAATTTACTATGGGTCAATATAACTACCAACAATTTGAATTAATTAAATTAAATTTTTAAAATTAATTGTTGGTTTGTAGGTTTCTATTGCCAAAAAAATAAAGTGGTTAATCTGAATAAATTGTCAGTCAAATTGAAGAAATAGCGTTCAATATAGCGTCAACGAAGGTGCGTAATCAATTTGATTACTTTTTATTCAAATTAAAAATTAAAGAGTATTTTTTTTAATTTGACGAAACTTCTTCGAAATGAATAAATTGGTTGAAGAAATGCAATTGATAAATTGACTAAATTTATTCAATTTATTTAAGATCTAGAAATCGAAATGAATAAAATTTCTTCAAATTAAAGAATGTCTTACTGCTGGTTTAAATAAAAAATTCGTTGATTTGAATAAATTTTTATCATATTAATTCATTGAATTTAATGAAAGAATCGTTGAATTGAATAAAACTATCGTCAATTTGAATAAAATATTTGTCAATTCAATGAAATTGTATTTTTATTACTAAATTCAATTGTAGTACAAAAATAAAATATATAATACATATCTTCATTTAATTTTTTAATGTGTTAACTAATAATTATTAAATAAAATAAAAATAAATAATAAAAATATAGATATCACGCCTTTTACCCGATATCAAGCATATTATGGTTATCATATTTTGTTCTAATGTTGAAAAAGTAGTTTTGAATAATCCTTTATATTAAACAGGATTCTAATCAATATTGTCAATTAAGAATATTGAATATTATAAAACATATATTTACACATTAAATAAATAATAAACTTAATAAACTATGTTGAGGCTAACGTAGTTTTGGTAATTAAAATTAGTGGGTGAATTACAGTATAGTTCGCCCCAAAATCAAGAAACTTTCTTGGGAACTAGTAATTGAGCATTTCGTCCTGATCCTTTTTGTTTACTCCTTCTACAACGCTGCTCGTTGGAACCAATACACTATGAAGTAATGGAAAATGGCACAACACCGACCATCTAAACAAAAATAATTTATATAATTGTTGTAATTTAATAAATTTATAATTTTATAACTTACATTCAGTAACATGTTGGGTCCTTTATTTTTTGAGTTGCTTTTCTTGCTTCCTAACACAATTACCAGTTGATAAATACATAGGGGATGGATAAATTATTCAAGGGAGTCATAAATGTTGAACCCTTTATTTGTTTCGTCGTTTAAACTTCATGATGCGTACTTCGGTTATTCAATATGTTGACTATAAAATTGAACACATACAATAAAAATTCAGTTAAAAAATTACTCGGGAATTTCAAGAAATAAAATAAGAAGAAAGCAAGATATATTTTAGAAAAACTTATTACGCCGAGAGTTTTATTTAATTTGGTAATTTTGCACTTTTGGTAATGGAAGCTCAATAAGCAATTTTTAATTTCCTCGTATCAATAACACGTAAGTTACTATTCCGTTTGCTGAACAAAGCCTCTAAAAATCATTCAACGAATAAAAAAATTCAAATGTGTTTGTGAGTTTTTTATATACATACCAACTTTTAGTCCATTAGTTTCTTATACTGCTTCCATTTGTTCCATATTTCAAAAGTGAATTTCGATTTTGGTTGCTTGCCAATGTTCCAGTTCGCCCAAGAGTAATTGTCGGTGATAATAGCTTCCAGGTGATCGTTGAAGTTTATCTCTGGGGTTTTGTAGAGAACTAAAAATAAAATAACTTGTACATAATGTATAATAAAACTATAACTATCCTACCCAACCAGTTCTCTGTTTATTTGGATGGGTTGGATAGTTTCTTCTTAGAAATATAATTGCCATTAATTCTGAAGCAAACAACAACATAATGCTTTCGGAAATACATTTGCGATGTTGTAGTTATGCGTAATCTTTGTTTATCACGTGCTTAATTATTAGTTTAATTTTGCAAACACTAAAACACTTTTTTTTTTTTTTTTTTTTCTATTAGCAATAACAGTATAACAACATGTTCCCACAAAAAAATGGCCACGATTTATTATAATAAAAATCGAATAATATCCATTCAAATGTTTGTTAAATTTTTTTTTGTTATTATTATGTTATTCACCATGTTAAACACACAACTAACTTTAAATTTACTTTCCTCGTGGTTTAAAATAATACAACCGACCTTTCGTCAATTTGCAGATGTTTCTTCAAAAGTACTCTTTGTTTCCTATAGGTGGTTAACAATTTTGTTAAATTGATGCATTTATATTTGATTCAACGAAATTTAGTTGAATTTTATGTAATGTCAATTCTTCAAGTCAATCATAATTTCTTCAAAATGAAGAAATTTAATCAAATGCATTATTAACTAAAAATTAGTCAAATTTGAAGATTAGAAAAGGCTATCGCTTTCTCTAACCATCTACAAAAAGTGTTCACCCCAAACGAACAAAATAATGATTGCGTACTACCACAGCTTACGAGGGAAGAGTCGAACCCAAACCCAGTAAAATTTAAATGGAAATGCGTCAAAAAAGTTATCAAAAACAGTATAAATCCCAAGAAAGCGCCAGGTCATGATCTAATAACTGGAAAAATGATCAAAGAATTACCAGATAGATGCGTAAAATATATAACATATATTTTTAACGCGATTATGAGATGTGGATACTTTCCCCAAAAATGGAAAATATCTCAAATTATCATGATTCCTAAGCCAGGTAAAGACGAAACCCAAGTCTCGTCGTACAGACCAATAAGTCTACTTCCGATAATTTCAAAGCTTTTTGAAAAGATGCTACTACAAGAACTAATACCTATATTATCTGAAGGTCGCTTATACCAGATCACCAATTTGGATTTAGAGAGCAACACGGCACAATAGAACAAGTGCACAGAATTGTAAATACAATTAAGGTTTCCTTAGAAGAAAAGAAATATTGCTCGGCAGTTTTCTTGGATATTGCGCAAGCTTTCGACAAAGTATGGCATGAAGGATTAAATTTCAAAATTAAAACTCTTTTGCCTAAACAATTTCATGCAGTTCTTGAAAACTACTTAGCCCAAAGGATGTTCCAGGTGAAACAAAATACGGCCACTACTGATCTAAAGGAGATAAAGGCAGGAGTACCGCAAGGTAGTGTATTGGGACCTGTGCTATACTTGTTATTCACAGCTGACCTACCAATAACTGAAAAAATCGTCACTTCAACTTTTGCTGATGACACAGCTATATTATTTTCACACAAAAATCCTCAAACAGCATCGAGAGAATTACAAGAACATCTACACAAAATAGGAGATTGGTTAAAAATTTGGCGGATAAGGACGAATGAATGTAAATCAACACATGTAACATTCACATTAAATAAACGTACATGCCCAGCAGTAAAATTAAACAATATCACAATTCCTCAACAAACAAACGTCAAATATCTCGGTCTTCATCTCGATAGAAGATTGACATGGAAAAAGCACATTGAAACAAAACGCAATCAATTAAAAATAAAATTTTCTAAAATGTACTGGATGATCGGAAGAAAATCGAAACTCTCACTAGACTGCAAGGTTCTACTATACAAAGCGATTATAATCCCCATATGGACATATGGTATCCAACTATGGGGCTCAACTAGTGCATCAAATATAGATATCGTACAAAGAACGCAAGCAAAGATACTTCGTAGCATTACAAATGCCCCATGGTATATTCGAAACAGCAACATCCATAGAGACCTAGGAATCAAAACTGTTAAAGAGACAATTAAATCATGCAGTCTAAAATACCAACTGAAACTGGAATCCCACCCTAACGAATTAGCTAGAGAACTACTAAGGCAACCGAAATATGGACGGCTTCGCAGAACAGATCCTCTAGATTTAATTAACTGAGAAATATAATCTAATAATTTCGTGCATGTTGAAATGAAATTAAGTAATTAATAATAATTTAATAATAATAATGCATAATGATATTAAGTATTAACATAGGTTAAGGCTTAAGTTAAAAATTTTTTTTTTATAGTTTTTAAGAATTTCACACTTCTTGTTAGTTTCTTATAAAGAAAGATTCAAGAATAAAGCCTTTGGCAATAGTTACAAAAAAAAAAAAATTTGAAGAAATATCTCGTTAATTTGAATAAAATTTAATTACAATTTTTATTTTTTGCAATCAATTGAATATTTCATAATCAAATCAGTAGTAATTACCATCAAATTGAATAAATCGTTTCTTCAAAGTTCAACGAAATCGATTATTCAATTTCACCTACGAGATTTTTTAACATGCACTCAAATGTTTATTTTGACAACAACAACTATTTTTGACAAAAACAACAAATTTATTGTGGGTTAATATCAATACCAACAATTTAATTTAATTTAATCCAATTTGTAAAATTAAATGTAGGTTTCTATTGCTCAATTAAGATACGTGTTATTATCGGCCATGTTTATTTTGACAACAACAACTTTTTTTTGACAAAAACAACCAATTTATTTAGAATCAATATCAATACCAACTATTTGAATTAATTTAATCCAATTTAAAAAAGTAAATGAAGATTTCTATTGCTCGCTAAGTAAGATACGTGTTATTATCGGCCATGTTTATTTTGACAACAACAACTATTTTTGACAAAGACAACAAATTTATTGTGAATCAATATCAATACCAACAGTTTGAAATAATTTAATCCTATTTGTAAAATTTAATGTAGGTTTCTATTGCTCGGTAAGTAAGTTCGATGTTATTATCAGCCATGTTTATTTTGACAACAACAACTATTTTTGACAAAAACAACAAATTTATTGTGAATCAATATCAATACCAACAGTTTGAAATAATTTAATCCTATTTGTAAAATTCAATGTAGGTTTCTATTGCTCGGTAAGTAAGTTCGATGTTATTATCGGCCATGTTTATTTTGACAACAACAACTATTTATGACAAAAACAACAAATTTATTGTGAATCAATTTCAATACCAAAAACAATTTGAAATAATTTAATCCTATTTGTAAAATTAAATGTAGGTTTCTATTACTTTCGATGTGATTATCGGCCATGTTTATATTGGCAACAACAACTATTTTTGACAAAAACAACAAATTTATTTAAAATCAATATCACTACAAACAATTTGAATTAATTTAATCCAATTTGTAAAATTAAATGTAGGTTTCTATTTCTCGGTAAGTAAGTTCGATCTTATTATCCGCCATGTTAATTTTGACAACAACAACTATTTTTGACAAAAACAACAAATTTATTTTGAATTAATATCAATACCAACAATTTGAAATAATTTAAACCAAGTAAGCACCATGTTATTATCGGCCATGTTTTTTTGACAACAACAACTATTTTTGACAAAAATAACAAATTTATTGTGAATCAATATCACTACAAACAATTTGAATTAATTTAATCCAATTTGTAAAATAAAATCTAGGTTTCTATTGCTCGGTAAGTAAGTTCGATGTTATTATCGGCCATGTTTATTTTGACAACAACAACTATTTTTGACAAAAACAACAAATTTATTATGAATCAATATCAATACCAACAATTTGAAATAATTTAAACCAAATTATAAAATTAAATGTAGGTTTCTATTGCTCGTTAATGTCTGCGTAATTATTGGTGTTGTTTATTTTGACAACAACAACTATTTTTGACAAAAACAACAAATTTACTATGGGTCAATATAAATACCAACAATTTGAATTAATTTAATCCAATTTGTAAAATTAAATGTAGGTTTCTATTACCTTCGATGTCATTATCGGCCATGTTTATTTTGACAACAACAACTATTTATGACAAAAACAACAAATTTATTTTGAATTAATATCAATACCAACAATTTGAAATAATTTAAACCAAGTAAGCACCATGTTATTATCGGCCATGTTTTTTTGACAACAACAACTATTTTTGACAAAAATAACAAATTTATTGTGAATCAATATCAATACCAACAATTTGAATTAATTTAATCCAATTTGTAAAATTAAATCTAGGTTTCTATTGCTCGGTAAGTAAGTTCGATGTTATTATCGGCCATGTTTATTTTGACAACAACAACTATATTTTTGACCAAAACAACAAATTTATTGTGAATCAATATTAATACCAAAATTTGAATTAATTTAATCCTATTTGTAAAAGTAAATGTAGGTTTCTATTGCTCGTTTAGTAAGCTCAATGTTATTATCGGCCATGTTTATTTTGACAACAACAACTGCATTTGACAAAAACAACAAATTTATTGTGAATCAATTTCAATACCAACAACAATTTGAAATAATTTAATCCAATTTGTAAAATTTAATGTAGGTTTCTATTGCTCGGTAAGTAAGTTCGATGTTGTTATCGGCCATGTTTATTTTGACAACAACAGCTATTTTTGACAAAAACAAAAAATTTATTATGAATCAATATCAATACCAACAATTTGAAATAATTTAAACCAAATTATAAAATTAAATGTAGGTTTCTATTGCTCGTTAATGTCTGCGTAATTATTGGTGTTGTTTATTTTGACAACAACAACTATTTTTGCCAAAAACAACAAATTTACTATGGGTCAATATAAATACCAACAATTTGAATTAATTTAATCCAATTTGTAAAATTAAATGTAGGTTTCTATTACCTTCGATGTCATTATCGGCCATGTTTATTTTGACAACAACAATTATTTATGACAAAAACAACAAATTTATTGTGAATCAATATCAATACAAACAATTTGAATTATTTTACACCAAATTATAAAATTAAATGTAGGTTTCTATTGCTCGTTAAGTTCTGCGTAATAACTGATGTTGTTTATTTTGACAACAACAACTTTTTTTGACAAAAACAATAAATTTATTTTGAATCAATATCACTACCAACAATTTGAAATAATTTAAACCAAATTATAAAATTAAATGTAGGTTTCTATTGCTCGTTAAGTTCTGCGTAATTATTGGTGTTGTTTATTTTGACAACAACAACTATTTTGACAAAAACAACAAATTTATTTTGAATCAATGTCACTACCAACAATTTGAATTAATTTAATCAAATTTGTAAAATTAGATGTAGGTTTCTATTGCTCCGTAAGTAAGTTCGATGTTATTATCGGCCATGTTTATTTTGACAACAACTATTTTTGACAAAAACAACAAATTTATTTTGAATCAATATCAATACCAACAATTTGAATTAATTTAATCCAATTTGAAAAAGTAAATGAAGCTTTCTATTGCTCGCTAAGTAAGATACGTGTTATTATCGGCTATGTTTATTTTGACAACAACAACTATTTTTGACAAAAACAACAAATTTATTGTGAATCAATATCAATACCAACAATTTGAAATAATTTAAACCAAATTGTGAAATTAAATCTAGGTTTCTATTGCTCGTTAAGTCCCGCGTAATTATTGGTATTGTTTATTTTGACAACAACAACTATTTTTGACAAAAACAACAAATTTATTTTGAATCAATATCAATACCATTAATATGAAATAATTTAAACCAAATTGTAAAAGTAAATGTAGGCTTCTATTGCTCGTTTAGTTACAAGCTCCATGTTATTTTCGGCCATATTTATTTCAACAACAACAACTATATTTTTGACCAAAACAACAAATTTATTGTGAATCAATATCAATACTAACATTTTGAAATTATTTATTCCAATTGGTAATATTAAATGTAGGTTTCTATTACTCGCTAAGTAAGCTCCATGTTGTTATCGACTATATTTATCTTGACAACAACAACTATTTTTCGAAAAAAAAACAAATTTTATCTGTCAGAAATCAAAATTTAATCGGCATACCATTAGCAAAATACGAAATATTAGAGAAGATTAAACGAACCACATCTGAATATCGTCGGTCCAATACCAGAATCCAATGGTTAACGTTGCTGTGTAAGCTTTGTAGACCGCTTTAAGAGATGGGCAGAAGCTGCACTTTTCCCAAACCTTAAAGCGGAAACTGAACCAGTAGCAGTATTATAAACACGGATCTCCCGCTTTGGTGTAACAGCCGTTATTGTATTAGATCACGGAATTCAGTTGAAATCTGAGTTACTAAACGAATTCTCAAAAATTTTGGGGTTTCGCACAAAAAAGAACAACCGGTTATAATCCCTGATCCAATGAATTCATTGAGAGATGACATCGTAATCTCAAAGCTGCTTTCATGTGCCATTAAACTAGACAACGGACGTGTATTCTGCAAGTAGTAATTTTGGGTCTACGTACTAAATATCGCGAGGATTTCGGAGCTAATTTAGCTTACCTTGTTTTTGGAGAAGAGGTTCAGATTTCTGGTTAGTTGTTGGACAGTTAAAGATGAAACAAGTCATAATTTATTCAAAATTTGTCAATCAATAAGGGCGCACGTTGAATTTATGCGACCTTTTCCACCAGCCAGACATTGCGAGGGTAAAGTATTCATCGCCAAGGAGATAAATACAATTTCATATTATGTATTTTACACGAACAGATGCGGTTAAAAAATAAACCATACGAGGATCCATACTTGGTCTTCAACGTTTCTAAAAAAAAATTACGCTGGAAAACCAAGACAAATATTGCAAAATTTCATTAGACATATAAAAACTATGCTACCTTAACGAAACGAGTTCAACACATTCACTAAACGAATGGAGAAGAAAACCACCAAATAACTTAAAAACAATATCTATTCACGAAAGATAGTTTAGTTAGTGTAGTATTGACCACACATACCAGCCGGTCAATCCATCACCAACCAATTCTTTAAATCTACGTTAATAGAGACGGAGTAACAACAGCTGTCACTCGTAGCTATCAGGGTGGATGACAAACTCATACTACATTATAAAAACGAGAATTAACCCTATTCGACAGTGTTTGTCTGATATTCCTTTGGTTGGCCGTTAATAGCAATACAAATAACAGCCAAAAGTTTATGAAAAAAAAACATTTTGTTATATTTACATGGTCAATTTACATAGTCGCTTAATATGCGCGGTCAGTACTACTACTTACTAAAGAAAATTAGTATGTATATACGAATATATACAACTTAAAATAAAATTGGAATAGAAAATAATAAATTTTACCTTACTGGTTAGTCCAATAATAAACCGTAATGTAATGGATATTGCAGCCGGCCAGCGCAACATCGCGAAGATGAATAGTAATTTGATGACCTTTTTGTAACTTTTACCAATTTAGAATTTTTACAGTATTTTATAAAGTTTATGTTTGTTAGTTTGTACAGTTAGTTCCGGAACCCACTATAGATTTAGAAATAATTTAGAATTTTTATTTTTTCAGCTGGCGTGTTGATTTTGGTTTGCGCACTGTAATAATTTTCATAGAGTAACCGTACTTCCTGGCACAACAGTTTATAACTCTATGTATTGCACTAAACACACCTACATGTTGATAAATAATAATTAATTTTAACTCCGTTATAGCACATAAGGCTTTTTTCTACAGACTATTAAACACACACACACACATACACTATTTACATATTTAATGGATATGGTATTTATAGGAAACCACTATTACTAATTTAGCTCCCCACTGATTTTAATTATAATTAGCACTATTATTAAATATATTTATTAATTAAAAATTTAATATAAATTCAATTAGAAAAAAAAGAAAATTATTACTTAAATATTTGATATAGTTTTTGCAAAATTATTTTTAGAGCATGCACGATGTTTCATTCAAGGTATAAAACAATAAACTGATGTTTATGACTATGCATTTTAAAATTTATGACGTCTCACTGTCCCGTTAAACAAAACAAAATAACTTGTTATTGACCATGGATACATTTACCAATTTGATATCGCAAACGACGGCAAACATAACCGTAATATTATGTAGAACTATAATACCGTGGTAGGGTGTTCATGAGACTAAATTATTAACGATTTCAAATAGGATTTAAAACATTTTTACCGCAGGCATGTAGCATCAACAGCAGTTACCAATTATATAACCGGTTTGACAAGGTGATCCAATAAATGTTAAAATTTTATTATTCAGTGAACCTTATTACATGCGCCATAGTCATTGTATTTTCGAGGCATTTTCCAGGACTGCTTTCATCCATAAAGGGATGTGCTATAGCAGCGCTACGATTTCCCAACAAATAATAAGTAATATTTCTAGCCTCATGTTGACAGTTCTTTTAAATTTATGTAACTGCCTAAGAACTTCTTTCAGTTTATTTACTGCCCCATTTGCATTATTTTCATGACAGAGTTTTAACATTTTTAAACATTATTCCTCAAATTTTCTTCCATATTTCATCTCTAATCCATCGTTTTGTAGTGTAATCTTGGAGCATTTTCTTAGCATAACGGCATCTTCTAGTTCTTCCTATTTCTGATTGGAATTATCAATTTTCTCGTTTGGGAGATTTAGTTGTCATTTTGATCGTTTGACTAGTTGGCGATTGCTGTGAACGTGCTAATATTTTTGCTTTGATGCCTTGTAAATATGTTAGAAATTTCTTGTTTACTACTGTACCGATTTGATTCTTGATTCTTAAATATAGTGGCGCCCAAGAGATTTAAATATTTTTGTGTTTGAATTTCCCGCCACCTATGAACAGTTGATTCGTAATGCAATAGTCAATGAATCTTCCTCCATCATATTTCAGCAGGAACGAGCTTTAAAGGGTTTCTATTTTAAGTTTTTCTGGTTCGAAGTAGTTATAGTTTTGATAAAAATATAAAAAAAGGGTTGTCAAATGCCATCAACCGATTGAGATTGGTACCGAAAGTAACCTTGATATCAATTAGTTCTGTTCGAGCTCTAAAAAATATTCTGGAATGGAACTTCCCAAGTGATTTTGATAGAAATGGGAACTCAATATAACACATAATGTGGTTCTGCAAATTATGTTTCCAAATTTAAGATATACTGAAATGTTTATACTATGAAAAACGAACAATTAAACATTTAAAACTTTATGTTTCTTTGTATCACGGGGTTTTTTAATAGTTTTTGATGAGAATTGTATTGATCGGGTTCCTCTTAAACAAATATTCAGCTAGAACGGATAGTTAAAGAACTGTAAGGGACACACAAGCAATCACTTTTTTATGGGGGTGTGGTTGATTCAATCAATTGTAAATAGTTCTGATTTCAAGAAAATGTATCTTGAATGATCCCGGGGGCATCCAGATCCAATTTATATTTATATATACCGATGTGAAGTTTATACTAAATTTATCCTAAAAATCAAAATAATTGTTTTTGCGTTGGGATGTGTAATGTCATCATTTAGGCGCTTCATTAAAATTTAAGAAAATATAATGCATATAAATTTTAATATACCGAAGAAGTATATAGTATAAAAAGACTGCTCAAAAATAAAATTTAACCATATTTCAAATATACTGAATACAAATTGGAAAAATTGACGAAACAAAAAGCAGAAAAAAAATTAAATCAAATAACGAGCTAGGGAAAATAAATTATCACCAGTATGGCACTGGCTTTATTAATTATAACAAAAACTAACAGACCATAAAATTATATGTTAAGCAAGTTTCACAAAGTCCTTATGAATTCTACCAACTCTAATGGTGCCTGGAGTGCACACCGCTCCATAATTCTTTAAGCCATTCAGTTAGATGGTTACCACGTAATACTAAATGGGGTTGCAGGATTTTGGCATCGGTTTCCTTGATAATGGAAGCATATCTATAGGCTAAGACTATCTATTTAGCAAGTTTCAAAAAGTCCTAATGAATTCTACCTACCCTAATGGTGCCTGGAGTGCACACCGCTCCATAATTCTTTAAGCCGTTCGGTTAGACGGTTACCACGTAATACTAAATGGGGTTGCAGGATTTTGGCATCGGTTTCCTTGATAATGGAAGCATATCTAGGCTAAGACTATCTACTCAGCAAGTTTCATAGAGTTCTAATGAATTCTACCTACCCTATAATGGTGCCTGGAGTGCATAGCGCTCCATATTTAGTTTAGTGCTTGTTTTTTAGTGCTTGTAAGTGTTTTTCTGATGGCTGTTTTTTTGCCCTTACTTTTAGAAAGCAATTGAGATGTCCTAGAAATTTCTAGAAATTTATTTAAAAGGTTCTCCGGTGGAACGTAAGTTGGTTTTACAATTTTTTTCGACTAGTGAAACTGTAATAGAAATTGGTTAATAAATTGGTCAGAGTTGGGACAACATGCTAATATTGCACCATGTTACACTGTCACACCAGGTCTGGGTGTGATTTCAGAAAATGTTCTCAAATTTTTTTTCTGTTACACTTTTCTTTTACACAAAGTATTTACATATTCGCGCTTTCTACAAGGTATGATATGCAAGGCTATAATCTGTGCTACATCGCGATCGATCTTTGGAACGCTGGTTGTTTTGTTATTGCCAGTGATTGATTTATTTTAAAATTTGTTCGATAGTTATAAGGGACATTTTTCATTCAATATTGCTAAGGTTTACCCATCATAAGACCTATGGTTATTTTAAAGTTTCACAAAACAGTTTATAGTATTAACTTGCACGGTGCCATATATTGAGTGTGTGCATTATATCCGATAGATGCACCTAACGTTGCTGTTGCAAAAAAAATATTCTGAGTGAAAATTGTAAAAGTGTTCTCAGTTCATTAAAGAAGTTTGTGATCACTTGCAACGAACTGGTGAATAAGTGTAATCATCTAATTATAGTCACCCTGTTTTGTGATATTGAACGAAATATTATAGATGATGCTTTTGAAAAATTGGGTTCATCACTTCAGTTTATGAACTGTTATGAGCTTCACGACCAGAACGTATAGATCCTACAAATTTTAATAACGGCAAGACGTTATACGTGAGAACTATACGTTTATTACAAAACCAAACGCATTTTTGTGAACTTAAACTCTCTTTTGTTTTCAAACTCTACTACAACAACAGTTGCTTGCATTTTACCACAGTAGTACAGCGCGGGTGTCCATTGGAATACAATCCTCAGTTTGCACCGAGTCCTTGGTGCCGAATATGGCGCTGAGCGTTGTTAAAATAATACGTCCAAAATTTAAGGATAGGTTTCAGTGGTTTACACTTAGGCCATTTTTGGCCCAGTGTGATACCACGCATTCATGCTACATCATTAACCCATTCACCTATTCACCTACTCACACAACTACAGTGTACCACCTGCACATTGCAAGCTCCATGTCAACCTGTACATTGACATGGACGGTGGGTCGGCGCTGAATTCTGCACTCCATCAGAGGGTCTCAATTGTGTTTATTAACATGACCGATTGTAGTTAATGATGAAAATTCAATTTGCATCTGGCCTCTGATGGGATTCGAACCCAGTACCTCCCGGTCCAAGTGCCGAAGCTTTAACCACTGCACCACTTGTCCGGTAAAATTTAAGGATATGTCCGCTTTAAAGTTGGCAAGGCCGCGTAATTCAAGTCTTTAAATTATTCAAACTTACCATAATTATTGCTATTCTAATTTCACAATTGTACATAAATATTTGTCTGGTGTAAATGTGTAATGCTCTAAAATGTAATTTCCAAGTAGTGGCGTACAACCTATACCTACATTCACAATGTCGCATAAATCATCAATCCGGTGTCCACAAATCAAAGTAAATTAATTAATAAATAAAAAAAATAAGTTTTTTCGTTTCAAATTTTTATAATTTATTTTTTAATATTTTTTTGTGTCATTTTGATGTATTTTTTAAATTTTTTATTTTTTTTTTTAAATTTTTTCATTAAATAATTTTTTTTAAATTTTATATTCGGTTTTTTGTTGGTTTTTGTTTTTATACACAATTGTTTTTATTATAATAATATGTTTTAAATTAATTTTATTTTATGTAATTAATTTAAAAATTATTATTTAATTTTATATATTGATTTTTTACTAAATATTTTTTATATATATATAATTTATTTATTTATTTGTTTATATATTATAATTATTATATATATAGTGAAAGATTTTTTGTTCGTAATTTTTATTTATATATTTTTTTTTTGTTTTTGAATAATAATTGTTTTTTTTTTATTTTGTAATTAATTAATTTACTACAATATAGTACTTGAAATTATAAATTTTATTTTATTTTATTATTATTTATATATGTACGAGTTAAAAATAATAATTTCAATATTTTTTAATTATTAATTATAATTTATGTATATATTTATAGAGATTTAGGTAACACAATTAAAATTATTATTTTATATATTTTTATATATATAAATAATAACAAAATAAAATATATATATAGCTATATTTTATATTTATCTCAAATAATAAGACTTTATTTATTTATTTATTTATATATAATATTAAATTATCTTTTATAATATATTTGATATATTAAAAATTTGATTTTTAAACAATTTTTTTTATAATTTACATTTTTTTATTTATTTAATTTGATTACACAATTTTATTTTATTTATTTTATAAATTATTTTTAAATATATTTACAAAACTTTTTAGAACGGTGTTTTTTTTTATTTTCGCAAGAAATAATAGAAAAAATTTAATTTTTTTTTAGTTTATTTACAATTACAACAACAACATCGTACTTATGTATAATAGAAGAGTTATATATCTATAAATAAATAAACTTGCGCAGTAAAATTTGGGCGTGTTGCAAGAAAATATAAAATAAAATATATATAAAAAAAATTAAGAAGTATTTAAAACCAAACAAAAAAAAATATTGCAAAATTGTATTTTCTAATTAAATATTTCTAAACAAAAATATTTATTGCTAATAATAATAATTAGTTTATAACTAATTTGTGTGCGCTTATTTACAAAACATTTTTAAATTGTTGTAAGTATTTTTAGCCTGGGAGTTATGTAATTTAATAATAATAAAAACAACAACAAAAAAAAAATTAAGGAACTTGAATTTAATTAAAGCACCCAATGTGAAAATTAGAAGGATGATAAATTAAATTATTGCTAAAGTGTTGTTGTTGTTGTTGTTCATTATAATAATCATTTAATGATATTGACGATGAATTTGATGATAATGATCCACCACCATCAGTACTAGCTACAATTGGCATTGCTGTTGTACTTGATGTTGATGTAATTGTTGTACTTGATTCTGTCGTATTATTATTATTATTATTACTAATATTATTATTGCTATTACTGTTGTTGTTATTATTACTATTATTGAACAATGACGATAATAATGGTGGTGATATTGCTGACGATTGTAATAAAGGTGATGATGTATTTACTATTGTTGTGGTTGCTGTGGTCGACAAAGATGATGATGATTTAGACGAGGTGGTAGATGACAGCGATGATAATATAGATGAAGATGATGCAGATGATGTACCAATTGTGGGTGGTGGTGGTGCTATAATATACGATGATGGATCCCCAATAATATTATATGTATTAATATTACTATTATTAAAATTATTATAATTAATTAGATTATTATTTATGTTTTGATTTATTGTTGATCATGTTGTTGTCAACTGTCGCCACATTGTATGTCACATTGATGTTAAATAGGGCCAAGAAAAACTATTGCCTGATAATAGCATATCACGAATTAATGTCTCAATTGGTGTTTTACCAACCAAGCGGACGAAAAATAATTGTTCTATAACCTATATAAGTAACAAAATTTGTTATTACCACACACACACATGTTATTACTAAAATGTTATGTAACTTACCTGAGATGATACGGTACGTAACGATGGAAGCCTCAAAAGTAATTTTCCAAATCGGGTATGTTGGGTAGGGTACTGCGTTCGGCAATATTCTTCTAATGCACACTGCGACTGCTCCTGAAGTGTTTCAATTTTTTGTACATCAGATAAACCACAAGCATCTAGAACATATAGTAAGACGACAAAATGTTATTTAATTAATTCTATTCAATGTTATAAAAATAAAATTTTATTCCGATTTAATTTAATTTAAATTACAAATTTATTTTAGTCTGTCGAATTAAAAAAAAACGTAATACTCGTATAATGAATATTCATTGAAATTGTTTACGTATAGGTACGACAATATATACACCGCGCAGTGAAATATGCGACAACAACAAAAAAATCTTATCATTATTATAATTTTAATTAATAAGACCGTCAGAATTAAAACTTCAAAAAAAAAAAGAATTTATGTGTATATATAATTAAGTCTGCGTATATTTAGTTGTTGTCGTCATATCAATGAATATCAATTAAATTTTCTTGACCTAAATCAGCGCGCGCGCTCTCTGCGCTCGCTGCGTATAGTTTTAGTGCTGTGTGTGTGTGTATATACATTTTTTTGTATATCAAATCAATTGAAATGGAATTTGATGTTGAACTGTTTTAAAATGACACAATTTTTTTTTTAATTAAACAGAATATATATATAATGTCATGTGCGCCAAATTTGGGCGCTCTCAATAATATGAGACAATTTTGATATTCACTCATATCCGGTGCGATTTTATTAATTAAAGATTTTTGAGTCATCATTTCCTAACTTATACTCATTATTATCGAAGTTTTTTCGATTAAAACGTTGAATTCTAATTTATAAATGTTTGTAGCCCGCACTAAATTTATTAAACTTTTATAATTCTAGTTTCGACGAAAAATGTTAGAAATGAATTAAATTAGTTATTCATTTTGTACATTGTCTGAAGCTTTGGTGTGTCAATAATTGGGAAGATGCGGAGTCCGTTAGAGGTTGTTTGGATTGGCGGACACCATAACCGCAGTTTTAATTCTGGAACAGCTACTTTTGCTTATTCTAAAATCGCTTAACTAAAAGTTTAAATTCGCTTAGTACGCCATACCCCTTAGGATTTTTTTTTTACAAGGAACCATACTTATGATTGTGAAATACATACCAAAAATAATACCAAAAATGTACACTGTTAAATTTAAAAACATTCCAATTGGATTTGTTTTGTGGTGAAATTGAGACATTTTTATGTAATCTTTAAAATTTACATTATATAAGTCCATAAGTTCCTAAGAGTGTCGCTGTAATTTTCTAACGATTTAAAATAAACACGAGAAACTCGTAAAACGATTTACTAAACTTTTTTTAATTCTAAAGAAAGCTATTTTAGACTATGTTTCTACTTTTATACATCCGATCCTAGAGATGATCACGGGGTCCCACCTATATGACCGAATAGCTAAATCAAAACCCACAAGCTTAATTTATGATGGTTTTTAACAAGTACAGCGAATTTTTAAACAACTGTGGTTTTTGAATTCAATCGATTTTCTAATTTTTCTATTACTGCTCCTAGAAGCCTTCACAGTTTTTAAAATGTAATTTAGGATTGCCTAGACAAAGTTGTAACACTGATATAAACATGGATAGTTTAAAATGATATTTACAGTGCCATACACGGCTTAGAATTTTTATGAAATAATTTGAATACATTATTAAATTTTATTTCACCGAACGATGTTCACGGGTTCTCACTTACATGGCCAGATAGATGAGTCAAAACCCTATGAGTGTGATGAATGGGATCTAATTCTAATGATTTTTAACTTGCCCAGAGACATTTTTACGTTTACGGTTATACCCATATACCAGAAATGTTCACGGGATCTCTTTCATATATTCGAATAGGTTAGAAAATTATCTACCAATATTGTCAAAAAGGGACACGAATAATGATTTTTATCTTGTTTTTTTAAAATTGAAACTTCTTCATTTTCAATTGTTTTCTCAATTGGAAATTTTGGTATTTTCTCCAATAAGATTTTTACCCCATTGCCATTCCGATATAACCGTAAACGATATGGGATATAACCGTAAACGTAAAAATGTCTCTGGGCAAATTAAAAATCATCAGAATTAGATCCCATTCACCACACTCAAAGGATTTTGACTCATCTATCTGGCCATGTCGAGGAGACCCCGTGATCATCTCTAGGTTTGGTGAAATAAAATTTTATAATGTATTCAAATTATTTCATAAAATTCTAAGTCGTGTATGGCACTGTAAATATCATTTTAAACTATCCATGTTTATATCAGTGTTACAACTTTGTCTACGCTATCCTAAATTACATTTTAAAAACTGTGAAGGCTTCTAGGAGCAGTAACAGAAAAATTTGAAAATAGATTGAAATCAAAAACCATAGTTGTTTAAAAATGCGTTGGACTTGTTAAAAACCATCATAGATAAATCTTGTTCACTACAACGTGGGGTTTTGGTTCAGCTATCCGGTCATATAGGTAGGACCCTGTGATCATCTCTAGGATCGGATATATAAAAGTAGAAACATAGTCTAAAATAGCCTTCTTAAGAATTAAAAAAAGTTTAGTAAATCATTTTACGATTTTCTCGTGTGTATTTCAAATCGTTAGAAAATTATTTGATCTTTACAGCGACACTATTATAGGAACTTAGGGACTTATCTAATATAAATATTAAATATTATATAAAAATGTTTCAATTTCACCACAAAACAAATCCAATTGGAATATTTTTAAATTTAACAGTGTAAATTTTTGGTATTATTTTTGGTATGTATTTCACAATCATTACCAACTCTAGTTATATCTGAAACACAATTCTGGCTTTTCTATAAGACAAGGAAATAGGAAAAATATTTACATAGCGTTTTTGTCAAAAATATTATTTTCTGGCCTACTGAGAAATCATGTTTGATCTAAAATTTTATAATTTAGGAAATATTTTTTCCGTGTCAAAATTGGATAGAAAAAATATTCCCAATTTAATTTTGTTTTTGAATAAATTTATACTAACTGTTTACCATAGTATGCCATAAACATTCATTTTTCGGGACAAAAATACTAAGAAAATAGTTTTCCTAATTCCTTTTCCTATATAGGTAAACCAGATTCGAGCTGCTGATATATGTTTAAAAATTTGACTTAAAAACTATTGTTGGACGAATTTTATGTTTTTCCGTTTCTATTTCTCTATATTTCTGCTTAATCTTTGCCGTTTTTTCCAGGTATTTGTATCGTCATCTTTAGTAACGTCAGTCAATTTTCTTAAGTTCCTGAATTAGCTTACATTTTACATGAGTAAAATTTATCCAGAATTAAAGCAATACAAATTTGACGTTTTAAGGAGATATCGTACCATTCATCGATCGTTTTATTACATTTTTATGTAGACTTAGTTTTGGGTTCTAAAGTGTGCTTAGTTGGTAAAATAATTTTTCATTCTAATCTTAAACTTCAGAATTATATAGAACTTTAGTTTTTCGGGTATTTTTGTCGTTGATTTTAAGGAAAAAGAACTTTTATTTTCTCTTTTTTAATTGACTTTTTATTTAACTTTAGCAGTACCTACAATAAAAATTTGTTTAATTATTCGAAAATTACTTTGAATTAATTTACTTTTTTTTCGTGTAACGATGAAATAGTGAGGAAATGAGGAAAGTTGCTGTAATGCAGTTCCGTTTTTGCTGCCCTCACTTTACAAAAAGCTTAGTGCGAACAAAAAGTATTTAATATTTATTTTGGACTGCTTAACGGAATCGTTCGGAAGTCAAGTAGTGACTGTTCCTCCTCAATTTGGGTAGTATCCTATAAATCAGACTCCACATATTTAAAAATCTAATGGGCAAATCAATTTGGCCAACTACGGTCTTTCAACAGGGATGCTCGAAATTTGTTAGTTTATACCAGCCATATGTTATTAAAAAACATCTGGAAATTCTGAGGCAGTCAATATCTCGTGCTTCACTCAAACTTGGCATTTCTGCGACTTCAACTTAGCGAATTGGGTCTGCACAAACATAAAATTCAACTGGTTTAGGAACTTAAAATAAATGAGCATAGATAACGCCGAGTGTCCGCTGATTGGTTTCTGGAGCAGTTGGAAGTCAGCAGTTGGAAGAAAATTTCGCCAAAAAAATTATCTTTAGAATTGAGGCCTATTTGTGGATGAATGGATATGTCAAGAAGCAAACGTGCCGAATTTAGACCAAAACCAGATGCTGCACAGCGCAAACCATTTGAGGGCATGGTTATTTCGTGATGTGAACTTGCCACCGAAGTTGTGTAATTTAACCCATTTAGACTTCTTCCTTTGGAATAATATACATTGTAACAACGTTATATTTCATACTTAATAAAAATTTGTTTTATTTACATTTTAAAATCGAGCATCCTTTTCTTCCCTTCAAGACTCTTTCGACCCTGAAAATTCTTTATTTAATACGAATCCCGAATCTAAGAATAACTAGCATTTGTTCTAACTAAAATTTTAATGACTGTGAAGATTCCAATATAAATAAAAAATAACAAAACATGGTGGACTACAAAATTTGTCGAAATAACAAAAATGTACATGTATTAGTAAAACAGTTGACCAAAGTAATGTTATACTTATTCAAAAAATTTGTTATGAAAAGCAACTGCTCGTTAACACGCAATGGCTGATGGCACACGGGGTATCACACAAACCGTATTTTTCTTCGTTTCTTTCCCCGTTTACCTATGAAACCGGTTTTAATTGCGACTTTAACTAACTTTCGTTGCAACCAATCTAACACAAACATAAATGAAACAAAAAATATTTCAAGGACGTTTTTGACTCATATTAGTTTAAATTTTATTTTTGAGAGAGCAGAACAACTAAAATAAAACACGCAAACATATATGCTTTATCTATTACGACTAGTTGGCCTTGAAAAAATAATCAAAAAACCAAAAATCTGGTGTGGAATGGGACAATTAGTAAACTAGCGATTTCGGCAATGACATTTAAAAAAAAAAAATTAATACGAAATTCGAAACGTTCAAAGAACTAAAAATTATCCTCCATTTTTATACGATGACGTAGACCAATTTGTTATTGACCCCGAGCTTGACCAATTTGTGCAAAAGTCGTAGCTATAACATAGTATATATTCAAAACTCTGCATTTTTGTTCAAATTCAACTTTATTGAACATTTAGTTATTACAAAAACTAATTATCAAAATATTCCCCATTACTATCTATGGTCTTTTGCCATTTACCAGGTATATGATGAATGCCTTCGCGATCAAAACCTGGTAGTTTTGAAGCAAAAGAGTCATCAAGCCATTTTTGCACATCTTCAAATTTTGTGAACCGCTGGTCTTTCAAATATGATGACATCGGCCTGAATAAGTGGTAATCAGAGCGAGCCAAGTCTCGAAAATAAGCCGCATACCATAAAATTACCCAGCCTAAGGAGAAGATTAGTTCCGCCTTCCTTGACCCGTTAATAGTATTTTCTCCTCCATAGAGCATCACTTAATTTGATTAATTGGGCGCGGTAACGTTCAGCTGTGATGGTTTGACCAAGTTCCAGAACCTCGTAGTAAATTACTCCTTTCCATTAACACCAGACCCACAATAATATTTCTCGGCACATCATTTTTGCATTTGATGTTGATTTCTGTCCAAAGGATTTGTACAATAATCTTTAACGCAGAAAACCATGGGTCCAAATTTCAAACTTTTCATCACCCGTAATTTCGTGCTAAATTTTTTTTTCTTTTGCACCGGGAAAGCAAATTCATACAGATGTCAAATCTTCGATTTTTGTTCTCTTCGGTCAGTTTATGAGGAATAAATTTTCCTTCCTTCGGTATTTTTCCATTGCATGCAATCGAAGTATTATTGCTAGGTGACTAACTCCTAACTGCTGTGCAAGCTCTTTTTGAGCTTGACACGGATATTCATCCAGTAAAGCTTTAAGTTCTTCGTCTTCAAATTGTTTTACTGCACCTGGACGTGGATCATCTTCAAGACTAAAATTGCCATCATGAAATTTTGCAGACCACTTTTTTACTGGTGAATGACTCACAGAATATTCACTCAAAGCTTGATTAGTCAATTCGTTAGATTGAGCAGCATTTTTGTTATTTGAAAACAGAATCAAATGCAATTATGTAAGCTACATATATCCAAAATGGCGGCCGATTTGGATGCGTTCAAATATATTTTAATGCAACCAATTTCGGAGCCTATAGTTTCTAATTGCACACGTAATATGTCAGTTATTCTAGAGGTTGGCAACATTTTTAATTATTCATAACCTTACTAATTTTCTATTTAAATCTGACTGATTTGATCTGCTTACTAAAACCACTTTACAATTTGTAATCGAAAGAGGATTGAGTTAGAAGCCACAACCAATAAATGAGCCACAATCAAGCTAAACCAGTAAATTTTAAGAAATTTTTTGTCGATATAGAACGAAAATTTTCTAATAACTGATGGCTATGACACCAGATACTGACATAAACGATTCCAACAAAACTCACGGTTTTGAACGAAACCTACATTTTCAAAAAGATTTCTAAGTATTGTTCTGGAAATTGAGACTAATTCCACAGATTAGTATAAAATAGAGTTCTAAATAGAGTTGAGTGTTTGAAATAGGCAACATGATTAGAACGAGGCATGACATCTCAAAAATAATCAAATTCGAATTAAACCAATCCAGTTATCAACCGACTAAGATGGAACCCTATGGCCTAAACTGATATCAGTGTATATGCACTAAAGCTTCGCCAGATAAATGAAATTTCCGTGGTACTTTGACGTAATGCGAGAACGCATCATACAATCTATACGGAAATACGAACATCACTAAAACACTTGACTCATTTTCATCATTTTGGATTCGCTTCCAAAATTATATAAGGAATCATGTGATGAAAACAAATAATAGCTGGCACATTTTTTATTGTCCGTGTGACTGGGTTGTATGGTAGAATCACACAACATTCAAAAATACCTGAAACCAAAAGTTTAGGGACACGCGAAACTTAATTAGGTGGACTGCGGAACAGAGAACCTATCAAAAACCTTCATCCAATTTGGCACCAATTTGATAAAAAGTGACAATATCCATTCAATAGGGTGAAATTTTAAAACTTTAACCAAAATTCCTGTTATAATCCAATCCTGACTCAAACACCAAATTTGACCCTCGCTTAAGAAAAAACGGTCATCACATTCAAATTATTTAATTATTTTAGAGCCTGAACAGACTGCGGGTTATTAAAACTCTGAATTAAAAAAATTTGGTCAAGTACTCTAGGAATCAACACTTACTTCAGTTCACTCACCCAAAAAACAATATAAAAAATTGTAACAGTCTGTCCAACTGGGTCCTATTTGAAACACGATATTTTAAAACACGAATTATCAAAACGCGATATTACAAAACGCGATATTTTAAAATGCGATATTACAAAACGCGATTCAGGACAAATCGCTATATGGTACAAAACGCGATATTTCAAAACGCGATATTTGTTTATAGGAATTTAAAAATCGATAGGAGCGGGAGTTTAGGGTCGGGTTATATCAGGCAGGTGAAGGGGAAATTTATTTTCAGTTTATATGAATTTAAGAATCAATAGGAGCGAGAGTATAGGACCGGGTTTTGTACCATATCGCGTTTGGACCATATCTCGTTTTGAAATGTCGCGTTTTGTACCATAACTCATTTCGTCATAAATCTCGTTTCGAAATATCGCGTTTTGATATATCGCGTTTCGAGCGGATCCCGTCAAAGCTATATACTCTACTTAAATGGTGGCAAGGTTAAGAGCTGGATCAATATCATTAAGCCTGGCTAAATTTTAAAACAGCAAAGGATCTGTCAAGAAAAATTCAGTTCAATCACAAAATCCTGAATCTGAGAATAATGAGCACTTGTTGAGGCGTATTTGTTCTTACATTAACCTGACAGAGATCATAATTGGAAGTCTTAATCTGTAAAATATGAAAAAGGAAACCAGGCACTAAAATTAAATATTAAAATTGCGTGAAATAGCGGATTCGAATCCGGTTAAATTTTATAGGGCTGTCTACCAGATTATATTGAATGAAAAGAATTTTTACACCGTTCTTTGATAAATAGCATACAGCATATCTTGTAGATTGTGTTAAATCATTAAAAAAATCTGTTTTAACATTAAAACCATTGAAATTAACATTAATTAAAATATAATTCCAAGGAATATTTTTTGGTTTGCTCTTTACGATTGATACCTGTACTTATATTGAAAAAAAAACCAAATCTTTAACCATTCTCTAAGATTGTTTATTGTGACCAAATTATTTATCTTAATGCTGAAAAACGAAGATTTGTAATTTTAGGGGATCGTGCTGCTAAAGAGAGACTACATGTGAAATTTTATTTTTACCTCAGTGGCTCTATTCTGGCTTTCCCGGAGAATTCTGAATTAGGAAAATATTTTGCTGTAATTACAAACCGCACTAATTCCCAAATATTTATTTTCCGTGTCCAAATGAGCCTATTAAAGTTAGCCGAAAGTTGCCAGCCGAAAGATAATGCAGATAGTGTCTTGACTATTTTTAAACTCTCTCTATACTCTCGCTCCTATCGATTTTTAAATTCCTATAAACTGAAATAATTTCTCCTTCACGTGAATGATGTAACCCGATCCTAAATTTTCCTAAATTCGAGTTCATGACTGATTTTTGTTGTATTCAAGACACTATCTGCATTATCTTTCGGCTGGAAACTTTCGGCTAACTTTAACATTATATCCAAATGGATATTCTGGCTGACAGGGAATAATTTTTTTGGGGTGGAAATTTTTTTTACGCAGATATTTATAAACTAAAACACGTATTGGTACATTTTTACAGGTCTACAATCCCCCCAAAAAAATAAATTGACGTCAAAACTGCTTTAAAATAGAATTAAGTTTTCCCAATAAAAAACAGTACTAAACGTCAGAATACACTTTGGGGAATAAAAAATTCTCGACGGCTAGAGAAACGCCACTAATTCCCAATTCCCTATTCTCTAAAACCAGAATAGGGTCACAGGTGTTACTAAATATGTGGCCTACACTAAGATTAGCTTTAGTTATAAGTAACTAAAGAGTAATTCGAGGAGACGTGGAACAAGAGATGAGATGGAACATTGCAGTATTTTCATATACATAACTTGTTCAAACATGATTGCCTATATGTTATGTACCCAAAAGTATAGAAATGTTGGTATATTATAATTTAAAAAGAAATTTATGATGGTGTCAAAAAGGAGAAATGGGACAGTTTTTTTCGAGCAGAGATGGAACATTAAATTACTTAGGTTAAAGAATTTATGGTACTAATTTATTGTTTCATCTACAAAAAAAAGTCACAAGCCGAAGCTAACGGGAGCGAAAATAATTTAATTGCAGCAATACCAAATGTTCGAAAGGATATAAATCTCTTAGAGAATCTGCGATATATTATGAATTACCAGCCATACATTGTGCAGACGAATAAAATCTAATGATTAAAAAAAACATTCTCTTGGACCAAGCTGCAGCTAAGGAGATACAAATGAGGCTAAAATGGGTTTTCAAATAAAAAATTACAGAAGCACAGATTTGCTTCCGCAAGAGATACCATCAGATACGTTACATATAATTTTGCTGAATTACTCTAAATTAAACACAAGTTTAATAAAGAAACGGGAATGTCAAAACTACCTTGACTCCGTTCATTTTTAGGACGGACCTCGAAATCGCTCTATCAGAAAATCGGAAAGAGTTTCAATTAATTGAGTTACAGGGTTCAATAAAAATGATGAAGATAATTGTTTTGATGTTTTGCAAAAGATATTTACAGAATATGAGTTGTTTGATTAGACAGGGCACATTTTTAATGTAGATGAAAATATTCTGCGATTAAATAATAGGCAGGATAGGTTTTGGCTGAAAATGGTTTAAAAAGCTATACGCTGAAGGAGTTTTTATTCCACCTAACTGTATTTTTAAAGAAAAATCAAAAAAAGCCGGAGTTTGAAGATGGAATGCTTCCGGGTTTCTCAGTAGTCATGTGTCAAAAATCAGCATAATATGAAACCTTCGAAATTTTTTATCAATGGCCTAAAAATCAATTTGTACTCGAAAAGCGTTCAGGCACTGTAGCACAGTGTCTGTATTTTTGTAACATTATTCTTATTTATCTTCCAAGTCATTGGAACGCAATGTCTGCAACCTGTTGATCGATGCTTTTTTAAATCATTAAAAACGAATAATTATGAATAATGCAATAAAAATGTACGCGCTAGTCCAGGTAAAAAAATTAGGAGACAAGTATTTGGATCTAATTTTTCAAAGGCTTGGAGTAAATCAGCGACAGTATAGGAAATGCCGTGTCGCATTTAATGCATCTGGTATCGTACCACTTGATCCTGATGATATAATAAGTTATGCATTTTTAACCAATTCTGATCTTCTTCCAGGTGATAAATAAGAAATTAATTAATTAAAATTTAATTTAATTTTTACATTAAATTTCAATTCCCTTAATGTTGCAGTAATGCCAGTTACCGTACCCGGACCATCATACTATACGGTGGTATATCTAAGTTTGTTCAAAATTCAATTACAACCTTTTCCAATACTAAAATATCTTCACCATTAAATAAAGATCATTCAATTTCCGGTTCCCAAAATATCACTGATCTAACAGACGCTGTACCTGGAATATGTTTAAAATTGATAAATGTTTCAAGTAGCGGCAACTCATACGTGTTACCAGTGAATGCTTCTGAAAACGTTTTGATGACGCCGCAACAGAAATTCTTGATCAAATTTCTCCTATTATACAGGTTAAAACAACTCCAGAAATGAATAAAAATAAATGCAGAAACTTGTAATAAAACAAAAAAAAATTAAAAGAATGATTGGAATCCAATGCATCCATTTTAAACTTTTGCTTCATGAGTTTTGTTCAGAATTTTAAAATGAGCCGCAGTCTCTCTATCGTAAGCAATTTATCGTGTTTTAATTGGACACAATTTATCGTGTGGGTGATTTATCGTATGTCAGTTTATCGTAGTTTGTAAAATTGGCCGTATAACAAAATTATGTGTAAATAAAACAAAATTGAAGTGTTTTCGGTTTATAAAACTTTATTGAATTCGGCCATTTAATTATCGGTTAAGATGGGATTTTGTATCTTGGATGGAAATAAAAATCGGAACAGTGTTGGATGGAAATGGAATTCCTAAATAAGTTTTGGAAGAAGGTCTCGAATATGGCCACGTGGGACGTAACTCGGTCATTTCTTAATCCATTATGATGAAATTCGACATGGTGGGTGAAAATGAGATTTTTAAATAATTGTTGGAATAAGTTGTGGAATATGGATGGCCACTTGGGACGGAACTCGATAATTTATTAACCGATTATAATGGGGTTAGATATGTGGGATGGTTTCTTAAATTATTTTATAAGAAAGTTATTGAATATGGCCGCCTGAGATTGAACTCGTTAGAAGAAGTTCTAGAATAAGGTCACCAGTGACGGTACTTGTCATTTCTTAACTGATTTTGAAATGCGATTCTTAAATTTTTTTTTGGACATACCTGAGACGGAACTCGTTAATTTCTTAACCGATTATGTTGGGAAATTGGATTTTTAAATTATTTTTAGAAGAACTTCTAGAATATGGCCATTTTGACGGAACGCGGCCATTTCTTAACTGATATTGATGAGATTTTGCATGGAATATGGCAACTTTGGACGGAACTCGGTAGTTTCTTAGCCGTTTATACTGAAATTGGATGTCTATGATGGAAATTTGATTGTTAAATAATTTTTAGAAGAAGATCTGGACTATTGCCACCTTGGACAGAACTCTTTTAAACTGGGACTGAACTCAGTAATAAATAGGCGTCTTTCTTGAAGCAAGCGGCTTCTGATGTACACAGGTTTTTGGTAAGTCTGAGTGCCTTAACATCTATCACCAGTACGCCACCCACACATGTAATTAGTGGAATGCGAGGCAGGCCAACTACTTTTTTCACAAAAAATCACATTTTGAAACCTACACAAAGGGTTCGGATAAGTTTATAGTGTTCTCAACAACGACCTCGAAAACTGTTCAGGGGAACATATAGTCCAGAACTTCTTCCAAAAATCGTTTAAGAATGCTATTTCAATCCTTTCCAGATGGCCAATTCCAAGTTCCGTCTCAGATGGTCATATTCCAGAACATTTTCCTAAAATTATTTAAGAATCTCATTTCCATCCACAATGCCTAATTTTATCATAATCGGATAAAAAATGACCGAGTTCCGTCCCAAGTGGCCACATTTCAGAACTTCTTCCAAAAATCATACAAGAATCACATTTCCATCCAACCATTCACAATCCCATCAATATCGGAAAAAAATTAGCCGAGTTCCAACCCAAGTGGCCATATATTCCATAAATCCTTCCAAAAATCATTTAATTTGTATCACCCATGTCCAATTTTATCAGGATCGATTAAAAAATTACTGCGAGTTCCGGCCCAGGTGGCCATATTCCAGAACTTTTCTTTCAAAAACGCACATCATAAATTATTCGCACATCCTAAAAAAAGAAGTTAATATATGACTATCTAGATTAATCTTAACAAATCAATTTCAGGGTTCAACCGTACACAGACAGTTAAATTTAACCTCAACGATCTCCGACTGATCACAGATGAGTTTCGGCATACCACAAATAAATTTCAAATTCCCATCTATATAATAAACATATAAATTTTGTCGCGTGCTTTTTTAAACTTAATCATGATCAATTTTGTTATATACGCGCAGAGGCCGAAATCATCATAATAAATTAATGATACAAGAGTAAAAAAAAATATAAAACAAAATAATGATGATGGTAGATGTCTTAAATGGTAATTCTTCTATCATGTTCCAAGTCATGAAAACTTCAAAAAAAAAAATTATTTTTGTTTTCGTTACGGTTGAAATAACTTAAAATAAATTTTAATAGTTTGTGAGAATAAATTTTTTCTGTACCAAAAATTCATTAATAAATAATTAAAAATTAATCAACTTTCTCTCAGAAGATGTACCGCCAAAAAAATATTCTTGTTTTATGTTATCCACCCAAATACATAAAAATAGCACTCCTCCTTCTAAACTTTAGACTTAATTATGTCTTCGTCTAATCTTTATGTTTTGTTTAATTATATTATTGATCATTAATTATGTGTAAAAAAATTTATTGTTTCTCACACCGTCCGACTTATGATCGATTTGCTAATACTACTGACAGTTTTTTTTGTAACACCGCGCGCGCTTTACGATTCTTGTATAATAAAAAAAATATAATGTAGCATTAACGACAACATATAACATAATAATAATAGTTTTTATGATTATTTTAATAAATAAAAAATAAAAAATGGGTTGGAACCAAACCGAATTTATATATAAGAAAATTAAATTGATGCAACATACCCAGCAAACTATGTGTAAGACAAAATCACATCAATCTTAATCAGCTGGATATGTATATCGTGTAAGATGAATAAGAAAACTTAACATTTTTTGATTAGACATGATGGCCCTTTTTGGGGTATCTATACAATGTATATAAACGAGCCCTTTTCACTTAATAAAGCGGTTATTAACCGCTGATTTCTTTCTATAATATAAAATGCGCGCGCGCGCAACACTGTAATCGAATATTTTATATACGGGACAAAATTATATTAAATTTAAATCATGATCAAAATTACGATCAATGATGATCGTAAAATTTTAATTATTTATAATTTTCTAATAAATATGATGGTGTTTTGATTAAATCGAGTAAATATAAATAATTTTTGGTGGTCCAAGATAATATATTACCAAGTATATAGGAAACATATTAACCGTGCATCTTACGCACGCACCAGCGATAGTGACCCGTATATGTATATTAACATCTATCCTATTATCGTCTGTATGTGTTATTTACATATCAACAAGAAAGGGTTTAATTAATAATGCACGCGATGGAATAAAACAACAGGCACGTCATATCTTGATATTGGGCGATTTAACAACGTAACGATTCTTTAATTGGTATATACGGTTTTCGAAAATAAATCTTGAAATCGTTTTCTAGTCATGTAACCAAAATCATTTAGTAATAATGACCCAATTTAAAATTACTCACCGAATGGGTTTCTTTTTTATTTTTTGTTAAAGAATTGAATTTGGATTTTAAGTGGCGTGTGAAAATTTTAATTTTATTTTAATTCAATATACGAAATTTTTTATTTTAAATATTTTGAGACACGCATTCCATATATATTCCTATAAGTTTTATCTATATAGCTTTTGCGTACCTATCAAAATAAAATCCGATTTTTTTTTTATGTCGAACTCAGAAAATTAAAATCAAAACTCAAAATGTATTTTGAGAGTAAAGGTCGTCACCTAAAGTGATGAGGTGAGCAAAAAATATCTCATTGCCACTTTATTAAAATGGTTTTTGCATTTTGTTACGTTGGCAATTTGTCCTAATTCTATCCTAAAAATCAAGAATAACAATATAGATGTGTTTGTAGAATGTCTTGATATAACGGATTTTTAGGATGGGCGAATTATATAAATCACATGTGCGGGTTCCCTAAATCTTCCAGGAAAACACTAATTGGCAAATTTGGCTGTCCTAAACACACTAAATCCCCAATTTGTCCAGCATAAACGAGTTTCATGTTAGATGACGTAGAAGTATTTCTATATAAACCAATTATAGATGCGGATTATAGTATTTTCCCGGGAAATTTAGAAAAACTGTTGAGAAAATGGTCAATTGATGTGCAGATAAATGTATACTGCTCGGATAGTAGTTTTGATTGATTGAAGCGGATGAAATTTAAACGTTCCGTTTTGATCTTAAAGTATGTCAACGCAATCTCTCCTATCCACCATTTTCTGACAATTGCGAATACAACAAAAAATGATTGAGCCAAATCGGTGCAGCCGTTCTCAACTGATGCGCTATAGAAAGAAAAAATCAATTTTCTTCTGGGTTTTCCGGAATTTTCCGACTCAGATTTTCCGATATTTCTCTTTCGGTAGATTTTCAGCATTTTCTCTTGAAAGAGTCATCTCCTGGGAATTGGAAACACATCAAAAAAAGATTGAGTCAAATCGGTTCAGCCGTTCTTCTCAACTGATGCGCTAGTAAACAGATTCAAATTCCTTCAGGTTTTTCCAAAAGTTTCGAAGTTTTCCACTCAGATTTTCCAGTTTTTCTTTTCTAAAAGATCATCTGGATAGAATACGTTTATTTTGTCTCGTAAGAATCATCTCCTGGAAATTAGGAGTACAGCAAAAAAAAAAAAATTGAGTCAAATTGGGTCAGCCGTTCTTCTCAACTGATGCGCTAGAAAACAGATTCAAATTCCTTCAGGTTTTTCCAAAAGTTTCGAAGTTTTCCACTCAGATTTTCCAGTTTTTCTTTTCTAAAAGACCATCTGGATAGAATACGTGCAAATTCCTGATTTTCCGAATTTTATTTTGCCATAATTTTCTCTCGTAAGAACCATCTCCTGGAAATTAAGAGTACAGAAAAAAAAGATTGAGTCAAATTGGGTCAGCCGTTCTCAACTAATGCTCTAGAAAAAGAAATTAAATTTTCTTCCAAAAGTTTCCGAATTATCAAATCAGATTTTCCAATTTTTCTCCTCTAAAAGACCAGAAAAAATTTTTTCGATATTCCAAATTTTCCGACATTTCCAGTGGATTTTCCCAAAATTTCCTCTCATACAAACCTTGTCCTGACAATTATGAAGACAACAAACAAGATCAGCCAAATCGGCCCAACCGTTCTCAAGATAATCTCCCTCAACTTCAGGACACTTATTTCAATGACCCTCCAATAATTTTATACCATCTCTGTAATGATATTCCGGGAGCTCTACAAAATACTGATCCATGGCTGCAATAGCTATTTATTTGAAGAAAAACGCTTCCCATGATAGAATTGTTTCTGGTTTCTGAAGAGATAGTAATCGCTGGGAGCCGAATCTGGCGAATACGGTGGATGTTCAAGCAATCCATATTTTAATCCGTTTTAGCCATCGTCAAAAGATTATTAAAGAAATTAGTTTTTTCTTCTGTAAATAAGGTCTTTTTTCACGAATTTGTTATCCAACTGGTCCAAAAGGTTGCAATAATATTAAGAATTAACTGTTTTGGCTTTTTAAGATAATCAACAAAAACCCCTTTTGCATTCCAAAAAACTGATTCCATGACTGATGTTTTGGAACTGAACAACCAGCTTTAGTCCATTGTAAATGTTCTTATTTCAGTTTAGGGTCATGGTGGCAGATCCAAGTCTCATCCATAATTATAAATCTACGCATAAAATCGGTTTTATTCTGCGTTTTATCAAATTACGCTGAGAAATTTGTTTTCGATTCAGTTTTTGTTGAATTACTTACGAATGCGGCACCATTTTTCTAAGCAGCTTTTCCATACGTATAATTCTTCATGTAAAATATCACTCATTTATCCGAGATGCCTATAGTATCAGCAATTTCACGCTTAGTCAAACTTGGATCTTTACAAACAATATTATACACTTGCTCAACGATTTCTGGTGTTGTTGCACTTTTTGGACGTCTAAAACGTGGTTAATTTTTAACGCTTGAACGACCACGTTTAAACTCTAAAACGTATCGATACACCGTTGGAAATGAAGGGGTAGATTCCTTAAACACTTTTGCCATTTTTGTATGAATTTCTGTTGCCGATAAACCTTCCAAAACAAAGAATTTTATCACTGCACGATATTCAGGTTTTTCGCTTGTAAACGAATACACTGACACGTCCACTTGAATTGCCAGACCGAAATAAAAATTCTGACGTGTTCAAATGAAAGATGAAATATTAAAAGACAATGTGATTTTGAGATCGTCATACTTCTGCCATTCTTTTAGAGAAGTAAAAAAAATTGCTCAGTGCCGCAAGCTGGCTCCCCACTAGGTAACCCAAAAAGACTCAGGGGGCTATTTGGGAATTCGATTCGACAACGAGAGTACAAGATTCATATTGCATTTTAAATAAGAATCGTTCGAATCACATTCAAATCAAATATGAATCTTGTACTCTCGTTATCTAATCGAATTCCCAAATAGCCCCTCAGGGTTTTTGGGTAATATACTTTTAAAAAAATCTCGGGTGGTTTTTTTGAATGTGATAATACTTCATAAATATCGTATGTATTCTGTTTAATTTTTTTTTCTTATATTTTTAACTTATGATTTGATAAAATTCATTCTTTAGAATATAAAGAGGATAGGTGTGTGTTTCAAAACTTCATTTGTTAAATTGCATGCCAAATAATAACTAGGTTTATATGTATCAGGAACAAATACATATCACAGATATGAAGAATTGGAAACAAAATTGAACAGTACAATAAAAATAATTCACTAAATAACAAAAAAAATTAAATTAATAATTTTGCAATTATTACCAGTCTTGTGGTTTAGATCTAAAGTCAGGCGATACAGTTTGACTAGAAATGCCACCTTTTCGAAACCAAGTCGGTTTCTTAGTTTATTTCAAATTAAACCGTAGGTTGAGAACATTCTTTCAATTGAAGCCGAGCTTGTTGCGCAGTTCGATAGTGATACAAAAAAAAAATGCAAATGTTTTCTTTGAAGAACTTTGAAGATTTTTCGTTTTTCTCGTGTAAAATTTTCCACCATTTTTGTCGCTTATATTTTAGAACAAATCTGGTTTGGACATCGATTCTGGGAAGTATTATCCATGGTTATTATATATATATTTTTTTTTAATTTCAATTATCAACTTTATTAATTACAAATAATTTTACATATACATATTATAAATTTTAATAATAATTTGATAAGAGAGGTGTCCCTTTGGTTCAAATTAAACTCGTTTCAGGGGCACTGATTCTATCAATACAAGGATTCTATGTGTTTATTAAATATATGTTGTACTGCTATTTACAATTTCAATTTTGATATCAGTTTACATAAGGATAGATTGAATTTGTTGCAGAACTTATTAATTAATATTTTACGATATATCAATACGAAATCAGATAAAATTTGTATACAAAGTGAGAATGGGTACATTTACGGAAAGATACGCTGAATATTTTTAGATTGCCTTAGCCAAAATAAGAAAGTTCTGAAAAACACAGACAGACCACTACACATTCTTAAATGAGTAGGCAAATTTTTAAATAATATGGGAGAGATCACACTGAAGAAGGACCTTCGGAGATTTAATTTAAATTTCGGAAGTTTTTTTCAGCTGGAAGTATGTAAAAGATACATCGTCAGAAAATGCAGTAGAGGACCATTAATTCCATTAATTTAGACTAAAAATAGCAATGGTCCTAACACCGACCCTGCAGAACCTCTATCTTGATTTCCAGTTCATTACCCAACTGCCGTTTACTGTAACACATTGAGTTCGACTTCTCAAGTACGAGCTAAACCACTTCTGAATCGTCTCGCGGAATCCCCAGCACGACAATTTCTTTAATAAGATGGTATGATCAACTCTATTAAAAGCCTTTATCATATCAATGAATAAAGCTGAGACAGTTTGCCCATTATCCATATGATAAAGTAATTTGATCCAGGAAAAATAAAAGTGCATTTTCGGTGTTTTTGTTTTGTTTAAACCCGTATTGCGATCCAGAGAGTAAGTTATTAACATTTAAAAAACTTAAAATTCTTTTTTTCATAACCTTTTCAAATATTTTCAAAACTACATACAGGAGTGAAATCGGGCGATAATTGTTAATACAAGATTTATTGCCTTTTTAAAATTTGGTGTAACCACAGCTTTTTTCAGATATAACGGAAACGTTCATGTTTTCACGCTTAAATTAAGAATACAGGCTAGGACATCCACTAAAAAACAGGCAAGTGGCTTTATAACACTGTTGGTTAAATCAACTATTCCAGGATAAGATTTTTCTTTCAAGGAATTTATCATATAATATAATTCGCAGGGCGTAGTGGGCGAGGAATAAAAACTGTTTACTGTGTTATTGCTGTTCATAATTAGGCGTTCCTTGTCAGTGGTTGCTAAATTAACTGTTGAGATGTTATTTAAACCTACACTCGTAAAAAATACATTAAATTCATTGGCAATTTTAGCTGGAACTGATACATTGTAACCTGAGTGAGAATTTATTTCTTTAATATCATTTGACTTTCGATACCTGGTTATAATTTTGTTAAACATTTTCCAGTTCTCTCGAGCACTTTTACCATTAAGACGAAATTGATTTTTGTAATATTGTTTTTTTATAAATCTATATTTTGATGTACTTACTCACACAACTTCAAGCTGTAGCTTCGTAATCTAGCATTAGTAGGATATTTTCTTAGATAATTGGACATAATTGGAGATTTAGTAGATAATTGGACATCTATACATTCAATTCATGTGATTTTGATCAAGTTACTTGGCTTGTGCAGCTACTAAAATGGTTAGAAAAAATTTCCATGAATTTGTGAAACGCTACTGATGCATCCTTACAACTAAGAAACGCGCCCCATTCTTCAAATGTGAGTAAATTTTTTAGTTTACTGTAACCAGTAAGGGAAAGTACATGCTTTTTGTTTTTCTTTTGAGGCGAATGCCACCAGTGTGCCAAAAAGGTAAAGTGTTTTTCGCTTATCCAGTCTTCTGCTACGGTCTCTGCCTCTTCGCTTAACAGTTTGCCCAAATATTTTGGATGCATCATGTTTGCTAAATAGTGACCCGGAGTGAGAACACTTTTCATTCGTTTTACAATTTAAGGCCATTTTGTTAATAAGATCTCGTTATTCAGCAAATTATACCAGATTTCGACAGCTGTGGAGCAATTTAAGTGGAATCACCTTGCTATTCTTTTTTAGATAACATTTGTTGAAAACTCAAGGCCTATTCGTACAATTGTACATTATTTAAAATTTTGTGGATATCGTTATTAAATGCGTTTAAATGCCCTGATTTTATTTGTGCATAGAGATGAAAATTAGAAATAAATGTTGTTACACAACAATCATCATAAGAATTCCACCTTACATCATTTGACAGTTGAGGGCATAACTCGATGTTTTTCTTTTAACCATCGGCTGGTGGTGATTTCAAAAGTAATCCTGATTTCTAAAGTAATCCAGAACCTACAAGAAAAAAATCCATGGCGTTCCTTTAAAATATCGTTCATTTTTTCATGCTATTTTCATCTTATTTTAATATCTATTACAACCGGTATGGACTGAACGCGAGAGAAATTAATCATTTGAACTGGAATCCTTACAATCCAATTATTAAATGATCGGTTATTTTTTCATTAATTTGATGTAGGTGCTTATCAGCTAACTGTTTTCTGCTGGGGGCAGAATATCCAGGTCGTATGTCTAGCATTTCTTTAGAATACTTGTTTTCACCTTCGTTAAAAGTAATGTTATTCGCGAAAAAAGTTTTGCCACCATTTTAGATGATTGAGGACTACCAGTGGCAGTAAGAGACGAATTTTTAATTGAAATGTCAGTATCAGTATCCGTATCACTATCGCATTTTGTAGCTTTTTTGTTACAACTTATTACACTTTACTTTTTTAAAACTTTCGATACGCACTACGTTATACTAATCAACAGCATTTTTACGTCCACTTCGTCGAATCATTCTATATTTCTATGGGGAATATTATTTTTTATTTCAAAATTTAATCCTGTATTTTACTACTAAATATTTATATGTTTTAATTAGATGACATTCAATAAACTCACAACATTCCTCACTACAATTCGCTTTAATAATGATTGGAGTATTTTCCTTTTTGAAGATTTACATATGTATATAAATAATTTTAAGTGACACGATTAAACATGATTTCTAAAAAATTGACCTATCACTAGAAAATGGCAGGAGCATATATATGAATGCAGCACAAATAGTTAATGATATGATGTTGTAACTTTTAACTAAATACTAGCTGCGTTTTTTTATTTAAAACAATCGAGTAGAGTTCGCGATGGCTATTTTCAAATTTGTCCAATTTAAAATCTAAAATTTAATTTTTTTAAATTAAATAATTTAGATTTAATAGGAATCTATGTATAACCAAAAAAAATAAATCATAATAGTTGTATGGTTTTCTTGTAATATCGTTGTTCTGTATATAGTTCGGAACTATACTCCGTTATTATACAGAACTATACAGAACAACGATGTTACAAAAAACCATACAACTTTTATGATGGATTTATTTTAGTTGTACAAACTTTTATGATGGATTTATTTTAGTTATACATACATTCCCATTAAATCCAAATTATTTAATAAAAAAATAAATATTTAATTTTAAATTGGACAAATTTGAAAACAGCTATCATTATCGCACTCGTTTGTTTTCAAAAAACGAAGGTACTATGTGAAAAGGCACAACACAAAGTAAAATATGATCGAGAAGCAAATATTCAACTCGATTCAATATAGATCTTCTATTCTCAATATCTTCTATTCTTCTATACTTATGTGTATGAAAATTATCAAATGTCGCAATAGAAGAAAAAATAGAAGAATTGCTATTCCATATGAAAAATAAACAATTTTTTTGCTTAGAAGATTTTTATTAAAAATGGAAGAAATAAAAATGCGACTTTTATAACAAGAAGAAATAGATTTATTCGATTTTTATCAACAGCGGGTTGAGTTTTGATTAAATTAATTAATTTGAAAATGAATTTTTGTTTAATGCGAAGTGAAAGAATCCGCCAAAAGCGTATTGCTACCTAAGTAAATTTATTAATTATTTAATAAAAATAAATTAAATAATTTTTTTAGACAAAATTTAAAAATGAGACTGAAGGATATAAGAATAAACGAGGATCCCTTTCAGCTTCCTGATTTAATAAAAAGCAAGGAATTTAATAAAAAAATTAAAAATGAAGGAATATAAATTAATTTTTTGCTAGTTACGAGAACTTGACACTCGTTTGAGTCTTGCATAACTAGATAAATTTAAGGAGCATATGATCTTAGAAGATAATTGGAAGTTGTTATTACATCGATCCCAACTTCATGTCAACGTATAGCCGTAAATCTTAAAAGTGATTTCAAATTATTTAATGTGATATAAGCCTTGTTTACTATTCGAGCAATTTCCGTTACAAGTGAGATAGCTTTTTCTATGGCAGGGAACTTAGTCACAAAATTAAGATCAAGGCTGGGATTGATACCATGGCGACATCAGAGGTGAAACAGCAGTTCATTTTATTGTAATTTAAGCGGTTCATTCAATTTTCATATGTCTGAGACACTAGAGATACAATGTCAAATACCTGAATTATGACGATCTCTTTGACAGATCTTTTTTAAATGACAGAGTACAAAATAACTATCTACCCTAGGAAACTCTGACTATTAAACTCGGGCTGAGTCTGGAGAGAAAACGCTGCGTATTTTTTCTCGTTCCCAATCAAGCAGATTATAAATGAAAATAAAATAATTAACTGGATCAGACTTTATTCTTAATTCGTAAAATTTTCCTTATCAACTAATTGTTTTGGTCAATTAAAAAATAGTAAATTAAAACGTACCATCAACAAACTTGAGATTCGACGCCTATATATAAAATCTTCATTTACCAAATCAGAAATTGCTAAATGCCAATACAAGTTTTTTTCATATTTAAATCCACCAAAAGGGTATTGCTACCTAAGTTAATTTATTAATTATTTAATAAAAATTAATTAAATAATTATTTTTAGACAAAAACTCAGCTTCTTGATAGTGTATTCCACTAGTACTTTCGATTGCCAAAGGGAAATGTTGTGACACTGGTAAGCGGTTTAGCAGCAAAATCGCGCTTCAACTCAATACCATTAAAACCATTTTACATTTTAATTTTTATTTAAAATAAAAAATTATCACAAATTTCGTGTCGTCAGTTTTGCTTTTGGGTAATAAAAACATTTTGGACATTACAGCAAGAGCAAGTAGAAGAAAAAAAAATCGATTTCCCACTTTTGATATTAAAAATAGAAGATTAGAATCCCACTGCTTCACTGAATAACAGAATAGTAGATTCTTCTATTTTTGATGTCTTCTGTTTGAGTAAAGAAGATTTTTCAAGAAGAATAGAAGAATTCATTGAATCGACGTGATTGTTTTGATATTCAAAATACTCTTGATGTATGTGCAATCATGTTTTATCTTACAAAGTTAAACTAAAAATTTTCATAAAATAATTAATAAACTTCTTCCCACCGGGTCGTTTTTTTTAAACCTGGGTTTTTCCAATCTTGAGTGGCAACTTAGCGAAATTGGGCCCTGTGCTAGATATATTCGTACAACTTGTACTTGAACAAAATTTAAATTTAAATTTGGCATGTTAAAACAATAAATTTTGTGGGATTAGGTCTATATGTGATTGTGAGATCGTCATATTCCGGCCTTGCTTTTAGGAAAGTAAGAAAAATCTTGGCTCAGCAAAGTTGTTACAGAAAAGGTTTTTTTCGAAATTTTCTAAAGTTGAGAGAGTTTTTATTTCTAACAAAGTTTTGAGGTTTTTTATTGTAACCATATTTACGAAATTAAGTTCCTTCGTTAAGTTTCAGAGTGCGTAGTTTTTTGAATGAGTTCTTATACTTTTTACCAATATGATTTAAATCAATGATTTATTTAAAAAAAATCAATTGATTTTTATCTGATTTTAATCAATGATTTAAATCAAACATGCCCTGTTATGAGCACATCTATCTGAAAATCATGAACAATAAAATGAACGAGGAAAACTAAGAGGAAATTTCAGTTTGAAAATCCTTTGGGGCATTCAATACCAACTACACGGGTCTAGGGTTAATGTTAATTCGCACGACATTATGAACGAGTTGTCGATGCGATCTCGTAAAAATTAGTAAATGGCGCGTAAATGTTATATTGACCAACACAATATGCAATAGCTCGATCAGTGAGTGCTTACAAATAAAGTCCTGTTCCTCTATAATGATTTTTTTTTTTTGGTTTTTCACGATCGCGTCTGATTGTCTACGGTCAATATTTAATTTGTTGAGGAAACGAGAAAACAAGAATTCGTATTTCTAATTTCAACCTAAATACGCTAAAAATAAAACCCGATGCACAAATTCGTAGGATTATAGAATCGTTTGTTTCTAGAACATTCTATGAAAAAAATTCGTTTCTTCTACCAGAGAAAATATACTAAGTGGTTTGAACAAATTCAGCCACAATGAATATCAGATTATAGAATTTTCTGTTTAACTTTAAAATTATTGAACGGTGTAAGTTTTATATTATTTTATTTATTTTAGTCTCTGCATAAAATTTATTACCAATGCTCAATAATTTACGCGGTTGAAAAACATTATATTTAAATTAAGTGATCATTATGTGAATATCTAATCTACATATCCCAGCTACTGCTTCTACTTCCAGCTGCTGTAAACAACTTAATAAATATACAGCGCTTGTGAAGATATACCAAACCTAATAAATTATTTATATAATTTGTATATGTAGATCAGATATATGTACCCAAGTATAAGATATATATGCATTCTTAATTTAGAATAAAATGATTCTAAAAATAAAATTTTGAATAAATTAAATTTTATGATCGCGCATCTTATAATAATTACACACACCGCCGCATTCATAAAGAAGCCCCATATATACCACAGAAAAGGATAAATTATTTATGTAGTTTTATGAATTAAATTGTCTGTACACATGCATACGTATATAACCAAACTCGCCATATATACAAATTTTCTTAATTAAAATTACATTGCTTTTAGTTAATTTGTTTCAATAAAATAAAATTATGAATGAATTTAATGAATTAAACGCGATACTAAACGGGGAAAAAATTATTATTTTTTTTTATGAAAACAACAACAACAAAATGCTTTACACAATAATTTATATTAGACCTCTGGGTGACTGCGCGAGCGCGATCTTATGTAGCTATATACGAGTACGCGGCCAATCTATATTTATTTATACATGTTTTAATATAAACACGACATATTTACGAGATATAATTAGAGATTGACTTATAAAAAGTAGAACCAGCACCACCCACACTTTCTCTAAGACGACGTATAAAGCAAAATAAACTCTTTCAACTTTTTATCTGTCTCTCGATAATTTAATTTTTTTATTAAATTGTTGTTATTTTATTTATATTTTATTTTAATTGTAACAAATTAAATTTTGTATTTTTATTATTTATTTTAACTAATTTATCATATGTACATAGAGTTATGGTATATCAGAAATTTGTTTAAAATTAATTTTCACAAATTTTCCACAAAAAAAATATTTAAAATTTATGTATGACAAATAAATTAATTTTTGTGTTTAATGCGGGTTGAATTGGTTTTGAAATACTAGTGTACGATATAGAAAAATATTTGTTTGATGTTCGACACACATAATTTTATTATTCAGTATATGTACACATTACGAGTATATATGGTATGTAGGGTGATGATGATCGATTTATATATGATTGATTGAAAATGTTGTATCAATTGATTGATGAAATTCAATTATGCCATTACATTGCATAATATTTGGTTTGGTTTAATTTTTGTGTGAAAATAAGTGTGTAATTGGTCTGTATGCGTGTGTTGTGTATATATTAGATTCCATAAACGATTTCTGGTGGGACGCCAAAAATTTGAATTGTAATTCTAATGCCTATCAAATTCAATTTAACTATATTAAAGCTTAATAAATGGGGTCATTGTAAACAGGAAGTCCCCGAATGACGACAAAGCACATGGATTCAAATTACATATTTCTGTGAATTTTGTCCCTATCATGTGAATTCATGTTAACAATCAAGTGTGGTTTTATGATATGTGCTTGACCCTTTGATTCCTCATCATGTAGTAAAAAATCTATTCTTATGGATTTTTTTTAAGTTTTAGGGAAGTTAGAATTGAGAGTTAAGGACAGCCAAGTTTTCCATAGAGTACTATAAATCGAACGCATACATAGTCCGGAATGCGAAGTGATGTTTGTAGTGAGATGCTTCTTGACCTGATCTAAATTGCAAAACCTCTTTACTTTTATCAAATTTAAAGTGTTTAAGATAGCCAAATTTGATTCTAGCGCATAATTTTCTAAATGTTCCGATAAACTCCTAAAAACCCGCATGATATGTGACATATATTCTGAGATGATACTAGACCCCATCTATAATATAAAAACTTTATTTAGGGAATTAGTTTAGGGAATTTTGGGCCACTAAATTTTTCTTGGAGTACTACAAATCGAGCATAAAATTCTCTGAATTGTTCCTACAAATGCAAAGTCGCCTATATTTCGAGATGCTACCCATCTAAAAAAAGGTGTACTACGAAATACCGGGTTTGAAAATCCCGGTTTTCAAAATCCCAGTTTTCAAAATCCAGGTTTATAAAATCCCGGTTTCTTTTCTTCTAGATCACAAGTCTTGATTTTGAAAATAATATTTTTTATTAATTTGGGCCGACCGGACTAATAATATTATAACATAAAAATAATATATCTGGCCCAAAAAATTTATTAGAAAAAACCAGGGCTGCAACATTTTGAAATGCAATAATTGTAGAAGGTGACGACTTCGATAACTCTCGTTCTAGCTTAGCTGAGACTTTAGATTTGAATTTTTAGAAATCCATTTCCATCGCACGTATCGAATTTCAACAAAATCGGTTAAGAAATTGTTAAACTCCATCCCTACTAGCCATTTTCTACAACTTTATCGCAAACTTATCGAATTTTTTAGAAAAATCATTTAATAGTCGCATTTTCCCACATATCGAATTTTAAAGCTTCAAACCGGGATTTCCTAAAAATCGGAATTTTTTTTATACTAAACAGGGATTTTGAAATTCAGAATTTCCTGGTTTTTGAAAACCGGGATTTTGAAAATAAGGATTTATAAAAAAGTCGGTATTTGGCAGACCGGGATTTTGACAACCGGGATTACGTTACACACTCCTAAAAAAAATCTACCATGCTCGGCTTTCCTGAATTTCTCGGAAATATGTACTAGATTCTGTGTCTGTATAATAATGGCGTTTATATGTATATAGATACTTTACTAAGTTCTATATAATAAAACAAAATGTTTAGGCCAAATTGGACATTCAACCGTATGAAATTTGGCCACGATTCTATCACAAAAAGTAACAAAAAAATCATCAGGTAACACTATCAATAAAAACCCCATTTGACGTTAAATACAAAATTTAAATTCGTTACTTTTAAATTTTGCGAATTTTACCTATGTAACCGTTACATCAATGGAACATATATTTGTATATGGACTTTAGAATTCCATTAGACACGATAAAGGTGCTTGGCACGTTAAAAGTATCCGACTAATTAAAGCTATGTAGTTTTAAGATGATCATACTCGTGCCTTACTTATAGAAAAGTTCAAAAAGATCGTCCAATGGCAACTTTGCAAAATTGGGCTCAATGGGCCAGATATATTCATATCCAACTCGTATTTAAACTTAAATTACATTTAAATTTCGCACGTTAAAAGAATAAATTTGTGAAGGAGCAAGAAATTTCAAATTATATGAAAAAATGTGCAAAAGCTGCTTTGAGCTTTGCTTATCGCTGTTATGAATCAAATTCCACACCCAATTTTTTTCCAATTTGGATGAGACAGGAATCAGCACTATTGTAGATCCTCCGAAAGTAAGTACCTACACTACTCATCTTTGTAACCTATAATTCTGTTTTGAAATTTGTGATTTTTTTTATAGATTATTGCAGAAAAAGGACAATGCAGTGTTTCTCAAGCAGTACCAGGAAAACGTGGATCGCTTATAACAATCGTTGAAATTATAAATACATCAGGGAGTCATATTCCCCCAGCTTACGTCATATATCCTCGTATGCTTTTCAATAAAAGGTTTTCGATTGGTAGTACTACAGGGTCTGTAGCGTTTAATTTAAAAAGTGGGTGGATTAATGCAGAAATTTTTCAAAATATATTACGGCTCATTAAGAACTACACAAAATGCACCACTAATGCCCAATTTTATTGCTAATGGATAACCATTTTTTGCATTGTTCCATAGAATCGATTATGTACGGCCGAGAAAATGGCATTATCATGTTATCATTCATAAGTCCATAAACTACAACCACTAGATGTTTCCGTTTTTGGGCCATTTAAAAAGTTTTACAGAACATCTTATAATGATCACCTGACCACTAATTCAGGAAAAGTTATTAGCATATACGAAGTCATCCGATTAACAAAAATACCATTTATAAGAGCATTCTCCACAGAAAAAATGTTTTCCGCTACAGGAATTTGCCCTTACAACAGCATGATTTTCGTTTTAAATTACATAATTAATTAGGTAGGTAGGTACCTACCTATACCTATTACATTTTCTTAAATTAGTTAGGTACTTTCTCAAATATTTTATTTTCAGATGAAATTGCATTAGACGGTGGTGGCTTAGAGGATGAAATGCATAATATACATATAAAAAACAAAAGCACCCAGAATATGAAAACTCCCGAAGAAGTACGTCCTATTTCAAGAATAACAAAAAAAATCCAACATTTTGAGAAGGTAAATCGCGCATTTATACTTTTACACCAGAAAAAAACAGAACCGAAGAAGTTTCAAATACCAAAACCAATAAAATTACGGCTACAAAAAATACAAACGCTAAATAAACATTATTATCGAAAAAAAACAAAAAAATGCGAGTATGGAAGCGAGTATGTGGTAGTGAGTATGGAATAATTCATTTCCGATGTCATGTACGCGACTTTAATAAAATTTTAAAACAAAAACGATGCCGTTTGTTCAATGATAAACTAAATTCAAAGGTAAGACATTTTTCACTAAAGTTCTGGAATATAGTCAAGCCGAATTGGAATAGGCCACAAGTACAAGACGAATTTGAAAAACTGAAATTAACTAGAGCTCTGCGATATAGTCATGCAGAATTTAATTTGGAAATTTCTTACATCATCAAATTCGAATTGTTACAGAACTAGGATACGTTTTGGTGCCACTCGCCGATTATATGGCCTAAAATTTGGCTTGACTATAAATTAATATTTTAAGCCGTTCATCGATCGCACAAGCATATAACATAAAATATTTATTGAGTGCTGTTTTGGGTGTTATAAAATTTTAAAAATTATATAATTCTAATATAAAAACCTCTGGATTTATTTCCAAATAATTGTGGCTGCAAAATAACAAGTGGCAAGCTTCTTAATTATAAATTTGCTTCTAATGATAATATCATTAAATCTTATTTCTTGTTGTTGTTTCGTTAAATTATTCATTTTATAGTACCACCAACTTATCTTGGCACATTCACATACTTTACTTTTAAAAAATAATTAAGAATAATATTTTACTGTACTTGTAGGCCATATACAATTCTTAAGAAGATAGGCCATAATGTCAAAAACGCTCGATTAACTCTGCAATTACACACAAATTTGCATAAATTCAAATTTCACAAAATTCCAGATGGCTTATATATTTTTAGGCACCCATAATAAGATTTAAAAAAACTGAAAAAAATTCTTTCATTTTCAAATAAAACAATAAATTTAAATGTACGAAATAAATAAGAAATCTTCCTTTTGAAAAAACAAAAACAAAACAAAACACATAAAATACACTCGTAACGATCATCAAACAAATATAAATTATTTTCAATTGTTTCTTCTTCTTGGTGCCATTGCATTCATTCCGCGAGAACCCCGCTATATAACATTATGTGTCTCTTTAAATATTTACGAGCACAAGAAAAAAAAAATCCACCAAAATGAAATAAATTCTTAAATCTTACTTTATTCATCTTTATATGTAGTACGTACGTATGTAACATAAAACATATGTGACAACAATCAACCAATTAATTGTGCTATAATTAATTAATTTTGTGCGTTCAGTTTAGTATTTTGATATATAAAAATAGAAACTTATAATATTTAACTGTATATACTCTCGTAATGTACAATTCATTGATCGTGATCTATTAAATTAACTATTTTTTCATCTCCTATATATATCGTCTTACATATAGTCGTTGTTATTAATTAAGAATATTAATTTTACTAAGACAAAAAAAATATATTATTATTATTATTAATTATAGTAAAGATGAATTTATTAATGGGCGCAAAATTTTATGACAAAAAAAAAACGATCGTGACGATAGTCTAGTAATACGTCGATAGATAATTTCTTAATTTACTTTGTATATACAATTTTTTTATATGTGCGCGATCATCTTTAAAGTTTTGTTAAACACTTATGCGTTATGTCTTGGATATAAAGTGTGAAGTGTTCTTTATGTATTTCATAATAAATCATTATTAAATTAATGCCTTCGTCATTTTTAGTGTACCCGGGTTTTTATGAAAATTAAATTGTGTTTGTTTGATGGTGTCATATTTAAATGGGATCGTTATAGGTGGGCTTTGTTTATATATACCACTTTATAAAGGATTGATTTATTGGTTGTTGAGACTACTTATTATGACCAAGTATTGTGTGTATGTTTGTTTTTATATACACGCAGTGTGTCAAATTAAATGGACCAAATGACATAGATAATCTTCAATGTTATAAATATTATCGAATTGTAATTAATGATGATCGTTGTTCTAATATTTGTAGTATAGATAGAGGGTTCAATGGTTTTTAATTTGTATTTCAAACCTCACGAGATAATCAGAAATACCGTGATCGCAAAATGACTCAGGAAGCGAGGATCTTAATATGATGATCGTATATTTTGATGATACTGATATTGAAAATTAGACCAGTTAGTTTACATGATGCACAATATACCGAAAATTTAAAACATTTCTGATTTGCTTAATATTTGGTAAAATATATTGTATATGAAGAAAAACTTTTCTAGTAATATTATTGCACCAACCCGAAAAATTCACATAAATGAAACTCGGAAAAATTGTTTGATTCTTTATTGATTTTGTAAACATTCAAAGATTAATTTGTTACCAGGGCCAAATAGTTGACATTCAGTTTACTAAAGTGCTAATAATAAAAAGATGGTTAGTAGCAAAACATTTCTATCATTATTTATATGTCACATGCTTTTATTAGAATAAGCTAAATGTATCCGCTTCCGCTGCCACAACGGTAGTATTGTGTATTGGCGTGCTTCAGAATGTGACAAAAATTCTTCAAGACGTTTGCAATGTCATGAGATACATATATATTCTATAACACAGAAAAATTTGGCACCAGCGTCAAGACGCTAGGTAAAAACATTTTTCTTCTTCCAAAATCTTAAAAACCAGATGCCACTTGTTCATATCAAAATGAAAAAAAATGTATAGCTAAATTCAACGCCTTAATTGTAATTTGGAGCATTAACATAAGCTTCAGCTAAATTTTGAGATTTTTCATGATCTTTTTTATTGACATGTCATTAGAACGTGTCATTTCAAACGGTATACTACACGAGTACTCGTATACATACATATATGGAGAACATTAAAAGCAATGTTGTGTTGTACGGGGTAGTTTTTTGGGTGATTTTCTATGACAGACACCCAACCTTGAGGTAGAAATCTCAAAAAACGAGAAGGAATGAGAAGAAATAAGATCATGAGCATATCACGGAGTTTTTGGAGTCTCTTTTCCTATTTTGATTTCTCTCTTTACACATTATACAACAGCGTCACTCCGGGTGAACAGTGACACTATTTTAATTGTATTTTTATTAAAAGAAAACGGAATTAATGACAAAAACCACGGTTTCATTTTAAGTTTGGGACGTCGCTACTAACTAGTAAGGTACAGCAATTTGGCTATAGTTCAAAGTAAAAAAGTATGGATATCTTCTTGAAAAGTTAAAAAAAAAAAAAAAAAAAAACTTTTTATGGTCTCATTTTATGTTCATCCCTATTAAGGTAAGCTATAGTGTCCCCATTATGGTATCTTGTTAGGGACTTTTTATAGAAATAAATCACCTATGGTCATACTATAACCCTGTTTTCTTGAGTTCTGACAACTTTTTTTTATTTTCAAAGATGCTATGATTGCACCACGAAGCAAGCTTATGGTAGAGTCATCTGTGGGGAAAATAAGAGTACAAAATAAAAATTCTGAAAAACGGCAGACAAGGAGGAAACAAATGAACCAAAGGAACAAATTTGGAAGATAAGGCCGGAACATCGACGGGACAAAATTTTGAGGAGTTGAAAACGGAAAAGATAGCACCAGAAATTGACCTGAAAATTCGATTAGACAGGGTTAAGCTTATAATCAAAGTAACTGCAATAAAGCCACGCAACTTTCAAGTGTAAGCTTATTTGAACAGGATTCTGTTAACTCATTAGGCGATCCTAATTTTTTAAACTCTTCAACAAACTAAACAACTTATACAAAAAAATCATCCGCTGTGTATGGTAGATATTTCATCCTCTAAATCTGGTTTAACTTATAGTATATAGTTGGTGACAAGTTGCATGTCCCGATGATCTCATTTTCATTTTTTGTACCTTTGTGTCGTAGTTTACAAACTTTCCGCAGTTCTCTGCTTGCACCACATTTACCGTTATTTTTGGTCTCCTTGCTCGTATAGGCATTACCATTTCTAACAGTATCTTCAATCGTTGCTGTTGGATGTATGCTTTCTATAGGTGTTAAAAAATTTGCAGTTACATTCTCCTCTTTATTTTTGTTTTGGGCCTATGCCCAGTATAGATGTAACATCTTCTACCTTACAGTTAGCTTTGCGATTTTATTTATTGTATAGCAAAAAAGCGCCTCGTGGAAGTTTCTTGTTTCGTCCACCTTCATCAGCTGCATTCTTTAAAACTTCTTGTTATCGAAATCTGCAGGAATTTGTAGTAGAAACAGAGTGTTGCCAGCAAACTTGTAAATTTCTTGACTTTATGCAATGGCGGACGCCACGTGATGTTTATAGAATTGGATTTGTTACTTACCGAATTCCCACTTCGTAGTATTTATCGTCAAGCTGATGTCGCTTAAATATTTCTCGTCGGCATGGAGAAGCTGACTAAGATGCGCAGAAATTATTTTTACTAAGTTATGTACATAAGTTAGGATTAATTCACAGTACACTTAAGGGGACTGTTAGAGTATATATAGAATCACATTTGTTCGCCGATTTATAGGACACAATTTCTCTCTCTCTCTCTGGCACTATACCTCATCAAGAGATTTGGCCGCCTCAAATGAGGTTTCGTAATCGTATTTTCATTTCGGATAATGAGTGATTAATTCATTGATCCTAAACCAGCCGTGAAAATTGTTTCCTTGTCACCACCAAGACTCGAACCCGGGACCTCCGGTCGCTGGAGCAAGCATGCTGACCACTTTGCCACCGGGGCGGGAGGACACAATGTAGCGCATAATTTTATTTTTTTTATGATTAGATTGGTCGTCTGCAAATATTTTGCTTAAAGTTAAAAATATTTTATTTTTTATGGAGATAATTTCATTGGGGAAAAGTGCGATTCTAAATACTCGCACAAAAAATAGCACTCGAACAGTTGCGCTGAGAAGAGAGTCGCGTTGAATACTAATATTGGGAATTTTATTTTGTCAGAACCATTAATTCAAAATTGATAAAAATTTAAGGAGGTATATATATTGCTTGATATTAAATTTCTTTTGATAAACTATGAGTAAATGTAACAATTCGAGCTATAACAACAATTTATCTAGAATTTGTACCTAGTCAAAATTTTATAATAAAATAAAGAAAATTTCACAAATCTGATTTTGATAGAATTTCATTTGATTTGAGAAATTTATGGTC